>CM075807.1:49767541-50503541 GCA_037975025.1 Excoecaria agallocha | reverse complement strand
CAATCTTATAATGATTACTTGAATTTTGTTAAGCCATTGAAGAAGAATGAAGATGCAGAGTAGGTCCTATTATTGCTTTGAGGATATGAGTGTTGCTGAGGTATTTTGGTGTGGATTATTCCCTGAAGATCCATTAAGAAGCATGTTAACTTTGAAGCATTCTTCCCTTTCCTGCCTTATTTCCTTAAGCATAGCCGATACATCTTTCATAGTTGGCCTATCATCTGGACTTGGATTTACGCACAGCAAACCCACTCCCAATGTCTGTAACATCTCTTCAATCTCCGATTCTGGCCGAGCTCGTAGGCTTGGATCTAGTACTTCACTCCCTCCTTTCTTCTGCCTCACCCAATCCACTATGTGAACCCCTTCTGGTATCGTTGGATCGATTGGTTGCTTCCCTGTTAGTATTTCTAATACTACTACTCCATAGCTATATATATCGCTCTTTTCACTTATCTTCATCATGTACCCATATTCTGCATACAAATATAGAGAAGATATAGTTTGACATCTCTATATAAATGACCATAAATTTGAATACTGAATCATCTATTCTGTTCATATAGAAAACAACTGTCATGTTTTGTCCTATTTTGTTATGATTTACATGATCTATAATATCCTATTTTGAGGTTCTGTTGCAACTTGTAAACAAATGTGCTTATCAATACAATTACAAGTGAGGATTATTTCTCACACTAACCTGGAGCAATGTAACCATAAGAACCAGCAACAGTAGCAGAAGAACGAGCAAAATCGCCATCATCCACAAGCTTGGCAAGCCCGAAATCAGCAATGTAAGGTTCAAATTCAGGGCCAATGAGAATATTGTTGGCTTTGATATCTCTGTGAACAATGGGAGGAACACAGTCATGATGCAAATAAGCAAGACCTTGTGCTGCTTCTAACACGATTCTGTATCTTACTTCCCATTCTAAGCAACCGCCACTTCTTTCGTGAAGAAGACTACCTAAGCTCCCATTAGGCATATAGTCATACATAAGCAATCTCGTATTTCGGTTCCAACAGCAACCCAAGAATCTAACAATGTTCTTATGACGGATAGAACCAAGAGTTTTTACTTCTGCTGAAAAAGAATCGCGAACTCCCCCGATTCCTAGTCTTTCCTTTTGACTATCATTTCTTGCAGCTACTGCTGCTGGCCACAGTTTTTTCACAGCAATGATCTCCCCATTTTCTAGTTCTGCTCGATACACAATTCCTGAACATCCTTTTCCAATTACATTGGCTTCAACTAGGCATTTTAGAACTTGTTCCACTGTAAAATTTAGCTTCTGAAATGGAGTGAAATGCCAAGGCCACGAGTCTCCTCCAACCTCTGATTCACAATCATCTCCTAGAAATTTTCGTGCTCGGAGAACTGCAATCATTCCAAAAATTGCCATTATTACAGTTAAAGTGATAAGCAATCCTATAGCGAGTCTAAATTTCTCTGATTTCTTAAAACGACCGTTATGTGGCATGTTCATCAGTGTAACATTGCTTAGGAAACACGAGTCGTGACCCTTGGAACACAGTCCCTGATTTCCTGCCAATTCTGTTGCTGATAACTGCCGGAAAAGCTTGCTGTCAGGAAGATAGCCGGTGAAATTGTTATGAGAGATGTTGAGAGAAACAAGATTTTCAAGCCCAGCAAGTGAAACCAGGTCTCCTCCAAGCTTGTTATGTGAAAGATCAAGTATGGATAACTTGTTCAAAGCAGAAATTTGGGGTGGAATTACCCCGCTAAGACCATTCCAGCTCAAATTCAAAGCAATATCAAGACCTTCAATGTCGAAAAGCTCACTTGGGATCGTCCCTGACAGTGCATTGCTACTAAGATCAATCATTTGAAGACTTGAACAATGCCCAATAGAGGAAGGAATTGCTCCAGAGAAAGAGTTTTTACTGAGAATAAGCCTATTGAGTGTTATAAGCTTACCAAAACCAATTGGAATTTCACCCACAAGTTGGTTTGCAGATACATCTAATACCTCAAGTTTTATAAGAGAAGCTAAAGAGCTAGGCAATGTACCTTGAAGAGTATTGTTGCTAAGGTTCAACATCTGCAGCTCATTGCAATTTCCAATTTCTGCTGGTATCGTCCCGCCAAGATGATTATCAGACAGATCAAGGAAACTGAGGTTCTTGAGGAAGCCAATTTCTTTTGGAATATATCCACTGATTTTGTTGTTTACAAGCCTAAGCCTAATTAGAGAGCTGCAGTTACCAATCTCTACAGGGATCGGACCTGAAATGTGATTACCAATTAAGAGAAGCTTCTTTAGATTCTGAAGCTGAAATAGTCCTGAAGGTAAGCCACCAGTGAGCGCATTGTGCGACAAATCTAAAGCTTCAAGGCTACTGCAATCAGCTAACTCCTCAGGAATCTTTCCCTCAAGTTTATTCTGCCAGGCAAAGAATACAGTTAACTGTTTCAACTTGCCAAGCTCTGTTGGAATTGAGCCGGATATCTGATTTGTATCAAACTGCAACTGTAACAGGTTTGTAGCATTTGAAAGGACTGGAGGAATCGAACCGGAGATATTATTGTTGCTAAGCATGAGCTCTTCAAGATTTGATAGGTTCCCAAAAGAATACGGAATGGATCCTGAGAGAAAATTTAGAGAAAGATCAATGATCTTCAAGCTTTTACCGTTGGCAAGTTCATCAGGAATGGTTCCGTCAAAATTGTTCTGCCATAACAAAATTTTCTCCAGCTTCTCAAGCTTGCCTAACTGCGGTGGCAGTGAACCTGACAAATCATTCTCATAAAGAAACAAGTCTACAAGCTCTGAGCAGTTGCCAATCTCCGGCGGAATCTCACCAGAAAGCATAGTGGTATACACGGACAGAGTCCGCAGATTGCTTAATTGGCCAAGAGAAGCCGGAATTGAACCAGAAATTTTGGTATCAGCTAGACCAAGAACTTGCAAATTCCTGCAATTTCCAAGCTCATCAGGAATCTTTCCTTCAAGGTTCTTGTTCCCTCCAGCTCTTATCGCCTCCAAATTCGACAATCTTCCGATTTCAACAGGGAGCTTTCCGGTTAAATAGTTATCAAATAGGATGAGATTCTTGAGACCGGTAATATTGCCAAGCTGAGCTGGGATTTCCCCTGTAAGTTGGTTGGAGTTCAAAATCAAATCTTGAAGATTTTGAAGCTTTCCTATAGTTGAAGGAATAGTACCTGTTAAAGTATTGGAGCTAAGATCAAGCAGTTTAAGCTGAGTGCAGTCTCCAATGTCAGGAGGGATAGTTCCAGTGAGATTAGCAGCAGAAAGGGTAAGTTTTTGAAGGTGAAGAAGAGAGGAAAGATTGGAAGGAAAAGGAAGAGCAATATCAAGAGACTGAATGTTGATTTCAGAGACAAAGTAATTAGACGAACAAGTGATAAAAGACCAATTACAAGGATTAGAATCCAAAGGGTTCCAATTAGAGAAAGCTGAAGTAGGGGAAGAAGGAGAGGCATGAAGCCAAGAGAGTAAAATATCAGTTTCATTATTTGCAGAAGAAAGTGATAATAAAAGTGGAAGAATTAGGAGGAAGAGACGGTGGTTGTTGTGGTGGTGATAGAGGTGGTGGTGGTGGTGGAAGATTTGCCTCGACATCGGCATTGGGAAAATTTGCATAAAAACCAAAATCTATCTTCTTGGTTTTGCGTTGGGTCTCTCTCTTTCTCTGTAAATTGATTCCAGCTGGGATTGCATTTTCTTTGAAAACAAGCAACAAACATATAATTAAGAAAAGGGATTAAAGAATTTTCAACTACACCACTGGGACTTCACCTCGGGGTTCTGTTCTTCCTCTAATCTTTTTGGTCTTTTGTTTTGTTTAGTAGAGTAGTGACGTTGCAGATCTCACCATGTGTTCTTGCATTGTTTTCCTCAACTTTGGTCCTACCATTGATTGTTTTTGTTTTGATAGTAGAGCCACTTTCTTTTTTAATTCTTAATTATTCCATTTCTCTAGAAAATGGAAATATCAGCAGTTAAGCACTTGCTCTTCCTCCTCATATTATCATTCCTTTGGCTAGTAAGCCTACTATTGTGCAAATGTTATATAGATTCCATTATTCTTGTTAGTAAACTATGCTTTTCCAGTAAATATCAAACAAATAGATGTGGGCTAAATGTTATTAATATGGTAAAAACTAGTAGTAAAAAGCAATTCGAGAAACAAGGCCACAAAGAAGACAGGAATCATGCTCTCTTGAGGGAAAATTGCATCTCTGATTACCAAGCACATTGTACTTAATCATTAACTTTATGACATACATATATAAATTTTGTTTGAAAGACGTATTTGGAAAATTTGTTACTTAGTGTAATAATTGGAGTAAAAAGAAAATAGTGCATTCAATATTAACTTTAGTTTCTTATTCTCCAGCCGACCAGGGCATGTGCTTGAGTACTAAAAAACTAGAAGAGATGATTTCTTTTTTAAGATGAGACTAAAAGATAAATTTATCCAAAAAAAAATTATCTTGTATAAATATCCACCTTGAATAAATATTTATTATTATTATTATTATTATTATTATTATTATTATTACTACTTCTTCCGTCCCACTTAAAAATGTTATTTTTTTTCATTTTAAATATTTTTTTTTCGGAATTTAAGTAATAGGTTTACATATATATCACTACTTATTATAAACTTTATTAAATATTTTTTATCACTATTTATTTTTAATTAAAATTAAATAAAAGTCTTAAAAATATAAAAGGGTATTTTTGTCGATAACAATAATTTTTTTTTTTGTAAAATTGAGGTATTTTAATTATTTTTTTTAATTTTAATAAAAAAATAGAAAATTATCTTTTAAAATGGGATAATGGGATTGAGAGAGTATTAGTGAGTATGATACTCCCTCTATTTTTTTTATCTGTCATTTTTGAATAAAATTCAAATTTTATTTATCTGTCACTTTTAAATTTTTAATATAATTTAATTTGTTTTTTAATTTATTTTTTTTAATAAAATTAAAATCAATAAAATTTGATAATTTTATTTTAATAACATAATTTAATACTAAATTTAAGTATATTTATTATTTTTTTAATTTTAATGAAAATAATAAAAATAACTGATAAAAAAATAAAGAGGGTATATTATAATTTAGTTGATAAATTTAAAATAGCAAATAGAAAATTTAATACTAAATAATCTCATTTAATTTGAAATTGATAAAGCTTAAAGGTGAGCAGTTGACTCTTATGCATATAATTGAACCGACGTGGAGGCGTATAGTGTAAGAAAGTAAATAATGGTACAAAGAGCTCGGAGCTCTAGGGCATTACCTTGGGAATTTCCCATTATGGAATCTATACACGTTTTGTTTTTTCAAACTCCAAATAAGCCAACCAAACACTAATCTCTTAATTTACTTTTTATTGTATCACGGGGAACAATGTTATTAAAATCGGATCGAATAAAAAATTAATAAAATTTTAATTTATGATTCGATTAATTCAATTAAATTTTTTTTATTTTTAAAATATTATAATTTTTTAAATACTATTGTATAAAAATTAAAATATATTTATTAAATATATATTATAAATATTATAATAATAAGTTATAAAATATAATTTTAATTTTATTATTACAAGTGATTAATTATAAATTTTTGAAAATCATATATTAGAAACATAAAAATACAATCATATTATGAAAATAATTTCATATTTAGATAGAGTACTAATGAAGTAAACACAAAAAAATTAACCTTGTATATATAAGTATAATTATATTTAATTATAATAAATTTAAATAGATAATAAGTATATTAAATTATTAAGTGACATTTTTAAAATTTAAAATATTAATTTTTCAAATAAATAAATAATAAAAATATAATATATATATATATATATATATTTTAAATTTTCATTATTTATTTATTTGAAAAAATTAGTATTTTAAATTCTAAAGATATTACCTAATAATTTAATATACTATTACAATGATCCAAATAGATAATAAGTATATGAGATTATTAAGTGATATACTTAAAATTTAAAATACTACATTTTTCAAATAAATAAATAAATATATATATATATATATGGGTGGGTGAAAATATACAAAAAAGTGATTTTTTACACTTTTTAGCAAAAAATTCAGTTTTGTTCGGTTCTTCGATTTTTCGGTTCAATTCGGTTTTTCAGTAGTTGAACCAACCGACTGGCTATTCGATTCACATTTAAACCGATTCGATCCGATTTTAATAACTATGATATGTAAGAAACCTCCAGATTTCTTTCCTTACGGCGAAAAAAAAAACACACCAGTATTAGTTGGGTATTTCAACGCGAGCTCTCACACTAGTTGCACTACAAGAAAAAAGGCCTATAAGGAGGGAAATTTCGGTCGCTAAAAGAACAAATCTAGTTCCTAAAAGTCAATAAGGACCGTAAAATTCGGTCGCCATTCGGTCGTTATAGGCTCCGCCGCTAATGACCAAAAAGGACTGGTTACCAATCGGTCCCTAAAATGTTTTAACGACTGGCCTGAAATCGATCCCTAAAAAGTTATAAGGACCGCATATATCTAGTCCCTAAAAAGTTTTAACAACCATTTAATCTAGTCCTTAAAGATTTTTAACGACCGAATCAATTCCAGTCCCGAAAAAGTATTAAGGACTGGATTTTCCGTCCTTAATAATATACACCAGATAGCTAATCAAGTTATTGAGGAACAAAAATATGGTCCTTAAAAGGTGTATTTACGGTTGTTAAAACTTTTAAGGACCGACAAAAAATCCGGTCACTAAGATTTTTTGACATATATTATATTAAAAACTATAAAATCAATTCCTAAAAGCATAATCAAGATTAGAAATTGATATGATCGCTAAAAATAAACCATATTTTTAAACAGACAATAAATGGATGCGCAATAAATAATATTATATTTTTATAGATAATTTGTACTTCATTACAAATATAAAATTAGCATTCAAAAAAGGTAAGCATTGTTTATACAGCTCATTTCCAAAAAAAAAAAAAAGATCTCTATCTAGCCAACATTTCAATGAATCTTCAATTTTTCAAATCTACAAAAAATATAAATAAACAAAAATGATTATGTCATAAAATATATAGATATACTATAAATAATTGATTGAAACTACAAGTGATTGAAGGACTGACCTCAAAAAAATTCTAATTCCATCAAGTATAACTATATACACTTCCAAAAGTCAGCATATCAACCTCAAAAAAATTGTAATTCCACCAAGTGTAACTATATACATTTTAAAAAATTAGCACATATGATAGGGGCTGCAAGATATAAGAACATAAATTAGTTTTAAGGAATTTTATACATAAAAAAAATTAATTACCTTTTGAACAATCTAATTGAGATGTTTTAAAGTCACAATTAGCAGATTCAGCACTTCTCAAGATTAAAAATCATATTGACCATAAATGAAATTGACCCGAAAACTAACCTATATGAGTTATCATCTTCTTGAAGCTTATGCCGATAATCTTGTTCAAATCTGTCCAAGACATGCATTTCATGATATAATTCCTGCATCAAGAAAAAAGAAAAAATGTGTCCATGTTTAGAAAGCCAAGGTACCAAAACTGAGGATTTAAAAGCACCATTTCCTATAACAAGTCCATCCGGTTTAGAGAAAAAATTTAGTCGAATGGCATCCTGTAAAAAAATAAATAACCAAAGATTGAAGCACCTAAAAGCTAAAAATGATCCACATAATGTCTACTCAAGGGATGAGATGCAACTCTTTAAATAGTGCAACACTTGTGTGCACGCGTGTATACATACGACAAATTCCAAATAGATAAATACAAGAAATGTTACATATTTAAGATTTTTTTTAAGCAAAATAATGACTGAGTTTTGATTTAAATCCTAAATCTATGTCAAATTTAAAATTGTGACATCATATGGAACCTTAGATATTATCTATTGGACCTGCAATAAAGTCTTGCGTTCTAAACATCAGACCCTACTTTACAACATAAAAATATAGCGCATATCATGTACTCATAATAAAACAAACAAATCTACGGAGAATTAAAGTTGCATATTTTCAGGGTCAGAATCACTCCTAAAAACTAATTGTATGAAATTTCATTTTAAGCACAAAAATGATTAAAACTAACAAAGCTAACTGCACTACTTGTTTAAACAATGTGCACAGCAAAAACTTCATGACATCAACACAATTTACTTCATTTAATTGCTCATAAATTAATATTAAACATCAACACCCTTGGGAAGTTTTGAGGAATTTGGATAGACATTACCCATTGCATAGACATGCTACATTTAGAAAAGATGACAAATAGAACAGCAATCAATTCGGGCATTCAAAGAGAAAAGAAGAAAGCCCCTGTTCTAAGCACTAGTAGGTATAAGGAAATGCAATCAGTGAACAGCTAGATCCACTAAAAAGATAGCATAAATAACAACATGTGTTGCTGATTTAAGCATTACTATTTTGTCTATATCCATAAATTAAAGTATCAAGTTCATTACCAAGAAAATCAAAATGTCTAAGAGAAGTTGAGATTCTACTCCTCAAGTGATCAATAATGGGCTTTTTTTTCCAGGGGCAATGCAATATAAATCAAATTGTACCTTGTTAGCGTCAGAAATCATATGAAATTGTGACTCAAATTTGTTGTCATATATGTGATTATTGAGAAGTGGTACTTGAGGCCTTATTTCGGCTGCATCCTCTAATTTGATCTTGTAAATGCAAAACAATCATAATTCCTCAGTCAAAACGTTGAAGAAACAGTTTTTCTTTTTTTGATAAGCAGAATATTTTATTGATGATAGCAGATTACAATTAAGAAGGAGATCACCTCAACTCCTAGCATGTTATTGCCTCTGCTAACACAACAGAACCTGGCAAACAGCAAATAAAAAATCCAATCGAAACCAAGCAACAGACGACAGAGAACAGCAACAGGCCAAAAAAAACAAAAAAAGCACATCTGTAATCAACCCAATATGAAGTCCAACATCAGGTACACAAGGAAAACCAGAAACACTGAGAAATAAACCAGCTACTACCCAAACTGTCAGCAATCAACTGTTTTCTACCTTAGTATGTTCCATCGGATCAAATCGGCCATGCCACTAGATCATCCATTCGATGAGCACCCTTACAACAGAGTTAACAAAATCAATAAAAATTAACAATAAATTCTAGATTTAATCTCCAACTTACAACACAATGCTACACATTTATACATAAATATCCTAAAATATCATACAACAAAATATAAGCAATCTGATATATGGTCCCATTGGTGTATACCTTCACTGAAATTCAGAAAATAAATAAAAAGGCTACATAATCTCATGAATCATAAGCCTGAAACAATCAAAACAGAAACAAAAAAATCATTTTCGTTAAAGCCTGTTCATTCACAGCAGCAGCAACAACAAAAAATAAGCAAATTAACTGGAATGAATACCCCAAGCAATGGTCATAACCACTGTTTGCACTTATTAGTGCTATGTAGGAAAAAAATGGCAGGCTTTCTTTCTTTGCTATTTTTCAAGCTCAAAATTAACACCGACAATCACCCTTGCTCTCTTGCCTATTAATTATCTAACTGATTAATTAATTTATCAATCACATAATAATAATAATAATAATAATAATAATAATAATAATAATAATAATAATAATAAGAGAGAGAAAAAATCATCTCCATTGGATAAGTAATACCTCAGTAGTCAAATAAAGATTCTCCTCTATAAGTAACTCTTTAAAATTCTTAATCTCTACTTTCAGACAAGACTCCATTGCCTAAAACAAAAACAAAATTTCGATAAAAATTTCTCTTAAAAATGAAGAAGAACAAGAAGAAGAAATTGATCAACCTCGCTCTTGTTAGTCAGCAGTGTGCTTGATATGCTTTTTCTAGAAGCTTAAATACCGCAAGTATACGGTGTACCGGTTATAGTACTTCAGATATCGATCCCATGAAGAAATATTGATTTTAATCACCCACTATTACTACTCAATTTTAATCTTTTTTACAATGTTCAAAAGTGGAAATTAATTCTAACTACTCTATTGCATAAATTAATTAAATCCTAGATAAGTATAATCAAAGAAGACAATAAATATTATGAAACTAAATAATCATGCATTTGATACCATTATTTTAATTATAATTTTTAATCTTATTAGTAAGCCAAGTTGGAATAAATTTCTAATCCACTCTCTCGACATGTATTAGAATGCCTAAAATATGCAATTAAAGTACTAATTCTCAACTCTCGTTAATGAACCAGATAATTTTAATAACACATTTTAAGATTATCTACCAACCTATAGCAATTATCTCCATATGTGATCTCTCAAACTATGCTTTGATAATGAATTTCCTATTAACTTTCAATAAGACGTTACTCTCGCTAACTCCCTTATTTATGACCATTATGTTAATTTTCAGAAAAGGAATTGCACATCTAAGGTCGTCTTCCTTAACTTATAAAGATACTTATGAACTTTTAATAGAAAATACTACAATTAAATATCAATATTATAAATGGAAATAGAAATTTGTTCATATATAATCAAATGCTAAACATAATATTCATTTTAAAGATTACAAGGAAGAAAAAATAAATTAAGAACAAGAAGAAGGGGATCTCTCAACCCTTTTCCCTTCACACAAGTTGTCTTCTTATTTGCTTTTTGTCTCCTTCTTCAAATCATGAAAATAAAAGCTAAGTACTAAAAAATTGTTATTGTTCTCAAGATCACAAATTAAATTCCAAAATTATTCATTCTCAAAATTCTGTTCACTTGGCATATATATGCCTCTCTAAAAGATATGACCCTTCAAGATAACTTTTCACAAAAGTTGTATTTTGTGGAGAAAAGTTACATCTCTTCATACATTTTAACTCCTCATCCGCACTGTGTCGCGCTCGCGACAAGACATGCCCTTACTTGGCTGGCTTCGCTGGCTGTTGCGAGCTCTCCTCCTTTGTCGCCCTGGCGACAAGGCACGTTGCTTTCCTTGCTCTCTTCCCCATTTGCTGTCGCGACCTCGCCTCCTTGGTTCGCGACAATCCCTTTGTAGCTTACATGGCTTTCTTCTTGCACTTGATCCCTTTAATCTTTAAATCATTCCCTTCTCCTATAAAACAAATAAAACAACCACACACACACAAAACACATAAAAGTAACAAAATATAGATAAAATACCAAAATAATAAACACAATACTAAACAAAACCACACATTAACACACAATATTTATGAGCTTTTCAAGCTCATATCAGTGTTATCCCAAAACAAAGGATTAACCACTGGTTTCCCATTTTCAACAGATAACGGAACTAAAAAAAAAAGATCTCAAATCAAAAAATTAACACAAAGTAAACATATAATTTTTATTTATTATTTATTTTTTCATGAGAAGACTTAATTAATTAAGGATTATTATCCCCTTTCTTAATTGGTAAGGATTCCTATATATTCTTGAATATTCGATAATCATTTATTAATCTATTCTCATCAGTAAAACATTGGAATCAAATATTGACCCAGCCAAGCTAGAGACCAAATAAATATTGTCATGAGCATCAGAGTACTCTAACTCTCTCAAAGCATCAAATTTTATTGCATCAAGAAAAAAGAAAATAACAATAAGCAAAATTAAAAATTTCCTAAAAAAAGAGACAGTTTTGTTGTTTCCTAAAAAATATACATTTTTTTGATAAATCATAGTTGTATTGCTCACTGTCAAATGCAATTACAAAACAAATAAAGACAGCTATCCTTCTCAACTATACCCAAGCTTGCACAGCGTCCTCATAAAACCTAGCAAAATAATAGGGCAGAGGAAAAACAACCACAAATAAAGTGTGAAAAAATACAAAATACAGCGACTCAAATAAATAGAAAAGCTAGACCTCTGCATATTGTGGAAACACTGCACAACAAAACTAACTATTAAACACTACAAAACTAAAAGGAAATGATTATATAAGGAGAGCAGCGGAACAAATAGCCATTTAACACTTGTTATCTAGCATAGGATTACCCCAAATTCCAACTCGGCATTCTTAGATTTAAAACCAATGCAAAGAAAAAATACACCCAACAATTAATCACAAAAAAGGATCAGTAAAGACCGAATCGCAGATAAAAATACAGACTTTAAGCATAAAACGTTCTTTTCAAATGCCAAAAGACTAACTTACATTACAAACACATTTCTTATGCAAATCCCTAATGATTATATGTGACTCTAATGGAGGAAAATAATAGAAGTTGCAGTTTTAAAATGATATAAATTCTTTCTAAGCTAATCGCTATTACTAATTTCAGTTTTTTATTTTCTTGTTTGGGGAACAAGAAAAAGAAGTCCATGGCAAACAGATAACTCTAAACTGAATCGTACATGGCCTATTTTCTTTGTCATATAATCACCAGATAACTTAGTTTGCTACATTCAAAACCCAAATAAAATCAACTACGAAAACAACATGGGCGAGAAAAAGATAAAGATATGCATAATTTCACAACACCGATAATTGAATTCAAGCAAACAAGAAGATGAAACATCCAGAACAGAGAGCAAGTAGAATTAAGCTCACCATTATGCTCGTCCTTCAGAAATAGAAAAGAAATTCATAGCCTTAGATTTCATTATCATTAATATATGACAAAAACAGAAGGATTAAAGGAAGCTGCTTACCAGTTTTAAAAAGTCTTCCCATGAATAAATTGCCAAACCAAACTTCTCAATATCTTTTATTTGTTTAGGTGTGACCTTGCCAAAGCTCACAACTGCTACGAAAAGAAATATACCATCATATATTTGTGAAACATATAAACAAAAAATAAACTTTTACGAAGATAAACTTACTTTTCATGTCCTTTGGAGAGTTTGAAAATATTTTCAATGGCTGATAGTATAGGAAACTACAAATCAGTAAATTAAGACTATAAGCATATAAGATGGAAAATAAAAATAAGAAAATTCACCACTTGCACAACAATAAACAACATATCCAAAATACTATAACCCAGAAATTATAGACAAGATAAATCAAAAAGAAAATTAAAATTAAGCTATTTTATCACATATGAGATGATGTCTCATCTACGAAATTTAAAAACAGTAGGAGGAAATTAAAGCTTAGTAACATTGAACATCTTTTTCGTAACAAATATCAAACAAGAAAATGAAGAAACCTTAAAAAGAGTATAGAAGATAAAGAAAGCATACAGATCTAGTATAGGATCCTCATCTTCCTCATTGGTGGAGACAATGACCTCTTCAAGTTTAACGAAGGGAGCAACCTATTTGTCATCGGCATGGGGGGGGGGGAGGGGTTGTCTTCCTCTTCTCTATCTTTGGTGTCATGGTGAAGATCGGTAGCAGATGTAGCAGTGGCCATTGTTCGATTTGCTTCTTTTTACTTTGCTGTCGAAAGTATAAAGTGAACTGCGATTGCAAGAGAGAGAGAGAGAGAAGCAACTTTAGGGATTTTGGGGGTAGGATGCAGAGCTTCATCGAAGAGTGATGACTTGAAATCTCGTTTTCTGCTGTTGGAGAGAAAGATTTAGGGCTTCTGTTAATTAAATTAATTTCAGCAAATTTTTTTAAGTGTTTTTACGAGATGGTTCTAAAGGGAAAAAGAGAAAGCGGGACTTGTTCCCGTGCTTAACTTCACAATCAGGGACCGGATTTTTCAATTTTAGGGATGGTAAATTTTTGCCTTCCCTGATTACTAGCCCAAAAATAAGAGTGGATGAAGGGGAAAAATTTCGGTCCTTGTTATTATATATTTAGGGACCGAAAATTTTTACCTTCGTTAATTTTGGTCACTAATATCCCTTTTTCTTGTAGTGTTGGCCTACAAATTATATCCTACATATTTTAGTTGATAAGGTCCGCTGCCCACCCGCTTCAGTCCTGTTCCAGTCCAACTGGAGAGATTTTTGTACGGTTCCAACCTTTCAATACAATTTCTGTTAGGTTCTAGTCTAAAAGGGCACGTGACCGGTTCCATCAGGTTCCACCCAAATAGATAGGTTTTGTCCGATTTTGACCTAACTTAAGAGATCCTTATTTAGTTTGATCCGGTTCCTGACTAACTAGAGGGTTTCGATTCTATACTAATCATAGGGTCTCGTGTCCGATTTTGACATAATCGAAGAGGTTTCCTGTCCGATTCTAAATGAACCGAAGAGATTCATGTCCGCTTCTATCAAGTTTTTGCCTAATCGAAGAGGTTCCCATTAGGTTTCGACCCAACCAGAGGGATTTGTGTTCAATTTTCTCCTAATCGAAGGGATTCATGTTCGATTTTGGCCCAACTAGATAGGTTTTTCATTCGATTCTAACCTAATTAGAGAGGTTTTTTGTCCGATTCCAACTTAATCAGAGAGATTTGTGTCTAGTTTTGGCCTAATCAAAGAAGATTCTCTTTCGATTCTTACCCAACCATAGGGATTTGTGTTTGGTTTCGACCCAATTAGAGGGATTCATGTTTAATTTTAGCCCAATCACAGAGGTTTCCTATCTGATTCTCACCCAACATGAGAGGTTTCAATCCGGTTAATGTCCGATTCTAGCCTAATCATAGCGATTCCCATTTGGTTGCATAGTTATGTGTTCATTTCTTCTATTGTCCTTGTTTGATTCGATTTTATCTTAGTTTTTGACCTTCCAAAGGTTAATATATCTGGTCATGCATATAGGCCTAGGCTTGTCTTATTCTTTGCCTCTCTTTGTCATTTTGTTCGTAACATATTTGGATAGAACTCTCCCTTCTCATTTATATACTCCTTACTTTTCTATTTTCTTTTTTGATGTGGCATTTGCTTTTGAATTAATTTCTTAAAATAGAGAAATTAAAGTCCCCCTTTTAACACTAAGTTCCATAAGAAATAGGGGTGAGCAAACTTTGGTTAAAACCGAAAAAATCGAACCAAACCGATTATTTTTTAATTAGGTTTAGTTTTTCAGTTTTAATTTCAAAACTCCAATAGGTTCAATTAATACAGTTTGGTATGATTTTGAAAGGCATAAATTGAAAAATAATTGAACTAACCGATGTTTATATAAAACAATGCTATTTTATATATTTGTTCAAAATATATCATTTTAAGTCGATGTTTATATAAAACAACGTTGTTTTTTATATTTGTTCAAAATACATAATTTAAAGTCACAATAGCTATCCTCCTTTCCCTCTTCCTTACTCAATTTCCTCATTTGTGTCATTTAAATTTTGCTTAAGTCACTGTATACCTAAACCTTATCATCATCACCTCCCTCCACTCTTCCTAATTCAATCTCTATTCTCTAGTTGTTATCACTAGCCACTATCGTGGCCTAACAACCACTCCCTCTCTTTGATCATCAGTGAACAATGGCTCTTTCAATCTCTACTCTTCAGTTGTCATCGCCACTCCCAATCGGTTTAAAGGTACCGATTTATCTTCGTTTCCTTGTATTTTTTTTCTTTAAATCGATGTCACTCGCTTCATTGTTTAATTTATAATGATTTCATTTTTTTGTTTTTTATTCTTTAAATTGTTGCTGCTTTGATGATTTCATTTTTGCTTTCTTCATTGTTTAAATTGATGCATTTATGAGTTCATTGTTGCCCTTTTCATTATTTAAATCGATGCCACTTTGATAATATACAATGTTTTTTTTAATTTGTTTGTCAAAAAAATGGTTGAAAAATCATTTGATAGAACTGTTGGTTGAATAGGTCTCTCTCTATCATTTGTTTTTTTCTTCTTTTTGAAACGGTGGGTTTTCTCTTTTCTTGTCTACATTTTACAATTGGGAATGTTCTTACTTTTAAATAAAATGTACTTATGATCTTTTTGACTCTGTTGTTAGGTAATTTGTATGTGGGTTGTTCATTTAAATGTATAGATCACTCAATTATTAATAATTTAGTTGAGTTTTAACAACTAAATTAGGTTGCTTAACAGTTGCATTGCAAACCTGAAAATTTATTTAATTGTATTAATTTGCTAAATGTTGAATACTTCTTTAACAATTTTGCAGGATTTTTGAGCTGCATTTTTCAATTTTGATCATCAATTTTTCTAAGTAGAATACGGCTAGTCAACTTGTAAGATATTATATTTTGAGTAGGCTTAACAATTTATTATTATACTTAGGACCTTTAAATATATTCTAATGATATATTTGTTATGTCAGAATCACAAAAATTGTAACAATTACCATAAGGCACACCCAACGGGGAGAAAATTCAAATACATTGCCTTCAAGTGGAGATACAGTGAAGTTAACAAAAAGAAAGCCTATAAGACCAAGGTCTAAAGTGTGGGAACACTTCACCAAATTTACTAATGAATAGGGTGACATAAAAGGCAAGTGTGACTATTGTAGTAAAGAATTTTGTTGTGATCCTAAGCGAAATGGCACTAGTGCACTAAACAATAACCTTAGTTTTTATAAAAAAAAAGTCTACAAAGTGTTGATAACGCATAAAAACAATTGTCTTTGCAGCCAACGGATGAAGTTAAAATGGGTAGTTATCTAATTGAAAGTTTGCTCAAATGTAAATTAGAGAAGTAAATGCAAAAATGGTCATTAAGGATGAATGTCCATTTAAAGTTGTTGAAAGTTAAAAGTTTAAAAAGGTTATGTATAAAACATGTCCTAGGTTTAAGGTGCCCAGTAGGTGGACTATTTCTTGCAATTATTTTCAAATTTATGTTAATAAAAGAACTAAATTAAAAGGTTTCGGAAATAAATTCTCAAAGGATATGCCTTACTACTGATAGATATATGGACATCACTTCAAAAAATGAATTACATGTGCATCGCTGCTCATTGCATAGATAATGATTGCAAAATTGCATAAGAAAATATTGAATTTTTGTCCAATTTCAAGTCACGCGGGTGATTCACTCGATAAAGTATTAGTTGATTGTTTACTTGAGTGGGGGATAGAAAAGGTATTTATAGTGAAAGTTGATAATCATAGTGCCAATGAAGTAGCTTGTAATTTTTTTAAAAAAAGTTTATTAATTGCGAGACTTATATAGCATAAGGCAAGTATCTGTACATAAGATGCATTGTTCACATTATAAACTTAATTGTTCAAGATGGCTTAAAAGATGTGAGATGTTTAACTAAATGGATTAGGAATGTTGTGAGATATGTGAGGAATTTCCCTGCTAGGATAAAGAAATTCAAAAAATGTGTTTAAAATAGTAATATTCAATGTAAAAAAGATGTTTCTACTAGGTGGAACTTAACTTATGAAATAATAAGTTTTGTTGAAAAGGATGAGAAAGCATTTGAGGAATTTGAGATGTTAGATCGATCTATATTTCAAGCTTAAAGTTAAAGCATTTGATAATGATAGAGTTCCTTTTATAGATTGGACCATTGCGAGGAGATTGAGTGGTATGCTACAATATTTTTATGATGCTACTATGTGCATTTTTGGATCATCATATGTAAAACATAACACTATTTACATTGAAATTAGTGATCTAATTGGATCAATTTTAAAGTGGACTTATAGTGATGATTTAGAGATTAGAGCCATGAGTTTAAGGATGAAGGAAAAGATTGATAAATACTGGGATGACCATGAAAAATTGAATAAACTTATTTATATTGCACATGTATTTGATCCCTAAGAAAAATTTGAGGCAATGGAGTTTGCTTTCTGTAAGATTCATGGTAATGATGATGGTATAAAGTTGTTCAAAGCAGTAAGGGAAGCACTTTTTGAATTGTTTAATGAGTATAAGTGTATGGTTCAACCTAAAAAATAGTCATTCTTCGTTTTCACAATTATTTAGGAGCCCTTCAAGCAATGTTAAGTTTAGAGACTTCAATGTAGCAACAAAAAAGAGATTGAAAGATCACTACAAAAAAACTACAGAATAGCGATGAAATTTAGCGAGGATTTAAAAATTTGTCGCTAAATGTACCATTTAGCGACAACATTGCGACGAAAAATGATTTTTGTCGCAAATATTGTTAGGGGGCTAGTGGAAAAACAAATTTTGCGACAATTTAGCGACAAATATTTTTGTTGTAGCTAATTTTGGGCGCCAAAATTTTGGCGCAAAAAATAGAGATGACTTTGCGAGCATAAACCCCTCGCTAAAATTTAATTCATGGCTAGAATGATATATGAATCGTTTAGCGAGGACTTAATCCTCGCTAATTTAGCGAGAAACAAATCCTCGCTAAATTAGCGAGGATAAATTCCTCGCTAACGGTTAAATGGTTTGACATTTAGAACATTAATCGTTTAGCGAGGACTTAATCCTCGCTAATTTAGCGAGAAACAAATCCTCGCTAAATTAGCGAGGATAAATTCCTCGCTAACGGTTAAATGGTTTGACATTTAGAACATTAACCGTTTAGCGAGGACTTAATCCTCGCTAATTTAGCGAGAAACAAATCCTCGCTAAATTAGCGAGGATAAATTCCTCGCTAACGGTTAAATGGTTTGACATTTAGAACATTAACCGTTTAGCGAGGACTTAATCCTCGCTAATTTTGCGAGAAACAAATCCTCGCTAAATTAGCGAGGATAAATTCCTCGCTAACGGTTAAATGGTTTGACATTTAGAACATTAACCGTTTAGCGAGGACTTAATCCTCGCTAATTTAGCGAGAAACAAATCCTCGCTAAATTAGCGAGGATAAATTCCTCGCTA
The DNA here is from genome assembly GCA_037975025.1 of Excoecaria agallocha. Classification (NCBI taxonomy): domain Eukaryota; kingdom Viridiplantae; phylum Streptophyta; class Magnoliopsida; order Malpighiales; family Euphorbiaceae; genus Excoecaria; species Excoecaria agallocha. Next base: position 50,484,836 of record CM075807.1, on the reverse strand, counting down.
ACGGTTAAATGGTTTGACATTTAGAACATTAACCGTTTAGCGAGGACTTAATCCTCGCTAAATTAGCGAGGATAAATTCCTCGCTAACGGTTAAATGGTTTGACATTTAGAACATTAACCGTTTAGCGAGGACTTAATCCTCGCTAATTTAGCGAGAAACAAATCCTCGCTAAATTAGCGAGGATAAATTCCTCGCTAACGGTTAAATGGTTTGACATTTAGAACATTAACCGTTTAGCGAGGACTTAATCGTCGCTAAATTAGCGACGATAAATTCCTCGCTAACGGTTAAATGGTTTGACATTTAGAATATTAACCGTTTAGCGAGGACTTAATCCTCGCTAATTTTGCGAGAAACCAATCCTCGCTAAATTAGCGAGGATAAATTCCTCGCTAACGGTTAAAAGGTTTAGACTTTGGAACATGAACCATTTAGCGAGGACTTAATCCTCGCTAATTTTGCGAGAAAAAAATCCTCACTAAATTAGCGATGACAAATTCCTTGCTAACGGTTAAATGGTTTGACATTTGCTATATGAACCATTTGATATAAATTAGATAATTATGTTTTAACTATTTTTATATAATTTTAATTTTAATTTTTAATATTTAAATTTTAATTATATTTAGTTTTGTAAATTTAGTAAATTTAATTTTTTTAGCAAAAATTAAATAAACTAAATTATTATTAATTAAATTAACTAAATTAAATTAAATTATTTTGTTATATTTAATAATATTAATTATTAATAATTATATAATTAAAATTTATATTGTTAGGAAACTATTTTTTGAAAAAATAGCTAGGAAAAAGTTCTCGCAAGATTTGCGAGAGGTATTTCCTAACTGATTTCCTTAAAATTTTGAGCGGGACAAAACTATTGTTAGCGGGATTTTTTCACACGTTCGCTCTCTTCTCTTTAGGCCTACAAACAAAACCCTAATCTGTTCTCTACTTTCTCGTTCGTTGTCCTCTATCTCTTTCTCCCGCATCTCACTCTTTCTCGCTCTTTCACCTCATTCCATAAATCAAAAATCACAAAGTTGCTTTGGTCGGTGAAGGTATTGCATCGGTAATCCCCAATTCTGCCCTCTCGTTCCAAGATTTTTCCTTTGCTGAGCTCATGTAATTCCTTTTGTATCGTTGAAGCCAGGTAAGCAAAATCAGTTCTTGGCCACGCATCTCGCAAACTCACTGCCGGTGCTGCCACCTGCCTCTCTCTCTCTCTCGCTCTCTCTCTCTCACTATCGGTAAGAATTGCTGAGATTCGATGCTCGTTCCTCTACTTGTTTTTGAAATTTTGAAGATGCTCGTTTTGATTGGTTTTGCGTTATTTCACAGTTGGGAATATACCATATGATGCTACCGAGGAACAGCTCATTGATATCTGCAGAGAGGTTGGGCCTGTAGTGTCTTTCAGGTCAGAGATTTTATCCTCAATGATTAGTTACTAGTGATGGAGCTATTGTTTCTAATTTGTTTCCCTAGAATTTGGTGGTTAAGTATTGCATTTGAGTTATTTTCTGCTGTGAAAAGTTTTATTTAATCTTTTTTTTGGTGCGTTTTTTACTCTATCTTGCCTTTTGATTAAGTAGGCGTTCCAAAATTAGCTAGATCTTCTCTGCTAACTGTAAAAACTGCACACAGCAGTTTGGTTTTTTAAGTGAGTTTGGTTTTTTCGCTAATTGTGTGTATTTTATTATATATAAAATTTGATTGATAGCATTTCTTGAGTTTGTGCAGTTATCTGTATAAGATAATGAGTTAGGCTGAACTGTCAGGTCCCGCTTGTTGTTATCAGAGTCTAGGCTTGCTGATGAAGAATTGCAGTTTCATGCTTATCAATTTCGTCTGAGTGGCTTCAGTGTTGGGTCGACTGTAGTGCACTGGATTGCATCAAGTTTCTTTCTTATTTACAGATCTTAATTGGCTGATCTTGATTCCCTCTTCGAATTTCAATTTGAGGTTGGGATGGTGGCTGCTGATCACTGTTATTCATCTGGGGAGAAGCGAACTGCATTTTGTTCATGCTGTTCTTGAATTTTGGTGGTTTGTTTTTTGAAATAAGTTGTACAGCAGCCTAACTCTCTATATATCTAAAATTAAAAATTTTAAAAAAATATATAAAAATGAATTGGAAAATAAAAAATATTAATGGCAAAGTTGTATGGTGGCAAATAACCACATTGAAGAAGTGCAATAAAAGGGGAGCTGTAATAGTTGGGTAGGTCTGGGTTTTTATAGTGCTTTCAAGGCGTTCTTTGTTTCTTCTGATTCTTGATTTTCCAAGTTAATAAGTAAAAGATTGTCTTCTATATGAATCCAATGCAGAGGAGCTAATCATGATATTGAAGGTGAATGTGTAAGAGCAAAGGGGCCTTCTTTTTGCAGGTTTTAATTAACCATCTTCACCAACTTCTTTTTCCCACCATTAATATTCTTTAATCGTTACCGTTCTTGAATTTGTACTGTTCTTTTTATGTATCGATTTTCTTTTTTTCTAATTCTTTAGGAGATGTTAATGTCCAGACCTCTCAAGTATTTGAAGCGGTATTTATAAATTCAGGGGACAATCCCTTTGACCTCATCAAGAATTCGGTCAAGTATGTACTTTTACTGTCTGTTTTCTTTAATTTGCTGGTGCTTATTTGATCCCTTTCTATTAATATATATGGATACTGATGCAGAATATTAGAGAAGCACAAGGGAACTTTTTGCCATATCGAAAACAAATGCTGAAGCTGTAGCTGTGCGTTAATTGTGAGCTAACTAAATGGAAAAACCTTTGAAACAATGGGCTGCGCTTTTGGTTTTAGTTTTAATTATCTCTGTCTTCATCCGATCAACCCTCGCAGATGGCGTCACTCCTGAGGAAGCCAAACTTCTCCGTGACGAGGTATCCCTTTCATCATTTTCTAAAATTCTTAGTCTTTCTCAATTACAAATCCAAATTCCGTCTCTTTCCTTTTCCATGTCTGTTGGATCTGCCATTGATATTGCAAATCCTTCATTCTCGATTGATCCTTGGATCTGTCATTTTAGATTTTTTTTTGTACGTGTTAACATTGTTGTTCTTATTCATTTATTTTGTTTTAAAGAGTTGATGGCACTACAGAATGACTATAGTCTTGCTTTGTTTCGAATTTAGCTCTGCTATTGTTGGATGCTTAGTTGTTTCGCAGGAGATAAAAGTTTATTACTTTTGAATGTTATGTTATGTTTTTAGTTGATGGGCATCTTTTTTTTTTCTTTGTAATATGTTTTTTCATGTAATATGTTATTTTAATGCTGTAGGTTCGTGATATGTTCTATCATGCTTTTGATGGATACATGACTAATGCTTTTCTACTTGACGAATTAAGACCTCTATCATGTAAGCCTATTTGCTTGCCCCATGGATTCTAATGATCATATTCACATAGATATAATTTAAGACATACACCTAGCATCTGGACACAGTAAGAAATTTTAGTTGTTACCCACATTGATGGTTTGTTCTTCTTTAATATTCCATATCTGTTGCACTCTTGAACTAAATTCACAAAATTGTTTCTAAAAGAATCAACATGCATAGAACTAGGACCCAATTCAATTTTCAGATATTTTTACTGGGATTCAATGTTTATTCTGCTCTTCAGTTAGACTTTGGTTGACCTCTCCCCTCATTTTCCCTAAAGTTAGACCTTCTTTGGTGTGTGCATGTCTTCAGTTGTTTGTTTGTAATGTGCTTGCAGGAGGAGGCTGGTGTTTGCCTGCGCTACATCTAGTTCTTAATATTTTTTTATTCTAATAATTTTTATCTGTCAAAACAATAATTGAATATTGATATGAAGTCTAGATATGTGCTTTTGGTTGTTAGAGTCTGTCATTCTATCCAAGTATTGGAGTTGACCTCTGCTGCACTCTACTTGCTTGGCAGGAGCAGTGGCAGGTAATGCCTTATCTCCTCTTGGTGCTTTACACATTCATTGGCGTATGATTAATAAGTTATTGGGCATATATATGGTTTCTTATTTATCTTCTTCTTCTTCTTCTTTTCTTTTTTAAATGGTTTAGGGATGCAGAGCTTCTTAGGTCGGTCACAAGAGTCAATCAATTGAATGAATTAGGTATGCACCTATTGAACCTTCTTCAGAAGCTCAATACGGAGTTGGCTGCACCAAAATTTACAATTTCCTGCGTTCAATGCAAATAAAATCTCTTTTGATTTGAATGGCTGTAGAATGAAATCTATTGTATGCCATTGATAATTACTAATCACAATGATGTTCATTAATCCATTTAGGGTCCACAAAAGGTGAAATATGGGAAAGCTGGTTTTCCTGACAATATCTTGACAGCGAAGGATATAATTATAGCCACTGGTTCTGTTCCTTTTGTCCCTAAGGGCATTGAAGTTGATGGTAAGGATTTACTCTCATCTGCATTTCTTTACTTTGTCAATCTCTACTTGGACATGCAAAATGTTTATATTCTGGTAAATCACGATAAGAAATTATTTATACCAGCAAGGACAGACGGAGATAATTTCTTATTTATATCAGGTGGAGTGCAATTTTCTGTTAGTTAAGCATTTTATGTAAGGTGGCAACTGATTCTAACATAAGAATGATAGAAATTTTCTTGTTCAGTTGTTTATATCCAAGGTTTTTCTAGATATGATGTTTTATAAGCAAAGCTTGAAGTTATTTGAGGTTACGTAGAGGCATACCATCTGATTAAAGGCTGTAGGTATTTCATCAAACAATACTGAATGGATGTGTGGTATGATAACCTTAAATAGTAAAAAAGAATAAGCTTCTAAGAATCACCCGTAAGCAGCCTAGAAGCCAATGAAATTTTGAAAATTATTGTTTCTTAGCGATTAATTTTGTGCGCACTTCGTATGCAATTGTCTGCAACTTTTTGTTTTCTTCTGTTTGTAGAGTTCTGATTCCTGCATAAATGACCGACAGGGAAGACTGTAATTACAAGTGACCATGCACTCAAATTGGAATCTGTTCCTGATTGGATTGCAATTGTAGGAAGCGGTTATATTGGTCTTGAATTCAGTGATGTGTATACTGCACTTGGAAGTGAGGTAACATTTGTTCAATTGTTTATTTTCTTCTTTTTATACTTGGACGTGTGGAGAAACTAGTATATTGATGTAATATTTAGTTATGCAAAATATCAAAACCTTTTTGTATTATCGTAATTTTATTAAACTGAATAATTTCACAATTCTATCCAAGTTTCATTAATTAGTTGCAATTCAATCCAAGCTTCATTAATTAGTGGCAATTCAATCCATGCAGTAAAATCAATTAATTTTGGCATTTTTTTATTATGTTTTGGTACTTAATTGGTACTATTTTCTTACTTTTTCTTTTTGGCAAAGATTTATGCTAGGCAAGATGATCATGAAATACATATGTTGAATTAAAACCATTTCAATGTTTGGAAACTGACTAATTTTATTATTTAAATAACATTGAGACTGACTTTTGAAATTGGAAAAAAACTTTCAAAATTCAAAATTTTAACTAAAATTGCAAAAACTTGAAAAAAATAGATAATTTTTGTCATGAGACGTACTTATATATGATTCTTTATTGTTACTATTGTATAGGTCATATTTTACTTCTTTTTTGTATTTAGTCAAGTTATGCAAATATTGATCAGATGTTCAACATCAACAATTGGAAGATCAAGTTCTAATAATGACATTGGATGGAGTTCTTCGTTATCTGCAATCAATCACTAGACAACTATAGGAACTAAAAACAATTGGCATTTTATGAGCTATTTATGATTTTTAATTGTTACTGTTATATATGGATGTATTATTTTGGATATATTATTAGCAATGATATACACTTGTAAATAACAATTTATTCATTAATATATATATATGTTTTTATATTAAATATTGAGTGAATATAAATTTATTATTTTTCAGTTTATTATTTAAATAATAAAATTTTCATATTAAATTAAGAAAACAAAAAATTTCATATGAACATTTAGCAAGGATAAATCTCATGCTAAATTTAGCAAGAACAATTTTTGTTACAAAATGCATGTTAAATTTTAGCAAGAAACTCGTCCTAGCTAAAGTTTAGCGAGGACTTTAATCCTCGCTAACTTTAGCGAGGACTTTAATCCTCGCTAACTTTAGCGAGGACTAAATCCTCGCTAACGTTAGCGATGATTTAGTCCTCGCTAAAGTTAGCGAGGATTAAAGTCCTCGCTAAAATCAGCTAGGACGACTTTTGTTACAAAATTTTTGTCCTCGCTAAATCGTCGCTAAACTGATTTAGCGACGAAAAATCATCATTTAGCGAGGAATTTTGTCCTCGCTATTTTGCGTTTTTCTTGTAGTGGATGTCTTTAGAGAAGAATTTAAGAGACAAAAAAATGAAGTTTTTAAAGAGATGAGAAAGACTGAGTTAGATATCTATTTAAAGGAGGCATTACAACAAGATCAAGAAGATTTTGATATTTTGAGATGGTAGACAGTGAATTTTAAGAGGTTTTCCATTCTTGCACACATAGCTAGAGACATTTTAATTGTTATGGTTTTTATAGTAGCTTTAGGGTCAGCATTCAACATTGGAGGAAGAATTCTAAATTCATTTAGGATCTCTTGGACTCCCAAAGTAGTGGAAGATTTGATCTGTGCACAAGATTGGCTTCATAATGGTATTGAATTGAATAATAAAGAAGATTTAGACAAAGTTGAAAGACATGAAAATGGTAAGTTTAACCTTTATATTTGAAAATTGAAATGGTATTTTTATTTTATTTTTATGAGCTTTGAATGGCTAACCAATTTATTTTCAATACTTAAAATTGCCCATTGTTGGTTTTGGTGGTATTGAATTGAATAATAAAGAAGATTTAGACAAAGTTGAAAGACATGAAAATGGTAAGTTTAACCTTTATATTTGAAAATTGAAATGGTATTTTTATTTTATTTTTATGAGCTTTGAATGGCTAACCAATTTATTTTCAGTACTTAAAATTGCCCATTGTTGGTTTTGGTGGAAATGGGATTTTAAGTACTAAAAATAAATTGGTTAGCCATTTTAAGTACTGAATTGAATAATAAAGAAGATTTAGACAAAGTTGAAAGGCATGAAAATGGTAAGTTTAACCTTTATATTTGAAAATTGAAATGGTATTTTTATTTTATTTTTATGAGCTTTGAATGTTATTGAATTGAATAATAAAGAAGATTTACTTTTTTTTTTTGATAAGCAGAGATTTTATTAATTAGAAATAGGAGGTAGCTGAAGGATGGCCAGCACCACGAACAACTGAAAGCAGAACCCAAGGCGCCAGGCACCCTAAAAACTACAAACAGAAAGCCAAAAAACCAAGCCAACCAGGAAAAAAACCAAAAGAGAACCTGAAAAAGGACCAGGGAACTCCAACAACTGACAGACAAAATAAAACGATTTCCTCCAAAACTAAAAGGAAAACTTAAAAACCTGCCAAACTCAACCCAAAAGAACCAGGCCAAAGCTTGAATGTGCTAGTTATTGAAAATCTTTAATTAATTAATTGAATAGTTGAAGTTAGTTTTGTTCCAATATTCCTTTTAGGCTATTTATGTGTTTATATCTTTGAATGGAGGTACTATTTTTTTGAATGGAATATTCAAGTTTATATATATGTTACTTTGGATAGTTGAGGAATTGAGATGTTAAGAATTTAAGCAGTGTTCAAGTGAAAAGTGCCCGAACTGGAAATTCTGTTTCTTATAGTCATATACTTTAAATTTTGGTATAGTTCTAGATTATTGAAATAACGTTTTTTTTTCTTCTTAAATCAAGAGAATGTTATGCTGCATTTTTATTTTGTTTGTTTAACCTTTGATAGATGGCTGAACTGTTATTGCAACTGCTTGGTTATTTTGGTTGGATTTTGTTTGGAGGTAAGTAAGTGGAAGGGTATTGTGATTCTTAGGACCCGAGAAATTAAGAACATATATTTTTTCCTATATAAACCGCACCTTTCTCTTCTCCTTCACTTCACTGCAAACCAATGGCTTTCCATTGCTATTCTCTTCTTCTCTTAATTATGGTGATTGCTGTTAAGTCTTATCATGCCTATGCCTCTCTTCGTCGCCCTTTAGCCATAGATGATCCAACTTCAACTCCATTTGGTATATGTGCTTCTTCAGTCACCATTCACGGTTATAAATGCCAGGAGATTGATGTAATTTTATACATATATTATCTCCATCTCTATCTAATTAGCCTAGTAAGAAGTTAACTGATTTGCTAATTATAATGTGTATTTTTTCAACAGGTGAAAACTCAAGATGGATATATACTTAATATGTAGAGAATACCAGAAGTTCGTCATGGTTGTGGTGGCGGTGCTTTTATTCAGAAACAACCTGTTCTAATCCAGCATGGAGTTCTTGTGGTATGTTTTTATTTTATTTATATTAATTTTAGTTCTTTTCAAGAGGAAAATAAATATTGATAATCATTAATTAATTAATTAGTGGAAAATGGGGTGAATGTGAACATAGCTTTAGAAATGAAGAGCTGACAAAAGAATTATCCTCTTCATCTGCTGCAGACGAATTCTTAAAAGTACGAAAAATTTTGAATCTATAATTTTTCATAATTAAAAAGAAAATTCATAAATTGGCAAAACAAATAATATGTAAACCAATCCAAATATATTAGTTATGTGATGTTATTTGAAGAAAGAACAGAGTTCAACGGTACATTGATTGTTTTGAAAAGGAAGAAAGAAATAAGCAACCTAATAAAACAAAAAGTACATTTTTTCCATTTGTCCTTGGTCTATACTTCTGGAAAAGAAATTAACATTAGAGTTGAGAATCTTCAAAGTGCCCAACCGTTGAATGAGGGGACTTGACATGCTTTGGAAATAGAACCAAATGATCAGTGATTTATATGATATTGATTGTCCTGTAGTTATCCATATGTAGATAACTAATGATTTATAGTCATAAAATTGAACATAATTTTAAGAGTAAAATTAATGTGGTATTCTTTTGCCCTGAATCAAATCATGTGAAATTCCATATTGAAGTTTCCTATGAAATGGCAGTGCCATGTTTTGTTTTTCTTCTCAAGTTTAGTGTCTTTATTGAGCTCTTCTTTATGTCTTTATAAATCAAAAAAAAATCATAGATCTCTATTGTGTAACATTACTTTCATTTTCATTTCTTCCGTGAAATTAGTCCTTTATTACCACCATAGAGGCTTTTATGTGATGGTTCCAATATCCATATGTTGTTTGTTTCGCAGTGGTCTATTTTGTTTGGTTTTTGTTTCATTTGAACTGCTTAGTGATTAGAACTTATTTCTTTGTATGCTATTAAGGTCTACAATTGTGCATTCAAATACTATTCCTCCCAAAGAGCATAACATTGCTTTTTCGAGAGACCAACAAACTTTAGAAGAAACATACAACAAAAATGCTAAAGATTCTGACTTCAACGGTACACCTTCACTATTTCTATTGAATTCAAGAACTTATGCCAACAAATAAATCAAACATTAATATATATATATATATATATATATATATATTCTTTTAATTACTTATGCTAACGATAATAAGAAAATTGAAGATAATTGGAGATGGCTGTATTGACCAATGAGAGACAGCATATGTATAGTCATTAGCATATTAATCAATCATTAATATAATGGTCTCATAAAATAAGATTAGTTAAAATATTAATAATTTCTTGTTTTATAATTGTGATTACATTTTACATGTATTTTCTATATTCTTTCTGCATAAATTTTCATCTTGTTTGATTTGCAATATGATAATATGTTAATATATTATTTAACTTATTATTATTTTTTACTTTCTTAGCCATTTGATCTACTGTCTTTATAAATGAATATTAATTATAAATTTATGTTTACAGGTTTTTTGATCAATGGACAACGAAGATTTGATGCTCATTATTCATTTTTTTTTAAATTCTAGCTAGATAGATGTTGGTATAGCAAAGGGCTATTTTTCTAAACAAATGTATATGTGAGTAATAGAATGTTAAACAATTTTGAAATCTTGGTATACTTTGTAATTGATTTTTTGCAATTTATGAAAAGAGTATTTATTATATTTTTGGATATGTATGTATGTATGGGAGTGTGAATGGGGTGTACATGAAATATTTAAATAAAATTGTTTATATTAATGATCGAATTGACATTTAGCGATGTAAAATTCGATCGCCATTTGTAATCATCAACGACCGGATTTTCTTTCGTTAAAAGATTTAAACAATTCATGAAGGGAAATTTTGGTCGTTATAAGTTAATTTTTACGACCAGATTTTTCTTCGTTGAAAGTAGAAAACAATTAACTAAGGGAAAATCCGGCCGCTAAAAGGGCTTTTTTAACGATCGGAATTTTCTTCGTTAAAAGTAGAACACAATTAGCGAAGGAAAATCCCGTCGCTAAAAATTTATATTTAACGTCCGGATTTGTTTCGATTGTTAATACCTTTAACGACCGGATATCAATCCAGTCATCTATACTATTAACAACGGGGCTTTTAACGACCGATGACGACCGGATTTTTTTGATGGTTATAGTGTTTTAACGACCGGATTTTAACTTTTAACGATCTAATTTCTCTTCGTTAAAGAGGATTTTTCTCGTTAAAGAGGATTTTTCTTGTAGTGATAGTAGTTCTCCTTCATTGGGTAATTATTTTTATATGTAAATTATCTTATTTTGAGATGCAAATTATATACTTCCATTTATCAATTATTAAAATATTTTTTTGGTGATATTTTGGGATTTTGATGATTGGATTAAAGGTTGATGGAATGAAGATGAAGTTTATGTAATGGTTTTTGTTGTAATATGTATTTTGGGATTATATCTTTAATTTGAATGTGTATTTTTTTTAATCTGAATGTTTTTATTTTAGTTTTATGATTTGTAATTTTGTATAACTTTTAGATATAATTTTTATTTTTTTTAAATAATAATTTTTAAATATCAGTTATATGGTTAACCGAACCGAATTGACAAGAAATTTTGGTTTAATTTGAGTTTGTTCATCTTATAACTTGGTTTAGTTCGGTTGGCTAAAATTGTAAAAATTCAATTGTAAAGCCTTAAAATGTTCCCGATAAGAATTAAAGTAAGTTATTATATGGATTTTAAAGTAAAAGAACCTTAATTGTGTATTTTTGGACATATTTGGTATTTAAGCTATTTTTGGGGCATGAAAGTGATGGAGTAATTAGTGATTTATGCATTAGAAGAATGAATAAATTAAAGGCATAAATGATAATTTAAGGTAATTAGGGAATAAAAGTGTAGAAAGGGATTAAAAGAAACTTTGCTAAGGGATTAAACACTTTGGCCAATGGAGTTCCAACATCTATAAAGTCTAAAAGTTTACTCATTAAGAGGGCAGGAAAAAAAATCTAAAAGGAAAATGAGAGCTGGCTAGCCATCTTTGGCAACAAATTTCCAAACTTTTTCTTGTTCTTTTCCCTCACAAAGTGGTCTTTAAACCTTTCCTTAAATTTTGCTCTTAATTGGTTGAGGAAGGAATTGCAGAATATATATATAAAGAGAGAGAGAGAGAAGAATTTTGTAACAGCTTGAGGTGAGTAAGAGTAAACTTTTCTCTTCCGTCTTTCTTAATATCTACTTTAGATTGGTAAAGTAGTAATTAAATGATGTTTTTATGAGAATAACTAGAGAATCATGCAAGATAAAGGTCAAGAAAAGATATAGAGCAAGAGCAGAGAGGAAAAAAGTTTCAAGATAAGGTATGAGCACCATAAATCCTTTATGTATGTATTTAATAAGAACTAATGGAACATTGGTGGTGTGTAATGTATTTTAACTATTTATGAGTGTGTTTGAGAAGACTTGACATGCAAAAGAGTTGAATGAATGTAAATGTAGTGGTAGAGTGAAATTCTACATTAAGATTCATAAAACCTATCAAGAATTTTCTTAGCATAACATGAGTTCTACAACACCAATTGAAATGATTCTAGTTGGAGATGAAATTTAATAGATCTCAAAGTTTGTAGAAGGAACCAAAACCAAATTTTGTCTCTAAGGTCTTCATTAGTAGCTTAAAATGGTGTAATGGCTGTTACCTTATCAATTAGAGCAATATGTCTGTTTTTGTGTATATCTCATTGTGTAGTTGTCTAAATTGGATTATTCTTGATTCTATAAAAACTAAAGACATACACTACAAGAAAATAGCCAAATAGCAACGAAAAAATAGTAACGGAATTAATTTCATTACTAATTTAGCAACGGAATACCAATTTAGTTGCTATTTAGCAACAAAAAATAAATTTCGTTGCTAAAATTGGTTGAAGTTTTAGGGATTTAGCAACGGAATACAAAATGGTTGTATTCCGTTGCTAAAAAGGAGGGAGATTTTAGTGCCAAAATATAGCAACGAAAATTAGCAACGGAAAATAATTTTCGTTGCTAAAAATGGCGGCTCTTGACGGCGGGAAAATAAATTCCGTTGCTATTTTATGTCAAATTAAGTGAAGGTAAATAATAGCAACGAAATTTATATTCCGTTGCTAAAATAGCAACGAAATATAAATTTCGTTGCTATTTTATGTCGAATTTAGTGAAGGTATAAATAATAGCAACGGAATTTATATTTCGTTGCTATTTTAGCAACGGAGTATAAATTCCGTTGCTATTTTATGTCGAATTTAGTGAAGGTATAAATAGTAGCAACGGAATAATTTCCGTTGCTATTTTAGCAACGGAATAATTTCCGTTGCTATTTTAGCAACGAAATTTAATTTTCGTTGCTAATTTTTATCCCAATTTTTTTCGCTGCCAAGTGCTGCCATATTCCGTTGCTAATTTCCGTTGGTAAATTTAAAACCGTTGTTAAAATAGCAACAGAATTAAATTCCGTTGCTAAATTTAAAATCATTGTTAAAATAGCAACGGAATTAGTCTCCGTTGCTAATTTTCATTTTCAAAAAAATTCCTAATTTTTTATTTATTTACATAATTGCCATTGTCTATAAATACCCCATGTTAGAACCCTAAATCTTCTCTTCTCCCTCACATGTACACACACAGTCGCTCCTCTTCTCTTCTCCCCCAAAATAACGTTAATTTGAAGGTTTTGCTCGGCAAGCGTCGTTTCAAGGTTTCTCTCCAACTCTTTGGGTGTTTTCTATATGCTCTGGTCCAGTTTTTGCTTAAGCTTGCTGCTGTGCTCGTTCACTGGAGTTCTTTTGATGTAGGAAAGTTATAATTTTTTATACTTAAATTTGATTTTGAGTATCCAAAGTCGACACCTTTCTTTTTTGGATTAAAAATCTGCATATAAATGAATAAATGGAGCTTCCACTTGGTGTCGTCCTCTTTTCCATTGCTAAATATGAAAGAAAGTGCTTTCGTTTTCTGTAAATCACCTGATTGGGGAGCCAACCATATAGGGTATAAATAATATATATGTAATCTTATAAAATCCAAGCATTATTGGGTGGAAAAGAGCCTTTTTTATTTTATTTTTTTTTGGAAAATCAATTCAGTGTATGAAATAAAAGTTGAGAATAGAAGAACTTAGAAAATAATTTATCTTCTTGGATTAAAAAAAGAAGAAGAAGAAGCTGAAGTACGGAGATTTAGATAAATCAAAGAGAATAAATCGAATAAAAAAGACCTTGAAAATATTGATGCGACATTCTTCAAACCTAGATGTGCCAACAAAAACTGATTCATGTTTAAATCTTTTTTTTATCTTGTTTCTTCATGTTTAGGAATTTGATTTTGTTGTAGTGATGTATTTGTTTGGGGGTTTATAATCTGATTTATTTGCTGTTGGAAAATCACAATTAGCTCTGACCTTTTTCCAAAGACTTGCTTACATTTCATCACGTTTCCCTGTTGGCCGATTAGATATATTGCTGTTATTCTTTGTTGCTCTTACTTATTTTTGATACATCATAAGCTCCGACTGAACTCTAGTTGATATCTTCTTCTATTGACAAGGAGATGGGGGGCCATTTTGGAAACTCGTTGTTTCTGAAGCCACCGATTGTGCTAATGATGATTATTTTGAAGAAGTCTATCAGGTACTACTCTATATACCAGGTGCATATAAATCTAGTTCCTATTACCTGTAGAAACCAAAATTAATAAATTAGGATAACCAATTACATTTATATAGGAGGCTTATGTCTCAATTTCTAATTGCTTTTTTGTTATAGTATTATGCAAATGGGGATGCATGGCATCTTCCAGATGGAGCTTATAAAACATTATGCCATCTCAAAGATGTTGGAGGTCATATTCATCAAGTATTATCCTTTTTTCATGCACTAATTTCTAGCAGCAACTAATTCCTATGAGTAGCTGTTACTTGCTTTTTCTGACTTGGTGACACGCTTGAGGAAGCTATTAAAGTACCTAAATGTCATAGATTTGTAAGAAACTCTGCTCTCTCTTTGCGACTGCCTTTCATTTTCATTGATTGAGTAGCTCCTTTTATGCTCTGCTGCTGAATCTACCATGTTTTATTTTAAGATGTCGGTGCTAATATTGGCTGAAGTTCTGGTGGTTTTTGATTGATTTCATTTGGTTTTACTTTAATCTGAGCTTTTGGTGGTTTGTTTTATTTTGATTGGTGTAGGAAGGGGATTATTATCGGTAGAGTTAAGTTGCTTTTGTTTTATTTCAGGTGTTCTCTTAGTGTCAGTTATGAATATTTTCAACTATCATATAATAATTTTCCTATAATATATAATAATGCCCCGAAAAAATGCAGCTATGTTTTGGATTAGTTGTTCTTGTGATTGTTTGCTGTGAACTTCCTTTTATTTGTACACAGAATTGTCAACATGGTAGCTGATTTTGTAGCTCGAAATGCTAGAGTTTTAAATTGTCCAGTCCCGTGGTTTTTAGCAAATTCTATTGAGCTTAATGAATTCATTACTTAAAATGTCTCTCATTCGCTTTAATCAAGTTGATTATTATTATTATTATTATTATTATTATTATTATTATTATTATTATTATTATTATTATTATTATTATTATTATTATTATTATGTGATATGCGCACTTGGCCCATTAAAACTTTATTAATAATAAACTTTTGTTTTTCATTAAAAAAACTATGGATTTTTTTGTCCTTTTTGTGGGGTAGGGATCAAATGATTTTCTTCCTAAATTGTGTGCCTTGGAAAAAAGCATGGCCACAGGATCCATACATTGTTCTTTTCTTGAAACTCAAAATCTCGTATTGGTCCTCTGGCATCTTCAATAGGGTCCTTGGCATCTCCTATATATTATAATATCCACTTAATTGAGGCCACATCATTATTAGTTATTAATTGCTGTTGTGATGGAAAAATATAATGCAATAATCCATGATGTCCCTATTGCAATAATTTTAAGTGTTGATTTTATTGTTACATGATGATGATGATAATTGTAACATTAATTCTTGTAATTTAAAGTAAAAAAGAAAATAAAAAAAAAGTGTGGGGTGGACCAAAAATAAAAATGAAATTCTATATGAGACCAAATGTAAAGTTCCAATAATTTATATTTAAAATATAAAAGATCTTCGATTCATGATTTTCTCCAAAAGAAGTTACTTTCCGATATCTACTTTAAATCTAACAAGTTAAACTGTCTTATCCTTGTATATGGAAAATAAGACTTTTCATGGCTTTTCATTTTTAAGTTTTAATCATTCAATAGCTTTTCATGACCTTCCTTGAAAGATACAGCTATTATAATATAATAATATTCCATCATTTACTTTTGTTTTTTATTGTTCCATTTTGACCTCATTTTAGTATATTTGTCGAATTGTTGTGTTATGATTGACTAGTTGTCTTGCTAGCTTTGAATTGGTTATAGAATTTGTTATGACATCTTGCAGATGGAAGTTACTATTTTAATAGTTGTTCGACAATTCTATTGCCCTTCTACTTCTACTTTTCCTTATCACATCATATGATCTTTGTGTTATTTTCTGTAAATGGAGCAAACATATATTGTTTCTTCTTACTAATAAGATACTGTTCTTTTATCTTCACATGGTGTTCCACAACTACCCTTCAAAATTTAGTTTACTAAGGAGAGAATGCAGGGAGTTGCTGAAACTTATTATGATGGTGGTGGATCTGTCAAATAATATTCAAGTCATGGAGTTGAAGCAGGTGCTCGAGCAAATCTGCAATTGGAAGGTATGTTTTCTATCCTTGTTAGGTATGTTCTTGATGGAGGATAGCATCAGAATGAACTCAATTTTTTTTCTTATGTGCTTTTCTTGATATCTGATTCCTCAGGAAACAGCAAATTGTACAAGCTTACGTTTCTTTTTTCTTACAAAATCCTATTTGTGCCTGAAATGATAATAGGTTTTTGTTTTGCAACTCAAAACTTCTCTTCATCTGAATATACTTATCCATGTTGCTCACTTTGTGGCTGATGCGCATAGGATTGATCAAACTTCATTTAAGGTGTGATTTGTTGCCATAGCTGAAAGTGATGTGAATTTGGTTTGAAAGAGTGATATTTTGATATTTAAACATATCATGTTCAGGTATTGGATAAGATGTTCAAAGAATTTTCAATCATGTGGGTAAATATGAAAACTCAAGTGATAAGCAAAGGAGGCCATGGCACACAACAATACAAGTTCAGGTCTCGTGCATTTGAGATCAAGCATGTTATTGATATGATGTTGATGTATCAACTTTTGGTGAGGCTTTTGCAAATAAGAATTTCTCATAATGGCCGGCATTGCTTTCTGAAGATGAATGCCTGGAAAAAGTGAAGCTTCTATTCTTTTTTATTTGCCTTTTCCCATTTTATTTGCCAATTAACAAATTTAATAGAAACGATGTTATTTACTAATTCTTTTCCAGCAAAACATGACTATAATATAATTTGCTATATTCAATTACCTTATTAGAGATCAGACGTAACTGAATTAGTTATTAATTAGTCATTGAATTGTTAAATAACTAAAACAGCTTGCTGTTTTAGTTTGCCCTTAAACAGTGTATACAAGGCTCGTGACTGAATATGTGTTTAAGACATATTTTTAATATTCTTGATGTTTTTATTTAATTAATTAATTTAAATTTATTTTTGATTATTTATCTTGAAATATGCTTGCATGTCATGTCATTGATTTTGTCTTACCGCTAATTTTTGGTTTACATTACATTATCTTGTAATCATATATTTTTGGCAGTTAATGGCTCTTCCATGCATGCAATCTTTCAAACTTTCTTTCCTATCAATCATGGGTTTTTGATATTAAAAAATTGTCATAATTTTTAGTGATGGATTCGCGACGAATAGGACAGTCGTTAATTTTTTTACTTATAGGTGAATTTAGCAACGGAAAATGGTTTTCGTAAAATTGACCAATTCACCGAATCTTGCATTGTTAAATTTAGCAACAGAATTCGAATTTCGTTGCTAAATTTAGTAACGGAATGAAATTTCCGTTGCTAAAAATAGCAACTGCCAAATTAGCAACCGAAATTTCCGTTGCTAATTTTCGTTGCTATTTTTGATTAGCAATGAAAAATTGATATTTTCTGTTGCTAAGGTCCGTTGCTAATTTGCAATTTTCTTGTAGTGATAGTGGAACAAATTTTTAGAGGAAAGTTTTTCCATAAAACCATATTTTCTAGGTTAAATTTGGTGTATAATTTAAACCTAAAAGTCTGCCTATTAAGTTCTGGGCAAATTGCATTGCCCTGGCTGAGACACTTTCATCTCAGCTATGAAAAAGCATTCTAAATCAAACTAGTAGCAATTTTTAGAGCTAAAACCATCTTATCTTAGTTGTGACCTTCCCTTGTTCCAGCCTATACCTAACTTTTAAACCCCAAAAGTTACAAAATGTTATCGAACCTTATCTGAACTTTCTTGGATGCTTATGAAACTTTACAAACACATGTTTAGGGTTAGTACATGATGTAATGAACATGAAATGAATGATTTAACATTAAATTATAAATTGTAATAAAGGCATGTAGGGTAAATAATGAGTGTTTACATGGTTTTTATTTCATTTTACCTTAATGCTTATATTATTGAATTGTATCATGAATGTTTAGGTGTAATTTAACATAATTATTATATGAATAGTAATATATTGATATCGTCATATTTTATGCATGATATATATTAGAATGACAATTATTGTAACACCAGTGTATTATATACCAAGTTAATAAGTGACCATAAGTGTGTTTGTGGGTAAGTAATTATAATAAAGTATAATTGACATAATTAAACATATGAATAAAGTGTATAGTGTATTCTAATGTATAGTGCATACATGAGCTATTAGTGTAATGAAGTAATTTTGTGAGAGAAACCTTTATTTAGGGATTAAATTAGATATAAACGTGTGTGACACGTGATAAAGCCTGCTAGATTTCGATTAGGTTCTCGGAAGCCCACTTTTAGGGTCTAAGACTAGATAAGGCTCACTATAACTCATAAGCTGGCCACTTCACAATAAAAAGGGTTAGGCTCAAATTATTATTGATGGCCAACCATAAAGGCATCCAATATGTGTTGAAAATTATCGGTTACAGGCATCTCATACATAAGCAAAATTTAAAATTTTTAACCAATAGATCTGATATTGCCATGAATTTACAATATACATATTAATGAGAATAAGAAAAATCACCTTTGATTTTTGTTGAACAGTTGATTTTTCTTCTCACCGGGTTGTCGCAAACCACAATGTCCAAAATTGAACACTTTCAATGAGTAATCCACGCTAGAGAAGGATTGAATGAACCAATAAAGGAGGAGAACAAGGGCTGGCTAAAATCCCCTTGATGCTAGCAAGGGGGTGGCAGCTAGGGTTGAGAGAGTGAGAGAAACTCTTTTCTCCTAATTGTTCACCTTAACCCTGATACCCTATCACTTGAATTTTTTATAGTTAGGTTAAAAATTCAACTTCATAATAGAATTGGGCTCTTTAAAATTGCTGGAGAAATATTAAATGGGCTTTTGAAATTATTAATAATTTATTTGGAATTAATTAAATCCAATTTAAGTCATTTCACAAAAGACTATGCACAAAACCCATAAACTAGGCCCTTTATGCATATACTTGGATTTAATCACCCAAATGAATTCCAAATCCATCCAAATTAAATATGTGAACTCCATAATACTTATAAAATATATTTAATTTATTTTGGTCTAAGAATTAGGCCTCTAAGGCCTTATACCAGGGCTTGGCGTGTAACCTTTCCTCTGGAGGGTTTCTGCGCCAAAGCCATTCTTGTAGGCCTCTTTTAATTTCTCTAATGGATCTATTAATTATTATATCAGCCCTATAACACTTATAGTCCAATAATAATTAATTATGAAATATAATATTTTCATTAGGTCCATTTTATATAATATTTCTAAAAAGTTCTGCGAACAATTTTACTTGATCATAATTAATTAGACTCTTAAATTAATTATTCTCTTATTCACTTCTCTATTCCCATAATAATATCAAATATTATTAGCCTTGTCATTTTACCATTTTATCCTTTTCTCTATATGTGTGTGACATATTGGGTTCCTATCCATATTGGCAGTATAATACGTAATTGTGAGTTCTATTCAAAACTCACATGATTTAAACTCTTTTAAATAATTTTATCAATCCCTATTGATATTTATGATACATTATTATACAAGTCATGATTGGCCTCTAGCTAGGCATCATGACCATCCAAATATCAGGAAAATCAAGTAGTTTGACTATACCCTTCCATAAAAATAGTTACCGTACAATTATTTCTTTCACCACTCTTATCTCAATTAGATTATGAGTATAGATTTATGTCAAATCATATAAATCTAATTATGTATGTTCTATTAATTTAACCATTGTTCCTAAAATGCCCTTCATGGATCCTTATCCATCTTGGCATATTACTATGGCCAGAGATTCTTTGAACAAGATAATTATATAATCATGCGAGATAACTTTCCTTAATAAATCTAGGATGATTAATCCTTTGTCAATCACTCAACTATCTTCAAGTAGGTCATGATATACCCAAAATCCTAACTATGTTCACCTCCAGTTGGAAGTAATCAGTTATGGAGTCAAAGTATACCACTTGCTACTTAAGATAACTTTAGTGATCTCAAGTCTAAGGATACTTGCACAACTGCTATGAAGAGATTCCTCACTGACATAGATTTAATACCCATGTAAGGATTCTCTTTGCAGGTCTCCAATGAACTTGTTCTTCTAACATGCATCCACATGTTAGCTTTGATTATCTTCTATAATCACAGTTATGAGAACCACTGTTTGAACCATTTAAGAAGCATAACATGTGCTAGTTTGTCCGAATGAACAATGTCCTGTCTTGTTAATTCTATGACTAGGGATATTTAGATATTAACACATTTGCATGCAATAGACAACTCATATTATGAACACTTTTATGATTGCCTTTGCATTGTGTTTATAATATCTAGGACTTCATTTATTAATTTAAGATTTACAAACTCATGTATTTAAACATAGCATTAATAAATGAATGATGCCTTTTATTAAGAATATGAATTCATACATATGAAATACATCCCTTTTACATGGGCTCTAGGGCATACTCTCTAACAATCTCCCACTTGCACTAAAGCCAATCACTCATATGTCTTAGACCCATGCTATTTATATGGTGATCGTGCTTAATCTGGGAAAGTGCTTTAGTGAGGGGATCCGCCACATTATCATCTATGGGGACCTTTCTATTTTCACATCATTTCTAGCTACTATTTTCCTTATGAGATGGTAGCGTCTGAGGACATGCTTAGATCTCTGATGAGATCGTGGTTCCTTTGCTTGCGCAATGGCTCCATTGTTGTCACAATATAAAGGAATCGGATCAATAATGCTAGGCACCACTCCTAGTTCAAATATAAACTTTTTGGTCCAAAATACTTCTTTTGTTGCTTCTACAGCAGCAATGTACTCAGCTTCTGCCGTGGAATCAGTAGTTATTTCTTGTTTGGAACTCTTCCAACTAACTGCCCCTCCTCCCATTATGAACACAAATCCAGATTGTGATTTACAATCATCTTTGTCAAATTGGAAGCTGGCATCTGTATACTCATTTACTTCCAAACTGTCCTTCCCATATACTATAAATATATCCTTAGTCCTTCTTAAGTACTTAAGGATATTCTTGATAGCTACCCAGTGTTTCTCTCCAAAATTGGATTGGAATCTGCTTGTGACACTCAAAGCAAAAGCTAGATTTGGACGTGTACATAGTTTAGCATACATGATAGAACCAATTGCAAATGCATATGGTATTTTATTCATGCTCTCTCTATCCTCTAGTGTCTGCGGATATATAGACTTGGAAAGGTATTTTCCATGCACCATGGGTATAAATCCTTTCTTAGAGAGATCCATATTGAACTTTTTCAATACTTTATCTATGTATATACTTTGAAAAAGACCTAGTAACATATTGGATCTATCTCTATAGATCCTTATTCCTAGAATATAGGATGCTTCTCCAAGGTCTTTCATAGAAAATTGCTTGGATAACCATATTTTAACAGATTGGAGAAGAGAAATGTCATTTCCTATGATCAATATGTCATCCACATATAGAACTAAGAAAACAATTGCACTCCCACTGACCCTTTTATATACACAAGGTTCATCTTCATTCTGTGAGAAACCAAACTCTTTGATTGTCTTATTGAATCGTATGTTCCAGCTCCTAGAGGCTTGCTTCAATCCATAAATGGATCTTTGAAGCTTGCATACCTTTTTGTCATTTCCTAATGTGAACCCTTTTGGTTATGTCATATACACATCCTCTGTTAGATTTCCATTTAGGAAAGTTATCTTCACATCCATTTGCCAAATCTCATAATCATAATGAGCTGTAATGGCTAAAAGTATTCTTATAGATTTAAGCATCGCTATAGGAGAAAATGTTTCATCATAGTCAATACCTTCTTTTTGATGATAGCCTTTTGCTACTAAGCAAGCTTTATAGGTAACTATATTACCTTCCATATCGGTCTTCTTTTTGAAGACCCATTTGCACCCAATGGGTTTTATCCCTTCAGGTGGTTGAGTTAAAGCCCATACTTTATTCTCATACATGGAGTCCATTTCAAACTGCATAGCCTTAAGCCATAAATCACGTTCTGAACTGTTCAAAACTTTTTGATAGCTTATAGGCTCTTTGTCCTCTACTACAGTTATGCCTCTATTCGAATCAATATGAAATCCATATCTCATAGGAATAGAACGCAGCCTAGTAGATCTTTTAAGATTTTGTGTATAATCAGGTTCAACTGTAATCTCATCATTATGAAATTCAGTCTCGGGTTCAATCGGTTGATCTACTTCTATTTGTGGATTTTGAACTTCAGCAAGTTCAATTTTACTCCCACTGTCCTCTCATAGGAGAAATTCTCTTTCCAAAAAGATAGCATGCCTTGAAATAAACACCTTTTGTTCTAAAGGATGGTAGAAATAATATCCAAATGTTTCTTTTGGATATCCCACAAATAAACATTTGTCAGACTTAACATCTAGTTTGTCTGACATTGTCCTCTTCACATAAGCAGGACAACCCCATACTTTCATATGAGAAAGTGTGGGTTTCTTGTTATTCCACATCTCATATGGAGTAACATCAACCAATTTACTAGGAACTACGTTTAACATATAAACAGCAGTTTCTAGTGCATATCCCCAAAAGGACTCAGATAAGTCTGCTCGGCTCATCATGGATCGAACCATATCTAATAGTGTTCGATTTCTCCTCTCAGATACACCATTGTGTTGTGGTGTATATGGTGGAGTCCATTGAGATAAAATCCCATTATCTCTAAGATAATCTTGAAATTCTTAGCTTAAGTATTCTCCACCTCAATCTGATTTAAGTGTCTTAATACTCTTACCAAGTTGCTTCTCTACTTCATTTCTGAATTCTTTGAACTTTTCAAATGCTTCTTATTTATATTTCATTAGATAGATATATCCAAACCTGGAATAATCATCTATGAAAGTAATGAAGTAGGAGTAACCTCCTCTGGTATGTGTAGTCATTAGATCACATACATCTGAATGTATTAAGTCCAAAACCATTTTAGCTTGTTCTCCTTTACCAATAAAGGGAGCTTTTGTCATTTTTCTCAATAAATAAGATTCACATATATCAAATGATTCATAATCAAATGATCCCAAATCACCTGACTTGTGTAATTTGGTCATGTGTTTCTCATTTATATAGCCTAAACAACAATGCCATAAATATGAGGTATTTAGATTATCTTGTTTCATTCTCTTGGTATCCATATTATGCACTTCTTTAATTAAATCAATAACAAATATACCATTCTCAATGATAGCTTTTGCATAAAACATATTGTTCTTAAGAATGTAACAACACTTATCCTTTAAAGAAAATGTCATAATCCTTCAATAAACAATTGAAAGAAATAATACTTTTGGAAAATGTTGGAACATAATAACAATTATTTAACTCCAGTATCAATCCACTTGGAAGAGGCAAATGGTAAGTCCCCACAATTGTTGTAGAGATGTTTTGTCTAGTAGCTGACTGTAGACATATTTCTGCCTTTCCGACTCTTCTACTGCTTCTAAGCCCCTGTAGATCATTATACAAATGAGATCCACATCCAGTATCTAATACCTAAGATTATTTTGAAGCAATAGAATAAGTATTAATTTCAATCATATGAATACCTGAACATCAGCTTACTTCTTCTCCTTGAGAGAATCTAGATAGGCCTTGAAGTTACGCTTTCAATGACCATCTTTTTCACAATGGAAGCAAGTTCCTTTGGGATTCTCTTTCTTGGCAACCTTCTTCTTAGAAATCCCACCATTCTTTGGCTACGCCTTGGTCATCATCATCATCATCATCATCATCTTCTTCTTCTTCTTCTTCTTCTTCTTCTTCTTCTTCTTTTTCTGCTTCTTGCCTTTAGCAGAAGTGACAACCATGAAATTTTTTGGATCCTTCTTGAAGGATCCATCAGCTGTTTTGAGCATATTGATTAACTCAGGAATGGTTACTTGGATCTTGTTCATGTTGAAGTTAAGAACGAAAGGTGCATAACTTGGAGCCAACGAGTACAAGATTAAATATATGTATAGATCATTATCCATTACATAGCCAAGTCTACTCAAATGCTCAATGTATTAATACATCTTCAATGTATGAGTAGCAGCCGAAGTGCCTTCCACTATTTTGCAGCTAAATAAAGCTCGAGCAATCTCATATTGCTCAGTTCTAGCCTGAGAAGAATAAAGCTCCTCTAGATGCAAAATGATGGTTCTAGCATCCATCATCTCGTGTTGCTTTTGAAGCTCTAAGGACATAGCACCCAGCATCAGACATGTTGCTACTTCACTATCCTCCATGTATTTTCGATAAGCACCCTTGATCTCATCAATGGCATCATCTGATGAAAGTGGTGATGGATCTTTATCCAAGACATAATGGATCTTTTCATCTCTAAGAACAATTCTCACTTGCTTGATCCAGTCAGAATAGTTGCTACCAACCAGCTTGTTATCCAAGATTGATCGTATATTAATGTTTGATGTGCTTATGATGATGACCTAAATGTGAAAAAGAAAACATGTGAGAGTATGTTCATATATATGTATGTATTAATTAGGTCTTTAATTAATCCATTTACTCCCACTATTTTATTGTGAATCAATAGCCCTCACTATTTAATCCGAGAAAATCCGATGGTTTTCTTTGTGGGCCAATATCCAATCCTTGATATGAAATTTGACATTGACCATGGTCAACAAATCAAACTACATACCCTTGAAAGGTAGGCATCTCTATACCAATTGTGTCTCTACACAACTATTAGATCATTAGGTTATCAACTCTTGATACATGCATATCATATATGCATTCCCTAATCTTGCCTTTAGAACCATTAGCCTTGACTGTGGTCAACAAGCTAATGGGCTAGCTAAGATGACCCATTTGATTAGATTCGAACATATTCAATATAATATGAGCTTGACTGTGGTCAACAATCCACACTATAAAGAACTTTGATTCTCCTAAAATTAATGAAAGGCTTGTATACCTTAGTATTAGTTTGAGGGATATAAGTTAATTAAGTCTCATCATACATGGTTGGCATAACTAATAATGATTCATTATTGAGATATTGCATGAGAGATCAAGATATTGAAATAATTATTATAGGTTGGCTTTTAATCTTAAAATAAGTGTGTGTATTAACTAATAATTAATGAGAGTTAAGAAGTTAGAAATTTATATGCATGTTTTAAGAACAACTAATTTAGTTTGAGAGAATGAATTAGGACATTAATCCAACTTGATTTGCAATTTAAGATTTAAGGTAAAAGAATAAGTTCAAGTTCAATATATAATTTAACGTGTAAATCTCTAATTGTCTTCTTTGATTAACAATAAAGTAGGTTTAATTAATATATTTAGGTTTGGTATAGATTTTTGTTAATTCAATAGCATAATTTATGAACGTTGTAAACAAGATTAAGGATTAGGTAATAGTGCATGACCATTCATCCTTTTCCTCATGAGAACGATATCTTAAGTACTATAATTGGTGACCCGTGTGCTTGCGAATTTAGCACTAACAAATATAGAGATCAAAACCTAAGAGCTAAGAGAAATTAGCCTAAGCTTTGAACATGCATATTTGACCCCCTAAAACATGTAAAATCTAATCATAACATTGAAAATACACCTAAATCATGCTTTATCATTAAATAATCATGCAAATACAAAAATTAAACAAAGACGTTCATTATGCCTTAATGGAGAAAATAAATCCTAACATGCCATCTAACATATTAAATAGCTGTAAATCATCATGGCAAATATGGCATCACAAGAATCATAAAAAAAATGAATTAACTAACATAAGATCTTATGTTACAGCATCACAAAATAACAAATAAATCGACTTAGTTACACGATCATGATATAAGTTTAGAGAGAGAAAGAAACTTGGGGCTTAGAATATTACCCTCACGAATTCTTAGTTCTATGACTCTAAAGAACAACAACCGAAGTTTTGTTCCTTGATTCCCATATTTAAATAAAGAAATTGTATGATTTTTTGTGTATGAAAGATTGCTTAGGGTTTTAGCCTTCGAGAACAAAGAATTAGATTTCTCTTTCTCAAAGGTTGCTCCTTTTTCCAAGTGAGAAAATCCCCCCTTTCAAAAACCCTAGTTTTTCCTTTTTATACTTGGAGAAGAGTTAGAGATCAGCTGTAACTCTGATTCTCAACAAAAGAAGATTTAATCCCATCAAATTTGATTTCGATCAAATCACTCAAATCTGATCATTATCCTTATATTTTCAAAATTGAAAAACATGAAAAATACGAAAATAACCCCACAGACGGGCGTTTGTGGTTGACAGATGGTCGTACATCTTGCGATTTGTTAAAATTATAAAAATGCCCTTGAATTTGACCTAAACTGAAGGAAATCAGCCACAGATGGCCATCCTTACACGACAGATGACCGTCTGTCATTGTTAGAGGCCAAAATCAAGGTTTCTTGAAATTCTTTTAAAAACTTCTTAGCAAATCAAAGTTGGAATCCACAAAAAACATATAAAAAAAGTGGAAATCAAGGTTGAAGCTTTGAGATTCATGCTCTCTATAAAAAATATACTATTTCCTCATCATCGGATAACCCTGATTTAGGTTGTCTTAGGTCACAGTGTCTACAATGTGGACATATATGGATAATGATTACACCTTCGTGGTGCCTATTGATTTGATACCTTCTGGTGTCTTAGTAATTGTACCTTCGCAATGCCTAGTGATTGCACCTTTATGATGCATAGTTATTTGATACCTTTTGGGTATCTTAGTGATTACACCTTTGTAGTGCCTAGTGATTGGACACCTTTAAGTATCCTAGTGATTGTACCTTCGCGGTGCCTAGTGATTCGAGACCTTCGGGTATTTTAATGATTGCACCTCTGTGGTATCTAGTGATTTAATACCTATATGGTATCTAGTGTTCCTAATTGTCCATGCCTATACTGATTTCAAGCTACAAAAGTGATAATGACATAATTAAAATAGTGGTGGAGATGAGAATGATTTAGAAAATTATTGATTTATTAATGGATATTATTGTTAAAAATGATTGATTGATTATAGTTAGTGTACATGTAACATAGTTAAGATATATGTGAAATTTAGTATGTAATGATGGCAATGCCATATGTATGTAAGAAAATGAGACACAATATGCCCAATTGATTTATTATATGTTAGTTAAATACGAAGTATAGTTATATGAGTAAAACTATGTAATTCTGATTCCCGACTCTAGGATACATAGGAAGCTTAGGATACTAATTTCAAGTTCAAACCCAATATTAGATATAATGTTAAGTGTTCCAGTGTTAGTGGTAAGATAGGGAAGTGATCTATAAAAGAGTTTTTGAGTGTTATTGACAACGTTAAGGTAATAATCTCAATAGGGAAGTCTAAGCGATCTTACTTAGTAAGAGTGGAGTTAGATGATTAGTGAGGGTAGTTGAATAAGAATGGATAATGTTAGTGCTAGTTAAGCTTTAGTAGTGCATATAGTAAGATGAAACTATAAAGCTATGAATGAAATAGAAGAAAAAGAAAAAGAAAACTCTCTCTCTCTCTCTCTCTCTCTCTATATATATATATATATATATATATATATATATATATATATATATATATATATATATATATATATCATTTTCTTCTTCTTCATTGTCCCTTTTTATTTTATAATCTAGTAAAGTAGTGCACACTCATTCTTGAACTCAGTGTCTCTGTGTTATTTCTTTACTAAGCAATGTAGCACGATGACAAATTCTTTTGTTGTGAACATGGCCAAGTGTCACTAGAACAACATCGAATCTTTAGTTCTCGATCATTTCCCACTGTCTCCACCTCTACAAATGTTGGCTATTTTCATCTATGGACTACTTTCTTTGTCACTGCATTCTGCCATAAAATCTTTGACATTATCAGTTGCAGTGTTAACTCTCATTATTGCTACCATAAGAATGACTTTTTTTCTTCCCCCACCACTAGTATCCTGGCTAAGTTGGCTTCGGTTAATAGCAATAGCAATATGAGCGAAAAGAAGATGGAGAAATCGAAACCAAAAAATGGAAAATCAAAAAAGTTATCTGATCTGTTGAGTATTGCTAATGTGGAAACTAAAATTGAGAAGAAAGTGAAGGCATTAGAGGAGCTCAAAAAATGGTGAAGGAATTGCAGGTTTTAGTAACAGAAGAATCGAAGAAAAAGAAGCAGAGAAGAATTAAAGAAGGGGAAACAATGGAAAATGAGGTGGCTGATACGTGATAGGGTTAGGGATTTCTGTAAGGTAAGGTAAGGATACAATATATATATATTAAAATAGTGAGTTTTATTTATTTTGGTCGGTAGAATCGAACCAAACGTACCAAAATCCATTCGGCGGTTCAATTTTTAATTTTTTATTCCAGTTCAGTTCTACACAGTCCTACTTAGAAGTATAAGTATGATGCATGAATTAATTGAGAAATAAAATAAAAACATGGGATATAGAGGGAATTAATTCAAAAGTCAAAGGTATAGACACTGGGTCCTGATGAGGCTTTTGTCAGTGTTATCTAATAAGGAAGACTGCTCTTTGAAAGATAGCGGATCGAAGATTCTAGGGTCTTTTCTGTACTGTGAACCCTTTTTGAAAATGTTTTGAAGTGTTTTGTGCTTAATTTGGATACTCAAGGGAAGTAAAGGATTAAATAGTGAGAACTATTCTCAATTAGGGACTTAAAGTCATTTCCAATAGCTTTCAACCTTGCAAACCCATGCAAGAAGGGAATATAATCATTATTCAACCAATTTCCAACTTGACTGCTATTTTTAGGTTGCACACCCATGCAAAGCTTTTACATGGTCGTGCATATCAGAAAATCTTGCCTTTTTAGGTAAGTTGATTGCAGCACTTAAGTTGCACACCTGTGCAAGAAAAAAGTAGGTCAACTTTTCAGAAGTGATTTGACAAGTTTGCTGACTTTTTAGGATTGCACAAATGTTCAAAACGTTTGCACACCTATGCAATCCTTCCTATAAATAGTTTTGGTTGAGTTACTTTCAAAAGGTTGGAAAAATTTTTTGAAAGTAAAATTTTACTGTTAGAAGCCTTTGAAACTTAAAAGCTTTCTGTTTGAATTTAGCTCCTCGTTTTCAAACTAGTTTTTTGGTAGTTTTAATATGAAAAGGATTTAAAAATCTGACGTCTGACAATCAAATTGAGTAAGTACATTGAAGGTAATATAAAAAGTCTCTTTTTTCCTTGATTTAGCTTTCTGACAATATAAATTTATACATTTATCATTTTAAATGTTATAAATTTTATTATTGATTTATTGACCACTTTTTTGTTGTATATTTATTTTTGCTTAGATTTAGGTTATGAAACCCTTTTTAGGGTATTTTACCATGTGGTAGAAATTACTAGGTTGTTGTCTTTAAATTTCCTTTTGTTCATTTTAAAGTTAATTTTTTTTAGGAAATTTGATTTAATTTTTTTTTTGGTCTTTGGTGATCTCTTTTTGATCCCATTCAGATCTGCTTATCGATGAGGATTTTATTTTAAAAGGAAAGGAAAATTAGACTTTTACCAGATAAGTATGGTCGTACATCAATTGATACACATTCGTGCATCATGTGATGCATGGCCAAAAATATGATTTCCCACTCGTTTAAAATGAGTGAGTCAACTGTATGTCACTTAATGTGCATCGACACATTTCCTGACATATATGTACAGGTTTTTTTCCCTTTTTTTCTTTTTTTTCATTTATTTCATTGTCTTTTTTATTATTTATTATTATCAGCATTATTATTATTATCATTATTATTTTTTTGCGGGTAACCTCTTTGTGAGTGCAACCGGGTAAGCACTACAGGTAAGTTCACATTTCCCTTTCTTTATCACAAAAGGGGCCTTTTTGACCATAAATGGAAAATATCATGAAAATATTTATAATAAAGAATTAGGACCTTTTACTAACAAAACTGGACCAAAGTCTTATTTCTTGCCTAAGAAACTCACATGTAAAAATTAGCTTTCAATAATGTAAAAGAATTTGTATATAATTAAATAATACAAGATGTTTCTTAATAAAACTTAGACTAGCAAGTTCATGTTTTCAATCCTCTTAATGAAATGCTTCTTCATAATCCACATGCAAGGACCAATGTCCTCACCCAAAAAGACAAAATGAAGTCACCCGATTTATGAATACTAGCTTTATTGTTGATAATTCCAATTTAGTGTTTACTTTCACTATATTTTTATCTATTTTGTGTCTTGTTTTGTGTATTTTTTTAAATGTTTTGTGTGTTAAATTTCTTTTTTTTGTGCCAAATGGGATAATATTGAGAATTATGAAGTTTTTGGTGTGCTTAATGGTGAATTTTTAACTTTTTGTAGAAATTTGACCTTGCACATGACAGAGACAAAATGGTCTTCGACGTGTGCCTTGTAGAATTGCCAAAGCACACCATTTTATTAAAGCACATGGCAGAGACCAAAGTGTCGTCGTCGTGTGCCAACTAGAGTTCAAAAAACTTCAGTCTAGAAGGGTGCGCATGGCAATGTAACACTCTATATCCGGTCTAATGAACAAGCCAGATAGGGATGTCACAACTAATCCATGATCTATTTATATAGATAAATCAACATAAATTTTACTCAATTCATCAAAGATTTCAATCTTTTACTCTTTATTTTCCTAAAAATTTTGGCAGAGTTTCCCCTATATTAGTCAACCTCATGTGGACAACAAATACAAAACAACACTTCTAAACAATTATCAATTTCCACAGCTTCAATCAACACCCCAGGTGCATGGCATAACTGCTACTGAACTCCAAAATGCAACATCTCAATATGTATTCTAAGATTTGTATTACTCCCTTAGACTGACAATCGGTTTGTGGATGATTATTTTAGAAGTGTTGTTTTGTATTTGTTGTCCACAAGAGGTTGACTATTATAGGGAAAACTCTGCCGAAATTTTTAGAAAAATAAAGAGTAAAAGATTGAAAACTTTGATGAATTGGGTAAAATTTATGTTGATTTATCTATATAAATAGATCATGGATTAGTTGTGACATCCCTATTTAGCTCGTTCACTAGACCGGATATAGGGTGTTACATTTAGGGTTGCCATTTACTATCAAGGGCACCCTAGTGCTCTACTATGCCATTTCTCAACTCAATTTGTTCTTGGTCTAAAAATCTCTCTAGTTACCTTGTTTAAATTATACACATAGTTTATAATCATACTTATGCAATCGTCATGACCCTGAGTAACTGACCCGATCCAACCTAGTTCATGCAATTATCACCAACGATTATTTAGGATAGGTTATACATATTTCTTTTTGAACATATCAATTTCATTTTTCACATTATTTCTTTGCATTTTTAGTTACATATTTTCTTCATTT
Source organism: Excoecaria agallocha (assembly GCA_037975025.1). Classification (NCBI taxonomy): domain Eukaryota; kingdom Viridiplantae; phylum Streptophyta; class Magnoliopsida; order Malpighiales; family Euphorbiaceae; genus Excoecaria; species Excoecaria agallocha. The sequence continues at coordinate 50,453,266 of CM075807.1, read as the reverse complement.
TTAAAGACATTAAATTAATCTAAAGGTGGTTAAAAGAAGAAAAAGGGTCAATTTGAACAGAAAGGGTATAATGATAATTACACGATAAATTAAGGGTAAAACGGTAATTTGACATAAAAGGTTGGTTAATACCAGCAGCACAATGACTTAAAAACTTAGCTATCCAAACATGAAAAATTAAAACTAAAGGAATAGTAACTTAACAATTCCAAACATGAGTTGGAAGTTACACCAAAACTTAAGGCGTAAATCTTTAATTCGAATACCCCATCATGATAATAATTTACACCATTAATACACCATGTACGAAAAGCCAATATGTTAGTAGGGTGTGACCGGATGCTAGCAAGTGTACTAGATCGGCTAGTAATACAGGAAAATATAGATTAAGACCCCAAATATCATACCCAAGGGAACATGGATTGCTAAGAATAATATCTATGTATGAATTAAATTAATCCGAGATTGTTTCCCGAATGTTTTTGATTTAGAAGCAAAAATTAAATAAAATAAACAATTAAACAAAACAAACGTTAAAACATGAATTAAAAACAAAACAATAACTGAAATTCTCTTGCTAATGGAACTATCCACCTTAACTTTTATTGTAATGACTTAAATTCAATATAAACACTAGTGATTATGGAAAAAGTAGTAATAAGGCAAGATATCTTTATTCAAGTATATCATTCTTAGTATCAAACTCAGAGAAAAATCAAATACTTAGCATGAAAATCTAGTTTTAACTTCCTAAATATTCATTGAAGCCTTTCTCAAGTGATTCAACTCCAATTTATTCTTAGTTCCTCCTCTCTTAGTATTAACAAAAAAAATTCACACATAATTATCTCATATTTCGGATAATAATCATGCATAAACATTAAAGAGTTAATCCAAGAACATGTAAATCATTAACTATGTCAAAACCAATTTTTAGTTATTTATTCAATAAACCAACAATCAATCTCAACACAATCAAAGATAAGAATATGGTTAAAACCAAGAAATAATCAACCGATATTGAAATAAAGCTCAAAATAAAGTCATAACAATGAAAATATAAGATTTCAAGAATCCATTAGTAAAAGAAGAAAAACTACTTTCTAAACATAATTAAAAACTAAAGACAAAGTTGAAAAGAAAAACAATGAAAATAGAAAATAATGTAAAATAACTAAGCTTAATTCTAAGATTCCTAATTCCTAATTCCTAATTGATCCCCCTTCTTGGTGTTTTGGACTGCTATTTATAGGGCAAAATCATAGTAGATTCCTTCTTAAACTCCAAACATAAAATAGAAAGCGAACTCTACTCAAATAGGAAGCTCGGAGAAAATCCTTCGTGGAATGGGAGATTGAGCACGTGGCCACGTGTGTGCTAGTGTAATTCCACACGTGGTCACGTGTCCCTTTAGTTCTTCCTCACACGTGGTCACGTGTGGACTACCCTTATTTTACACGTGGTCACGTGTTTCTCTTGTCTTTCATCAAATGTCTTTCACGTGGCCATGTGTTGCTTAGTTCATTTTCACACGTGGCCATGTGTTATTTTCTTCTTCAATTCACGTGGTCATGGATCTCCAATCTTCACTCCTTCACGTGGCCACGTGTTTGTCTTCTGGACATCACGATAATATTTTAACATGAATTTTCCAATTTTACATTTCTGGCCCAAATCTTCTTGCCTTTTTATAATTAAGTCATTTTTCTTGCAAAATAACCCTGAAAAATACCAAAATTTACAATTAACTCCAAAAACATAAAATTAACCAAATCTAACCTAATTAACAAAAAATTAACTCAATTAAACACCTAAAAACATACTAAAAATACTATATAAATTACCATTATTAAGGTGTTACAGGAAGAGACCAAATGGTCTTTGTCGTGTACCACTACTACAGTACTTTTTTAACTGATTGTACATGACAGAAACCAAAGTATGTCCACCATGTGCCTCTGCAAATACTATAAAAGCTGAGTTTTTGTTTGGTTTAAAGAGGCATTTTTAAGGAGTTTTTAAAGTTTTAGCTGTAGAACGTAATTTTTAGCTTTATCTATAAATTTTCAGGGTTTTAAGCTTTGTTCTTATTATTAAAAACTTCATTTTTATAGGGCTTTATACTTTCAATACCAAAAAAAAAAACTACAAATTTAGCTTAGTTACAACTTTGGATTTCAATCAACTTTTGCTTGGATTAAAGAGAGGGACCTACTTAGAACTTCAGATCTACCTTCAACAAATGGGCTTAAAAGTTTCCTTCTCCTTTGTCTTTACATTTTATACCATGTATAGTGAGCAATCTTTTAGTTGTTTGGGGATCTTTAAATCCTCAGACCCATATAAGATAATGAAGCTTATTTGATTAAATATAATTTTAGATGTTTCTTTGCCCCTATGTTGATCTTGATATTGATGTTTATTCAAGTATCCAGCTGTTATCTTATTCAAGTTAGTGGATTTATGCTTGTTTGAAGGGGATATCATGTATACTCTATTTTACATTCATTTGCTATATATTTAATGGAGATCTAGAATGGAGGTTGTTAGATCTAGAGTTGATGTATTGTAGATCCGAAAATAGGCAAAAAAATGAATGGGTGTTGGATTAGTTGGCTTAGAAATGGAAAACTAATCCATATCTAGGATTTATTAGACCCGTGCTTAAGCTAACGATCTCAGATTGACTCCGAAATGAAAAATTGAATAGTTAAAATAGTTACCTTTGAAATGAAAAGCTTGGGTTTAGTTGGGTCATCCACATCTAAAATATATGAATTTTATGTTAAAATGAATTTTACATTGGGTATAGGGAGGATTTGACTCTCAAACAACTTTTTTAGTTATTGTTATTATCTAAACTTTTATACTCTGCTTTACTGCACTTGTTTGTTTTACATTTTTAATTTTAATCACTTTAATTTTATTTGCTAAAATCTTATAGATATAACTCACACCAATATACACTTGAAAAATTCTTTAATACATATTTGTAATCAATCAAGTTAAATTGCATAATCCAATCCCTAGGGTTAGATAATTTTTAGGATCTTAAATATACTCAATTATATTACTTGTCGATTTAGTGCACTTGCTGAGGTTGCAAACAAGTTTTTGGCACCTTTGCTTGTGACTGGCATGTTTATGTGCATATTTGATTGATTATTTTTATGTGTTTTTCTTTTACATATTTTTGTTTGCCTATTCTTTTTAGGTGATACTAGTGTATGAACGGATTGCATTTGTAACAACATTTAGCACCATTTGTGTAAAGCCCCAAAATTTACATCCGACATGCATAGCATATTTCTAGAGAATGAATAGTAATGTTGGGGTAGTTTTTAGAGTAATTATAGTATAGAAAAATTTGAAAGCGAATAAGTGTTAAACGTGCTCAGGCCAGGAAAATCCGAGATGGGTGACCTAGCGGGCAATTTGAGTTAACACTTGAATAAGGAAATAGGTATTAAATAGAGTCTAAAGGTACAATTTAAGATGAAATTGAGGTTAAATAGGCCCTAAAATTAAACAGCGAAAATTTTGCCCAATACCTTAAAAGGATTGACCAAAAGTTTGACCAAACTCAAAAATATTTCCTAGACCTCCAAATTTTTTTTGATTGCCCATATCTATTAAAAATGGTTTAAATTAGTATCTTAAAGTGAAAAATTATTTTTCTAGAAATTTTGAATTTTTGGATTTTAAACAGACCAATTTTTCCTCTGAAGCTGGAAGTATATTGTAATGATCTCAAAATGACTTCAAATTTTAACCACACTTTTCTGCATATGCCAGGAAATGTAGAGTAAAATTTCGGAGCATTATGATGAGTGAAACATTAGTTTCTGAAAAATGATAAAAAATTTGAGTTTAATTTAATTAACTGAGTTAAAAGGCATTTTTCACTGGTTCAAGGGTATAATTTTCATCAGAAATTGGATTAGAATTGATAGAAACTATAAATTGGTCAAGGAAATTAGTGGAGGAATTATTTGGGCCAAAATTAGGTTATTTAGGTGAAATTAGGCCAAAGTGGTTGGACTTGATTTGGCCCAATTCACATGGGTATATAAGACAGAAAAATCTGAAGAATTCAGCCATTTTTTTGCCTCGTTCCAACAGCCCTCAGCTTCCATTTCTTCCATTTTCCCTTAGGTAATTCTACCTAATCTTTCACTTTAAATAATTCTAAAGTCCCAATTCCATCTAAAACCATCTTTAGAGCTCATGCTCTATCATGTTGTGTGGAGAAAGTGGAGGAAATGGTGAAGTGAAAGGTTGAACCAAAAATTCAAGTAAGTGTAATTAATGACTATTTAATATTTTAAATAGATTTCTAGATAGATTTTGATATAGAAATTCATCTTTTGAATTGAAATTGAATTATAGATGAGGAAATGTTGAGGAAAAAACTCATGGAAATTTCAGCCAAGGTGGGAACCAAGTGGCATTAAGGTGGAAAAATGAAAGCAAAAGGTGAAAATGAAGAGAAGCTATGGAGAAGAGCTTGAAAAGAGATTAGTGGATACGAACTACACTCTATTTCATTTATTTTTGAATTTTGGTATAAAAATCACATTATGTAACTATAGGAATTTGAAGGAAAGTGAATCGAAAAGTGAGAAATAATTCAAGATAACAATGCAAAATGAGGTTTAAACATGAAATAAGCAGGAAATGAGGAATAAATCAATCATAAAGTGGACGATAATGTTGTGATCGAATGGCGTGTTATATTGTATAACATGGTATTTTGATGTTGATTAACATATTAAGCATAAAACATGAATTACTAGGATGAATAAGCATAGTATGTGTAATTTGAGCTTAAAATAATATGTGTACATAATAATTAGTATGTGAACATAATAGTGTATTATTATGTAACTAAGGATCTCTTAAAGAAAATAAAAGTATGTCAACATGTAACCATATAAACTGAACTTAGTAACATAAATAGCATGAAAGGAATAATAAAACACATGGCATGTTGGATTCTTCAATGTGGCCGAATGGCAATCCTTATGAAAATGCTGCCTTTCCATCATGTTTGATTGTTATTTGACATGTATATTATGGTACCCTATATAACTTTGATGAATATATGAAGAATGGGAATGTATGTTATGATACACAATAGAGTTAACATAAAGTTTGGCAAAAAAAATATAACATGAAGTAAATTAATTAGTTATCCTTGGTGTATGGTGGGTAATCCAGGATTATAGGATATAATGGCTAGCCATGGGGACCTATATATCGCGGTAGAATCATACAGTAGATTTTCTTGAGGTATGGCTACACTCAAGTAGTCACCTCTCACACAGTCATACGGTATATCCATACAATCATACAATCCTCATCCCGCATATCCAGTTCGAGAATTTTCACTGGTCATCACTAAGGGAAAAATGTAAATATACATGTAAATAAGAATTAAATAATAAATCATGTATAAAGAAAGTCATAAAGTTAACAAAATAAGAAACAATATGAAAAATGAGATTAACAATTCTAAAGAGGGCAAAACTATAAATATAAGAGAGAACAAGGATAAAATGGTAAATCATGCATGAAAGATGCCATAAAGTTAATTAAATAAGAAATAATTTGATAAATATAGTAAATAGTTCAACAAGGGCAAAATTATAATTATGCAAACAAATAAGGATAAAAAAAAGTAAATTAGACATAAAAGAGGTCATAAATGTGATTAAATAAGAAATAAAGTGAAAAACGTTATTAATACACTCAAAAGGAGTAAAAATATAATTACGCGATAAATCAGGGGAAAAACGTAATTTGGTATCAATAAGGTAATTATAAGGGTTAAAATGGTCAAATAGGTAAAAGGGGCAAATTGTAAATAATAAAAATTTTAGGGATCAAAATGTAATTTATCACTTCATGAAAAGTATAAGGACCAAAATGTAAATTTTACATTTAGAAGAAAATAAAAGTCAAAAGAAGCAAAAAGAGTCAAAATAGAAATCAAACAAAGTCAAACACAAAGAATGTAAAGTTTAGGAATCAAAAGGTAATTTACCATCACATGGAAAAGAGTAGGGGGTAAAATGTAAATATTGAACTTAGAAAGGAATAAAAGCAAAAATAAACCAAAAAGGATGATATTAGAGTAATTTAGCACAATAAGGAGACATAGGAAATCCTCGAGGACCAAATTGTAATTTTACACTCAAGTACGAATCAGGTGGAAATTAATAAGGAAAATAAGTATCAAAAGGATTAAATAGCAAAATCATGGTAATAAAAGAATCAAATGGATTTAAAATCAATAAAGAGTAGCATAAAAGGGTAAAATGGTAATTTATCATTGCATAAAGAAAAGTTGAAGCTTAAAATGTAAATTGAGAAAAAAAATGAAATAAAAGATATGAAAAGAGTAAATAAAGGTACAATGGTCAATAGATAATAAAATTGCAGACAAAGAATAAAAAGGAAAATTTGAACAAATTTAGTAAATAAAGGGCAAGATTATAATTTAGTCAAAAATATGAGAAAATAGGACTGATTTTATAATCTTGGCAAAGGAAATAAATTGAAGGACTAAAACAAAAAGAAATGAAATTTCATGGTGAATATATTAGAGATGAGAAATGAAGGAGACGACAAAAAGATCAACTAAGTTAGGAAAGGGACTTAAATGTTAATTCAGTAAAATATAGAACCTAGATGTCATATTGAGAAAACACATAAGGTGTAAATGTTATTTTGATGGAAATGTAAACTTAAATGAAATATCACAAAACGTGGAAAGCTTAAGACCAATTAAGAAATTAAGTAAAATAAAGTATTAATCAGCCAACAAAAAAAGAAATTTATAACAAAACTGAAATTAAATTATATAAACAGTATACTCAATGAGGAAAACTTATAAACTATCTTGAAATCAGAATAAAGTTCAAATAACGTGAAATAAGTAAAGTAAAATAAAATAAAATACAAGTAAGAACTAGTAAGTAATAAAATAAAGATGCAGAAGCACATGTGTAAATTAATGTTATAAGTAACAAAACTTAGACGACAAAAAGATGAACATGTAAGAACATAAAGTCAGCCAGGAATAAATGGTAATTTAAAACAAAATAATAATAATGATAATAATAACAATAATAATAAATTTTATTTTAATGAAATTTTATGTAGTTGTATCCACCACTAGGCAACACTGTTGCTTAGTGCGTGATTTGTTGACTGCACACAGGAACAGGTAATTGAAGACATGATAAAGAAAGATCGAAATGGCATGTAAGTGTGACGCATTTATGACACAAAGATTGGACAACTCATGCATTAGATTCTAGTTAATTGGCATGTAGTAAATAATGTCATATGTTGGATGCAAATGAATTGTGAAAACTAATTGTATGCATACACATTTAAATCTATGTATATGGAAATTTATGTTTGCGTTGCAATGTGGATTTTGATTGAATTTAGAAGTGCAATGAATGTTTGGAGTATTTGAGGTAGAGGTTGCATTTTGGGAGTGCTATTTTGCCAATTTGCAGGCTCAAGTAGCACGGTTTATAAGTCGTTGTGCTACTGAAATTTATACCAAATAAATAGTAACCACATGATGTTGTTAGTAATGTTATACAACATATAAATATCATGAATGTAGGGTGTTATATTTAGTGGTACCAGAGCAGGTTTAGGTAGTCCTAAGATTGGAGTAAACATAACAGTATGGATGAATATTTGGGTTGATACATGTACATACCATAGAGGAATAAGTGAACTTAATATTGGAATTTACCTATCCTTTTTAGGTACTTTAAGTGATAGTTATAGCTTTTGGTCTTAGGCGAATAAGTGAGATGGCGAATGATGACTAGGGTGGGGCCCAATCAGTTCAGTAGTTAACAAGATGACTCTCACTACTTAATCTCATCAACCCAGCTAGTATACACTGCCACTAGTTCGACACCTCAGCCAATTGCACACACATTTGCAATCCTTTATACATACAAACCTTCACGCATACAGACATACAAAATATACATACAGTCATACAACATACTCACACAGTCATACATCACACAGTATATCCACACATTAACCATTTATATAGTCATACAATTGCATACCCTACACTTTGCACAGTAGGTGGCGGACTTGCTATATTAGCGATTGTAAGCCCTAGCTCTCTCGTAGACATAGCATCATCCACCGTCTCGGCTATTCAGGAAATCCATAGTAGCATTGTTGGAAAAGTTAAAAGGTGAAAATGTAGTCAAAATGTAGTTTAAACTCAGATGGTTACAGCTTGTAAAGGTCATATAGAGACAGGAAAAATACCTAAATTTCATTATTTTCTTAATACAGTCAGGAAAAAATAGCGAGTCCTCCCTTATTAAAGATGATTACCCGTACTACAATGGGAGAGTATGTGTACTAGACATAGCACAGTTAAGGAAGAACATCTTGACGAAAACTCATAAGCAATGTTGTGCATCCGGATAGTAACAAAATAGTATTGAGATAAAAAGCAATTCATTAATAGTTTCGACGAAAAGAAAAATAACGAACTTATGACAAACAATTGTCATGTTAGCAAGTAAGAGTTGAATATCAGAGTGGCACAACAGAATCATGGTGAACCAAACTTAATTAAAGCGCGTTGGTCAAAACAAAAGTTACCAAGGAAATCAAAGGAAGTTCAACTTTGATTAGATATGTCATCTAATGGAAAACCACTAAGAATTTTGGCCAAATAGTTAATTAACCAAAGAACAGATAGATACCATTCATCAAGGTACTCTCAACATGTCATGAAGTGAAGGAAACAACCTGAAAACTTAAGGAAATCATGAGACAATAGTATTTACAACTTTGCCATTTAGGTAAATTTCAAAGACGAAATTTTTATTAGAGGGAGAGAAATGTAACAACCCAAAATTTGCATCTGACACGCATGGCACGTTTTAGAGCATGAACAGTAATCTCGAGGTAGCTTTTAGAGTAATTACAATAGTACAATATAGAAAAATTTAAAAGTGCATAAGTATTAAACGTACTCAGGCTAGGAAAATTCGAGAATGGGTGACCTGGCAGGCAGTTTGAGTTAACACTTGAATAGGGAAATAGGTATTAAACAGAGTCCGATGGTACAATTTGAGATGAAATTGAGGTTAAATAAGGCCCTAAAACAAACAACGAAAATTTTGCTCGGTAGAGTAGAAAGGGTTGACCGAACTCAAAAATATCCCTTAAAACCCCAAAAATTTTTTAGATTTCTCATATCTATTAGAAATTTTTTAAACTAGTATCTGAAAGTGAAAAAATATTTTTCTGGAAATTTTGAATTTTCAAGTTTTAAACTGGCTGATTTTTTCCTCCGAAGCTGGAAGTATATCGTAACAATCTCAGAATAACTAAAAATTTTAACCACACTCTTCTGCATATGTTAAGACATGTAGGGTAAAATTTTAGAGCATTATGATGAGTGGAACATTAGTTTCTGAAAAATGGTGAAAATCGAGTTTAATTTAATTAACCGAGTTAAAGGGCATTTTTCATTGGTTCAAGGGCATAATTGCTATGAAAAAATGGGTTATAATTTATTGGAACTGGAAATTAGGCAAGGGAAATAGTGTAGGAATTATTTTGGCCAAAATTGGGTTATTTAGGTGAAATTGGGCCAAAGTGGTTAGACCTAATTTGGCCCAATTCACATAGGTATATAAGACAAAAAAATCTAGATAATTTAGCCATTTTCTCCCTCGTTTTAGCTGGCCCTCAAAGCTCTAATTTCTTCCATTTTTTTCTTAGGTAATTCCACCTAATCTTTCACTCTAAACAATTCTAAAGTCCCAACTCCATCTAAAACCATCTCTAGAGCTCATGCTTTATCATGTTGTGTGGAAAAAGTGGAGGAAATGGTGAAGTGAAAGGTTGAACCAAAAATTCAAGTAAGTGTGATTAATGACTATTTAATGTTTTAAATAGATTTCTAGATAGATTTTGATATAGAAATTCATCTTTTGAATTGAAATTGAATTATGGATGAGAAAATATTGAGGAAACAACTCATAGGAATTTCGGCCATGGTGGGAACCAAGTGGAATTAAAGTGGGAAAATGGAAGCAAAAGTTGGAAATAAAGAGAAGCTATGGAGAAGAGCTTGAAAAGAGGTTAGTAGATACGAACTACACTCTATTTCATTTAATTTTTGAATTTTGGAATGAAAATCACATTATATAACTATAAGAATTTGAAGGAAAGTGAATTAGAAAGTGAGAAATAATTCAAGATAACAATGTAAAATGAGGTTTAAACATGAAATAAGTAGGAAATAAGGAATAAATCAAGCATAAAGTGGATGATCAAGTTGTGGCCGAATGATATGTTATATTGCATAACGAAATTGAAATTGAAATTATATAAATAGCTAACAAAAAAAGAAATTTATAACGAAATTGAAATTAAATTATATAAACAGTATACTCAATGAGGAAAAATTATAAACTATGTTGAGATCAAAATAAAGTTCAAATAATGTGAAATAAGTAAAAAAAATTAAAATAAGAGACAAGCAAGAACTAGTAAGTAATAAAATAAAGATGCAGGGACACAAGTGTAAATTAATGTTATAAGTAACAAAACTCAGACGGAAAAAAGATAAACATGTAAGAACATAAAGTCAGCTAGGAATAAACGGTAATTTAAAATAAAATAATAATAATGATAATAATAACAATAACAATAATAATAAATTTTATTTAAATGAAAATTTGTATAGTTGTATGCACAACTAGGTAACACTGTTGCTTAGCCTGTGATTTGTTGACTGTACGCAGGGATAGGTAATTGAAGACACGATGAAGAAGGATCGAAATGGCACGTAAATGTGATGCATTTATAGACACGAAGATTGGATAACTATGCATTATATTCTGGTTAATTGGCATGTTGTAATTAATGTTGTATGTTGGATGCAAATGAACTGTGAAAAATAATTATATGTACACACATTTAAATCTACGTATATGGAAATTTGTGGTTGCATTGCAATGTGGATTGTTGATTGAATTTAGAAGTGCAATTAATGTTTGGAGTATTGGAGGTGGAGATTGCATTTTGGGAGTGTTGTTTTGTCAATTTACATATTCGAGTAGCACAATTTACAAGTCATTGTGCTATCAAAATTTTTAACAAATAAATAGTAACCACGTGATGTCGTTAGTGATGGTATACAACATATGAACATCATAAATGAGCGTAAGGTGTTACAATTTGATCTTAAAATCGAGAGGACCTTGCATTGAAGAAGGGAAAATCAATTTAGAAACATGGATGATCCACCTAATCCTGATGTGCCTCTTGAGAATGAATAAGGAGAAGGGCAACAATAAGAGAAAGATCAAGAAGGTCATAGACCAAGGACCATTCGAGATTACACCACTTTAAGGTGGAATAGGAAGCATAAGACGGTTGTGCTACCTCGCCAACAGTATTTTGAGCTAAAACCGATACGATCACAATGGTTCAAAGGATCCAATGTTTAGGATCAGAGATTGAGGACCTAACGTAACACTTAGATTTTTTTTAGAGATAAGCGACAAGATCCAAATACAAAGGGTATCAATGGATGTAATATGACTGAAGTTCTTTTCCTTCACACTTATAGGAAAAATAAGAGATTGGTTGTCTATGCTTCCTAGTCAGTCTATTCGATCATGGGAACAAATACAAGAAAAATTTCTATTTAGATTTTTCCCACCTACAAAGATAGCTAGCATAAGAACAACATTTACAATTTCCATCAATTAAGTAAAGAATCCTTCCACAAAGCTTAGGAGAGGTTCAGGAGATTATTGAAAAGTTTTCCACATCATGAAATTGCAATGCACCAATTGATGTCAACCTTTTATGCATTGTGCAATCCCACTACAAGATCTCTATTGGATGCTACATTTGGAGGTAGTTTTATGAACAAAATCTCAAAAAAATATTCTTACTTCTAGATGAGATGGCAATAAATGAGGCTTAGTAGGCCAGTATAAAAGCATTAATCAAGAGACGAGGAGTTCACAGCATAGATGAGGTTGCGATGTTAAAGGCTCAAATGGAGCTATTAAAGAAAGAGCTCAATGGTTTAAAAAGTCAGAATGTTTTAGCAATTTCTCAAGATGGAAGTGCATTTGAAGGAGGTAATTTGGGAAGTGAACCTAAGCGATTGAGTCATATTCTCAAGGAATGGGAGAAGTAAATGTTTTAGATGACTTTAAAAAAAATGACCCGTTCAGCAACCACTATAATTCTGGGTAGAGGAATCACTCTAATTTCTCATGGAGAGAGGATAACCAAGCTTCCACATTAAATGCATAGCCAAGAGCTCCATTTAATCCACCCACACATGCTCAAGGTAGTCACAATAAAGGTTATCATTAGCAATTTTAGCCACCAGCAATGCAAACCCATTATCAAACACCTTATCAACCTCTAATACACCAAACACACTTCCAACCTCCTGGATTCCAAGCTAAACAACCCCCATCACATGAAAAGAAACCAAGTCTAGAGAATATGTTTGATAGCTCCATGTCTAGCCAAATCCAATTCATGTATAGCCAAGACATAAGGTGGAAGTCACAAGAATAAAGGAATAGTAACCAAGATGTAGCTATAAGGAACTTGGAAACATAAAAAGGGCAATTGGCCAATTCGATCTTACAAGGCAGCAAGGCATATTTCCCTCTAATGTTGATCGTAATCCCAAGGAAGAGGACAAAGCCACCACTCTTCGAAGTGGTAAGGAAGTATAAGGAGCTTAGCAAAGTAAGGCTTCTTTGTCATCCATAGTGGTGGAACTGACAATGGAAGTATGTGATTTTAATCCTAAAAATGTAAAAGAGATTCCTAAGATGAAAGAAAAAGGTAAGGCCATTATTAACTCTGATTTACCATTCCCTTCATTGGCTAAGAAAGAAAGAAATAATGAGTAATAAGAGAAATTTCTAAATATGTTCAAGAAATTGCATGTTAATTTGCCATTTGCTGAAGATTTGCTTCATATGCCAAAATATGCAAAATTTATGAAAGACTTATACTCAAATAAAAAGAAAATAGAAAGGATAAGTACTGTTCAGTTGTCTGAGAGTTATAGTGTTATTCTCACAAATAAAACTCTGGCTAAATTAGAGGATCTATGGAGTTTTACACTACCCTATAAACTAAGGGAAATTTTGTGGAAAATGCATTGTGTGATTTGGGAGCAAGCATAAATTTAATGCTATATTCTCTATGCAGGAAATTAAAGCTGGGTGACATTAAGGAGACCATGATGACACTTCAATTGGTGGACCATTCGATCAAGCATCCTAAGGAAATCATAAAGGATTTACTGGTCAAGGTGAACAACTTTATATTCCCAGTAGACTTTGTAGTTATAGACATGGATGAGGATAGGAAAGTACCATTTATTGTAAGAAAACCATTCCTAAACATTGCAAGAGCACTTATAGATGTACATGGGCAAATTGTGACCTTTAGATTCAATGATGAGGAGATGTTTTTTAATGTAAACAAGGTGATGAAGCACCATCATGTGATTTTGAGATTGTAAGGTGATGTTTTTTATGGATGCTATTGAGGATTGTAAGGTGCAGGTGAAGAGAAAATCCTATTAAATGATCCATTGAAGAGCTACTTGATGCATTCAGCTGAAAATGAGGGATTGACGAAAGAAGAGAATGAGATCATAAAAGAGGTGGAGAAAGAGTGGAGAAGAAGATGAAAAAGAATAGAGGTTTGTACTTTCAAAGGGAGACTCAAAAACTGAACTCAAACCTCTCCCTTCTCACCTAAAATATGTATTTTTGGAAGATGGAACTAAACTGATTATAATTTCTTTTGTGTTGACAAGCGATAAATAAGAGTTTTTGATAGAGGTGCTAAGGAAGCACAAGAGAACAATTGGATAGGAGACATCGAATCTTAAAGGAATTAGCCCTAGCTATTGCACTCATCGAATCTCGATGAAAGAGGATTGCAAGCCAGTTGTGCAACCCCAAAGAAGACTAAATTCAGCAATGCAAGAGGCAGTTAAGAAAAAAGTGCTAAAATTGCTAGACATAAGTATTATCTTTCGTATCTCCGATAATAATTAGGTAAGTTTAGTACAATATGTTCCTAAAAAGGAAGGGATGATAGTGATAGAGAATGAGCATAATGAACTCATCTTAACTCATACGGTTATGAGGTTGGAGAGTATGTATTGATTATAGGAGGCTAAACAATACAACTAAAAAATACCTTTTCCCCTTACCATTAATTCCTGAAAAAGGGTGAAAAATGAAGGTTAAATTGGTTGGACGACTTAAATGTCATATTTTAATTGAATGAGGGCATAAATGTCATTAGGATATGAGTTATGTTAGCCATTGGATCCAATAGTAAATGAAGGAATCTTGGCCATTAGTTTTGGGTATTTAAAGGTGCCCTAGACTATTCTAGAATGCTCTAAAATCTCCCTAAAATTTTGTCATCTTCCTCCCCAAAACCTTCCAAATCTGAACCACCCTTTACAAGCCGTTCCACCATTTTTCTTCCTCCCTTCTTCAATTCCCACCAAATCAAAGGTCAAAATTTCATCTACACACATAAGAAAGGTCCCTCTTCATCTTAGAAACAATATTGAAGCAAAAGGAAATGGTAAAATCAAGTGTTGGAGGTGAGAGAAAGTTAACCTAACTTTTAGAATTCTTAATTTTCTTGTAGATTTAATTGGGGCTTTTCATATAGACTTGTAGAGCATCATGAATAGGATCTTTTAGCATTAATTCCATGTTAGAATTAAAGCTTAAACTCATGATTTTTATTCCTTTGAATTTCAACCTAAAAAAGAAAATCAAGAGAATAAGCAAACCAAAGGGGAAAAAGGTAAGAAGAAGGAAGTTTGAGTGATCTCTAAGCCATTTAAGGTTAGTAGATACATTCCTATGCTTAATTTCAAGTTTTATATGGAATTATAGTTAGGTTTACATTATGTAACTATGGTAATTCAGGCTAAATGAGTAATTAATTTAAGATGACATGATATAATGATGAATAGAAATGATATAAACTTGAATTAGTAGTGAAAACAACCAAATTAGGCATGAACCTATGTTGGCCGAATGGGTTATCATAGTGTAACATGGTGTAACTTGATAATTTAAAGCAATTGTGATGTGAAATACATAATATAATTATAAGGGAACATGTTAGAATGTGTTAAAGTGGAAAAAGGTATGTGAACATAATGTTAAATATGTGTACATAATGGTATTTATATGTATAAACTATGGTTATACATGTAAAATGACTATGTAACCATGCAAGGATGCTAATAATTATACTAGAAACATGTATGACATATAAACAAGGAGAAAGCAATCTCATAAGCATGTGAATATGATGTGGCTGAATGGTGTTGATGTTGAAAATCATGTGATATTATGTCATATATAGATAGTCACATGTGTATATGATAAAAACATGAATAACGAATCATTACGTGTGTGGAATGAATATAATACAACATGACATCATGTGAAAATAATGAGAAAATGCATGATAAGTGACATTAAGTTTATAAAAGAGTTACCCATAGTATTCAGTGGGTAATCCAGGATCATTAGATGTAATGGCTAGCTATAGGGACATATTTACCGTGGTTGCACCATGAGATTTGTCACATTAAGCATACTTAAGTTAACCGACACATAAAAATCAAGGCGCAGGGTCACGACAAGTGATCTGGCCCTCATTTATATCACTGGAGTCATCGTCCTGCATATCTAGTTCGAGAATTTCCACTGGTTATACTAAGGGAAAATCATAAATATATGAAATTCAGTGTTAAAATGAAATTTTATGAGTAAATATGTTAATTACGCGATTTATATGTGAAAAAAAATGAAAAACCAAGTCAAATTGATATGCAAGAAATTAGGGAATAAACAGTAATTTGGCATCATAAAGTATGATTAATAGGGTTAGAGGAGACAAATAGGCTAAAAAGGGCAAAACCATAATTTTTGAAAAGTTCAGGGACCAAAATGTAATTTTTCATCACAAGTAGAAAAATAAGACTAAAGTGAAAATTTTACATTTATGGAAGGTCAAAGGTGAAATAAGTCCAAAGGAGATGTAATTAAATCAAATATAGTAAAATAAAAGATTTAGGTACCAAATCGTAATTTACCTTTTAATTAAATAAACTAAATAAAAATGTGAGGAACATAAACATGTAAGTGGTTGAATAAGGTAATTGAAACTAAAAAAGTAAATAGAGGTAAAAGCGAAGAAACGACTAAGTAAGGGTAATTTAGTAATTTGTAATATATATATATATATATATATATATATATTTGTTGAAATTTTGTATAGTTGTATCCACCACTAAGCGACAATGTTGCTTAGCGCGTTAGTTTATGATGACTTCACGCAAGGACAGGTAGCGAACTCCTTGGATTAAGGATAAAGAATGGCATATACATATATATATTAGGGTTGTTACTATATATTTAGAACTGTCAAGTTTTGTAAAATATTGTAAACTGTAGTAACTTGTGATGTATGATATATGTATATAATGTGTGGTATGATTGTGTGTTTGAGATGGAACTTTAGAAGTGCTTGTGTGATTGTTGAAGTCATGGAGGATGAGAATATCAATTGGGAGTGTTAAATTGACCATGCAGGTATTTGGGAAGCATGAAAAATAAGCCGTTATGCTATCCAAATTTTTACCAAATGAATGGTAAACGACCAAAGGAATAGTGAAATTTTCGTTACACTAAATTCTTAATACAATAATTTGATTAGGTAGCTATCTAAATAACATTGTAAAATTTGGTACGCACGATAGTACATCAATATGGTATTAAGGTGTTACAACAGTCGCTGCTTGAAACCATACTTCAAATCCAAGTTTGAAGTTGCATGATGGTCATGACACTACAAGATGTTCAATGAGTTTGTTCAAGTCGAGCGGGCAACTTGTTAAACTCAGAACTAATTTTAACTCTATCTTTCTATTTGTTATCATTTAATTTTGTTTGATGTTTTTATCTTTTAAGTTTGTGTTTTGCTAGTATGTTGTAGCCAAATATATAGTGATCAATTTGAGAATGAATACTTGCCAAGATAGGTGTGAAGTTAGTGGTGTAAGTGTGCATGAAAAAGGGTGTTAAAATTTGAAAGTGTGCAGAGACTGATCTGTCTCCATCATGTGCCTTATGTATTTTAGTTATAAAAAGGTGCACACTATTGAGACTGATTTGTCTCTACCATGTGCAAAGTCTTAGTCCGGATAAAAAAAAGGTTACACAGCGGAGACCAAGGGTTACACAGTAGAGACCATTTGGTCTCCACCGTGTGCAAGTTAAAATTTTCAATATAGAGGGGTGTGCACGGCTGAGATCATTTGTTCTCTACCGTGTGTAAATTGAATCTTTTGATGCAGAATGGGTTACACGGCAAAGACCATTTGGTCTTTGCCATGTCCTTCAAAAATTGATGTTGTGCATTTTGGTATGCTATGTGTGACACGACAGAGACCATTTGGTCTCCATTGTGTGCCAAAGGCTTTCAATTGTGTCCCATTATAAATGCCCCCATTTTCTGTAGCTTTTGGCATTCTATTCATCTTCTCTCTTCTTCCTCTTCTCATTTTCAGCTTAAGCACTCATATTTCCTTTTTCTTTGTGCATTTATTCATCTTGTAAGCAAAGATTTTCAAGTAAGTATCTCCATCAACTTCCTTTTCATTTGTACTCTCTAATATAATTTTGTTTTAACTGATTCTTATAGAGTTAGGAGTTTTATTGTTAGCATTTTGTTGTTTGTGTATTTATGGATCTTTTATGTTGTTTAGAGTAATTTTTACATGCCTAAGTTGGGTTAAAATGAGGGTTTACATGTTCTTACTTCTTGTCTTTGAGGTATGCATGAATTTTGTTGTTCTAGGCATTGAAATGGGTATTTTGAAATTGCTAGAACCTATAGAATGGCTTTTCTATTGCAAATTCTACACACGCATGCCTTATATTTGGTTAAATGACTCAAAGAAGTTTAATTTATGTTTTCTGCCAACCAATCCATGTTTTTTTGCTTTAATCATTAAGAGCAATTTCTTTTAAATGTTTAGCATGCAATTTGTGCATTTACATGTATGTTTGATGTTATATTTCATTTGTCCAACCAATGTTTATAAATGTTTAGTTCTTTAACTGAAGTTGGCGATCGAATAAATTATTTGCCCTATTTTGAGTGCTATTGCCATGCTTATACTTCTGTGAAATGGCCTTATCTGTTGGAACTTGCTTCCTCTATTTTATTGCCTTGATTTTGTCACATGCCATAGTCATCAATTAGTCACAGAGCATGGTAGTTCAAGGTAGTAGTTCCATTTGTCAATTAGGTTTAGTTAGGATTGTTAATTCGGGTTGCATCAAGCAGTGTTTCTTTTTAATGCATTGTGTAGTTTTTAATTGTTTATATTGATCTTGTATACCTTGTATGTATTACTCAAGGCATGTTTAATTGTGTTTACTGAAATTGCCAATTCTTCACTTTCTTCTGCCTTCATGTTTTATGCTATATTGTAGAATGCCTTTTCCTGCATTTGCATTGTGATGAGCATTGTTTTTCTCCATGTTAATATGTGTTAATCTTAATGGCAATTGTTTATCTTTACAGTGGCACCTAAACATTCAAGGTAAGAAGCTGACTTTTCATCCTCAACTCCACAAGAAACCAGTAAGGCAAGAATCCCATCTTGGGTTCCATCTGAATTCAGAGAATACTAGGCTATCTTTTCATAAGTCAAATACAGGGCAACTGCATACATTGATATGGAGGTACTAGAAGAATTCAATTTGAGAGAAAAAGTGGAGCAATTGATGGCTAATGTAGGATGGATAGAGTTTATAAACAGGAGAGAAATAGTGCATCCACACCTCACAAGGGACTTTTTAGCCACAGTCAGGATAAGGATAAGAATGAACATCTATGATGATGAAGCTAATGTGAGCTTTTGGCTATAGGCGATCTCGTATTGGATGAGCTTTAATGA
The DNA here is from genome assembly GCA_037975025.1 of Excoecaria agallocha. Taxonomy (NCBI): domain Eukaryota; kingdom Viridiplantae; phylum Streptophyta; class Magnoliopsida; order Malpighiales; family Euphorbiaceae; genus Excoecaria; species Excoecaria agallocha. The sequence continues at coordinate 50,434,179 of CM075807.1, read as the reverse complement.
TTTTTCTTCTCATTTGGGGTTTAATCCCTATGGTATGAAGGGCTTCGAGAACTTGAACAAGCAAGAAATATGGGTTGGTATCTTGGACGAGGACGAACCAACTGAGTTTCAAACAGGCAATACAAAAGCCCATCATTCAAGGAATCACCCTTTGAGGATATTACCCTGATACCTAGCCCTTATTGTTTTCACTCATCTTGGTGGCCCTAGGAACGTCAATGCCAATGAAGCAATCATCCTATATGCAATGTAGCATTCTATCCCTCTAAATGGAGTAGTCTTCATTGCTACCAAAATTGATGAGCTAAAAACATATCGAAAAAGACTGACAAAGATTGCATTAGGAGGAATAGTCACCATGCTAGCTAGGGTAGTCAACCACATAAACTTAGACAAAGAAGTTGGTAACCTTATCCTCATAGATAGGAAGATGTTGAGGAACATGCCAGTGCTAATAGATTATCCTACGTTCCTAAAGCAATGTTATTTTGTTGTGTTCGATAGGAGAACATATCTGGATTATGTGGTCAAGATGAAGACGATGCTTCTATGAGCAGATGTTGTAGTAGTTACTCTATCCTCACAGCAATATAAAGAAATCACAAGTAAGTTAGACCCATTGACTGCTAGCCAGGATGAAATTAAGGATAACATGAACCAGCTGATGACCGCTTTCTCCCCTTATGCAGTCACGATTTGACCGGCATTTCCCTCCTCTACCTCCACAGGATTGATGTTTTTCAGGGATTCCCTAAACCCCCCTATTATTTTTGTGTTATTTTTTTTTTTGCTTTTTCTGAGGACAACAAATTATAAGTGTGGGGTAAGGGTATTTTAAGAGTGGTTTTGTTAAACTTGTTGAAAGTTATTCATGGTTGTGCTCCAAACTTTATCACTACATGAGTTTTATCTTATGTTTTTACTTTTTAATAGTTAATTAGTGTGTTTGAGCTTTTAATTTAGTAATATATTATGGTTTGTTATGTTTTTATCTCTTTTTTTTATTATTTTAGTTTTAATTTGCTAGTTTGTTATTATTTTGTTCTTTTAGTTACCTTTAATTTTTAGCTTTTTTTTATCTTAGTATAGTTGTGCTTGTTTTGGTTTATGTTTATTAGTTGCTATTAAATACTTTGGCACCTTTAGTTAGTTTGCCCTTATATTGTTCCTATTGTGAATTGCTTAAACTTAGAATTAAAAAACTTATTTAGATTAGTTGAATAACCAGAGAGTAGTTAGTTGTAAAATATATTTGCTTTATTAGATAGGTTCAATTAGATCAATACCAGTAGGTTTTCGAATAAAATGTGCACTTTAGGCCTGTTTTAAAAATAAGAAAAACTAGTGCATGAAGCTGATCGAGTGGGAATTCTAGAGCTCTAGAACCTTCCTTATCACCCTTCAAAACAATTAAAACAACTCGAAAGTAAGGCTAGAAATGACTTAGGCAGAATTTTCTTAATTAAACTTTGAAAAGACCTTTGACGTACCTTTGTATATAATATCCATTGCAAGCCCTCTTAAGCCTATGTGAGCATGCTAAGCTTCTATTTATTGATTACGCTTATATGATTGCCCCTAACCTAAAAGGGCTTTGTCTTACCCTTTTAGAACTGGCCATTCTAAGAGTGAGTGGGATAAAATTTTTCTGGGGTGTTTCAAGTAAAAAAAAAAAAAGTTGTGCTCAAAAGTTTATGGTTCTAGAGATGGAATACATTGCCAATGCCCAATGAGATATTGAAAATTTTTACAATGTAGTACTCAAGAGGAATTCCACTAGTCCTTGCTTGTAAATGTATAGTTTGATTGCTCTAGCTTCTTTTTTTATTCTTTTAATTAAAAAAATCAGAGCTAGCAATCATGGTTGGATCTAAGTGTGGGATACTCTATTTATTAAGGGAGAAGAGTTAATAGCATTTAAAGCATTATTTGAGCTAATGTGCTTATAGCAAAAGTTTTTTAGAGATTTCTTCCCCTTAGCAATCTTCCTATGGAAAAACTGTTCTGCATTCTGGGTAGTCTAGCATTTGGCAATTTTGTTGACTTGAGCAATGGTAGAGTTGAGGTCTTATTTTTGAGTGAGAAAAGTGGTGCGCTAAATTAGAATAATGGCAATTCTAGGTTGCATATCCTTTTTCCTTTCCTTGTTAGCCATACCTTAGCTGCATTATAAGATGTTTAAGACCTAAGGATCTTGCTTGTTTAGAGGTATTTGCGGAGATGACCTTTGGGTTTTAGTGCGAAAAGAGAGGCCTATAGAATCTCTTGACTTTTCAGCGCAAAATTGCATATGCAAATTTTTGTATACGAATTCTTTTCTTGGTTGTCAAATTGCGCTAGAGTTTTTGAGGTTTTAAAAGTTATTTTGATGGTTTTAGGCCTAGCACGCACGCACATCGAGAAACTAGCTGGTATGGTTTACCTTGAATATTTTTTATTTAGGATTTTATTTAGTCACTTCTGCTATAGTGTTGTTTAACCTTCTTTGAATTTGTGATTTCTCTCTTTAAGTTTGAATATGCGAGAATGTGGTCTATTCGTTTGCTTAAGGGCGAGCACAAGCTAAATGTGGGTTATTTGATAACTCTGATTTAGTGTTTACTTTTGGTATATTTTTGTCTGTGTTTGTGTCTTGTTTTGCATGTTTTTCATATTTTGTGTGTTAAATTCCTCTTTTTGTGACAAATGGGATAATATTGAGAATTATGAAGTTTTAGTGTGCTTAATGGTGAATTTTTTACTTTTTGCAGAAATTTGACTTTACAGACGGTAGAGACAAAATGGCCTCCACTGTGTGTCTTGCAGAATTGCCAAAGCACACTATTTCATTAAAGCATATAATGGAGACCAAATTGTCTCCGTTGTGTGCCAAGTAAAGTTTGAAGAGCTTTAGTCCAGAAGGGTGCGCACGACAAAGACCAAATGGTCTCTACTATATGCCACTACTATAGTACTTTTTAACTGATTGTACAAGGCAAAGACCAAAGTATCTCTACTCTGTGCCTCCATAAATACTATAAAAGCTAATTTTTTGTTTGGTTCAATGAGGCATTTTTTAAGGAGTTTTTAGAGTTTTAGCTGTAGAACGTAGTTTTTAGCTTTTTCTATAGATTTTTAGGGTTTTAAACTTTGTTCTTATTTGTAAAAACTTCATTTTTATAGGGCTTTATATTTTTAATACCAAAAAAAAACTACATATTTAGCTTAGTTACAACAGTTATAGCTTTGGATTTCAATCAATTTTTGCTTGGATTAAAAAGAGGGAGCTACTCCAAACTTTAGATTTACCTTTAACAAATGGTTTTAAAAGTTTCCTTCTCCTTTGTCTTTGCATTTTATACGATGTATAGTGAGCAGTCTTTTAGTTGTTTGGGGATCTTTGAATCCCCATACCCATGTAAGACAATGAAGTTTTTTTGATTAAATATAATTTTAGATGTTTCTTTTCCCCTGTGTTAATCTTGATATTGATGTTTATTCAAGTATCTAGTTGTTATCTTATTCAAGTAAATGGATTTATGCTTGTTTAAAGGGGATATCATGTATGCTTTTTTTACATTCATTTGTTGTATATTTGATGGTGATTCTAGAATGGGTGCTATTAGATCTACAGTTGATGTATTGTAGATTCGAAAATATGAGGGAAATGAATGGGTGTTGGATTGGCTGGCACCATAATAGGAAACTAATCCATACCTAGGATTTATTAGACATGTGCTTCAATTAACTATCGGATTGGCTCTGGAATGGAAAATCGGGTAGTTAGAATAATTGGCTCCAAAATAGGAAACTTAGGTAGTTAGAATAGTTGGCTCTAAAATGGGAAACTTAGGTTTAGTTGGGTCATCCACATCTAAAATATAGGAATTTTATGTTAAAATGAATCTTGCATTAGGTATAGGGAGGATTTGACTCCTAAACAACATTTTTAGTTATTGTTATTATCTAAACTTTTATGCTCTATTTTACTACACTTGTTTGTTTTACATTTTTAATTTTAATCACTTTAATTTTATTTGCTAAAATCTGATAGATATAACGCACACCAATATACACTTAAGAAATTCTTTAACACATATTTGTAATCAATCAAGTTAAATTGTATAATCCAGTCCCTAAAGTTTGATAATTTTTGGGGTCTTAAATATACTCCATTATATTACTTGTCAATTTAGTGCACTTGCTGAGCTTGCGAACAATTGCTTTATTCTATGCCATGATTTACCGCTTTCCTACATGTTTAGGTATGCCTTTAATTTGTTTATCTACTCTAATCTTGCATGTAAGAAAAACAATAACATAATTAATCTGAAAGCTATTATGTCACGTTTATCAAAGGTAAAAATAAGAGTGAAGTTCCAAACTCTCTCTGGATTTTGGCCTCATGAGGTCGGAACACCTTTTCCCAATGTTCTATTTGGTGGCAATTCTTTATATCATCCTTATGGTGCCCAATAGACCCCTCCTATTGGTTAATTGCCAATGATGGGGTAGGGACACACCAAGATGCTTTCTCATGCCTTTCGAGGTTTGAGACTTGGCGAGTCGAGTTGTGTCCCTTTCCTATCGCAAAGTAACTGATCAACTAGGAAAATGAAACCTTAACCTATCCAGACCCTAAAAATGGGACCAAGTTGCCAAGGTGTAGGCGAGGAATCCGTGACCCAGAGTTTGCTTAAGGGAACAAAGATGAGTCCCGACTTTATTGTTTGATGTTATAAAAAGGCAAAAGGTTTTCTTTCATTTAGCTAGAAGATTCGTCCCTTGGTTTCAAAAGAGGGGTCCTCGATTGATCTAGCACGAGTCATAGTGGCGACTCTACTAGGGAAAATTGAGACCTCACTCTAAATGTAAGGACCCTAAATAGGCCCTAGTAGAATTCAAGGGCAATTATATGTTATTAAAGTCTAATTAAGCATCATTGGATGAATTATTAGTACTTATGATCTAATTAATTCATGGTTTTAAGTGATAGAGCATACCATAGTCAATTGACATTATAGTATAGTGTGTATAATTGGAGCAAAAATATAGTTACGATATTGATTAGGGCAAAAATGTTATTAAGTTATAATTAATTATGTGATTAATGTGTGTATTATATGGTATGAATTTTATAAGGTCATAATTAATTTGTTATTTTGGTTTAATAAGGTTTAAGGGTGTAATTGAAGTATGAAGTATTAATTTAGGGGTTAATTTGTAATTAAGGCATCTTAAGGATCAAATGTGAATAAAAGAAAGATTTGAGAGGTTGATTTAATAGAAAGAATAAATGGATAGGCCAATTTATAACATGCAAGAAGATGAGAGGCAAAGGTGTAACATGTATGAAATTGAGAGAAGTTAGTGGAACATGCAAAATTTTGAGGGACCAAGAAAGAAATTTACCTTGCCACTATATATATATTATAATTCACAAGAAAGAGAAAGAATGCATTATGAGGGATGGAAATTGTAGAGAGAGTTACAGAAAATTCTCTTTCTTCTTCTCATTTCTTAAAGCCATAGTTGATTTCTCAAGGTATTCTTGAAGAGGATATTTTTGCATGTTGTTTAATCAATATAATTAGTGTAACAATAAGGTAAATATCTTAACTTGATAATTCATCTCTTCTTCTTCATCTTCTTTTTATTTTGGTAGATGGTGGAGTGAGATAAATGCTGGAAGTTTGATGTTGAATGAATGAATTATTGATTAAGGAGAAAAAGAAGGTGAAAGGAGTAAAGAAAAAGGAAAAGCACAAGATTAAAGTGAAAAGGGAATTTTTGGCCAAGGTATGGGAATTAGGATTTTCATGCTTGTATGTGCATGATATTATTATAAATTTAGTGTAAATGATTTGAATTTTGAGTAATTAAAAAGAGAATAAAACTTAAGAAGTGTGCATGAAGAGATGACATGAAACCACTTGACCTAATGACTGTAATTTTAGCACAAGTTGAAATAGAAACCTCTAATAGAGACCATTAAAATTTCTAAAGTTACACAAGACATATACCTATAAATGGTAGAAGGAAGTTTTTGCTAAAAATGATGGAAGTACTATGAATTATTAATGCATGAAATTGGGGATAAAATGGTGAAAACTTGAGTAATTTATTTAGGCATGAAAGGGAATCCTTACAAGAGTTGTTATTATTGAAATGATATTGGAATTGTGTAATCTGCATATGTCGTGCTCGCGACCATAGTCGCGTTTGCGACAATGAAGTATATATGGCCTTTTAATTTCGCCTCTGTTGTGCTCGCGACTTGCCTATGTAACATGTCTTCTTTTTTATTGCCATGCTTTTGTATGAGAAAACTTACTATGCTATCTTAGTACCTCTACTAATTATGAACAACACTATAGTATGCCAATAACCTATATGAGCATAGTATTGATATAGTCTAGTTGAAGTATGACCAAAGAATTCATTGAATTATATGATAAAAATAAAATTGAATGTTATGACATGTTATAGAGTTTCATATGTGAGGCATGTGTTATGATGAGCAACCAAATAGGTATGTTCCACTACTTGATTGAAAATATATGTGAAAGTTATTGAAAGTAAGTTAAAAGAATATAAAAGACTATATGATAGATGCTTTTGAAATAAGTGATGCTTAACACGGCTATGAACACATGTAATGTCTAAATGATTATACACGATCTTTATTGATTTCTTGAAGTTACTATGATACTTATAGTTTGAAATGTTAACTTTACATGTATAAAGAAGTAATGTGATTTGTAGATTATATGTCTAGTATATATATATATATATATATATATATGATCTTACATGATTGGGTTTGAATCTTGAAAGATATTTTAGTGTAATAATTCAAAGAATATGTTTTAAGTGAAATGTATGAATATGTCTTTATTTAATGATAACATAGATATGTACATGCATTTGCATATAATTATATGTTAGCGTAATAATGGAATATAATTATGTATATTTTGACACCCAAAATAATATGATGATAAATGTTATTCAGGTGGAGATACATGCTTTGATCTCATTGCAATTAAAGAGTAGTAATACTTAAAAGTGGAAATGATTGCATGTCGATTTCCTTACACAATTTCATCTGTTATACATTTGTTATAAATGTATATATATATATATATATATATATATGTTGATATTTGAATAAAGTCAAGAAATTAAGTGAAGTGAGTTTTGTAAAGAGTTTTAACTGCCTACATTGAGTCTAGGAAGTGGATAGATAGGCATGCCTATAAGGATACCTTGTAGTTGTGATAGATTCAATCTTGTTTGGGTGATTAAACAGATATGATCCTGTTTGGATCAGTGGTACCTTTGGGTGACCTATTATTTCAGTGGTGCCTTCGGTGACCTATTATCTCTTTAGTGCATTTGGGTGACCTAGTACCTTTGGGTGTCACTATATAACCCATTATCCACCTCTTTAGAGTAGTTCAGGCTTTATACCAAAGTTAAGAAAAGTTAGATAATAAAGTTTCATGAAGCATGACAATTCCTAAATTGACTTCATAATATATATTATATATGAAATTCCTTTTTTATCACACGTGGAAATTATGTTGTTAAAAGAGTTTGCAATATACACTTAAGCACAATTTTTGCATATAAAAATTGTATCTACAGAGTTATATGAATGAACTAATGCATCAGTAATATCTAGTTCTGGACTATATTAGAGACAGTATGTTTCCCTATAGTAATATGTTGCCTTCTTGAGCTAGTTAAATGATTTGTATGAATCGTCATATATGCAGGCTATGAAAATGTTTTGCTAATATAAGTGTCTTCTTTACAATGGAATATAAGAGTTATGTTTAGGTACTCATGTTGGTGATTGCCTTTCAATTAATACATTGGGTTATATGTTTTCCTTATATTTACTCGCTCTTGCTTTCTACTGGGAAATGATGTACAATTTCTTGTATGCAAACATAAAATATTTACGGATCTATAAGTGATAAACTCAATATGATATTGGTAATTGAGATGAAAGTAAGTTAGTAATTCAATGTATTCATTCGTACATTAAATATCACAAATACATTTTAGATCGATAAATGAAGAACTTGCTTAGTACTAATGCTCTATCTTTCTCACGAAGATACATATATATTTTTGTTGATCCTATGCTTATATTTGAATATATATATTCCTAGTATATGTGAAAGTGTGTGGTACGTGGAAGGTATGACTTAGTGGAAAAAATTGGTATATTATTTAATGAATGAATTGTAGGTCAATAAGAAAATAAATATGTCTATATGATTAAATGTTGTGTATATAAAGCACTAATGTCAAAATTACTATCATTAAGTCATTCGGTTATCATATGTGGACTCTTGTTTATTTCTTTAATTGAATTAGTATCTCTTTCATTTAAGCATAAGGTATACTTATAGTTCATGATGTATGCTTGTTGGCGACCACTGTGAGTGGTCGTTTATCATATTTTGTGTTCCCCACTAAGTTTTATAGCTTAGCACGGGCTCTTTATCCGTGGAGGTTGCAAGGATAGGACTTTCTCTCAAAACTGATATCTACAACAGGTTGGCCAACACAAGTCTTAAAAGATTGAAAAGTAGAGTCTTTTTTTGTTATTTTATTTTGTAGTTATGGAAATTTTAATTATGTTGGAATTTTTGTATAAATACAAATGTTTTGTTTGAGAAAACATTGTAATGTATTAAGGACTCTAATATAAATTAAGGTATTACTCTTAAGTTCACATGATATGGTTTTAATTTCTTCTATAAGTTATCTAATAAGAAATGTTTTTGGCTTGAGAATGTAGTAAAACATGTCTTATAATACAAGATATAGTGGTAATAGCTAAGTATAGAATATGGGTGTTACACTAAAGCTACTTTTGATTTGTGTGACATAAAAAGGGCTTTCGATTAAAATTTTTATCTCTTTTTGAAATTATATTAGAATCATGCTAGAGCCTTAGAATAAGTTAGGCGTCCCAGTTTTCTGACCATGGTGAATTTTTGAAACAGTTCTTTGTCCTTATAAGGCTCTAGTACCTCTTGGTATATCAAATGGTGACCGATTTGTCGTTATGCTCGTGATAAGCTAGACCAATTGGCAAAGATCATGCTTGGGTAGCCTTATAATCAAGTACCCGGACCAAAGCCTATGTAATGGCATAGAAATATCCACCAGGATGTCCCTAATAATCTTGCATTGCTTGTGATATGGGTCCTTGTGTATTAACCATACCTGAAAAAATCCAGATGTTTGCTTATTAAAGGCTACCATACCTCAGTAAGCCCATTTTGATTTGCTTAGGTTGCTTAAATATGCATTGATCAAAACCTTTTTGTATTCTTTTCTTAAGAGCCGTTATGCTACCGAATTTTTACCATGCACCATACGTGTTCATTAAGGTCCCTTGTTAACCCTGGATTAAGCCCACCTAGAAAAAGGACTTTGACCATGTGTGTGGGAGATATAAGATAGAGAGGATTATTGTATGTGGTTGTCGATGTTATATCTCACGATCATACATCTATACCTACTCATGTATCATGCTGATAATCCTATTTTGGCAGCCATCATTACCCAGGTGTTTTTGAGTTTCAGACGGTCATCTGGTTAAGAAATAGTTTTTTGAGCAAACAGAGGAATCGATATCAGGTTAGAGTTCAAAATTGGGATCTGAGTCAAAAATAGATAGTCTGTCAGAAGAATTTTTAAAAGGGTATTCAGAATAGTCAGAAAGGGAAATCATATCTAAGCTTACTCCGTTCGTCAATTTTTTTTGATTCACAGGATGTGGATAAGAGAATGGGTGATCTTGAAAGGAAGATGATGTCAATATTTACTAGTCTTATGGCCAGTCTGGCTTCAATTTCAGCTAGTCAACCAGTTACGCCTGCCATTGCTCAAGTTAAACGGACCGTTATTGGGGGGATTCCAACAATAGCTATCGTGACACCTCTATTAGTGAAAGATGTCAAAAATGTGACTCCGTGAAGGATAGAAGGAGACATCTGAATACCCTTCTCAGAACAGTCCTTTTTGAAACGAGACTTAGCTGAAGACGGTAAGTTTTTTTTCCACTGAACAATCCAAACCACTTAAAATACTTTTACAATAATTCCAGAATCAAATAACAATCTTATAAACAATTTAAAACAAACACAAAACATCATATCAAAACTCATACTATCCAAGAAAAATAAACATATATTCAAAATACCATTCAAGCTTTTACCTTAACCGTCTAAGTATATACATGCCAAAAGCTTACATCAACTAACAAAAATCTTCTCTTCCAATCTAGACCTTCAATGTACTGTGCTCCCGCAACACTCTGAAACCTGCACGCAGTAAACACTACGTGCTGAGCATTAAATATGCCCAGTGGTGACTACTAATCCAAGAATTTCCCACTAATAAGCATAATTTCATAATTTATGCTACTGCTACTCTTATTCTATTAAACATTTTCTTATATTTCAGTTATCAGTATTCATGTTACTTATTCACATTTTGATAACCATTGTTCTTTTGTTTCTAAAATCTCAACTTTAATTTGCAATATTTTTCTTAGATAGATCGATATCAGATTTACTTTTACCTTAATGTTTACTATAACTTTTTACTTTTTATTAGTACTTTCACTTTATCTTCTAGCCATAGCAATTAATTATCATTTTATTTAGCGATGTGAAATAGTACTCGTGTCTTTACTAGTACCAAAAATAAAAGTAGTTTTAATACTTGTTTTACTGGTCAATTATTCAATCTGTATTCTAATTTCACTTTTTACTATTTATTCTATTACTTTACTTTAACTTTAGTCTAATAAATACATTACTGTTAAAAAGGCTTATAAGCTTAATCGCAAAGCGATATAGCTATTTTGGAGTACTTTGTAGTCAGAACTTTCTTTCCTTCTTTTATACATTTATGCACATTCAATTATCTGTTTAGAACTTATATCTTCTATTTTCCCTCATTGCATAATTCTATGCCTTTATATCGTTTTACTTTTCATTTAACTTATCTTTCAGAAAAAGCGTTATCTAAACATTAAATTTCACTTCATATTAATACCATTACTTTTTAACTTTAAACATGGACATTAATATTATTTTCAAGACTTATTATTATTTTTTATTTAATTACACTTTTCAGAAATCTTTACAGATTTATTTCAACTCTGCATTTTCTTCCAAACGAATCATTTTTCGTTATAACTTTTTATATTCAATTCAATTAAATAGTACCTATTTATTTATTTCAATGTGCCCCTAGTGCAATACGACAGGATTCTCAAATAGGATACGCAGGACGTGGACCCCACAGGGCCACAATAGAGAGAGAAGTGATCCCTAAGGAATCATTTCTCATAGAGCATATAACAGAGCAGAGAATGCTATGGTGATCAGAGATCCAGTCCACAGCATAGCAAGTCGGCATGACTTGCACCGCGGTATAAGGTGTCCTTATGGCTAGCCATTTATATCCTAAACAAGAATAATAATACATGTCTATCGCTAAAGGCAAACATAACCAATCACATTTGTAAACGTTTTTTTAATATTTAAAAATCTTTAATTTCTTTGTTTTATTCCTTTGTACATTATATTCAGAGTAAATACACTCTTTTAGTACTTTTGACTTTTCAATAACTTTCGTCTTTTCTTTCACTTTGTCTTTTCAAGTCACTATTGTGAATTATTCTTTAATAATTCACTCAAACACTTGGACTTTTCAATCTTTTATACAAATTCTGACTTCTCTTTTATTCTTCTTGTATAATTCTTTATGAATCATTTTCAATACTTTTAGGCTTGACGTTTTTACAATTTTTCATTTTTCAGTCCAATTTTTCAATTATTCGATATGCTGGCTTTTATTTCATCGGTGAATTATTTTTATAATCATTTATTCTCTTAATAATTTTTGTTGACTAATTTATTTTGATAAATTAGTCACATCTTTATTTTTCTACTTTTTATGTAATTAGGAACTCTATGAATATTAATTATTATCTTATGCCTCGAACATGCATAATTTGACTTTTTCTATCGGACTGTTCATTTCAAATACATAATTACGATTTTGCCGTTATAATCATTAATTTTCATTTTTATTATATAATTTCTTCCATTATTCATCTTTTATTCTTTATTTTACCATTTCGGGTAAAATTATATTTTAGTCCTTATACCATGAAAATTTTATCTTTTGACATAGATAGGTCTCCGAAATTATCATTTTGCCCTTATTACTATTTCTTACTTATTTTTACTCATTAGTCACCCATTTTGACAAAATTATCATTTTATCCCAAAACTTTTATTTTCTTTCATTTAAGTCCCTTTTTCATTTAAAACTCATTTTATCTTTCTTTTATTTACGTATCAATTTATTTCCATCATTTCTATTTATTTATGAATTATTTACCAATAATTCATTATTTTTATTATTTTCACGACCCAATAATTATTTCGAAAAGTTTGTCGGTTGACTTTTTATTTCTTGTCATTGACATTAATTTAATTTCACATTAATTCATCATTTTTGTCATTTTTATACAATTATGCATTAAAAATTCAATTACTTTCATTGTACATATTCACATAAAAATTCCAATAAAATCCAAATAAATTCAATAAATTCCACTAAAATTTATTTATGCATTATTTATTAGTCATTGCAAATTTTCATCAAAATAATCACTTAATTCACTCTAAATCACAATTTTTATTCAATACGTACACTATACATAATCTTAAAAATTTCCAAATTAATTTCAAATATTCTCTAAAAATTTTTAGACATCAATTATCATGTCTATTATTAAATTAAGCTAACATACATTAATTTCATGCATTTTTCTCATTATTTCTTCACCTAGGTAATTCGGCTATCAACATTTTTCCACCTTAAAAATTTTCTTTCTTTCATTAAAGCCTTCATTTCATTTCCTCTCATGCTTAATTTCATTTACCCTAACATAATTTCATTAATTAATAATTTTACATATTTTTATCTTAATTACATAATTAAGAAAAATTCATATTAATAGGGAAACTAAAGGATTTTGTAGTCACTTACCTTTTTCCAAGCTTAATCTTCCTTAAGCCTCACTTTTCTTCACTTGACACCAAGCAAAACTCCATCCATCCACAAATGCATCTTTGGCCGAATTCTTTAGCCTTCCTAACCTCAATTTCTTGTCCTTAAATGACAAATCCAAGCTCATAATTAGCTTATACACCTCAAAAACTATAAGAACACATCAAAAAACCAATTAAAATCACTTAAATTTTCAAGTTTCATCTTACCTATTTTCCTTTCTTCACTTGATTTCTTACCTTTCCTTACTCAAATCACTTGCTTAAGGCCACTAGGGTGACCTAGAGAGAGAACTTCATCTTTTGTGTTGAGGTTTAAGAGAGATTTGGGGTAGAAGATGAAGAAATCATAGGGAGAGAGAAGAGGGAGAGGGTTCGGCCACCATGAGAAGAGGGAGGGAGAGCTAGAAAATCTGGAGAATTCTCATATTTTCTAGCCTCTTATATCCTTCCTAATGAGCCCAAAAGTGGGCTTAAATGGTGGGCTTAGTCTAATTTAAAATTAAGACCCATTTATGCCTTCTTAAAGTCCAATTCATTTTCTCTCTCTTTCTCACTTCAAATTACTTCAATTTTGATTCCATCATTCTTAAAACATCAAAAATAGGTAGGACATAAATTTTTAGCTCAATCGGAGTCCGTTATCGATCCGATTCAAACTTATTGGTCCGATTGGACAACTGTCGATGTCACCGAAAAATTCAATTCTCATCACCAAAATATTCTACATAAAAGTTCATGTAGGCATGCAAAATCTAGCAATATTCGGAGTTCATTTACTATTTTTAATTATTTAAGCAAAATCAAGTCTCCTTTTCTACCAGGAAAATTGACTCGCTACCTTTTTCGTATTTTTGACTTTTGGAGGCCCATTTGACCTCAAATTCACTTCAAATTTCAACCCCGAACTCACCATGACCAATACTTTCCGATGGTTCAATAAAATATTTTCGACTTTCGGGTGTCCTTTCGGGCTCGAGAAATACTATTCACTGTCGGAAAATACTATTCACGGCTGACCCGGTGTTGAGGCCATTACAACATCACTCGAGGTGGTCTCGAGCATGACTTTATAACCGATGAAGAGACGGAATTATAGGCCCCCAAGCATTAAAGAATCTTATCCCTAAGAAAGAAAACCCCACTATAAAGAAGATAAAGGAGAAGTTGGAGGCTTTAACTATGATGTTGTTAGTTTGGAAAGGAGTCAGTCCTGAGGATATCGATTTGGATGGTGAGGATGTTTTGCCTAGTCGATTTAAGATGTCCAATTTGATGAAGTTTGATGGTATGTATAACCCTCTGGCTCATATCAAGCAATATGTTATACTCATAAAAAGGAATACTCTCACCAAGAGGCAGAAGGTGAACTTCTTTAGTCTTAGCCTCGTGGGTCCCACTATTGACTGATACCATAGTTTGGATAGAAAGACTAAAAAAGATTGGGTGAGGTTGATAGAGGAGTTCTTTAAGCAGTATGATTGCAGCACGCGTATGGAGGTCATTATGAAGGATTTAGAGCTATTGCAATAGAAACTCGGAGTCCTTCTACGAGTATCTCACTCAATGGAGGAATAGAGTGATGGAGATGAAAAGAAAGCCTAACACACAAGACCTGGTTTGGTTGTTTATTCGGAATGCTAGTCCTTACCTGAAAAAAGGTCTCAAAATGAAGGGGTTGAAAGATTATAAGTCCTTAAAGGATATAGCAATCAAAGTTAAAGGAGAATATCTTGCAGAGAAAACTAATTCTGCAAGCTTGAATGGTGGGGATTATGGCAACAATAAGTGCATTTTGAAAGCTTGGGTTTCAGTAAGAATACTAGTAACAATAATGGCAGTAAGGGTAACAGTGGAAGAGCTGCTAAAGTGTCGACCACAGGTGTCAATCAATGGTGTTATTCGGATTTGGGAAAATCACTATCCCGATGCCTTAGCCGATTGATGAAAGAAGGGAAACTATAGCCTTTGTCTTATAAACTCACAAAGAGTCAAGGTCAGTCGGGACACCAATCAGACTGGTATTGTGTTTTTCACCATCACATAGGGCATGAGAATAATTATTGTCGTACTTTAAAAGATCATATCCAAAATTTAATTAATTCCGAACAGATACCTGATCCGGAGAAGAAAGCTCAGAAGAAAGAGATTTACAATGTTGTGCTACCACCAATGTTCATGGTCGAGTTTGGGTTGCTAGAGTGATATATACTGAGGAACCTATATGGTAATGAGTACTTGGCTATCACTTGTAAGGCTAAAGAACAAGATGACAGTCCGGCAACAAGTGCAGAAAAATAAAAAAAAATAGGGAATCAATGCAACTAGTATATATATAGGATATAGATAGTGAAGCGAGGTCACTCAAGGCTAGGAAAAAGCTAAAGAACCTATAGGAAATAAATGAAGATAAGAAGGAAGTGGCAAATGGAAAGGCAGTCAAACTGTTACAAAAAGCGATAGAGTTGTACCTAAGGTTAAGAGATAGCAGGAACCCTCACACCAACAGAAGAACTGTGGAGGATAATCTAGTCCTAAAGAAGCTTAAAAAGACACCTGCTCATATTTTGAGCCGGGATCAGTTAAGTCCATCGCCTTTCCATAAGTAGAAATTGATGGAAGCTTTGTGTGAATCAACTATTGCTACTATCATATCTCCTTTTGAGCTACTAGAGATGGTGAAAGGAAATTCTAAGGAGAAAATTTTGTTCACTAATGTGAACCTATCCTTAGAAGGATATAAGCATAACCGCCATTTGTATATTAGGGCTGAGGTAAATGGCAAACATATTGTGTATGTAATGGTGGATGATGGGTCTTCTATCAACGTGTGCCCTTTTATAGCGATAACAGCCTATAGTATTAAAAAGACTATGCTCACTAAGTATAGGATCACTAAAACGGCCTACAACCATTCCCAAAGGCAAGCTACTAGCACTTTCAGAGAAGTGGTGAAGACAAGGCCTATTAAGATAGAGGTAAAGTTTGCAATACTTTAAATATCGACTAATTTCTCTCTGTTATTGGGATGACCTTGGTTCCACAATCTAGGAGGGGTTCCTTTCACCTTATACCAGATGGTTTACATTCTGCACCAAGGTGGTATGGTCATTATCAAGGCAGCAAGGGAGAATTTAGTCTTTACTTTGAGAGTGATGCATGCCGGAGCCACCGCTCGCTTCCAAGTTAGCTTTTGTAAGCCCACTTTTAGGGCCTGAGATCAAAAAAGGCTCATTTTTAATTATAAACTGGATGCTTCACAATAAAAAGGATTAAGTCCAAATTATTACTGTCGATCTCCCAGTCTCATTTCACCTTTCAGTCTCATTCACTTTGTTATTTGCCATTTCTGAACTTATTTCCTGACTGCTTTCTAATAACTGGCTTGAACCTAACTTAGAACTGACTTCTAAACCCAAATCTAAACTCGAATCTGATCTCAATAGACTGGATATAGATCTCCAAACCAGGTGCCCGTTTAATGCTCTAATCCACATAAATGAGTTTATGATGGCTGCAAGAATTAGAGGTTAGGAATGATGCATGGTAAATGATGCATGGGCATATTATATACATGATGCCTGAATGCTATGCATGATTTTGTTAGACGTAAATCACAACCACACACAAGTATAACAACAACCTTCCAACTTTATTACTCCCACACAGGAGGTCGTGCGGTCTCTTTTCTAGGTGGGATTAGCCCATAGGTCAATAAGGTACCCGATGGATGCGCATGGTGCACGGCAGAAAATCAGTAGCATAACCTCTCTAATTGAAAGTGCAGGTGTATGGGTTTTGACTATTATATATTTTACCTAAGTTGGGCCTGTCGAGGCATGGCAGCCTTTACTGGTACCCTCCTAATTTTTTTGAGTTTGGTCAACACATAAAGGTCCACAAAGTAAGCAAAAGATTGTTATGGTTATATAACCTAGGGGAAGTTGCTATTGTCATTACATGGGCTTTAGTCAAGGGTGATGAAACTCTAGGACTGTAACACCCTTATCACTCCGATCTAACTGAACAGTGCGTGCAAATCGGTAAATTTTTTTTATATTAACTTTTGAGTATTACCAAAATTCAATATTACCAATTTACTTAGGTATTCGATTACCTATAACTGTCCCAGGTTACTATTCACATAAAAAATTTCGGCAGTATAACGGCTATATATCTAACTAGCCTCCTGAAAAATAGACAGATCAAAGCCTCTCAGAGGCACAACACTTCTAAAACAATCATCCCATTCTTCAAAACTCCCATCAATCATCCAACAACTCAAAATAAATGATAACCACATACACACACATATATGTTTACATATCTTTACATAATCATATACTCATACATAACAGTCTGTTTATATACATACCAAAACCTACATAAGCTACTTAACAAAATAACTTTTTTTTCATTTGTGCATCATTGCTCCTCTAGCTCGGTACCTGCATGCAGTAAAAACTACATGCTGAGCATAAATTATGCCCAGCGGTGACTAACAATCCTAATACTTTCTTTTAATAATATTTATTCCTCTATTATGATTCGACCAAATAAATGAAATTCTAAAAATAAGTACAGTTAAACACATTTTAATCAAATTCAAGTGGAAATAGTTGTTTTCCATACTATTTACTCTTTTTCTCATTTATTACATAACTTTTGGCAAATTTTTCATTTAGTCCTCGAAATCTTACTAAATTCCAAAAATATCCTTTTGTCTTAATATTTACAAATTTGCCATTATAGTCATTTATTTTCATTCTCATTACATAATTTCTTTCATTAGTCATCATTTATGCTTTATTACACTATTTTCGGGTAAAATTATATTTTAGTCCCTATACCATGAAAACTTTATCTTTTGACACTGTTAGACCTCCAAAATTACTATTTTGCCCTTGTTAACCATTTCTTACTTATTTTTACTTATTAATTATCCATTTTGGCAAAATTACCATTTTGCCCTTGAACTTTCATTTTCTTTCATTTAAGCCCTTTTTTTCCACTTTAAACTTTATTTTTATCATTCTTTTCATTTCTTTTAACTTATTATCACTTTCATGCCCCTAGTACAGTACCAACGGAAATTCTCAGACTGGATACTCGGGACATGGACCCCATGGGCCACATATAGACTGAAAAATGATCTCAAAGACCATTTTTCCACAGAATAGATATCAGATACAGACAGAAGCCATGGAGATCAGTGATCCTACCATAGCTAAGTAAGTTGTCATGACTTGCACCGCGATACAGATATCCCTATGGCTAGCCAATTATATCTTGAGCTAGGCTTTTACTGCCAGACTATTTCTAAGGGCATAATTTCATAGAAATTTCAATCAAATCATTATTTTCTTATTATTTCATTACTTAATTATACTTGTTTAACTTATTATTTATTCTTTTCAATTCCTTCACATGATTTGTTAATTATTCTACCATAATTCACCGAAATTATTCACTTTCTCGTCAAATTGCACATTATTTCACATTAATTCAACAATTTCATTACTTACATAATTAAGAACTTGTCTCTAAAATATTCATTTAATTTCTATAAATTTCATAAAAATTCTCAAGCATGTTATTTCATTTCTACTATGATTTTGAAGCATAAAATCATCAAAATTTACAAAATAAACCTTAGTTTGCTTTAATGATTCATTCGGCCAACAAAAGACCCACACCTTATTTTCATGTAACACTTCATTCAAGCATTTAAACACACTTATTTAAGGTCTCTTAACACTAATCTACCATTACTTTCAATTAAACATTATTTTATCACTTTTACCCTAAAGTTACATAAAGGTTACTTAACCAAAAATCAAAGAAAATATTAAGATTTATTAGTCACTAACATTTCCTTCTTGCTTTAGGTTGCCTAAGCTTCCTTTTTCTTGCCTTTGGCCTTGGAAGCTTGCACTTCTCCTTGATTTCCTATGGAGACCGAAATATCAACACATAAAAACTCTATTTTCTTGACCTCAAATGCTAAAATTGACATCAAAAATGAAATTTAGGCACCCAAAAATATAAATAGGCACCTTAGAAAGAATTTTAACTCATTAGCTTCACTTACCTCAAATGAAACCCTAAATTCTCTCTCTTGATTTTTCTTGATTTTCTTCCTTCTTTTGAAGAGAGGAGGACACTAAACTCAACAAGGGAGGTAGAAATTACTATAAGAGGGCTGATTTTTGTGTGAAATGGAGAGAGAGAAGAAAAGAAAACTCAACAAAAATGGTGGAGTATTTCGGCAAAAGGGAAGAAGACGTGGAGAAGAGGAAGGAGATGTTGGTCCATTCCAAAATTTTCCTCTTAAATACGATATTTTAAGTGGTAATGGGCTTGGGTTATGTTAGTGGGCCTAATTAATTAATTAAAGCCCATTAACAACCTAATTTAAAGCCCAAAATGATTTCTCCCATTTTCTCACTCCAAATTTAATTCCATAATTCTTATTACATCAAAAATAGGAAGTACACAAAATTTCGGCTCAATCGGAGTCCGTTACAGGTCTGATTCAACCGAACTGGTCCGATTCGATAACTATCGATATCGCCGAAAATTTTATTTTTTTACACCAAAATAATCTTCATAAAATTTCATTAAGAACTACAAAATATGGAAATTTTTAGAGTTTATTTGCTATATTTAAAAATTTATGCAAAATCAAGTCACCTTTTCTACTAGGGAAATTAACTCGCTAACTTTTTCGTATTTTTGACTATCGAAGGCTTATTTGACCTCGATTTCACTTTATATTTCAACTTCGGACTCACCATGATTAATACTTTCCGATGGTCAAATAAAATATTTTTCACTTCCAGGTCCGATTTACGGCTCAGGTGCACTATTTAGCATTGGAATTTACTGTTCACGACTAGGCCAGTGTTAAGGCCATTATAAGGGCTATCAAAGCATGGTCCCTGCCAATAGGTCTAGCTCATCACGAGCATAACAACCGATGGGTCACCATTTTATATACCATTTGGTACTGGACTTAGGCTGGTGGGTCTCCTTGACACCTCCCTACATTGAGTGAACATAAGGCGTGCTTCAGGATAGCACAGGGTTGAAAAGGAATGCCTAACTTAATTCTAAGGTTCTAAGATGAATGCAAAAAAATGTAATTTAGAAAGGAGACAGGATTAATGAATAAAACCCAATTATAAATAATTTAACCAAAATGCTTTTTGGAGCAAGGTCTCTTTAGTTCCTAGTGGAGTAGCCACTGTGATGCACATCAAAGCCATTGCTTGCTTTTAAGTTTGCTATCGGAGGCCTACTTTTAAGGCCCAAGACCGGAGGAGGCTTGCTTTTAATCATAAACTGGCCACTTCGTAATAATAAAGATTAAACCCAAATTATTACGGACAATCAACCTATGAAGGCATCTACTAGTGGACTCAAAGAGGCAGGTGTCATGGAGTCGCCACCTAACAGAACGTTAGAAATTGATTCTCAACCTTATTTTGATTCCCAAACAGAGATTAATGTTCGAGATATCCCTCTTATTAGGCATTTTGTTTAGGTGTAGACTTATAATTGAGTTTTAAAATTAATCATGTTTCCTCTCTCACACAATGCAAGCGATAGAATTTAAAACATCCCAATCAAACAAAAAATGGTAAATAAATAAAATCCTACTTAAAAATTATTACAGAGCCAAATCGTCTAAAAAAATAATAATAAAATACAAAACTAGATCAATATACATATATAAGACGAGCTATTGATCAATGTTGCCTCATGCATATTTACAAAAATCTCTTTTATTACATTATGTGGATTTGGGTTAAAAAATTGGACATTGGTCCATATTTTGGAAGAAAATTCAATTTATTTAATAGAAAACATTTTAATTTCTTTTATTTTATCATGCACAAAAATCTTTTTTTACTAACTATTACAACCACGAAAAAAATAATACATCCAAAATAAAATAAAATAAAAATAATGGCAAAAAATAAATAAATAAATAAAACTATAATAAATGAATAAAATAAAATAATTAAGATGACCACGGAGTGGAGATGGTGACCAACTCGGAGCACGACTTTCCATGCAAAAAAAACCACAAACCCTCTAAAGCCATAAAGGTGGTATTAATTACTCAAAAAATCACACAAGAACAAATTAGTGTTCACAATAAAAATAATCACAGACTTATTTACACAAACAAAATAAATTCAAGTACATAAATATATTGTACAGAGGCTAAATCACATTAAATAATTCATAAATATTATAAGAAACAAATAAATGGTGCGAAAATACATAAAAGCCTAAAATATATGTAAAAATGCCTCAAAATACACTTAGGGACAGCTAAAAGGGGTGAGGGATAGCCACAAAGGGAGTGAAGGACAAGACGGAGGAAGTCTCGTCCGTCACCTCTGGATAGAGAAGAAAACCAAAAAATGCAGCAAAAATGCAAAAAAATCACACAATATGAATTCCCAGCCTCAAATATGCATTTATAGGATACAAATCATGCTAGAAACAGTTTATAACAATGAATCATACATAAAAAGGCACATAAATAATCCAAAGACAAATCATACTTCACGTAAATATGCATATTACTCAAGTATAACGATTTAAACATACCAATATGCATTAAAGAATCATGTGACTATGCAAATTAAATTTTAGAGAGAAAAAGTAAAAGTGACCCAAGAATGTCACCCTTAGGAGATATTCTGACTCTATGAATTCTGTAGTTTAGATCTCTACTCCAAATTGTGCTCCTTGATTCTCAAAAGAAGATATGAAATTCATTTGCATGTGGTGTGTGTGTTAAACAAAGATTGATAAAGCAAAGAGTTTTTAGACAGAGAGAGTTTTAAATTTTGTTCTTCTCTAAAGGTGGCTCTAAAAACAAATCATTCCCCCCCTTAGAAAACCCTAAGTTTAAGAATTTATACCTAAGGAAGAGCTTGAGTTCAATTCGAACTCAAATCTCCTCAAATCTGGAGATAAAATCCCCCAAATCCAGAAGAAATCCTTTTTTGATCAAACTTCCTCTTTCAAAATCCAAAAAAGTGGGAAATTCTAGGTTTTGGAGGCAGGGATGGGCATACCTCAATGAGAGGCGGCCGTTCCTCATCATTAAACCCTAAATTTTCCAAAATGCCCCTAGTTTGGCTTGTGAGGGAGAAAAGGACCCAAAGACTGGCACTCCTCAAGTGACAGATGGTCGTCTGCCACCACTAAAGGTCCAAATCTAGGGTTTTATGCACATTTTATTAAAACACGTAGTAATATTTAAAAATACTAAAAAAATCATGAAAAATCTTTAAAAAAGTGAAAAATTCATGATTGAACCTTCGAGATCCGAGCCTATTGTCAGCAATATGTTATTTCTACATCATCAAGGAACCTTGATGTAGCCTATCTCGGGTCACAATATCTACACTGAGCATAGCTAATCATCCATTTGATGGGTTTCACATAGTAAGGGTTTGCATCGAGAAAGAAGAAATAGATTTCATAAACCCACAGGTTGTCAATATGATGAAAAAGATGAGTTATTTGCCAGGTGTTAGGTTGGGGAAGAACTCTCAAGGGACCCATTACTCCAGTTGGTCAGAGGGACAAGAAGGGTTTAGGCTACTATGAGAAAAATGTTGAGAATCAGGCTGACCCATAGCTAAAAGAGATTCCTCATATACTAGAAAGTTTTATGCCAGCATCCAATGAGTGCAAGTGTTGAGGTGAAGCCGAGCCCATGATGGTTCGAGGAGAAGTTATCCCTCGATATTATATCTTTGATGATGTTTTTTGATTGGTCGACTAGGACCATCAAGCCAGTGCTTGGATTCTAGGATGAAACGATTATGGTCAAGCTCACTGACTTAGATTTAAGGCACCCAAAGGAGGTATTGATGCCTAAATCGCTACTCATCAAGGCTAAAGGGAAAGAGAAGATTGGGCATGAGGCTGCAACACCTGAGGAAGAATATAGCACCCTTATCCTAATCATAGCTATATCACTTTATCTCGTACCATTAAACATGCTTTTCTACACTATTATATCTTAAAAATATTATACATAGATCTATATATATATAACTCAATCCAACATAAATATTATACTATTAAAAACTTTACTATATACTTTAGAGTCTCTTTACACATTACAAAATACAACTATTAGGCATCTATACATACACAATTTCCAATGCCATAAAAAACTTTTAACCCAAAGAATCCAAATCAAAGTCTATACTTTTAGTCTCTATCTCTCTGACTTGTGTTGGGTATTCTACTGCAAATATTATACCTGAAAAGAAAATCCTCTATTGCAACCTACACGGATAAAACACTCGTGTTAAGCTATAAAGCTTAATAGAGATCATAAAATATAAGGACGACCTATTTGTAGGTCGTCAAAACGCAAACACATACAAGCATATCTTTGAGCATAGAAATCCAAACATTTGATATAACATTATCTAGGTCATAACTTTTTGAAACTATTTACACTCTTAACTTATTCTTGTATTTAATGCCAAACACTTGTAAAATTTCCCCTTAGTCATCATTTGCTTAACAAATATTCACATACCTTAATTATAACTCTTGAGTTCCTTAATTTAAAATTCAATTAATCACTATGTTTTACTTAACTTTCTTAAAAGCATGAAAACATCAATCTATGTTCATAGAAGTCATTTGAAAATTACAGAACTTTAAGTTAGTAAAATTGAATCCCTGTGTATGGACAAAATATGCAATCTATATATATATACACAATCTTAAATACACACGTGAATATGCAAATACGTGTAAGTACATAGCACTCTAACTATAGGTTCTCTCATGATAACATAAGAGTATCAACATACAATCATAACTATACTATTTCAAATAAGTAATATTCATAATTAGTTTTACATTAAAGTGTTTCCATTTCTCTATATACTTGTTCCATATTGTAAACCAATTCTTCATTGTTAAATTAGTCTACATATCTTTAGTTTCTCTTTTGAAACCTATTAGAATCATAAATATATCTAATGCTATGCCCTTTTTAAACAAACAAGTTAATTGAGTTCTTAAATAATTTACCAAAGTGATTTAAATACTTTTTCAAGTAATTATATGAGATGGAATTTCAAAATTCCATGGACAAATTTTAGTAACTTGCATACTAAATTAGATGTGATAAATGACAATTTTAGGAGAAATTATCTCTATAAACTTATTCCTCTATATTCCTAGTTTCTGTAACATTAAAAATCAACTCATTATCACTTATAAATTTCAAGATAATCAAGAAATACTATAAGCTATTCCCACTACCAAGGCAACAGGTATAATCAATTTCAATCCAACATAAGACCAACATAGAGATAGATTTAAAATTCCATTTCTTCATATGAAATTTAGATATAGAACTCTATATTATAACCCAATTGGAATTATTCAATTTTTTATTCTACAAGTCAAATTATAAGCAAAACACTCATATTAGGTCAAACTAACCCAAAGATGGATTTTAATATCACTTTAAAAATTTGTAGAATAAAAATGGGTGTATAATCAAACATACATTCCTTCATAATAATTGTACGCCTATATGTTTAGTTTATCCAGAATTTTGTATCATAGCATTTAGACTTCTCTACAAAAAGTTATGTGCAAAATACTGAAATCTGCTCACTGAACCCAAATAGCAGCTCACATCCAATTTCAACTTAATATTAAGTAGACTTAAAGGAAGAATCAAACAAAGGTTTCTTCTATAAAATTATAGGCCTATTTTTTAGGTGAATTTACCAATAGGAATTACCAAAATTGGAGTTATAAAACTTGAGATATACTCAAAATACAGAAACTAGTTCATAGTGAACCAAAATAGATTTTCTGCTTCTTTAATCCTTAACTAAATAACACATGTAAGATATAATCCTTTACATATCAGCTTTAAAACTATATAATCAACTCAAAATACATTCCATCACTCATTTCTTCAAATTAAATCTACATGCAATATGAGAAAAGATCCCTAACCTTTAATGGAACACCAAATCTTCCTTTAAGACTTCTTCCTCTTGACTTCTTCTTCCTTTTCCCTTGCTACAACATTTCTTGAAGATTTCTCATCACCAACCATCAAATGAAACTTCCAACAACTCAAGAGTATTCTGATAAGTTAAGAGGCTAAATTTATCACAAAAGGAAGAGAAGGTTAGTTGTCAAATGAGTTTTTAATTTGGTTGCCTAGGCATTAATTGCTATTCACTCTTAATTTGATGGACTATGATTATTATGTTTAAGTGAGATTTCATGGTAAGTGTTGGGCAATTAAGGTTGTATGGGTATTTAATGGAAAATAAAATGTTAAATCAGTGATTTATTCCCTACTAATACATGTATATAATGTTTCTACAAAAGTTTGCTATACGAGAAGATTTGCTACGAATTGACATAAGTAGTTGATTTGATTGAGATGTGGTTAGATTAGGTTGTCTAATGAAAATGTAAAAATTATATTTAGAGTGAAAAGTTAACGAATATCTATGGGATGAGAAGTGTGAATCATTGTTTCACTATTTTTCTTTGTTATGAATTAAATTGATTTTAAATTTTAAGATGGTAATGATTGATTTTAACAGTGGAAAGCATAGTAAACTAGGTTTAAAGTTAGTTGCTGATTTATAAAACTTGATTAGTTAAATGATTGACCGGTATCTAGCAAATGTACTAGATTGGCTAGTAATATAGGGTAATAAGATTAAGACCCTGAATATCAAACCCAAGGAAACATAGATTGCTAAGAGTAATGCCTATAACTGAGTTGAATCAATTTGAGATTATTTCCCAAGTTTTTAAATTGAAAGCAAGAACTAAACTAAATTCACAATAAAGCAAAACAAAAACTAAAACTAGACAAACATTAATTAAAAACAGAACAATAATCCAAACACTTCTGCTAAAGGAACTATCCACCTTAACTTTTATTGTAATGACTCAAATCAAAAGTAACACAAGTGATTATGAAAAACCAATTAAATAAAAATAGATATCTTATTCAGAATATCATTCTAAGTACTAAATCTTTTATTTAGGAACAATCTAATACTTAGCATAATGATCCGGGTTTAAACTCTTAAACCTTCATTAGACCCTCTTGAGAGAGATCTAACGCTAGGCCATTCTCAATTCAAATTCTTAAATTTAAATCAATTCATAAACAACAAATTACTGCCTCAATTCTTAGAATGCAACAATATATTGACATAAGTAGAATAAGCTAAAAACATGCATATCATTGATCAAAGATTGAATTAACAATTAACCATCTCTCAATACGTCAAGCATCAATCCAACCATAACCAAAGATAAGATTTAGCATAGGAATTAAGAAATAACACACTTGTATTAAAATTAAGCTTAAAGTAGAGTCTTCACAATAAGAGTATGAGGGTTCAAGTTTCCCTCAACAAAAGTAAAAGAACTACTCACCGAACATGATTAAAATGAATGAAAAACAAAAATAAAGAGATACAATACTCATTAAGCTTCAAACTTTCTCTTGATGACTTCTCAGCACAACAGTAGAAAGCTTGATTCCTTTAAAGAATTGCAAACTAAAAAAACAAGGTCTAAAACTACTATTTGACTAACTAAAACTAGGGCTAAACTCAAGAAAAATTCATAATTCTAACCAGCCTCCTTATCCTGGTGCCTAAAGTTTGCTTAAATACTCTAAAAAGAAGAAATTTTGGTGCCTTGTAACTTTTTATTTTAAAAGAAAGAAGAATTTTATCGTAAAACAGAGTCTTCTCCTCAAGAAAGGGCTTTTTTACCTTAGGTGAGTACATGAAACACTTGGGAGAGTGCTTTGGGCACTCGAGAGAGTACTTTAAGTACTTGGGAGAGTACTTTACTTCTATACTCCACGTTAAACTTGACTTTAAAATTACATAATTGCTCTAATTTTCTTCATTTCTTCAATTAACTTCCTTTTTTCTTCAATTTAGCCCCTAAAAATACCAAATTATAATTAAGTCCACATAAATCACAATTAATAAAATTAAACACCAAATTAACACTAAATTAACAATTAAATCACCTAAAAACACACTAATAACATAACTATAATTCACAACTATCAATGATCAGGTATAAGTTTGATTGTGCCTCTACAATTGGATTTATATATACATATGTGTATTCTTACTAGGTGAAGCATGATAAATGTAATACTAACAAACAAATAAAAGGGTAAAATAATTAGTGAAGCCCTAAATACATTTTTGCCAACTTGAATTTAATTATTTTAAAATTAGGAGTACTATTAATATGCATGATTTTGGTAAAATTGTAGGAGCTATTATGTAATATGAATAAGAAGACTTTAATGCATATTAAATGATTGAATTCTCATGGTTGAGTCCTATAGGAAAAGAATTAGCAATTTTTGTATGTTTAATTTAGTATATGCATTCATTAGAATGAGTTGTGTGATGATTTGTGAACATGATTAATATAAGAAACCAATTTTTACTTACCTAGTTTGATGTATATTATTAAGATAGCACATGATCTTTTTTTAATTTGATAAGTAGTATTTGCTTGGTTAGTCATGAGCATAATTAACTCTAATGTTAATTAGCTATTTGATATTCAAATGGTTTTGAAAGTGTAAATGTGGCAAGTTAATTAATTATGCTGAGCTAAGTATGCTTATGCTTAATAATGGAAGAAAAGAACAAGTTTGGAGGAAATCATGTAATGACCGAATGGTGTATATGTGAGAATGTTATGTACAATTTGGTGAAAATGATATTAAATGATGACAAGGACAAAAATGATCATTTAATGTGAAATCTATGTTAGATGATATTCTATAGTGTGAAATTAGGGAAGGAAAAAAATGAATATATGACATGAAATTGTGAGATGAAATATTTTACCTTTAGTAGCTAGTAGTGAAATCAAAAATTTAAGATATAATTGGCTAACCATAAGGATATGTACTGCGATAGTAAATTGAGTTGGTTCATGGTTGTAGACCACCATCGGTCTACTTATATGTATAGTATGATATGTGAAAAAGAGAAAAGTCATTACGATGTTTGGCTTAGGCGTTGGCCATGCCATGTAGTCACCTTAACTCATATTGGTCCATTGGAGTTTTCATCCCGCATATATAGTTTGATGGTTTTCACTTAAAACTACTAGGGGCAAAATTTAAATTATGTGATCAATTGATACTATAGTGATAGAAATCGTTATTACAGATTAAAAATTTACATGTTTTGAGCAATAAATTGAGAATTTAACAATAATATATTATTAATTATCAATCTAAGTATTAAATGATAACCGACTTACTTATATACGATTATGGCTACTTATGAAATGAATTATGATGTGCGTATAAAATTTAAATGTTATATTTATTTATATTGAGCTAATTAAGAAGTTCTTGATAAATTAATACAGATATACATGGTTAGTGTATAGTATGCATGATAAATAATGATTGGCATATGGATTGATAATGTGAAAGTCTTATATGTCTTAAAGATTATGCATGTTGTATGAAACTAATCTGTTTATTTATTTAAATTGAGCATATAGTGTAAAATGTTACTTCATGATATGTGGATGTTATGGGTTAGGTACTAGTGAATCTTATAAGATGCTACAGTCACAAATATGTGTGGACGAATTTATGTATATCTTATATATTTTCTCTTCGGAAAAGTAAATTTGATAGTCACCACTAAGCTGAGCTTAGCATGTGGTTGTTTTTTGCGCATAGGTTAAAGGAAGTATACTTGAGATTAAAAAAAAAGTCTGACTTTTCTGTTGATACTTGAATAATATTTAAGTTGAGACGAGGAAGTTGTAAAAAGATGTTATTGATATGCATTATAGGTTTTTCCTTAACTCATTTTTGGCATGTACACAGATAAAGTTTAATTTGTATTTAATTATGTTATGTTGAAATTAAAGTTATCGTAGCTTCACTATAATGGTATTGTAAATTTTATTGAAATCTTGATCCAAAATTTTATTTTAACATTAAATACGCCAAGTTAAAATCTAGATTGATTGATTGATTAATTGAGGAGGATGGGAAAACTTTGTTGGAGTTTGTTTGGAGTTGTGAGAATAATTGTGTCATTTTTGAAGTGTAAAAAATTTTTATTTGCAAGAGGGTAAGCAAAGATTATGGGGAGATTGTGTCAAAATTTTGTAAATATAAGTAGTATCAATTTGGAGTACTATTGATTTTTAAAAGAAATTTTATTATTCTTATATTTTGGAATATAAATTAGTTTGTAACATTCTTATTATGCTCAATCACTATGTAATGGCCTCAACGTCGGATTAGCCATGAACAGTATTTTTTCACAGTGAATAGTACTTTTCGGGCCCGAAAAAACATTCGGAAGTCAAAAATACGAAAAAAAGTAGCGAGTCAATTTTTCTGGTAGGAAATGTGACTTAATTTTACATAAATTATTAAAAATAGTAAATGAACTCCGAATATTGCCAAATTTTGCAAGACTACCTTAAATTTCGTATAGAATATTTTGATGATAAGAATTAAATTTTTCGGTGATTCTGGCAGTTGGTGAATCGGACTAATAAATTTAAATCGAACCAATAACGAACTTCGATGGAGTCAAAAATTTGTATCCCATCTATTTTTAATATGATAAAAATTATAGAGCTTTCAAAATAATTTATGAGGGGAAGTGGAAATTATTTTGGATAATTTAATTGTTCAAAAGTTATATATGTGTGTGTGTGTGTGTGTGTGTAAAAGAAAAAAAAAGGAAGGGGCCTTGAAATTCGAGATTCAATAATGGCCATAAAATTTTGTATAAAGAAAAGTAAAAAGAAAATTAAAAAAAAGGAAGGTTCCTAGATATTTTCGGGTAACAATATGTGGCCACCAATTTTGTAATAAGAAAATGGAAAGGTGATGAATGAATAAAGAAAGAAAAATAAAAAACAAAAAGCAAACAAAAGAGAAGACGGGAACGATGGGTATAAGAAGAACGAAAATCACCAGCGCTGGCAATCGTCCAGCGTCGCCTCTGTCACCGGTGGTCTGGCAGCGACTGGTCTCCATCGTAACTGTCACCCATCGCGAATCGATCGCAGCTTCAGGTAGATCGCAAGTTTCTCTCTCCGATCCATTTCTTTTTCTTCTTCTATGCATTTTTTGATCAACTCCGGCGATGGAAGGTGAGGTAGGGGGTACCGTTAGACTTCTGAGGGCGAGACGCTTCCTCCGGTGGCCGCCGTTCCTCCCCACTTGCCGGCAGTGAAGAGATCGGCCTTGGTGGGGACAGAACTTTTCGGTCCAGATCCCGACAAATGGCGATAATTTAGGGCGTGTGACCACCACCGACAAGCTCGGGATGGCTTGAACTTCATTTTGGCTTTGACTGTGCATCTCCGACGACGCTCCGGTGACCGATCCAGCGAGCAAATTATTAAGTAAATCGAAGCGAATTCGATCGTTAAGATAAGTGACTACGAGATCTTTTAATTTTCCTTAAAATTGTTGAATTTTTCTTGAAGTAAATTAAGAAAAATTATGAAATGCTTGTATTTTAAAATTGATTTGAGAATTATGAAATTTGACCTTGAATATGTATGTTAAATAGCTTGATTGAATTCAAATGAATTCTTAAAGATTAATCCTATGTTGGTAGAAATCTCTCCCTAAAGGAAAAAAAATTGTATTTTATGCAATTGAATAGAAGTAAGCTTTAATGTGATGAGAAATATGAAGTAAAACATCCATAAATTTTTATGAAATTTTTTTAAAGATATTTGAATATTTTTAGAATATTTATTGAATGACATAATTGATAAAAATAGTGAATTTTTGTTAATTATGCCTTAAAATGATAATAGGTATAAAATAAATTATCCATGAATTTTTAGATGAATTAGAGAACCTATTAAAGAATTTTTAATATTGAATATTGGTGTATGTATAAAAGGTATATGATGAGTTAATGTAAATTAATTCATCGAATAAGTGAAAAATGATAATGATAGTGAAATAATGCACATATAAATTTTTACTAAATTTATATGAATTATGAGAATATTTAGAATAACTATTAAATTATAGAACTAATGAGAATAATGAATTGTTGTGAAATAATTCATAAAATGAATGAAAATGATAAAAATGAATAAATAACATACATATGAATTTTTGGGAGAACTTATATGAATTATTTGAATATTTTTTAGATTAAGTATTGAATATGTTTAATTGAAAATATTGAATTATTTCAGTAAACAATAAAAGATAATAATTTAAAGAGAACTAAATTACTCCCATATAAAAAAATGAAAAGGTTAATAGATGAATTTCCAAAAAATACAATAATGAATTATATTAATATAATTCATAATTATTCAAAATTTGTAAAATAAATGATTGGCTAATTTATCCAAATAAATTAGTCAATAAAAAGTATTAAAAGAGTAAATTATTATAGAATAATTCACCAATCAAATAAAGATTGGTATATTTGAACAATTAAATTTATGGACTGAAAAAGTAAGAAAGATTGTTAGAAAAGTCAATTATCGAATTATTAAGGAATAATTCATAAAGTGATAAAGAAAAGAAGAAATGGTGAATTATAACAATATAATTCACCAAGCGTATAAAAGTATAAAAAAATAAAATATATAAAAATATTCAGCTAAGAGTAAGTAATTTTTAAAAGTTATATGTCCGGAAAATATTAAATGTTTAGATTGAATTATTGTAGAAAAAAATGATGATTGAAAAGGAGAAGAAAATTTTGTAATAGAGTGACTGAAAGTAAAAGATCTGAATAATCAAAGTTCTGAAAAGATTGATTGATAACTTGTATCGATTCAAAGAAAAGAATTAGCAACTATTTGAAACTGAAAAGTATTTTGAAAATGATTTATTGTTTTTGCCCTTAGCAATAGTCAGGTGGTGATATTCTTATTCAGGATATAATTGTCTAGCCATAGGAATATCTTATACCGCGGTACAAGTCATGATGACTTGCTTTGCTATAGGTAGGATCTCTAATCTACATAGTATCTGTCATACGTACTGTCATATGTTTCTTGAGGAGTGATCCTTTAGGGTCATTTCTCTTTCTGTTATGGCCCTGTGGGGTCCATGTCCCGTATATCCTTTTTGAGAGTCATGTCATATTGCATTAGGGGCACATTGAAAAGAATAAATCAGAAGTGTAAAAGTAAGTGATTGTAAATGTTATAAATGAAAATGACTGGATTGTAAGAGAGTGAAAACTTTGGGATAAAACTGAAATTGTTCCCAAAGGTTTATAATTAAAAAAGCAAAAATGAAATGAAAATATTTTGTAAAAATAATATAGTAATTCGTGTTTAGCTAATGTAAAAAGTTCGAAAAATAATGTTAATTATGCATTTAAAGTCAAAAATGACAATCATGTATTTAAGTGTATAAATATGATTAAGCAATGCAATTTTGAAAGTATAAATTAAATGAAAAATACCACGATCAAAGACAAACAACTGTTCAATTAAAATGAAAAAGGTAATAATTTTGAACGAAGTGTATGAAACAATCCAGTTATAAAAAGAGAAGAAAATAAAGATCTATATGCAAAATATTCCAAATAACTATATCACTTTACATTAAAAGTTAAAAGCCTTGGTAATTGTAATGTGTTAACTAGTTAAAAAGTCAAAGTGAAATAAAAGAATAAATAATGAGAACTAGAAATAGAAAAATTGCCATTAAAGATATGAGTACCCATATAACTCGTTAAATGAAATGACAACTGCATCAAATGATTCAAAGTTTCGGACAAAAGTTAAGTAAAGATGGAAGTAAGAAACGTAGAAGTAAAAGTCAATCCATAATCGAATCGCAACGGGAGTAGTGTAAAGTAAATTGAAAAATATAAGATTAAAGTAAAATGATTACCAAAATGTTGGTAAACAATGAAAATAGTACTGTAAGAATTAAAGATAATTTCTTATAAGATATAAATAAATGTTTGCATAATATACGTAATTATACTGTAATTGAAAAATTCTTGGATTGGTAGTCACCACTGAGCATATCTAGTGCTCAACACGTAGTGTTTACTGCATACAGGTACTGAAGTATTGTGAGCACTTGGTATCCGGAGAAGCAGAATTCGAAAATGAAGATAAGTTGTAGTTTTATTGCTAGTATTTGTGGCATGTATATACTTAGATAATGAAGGTAAAGAACTGAACTGTATTCAAGTTAGTTTTTGTAAAATGATAATTATTGTTATGTCTATCGATGGATAAGTATCAGTAAGTGATGTGAAATGACTATCATTGACTATGTAAAATGTATATTACTATCTGATATGAATTGTTGTGCCTTTGAGAGACTGTTTGAATTATTTGAATTTTTCAGAAGGCTAGTAAGTTCTAACCGTTGTACTGTCAAAATTACGTAAATTGAATAGTAATATTAAATGGTATTAAAGTCGCTTGTCAGTAGTTGAAGTAAAAAAATATATATATATTACCGTTTACCGCTAAGTTTCGCATCGAAAAATACTATTTTGATAAGGGTGTTACACACTAGATCGAATTTAGATTGTTACATTCACAATAATATGGATGACAACTGTTCAAACATATGAAAAGACACTTTAAGAATTGACTCTAATTTCAATTTTTGAATTTTGAGCTTAAAATTTTAAAGTTTGTTGCCTAAATTGGATAGTTCCTCCGATGACCCGATTGGATCTTTTTGGGGGGACAAATGATACTACCCCTTCTTATCATTTATGGCCTAATTTGAACTCTAAACCCAACATATAGTTGGAATCCGACTCAACTAACCACCACCATGGGTAATCTGATCAGACTAATAAAGACCTCACCTTATCAAATCCACTGACACCTATATCCAATCAAATCTCAGGAGCCACATTGCTCCAGTCTACCTAACACGACGCTCAAGTATGTCTATAGGAGAATTTATTCTCTCTCGGATACACTATAAATAGTCCAAAATACAAGGGCTTCAAGCATTGAATCCTTGATATCTTTTTTTTCTTTATGTTTTTTCTTTTTAAAAGTATTACTTAAGATTTGAAGTGCTTATATCCAATCCAACCAGACTTGTCTTATTGCAAGTTCTTTGAGCTTTGCTAATCCGATCGACTTGTTTAATCTTCCACTTGGTCTCATTCATTTCTAATATCCCAGGAATTATCCATAAGTACAAAGAAAATACACAAGAATTTTAACCATTAAGTGATTTCCTAACACCCACGAAGGTGTAAACATGATAATAAAGGGAATCTTACTTAGAAGATGCTTACTTTAAAGTTAAAAAATTTCGGTTTAGGGTTACTAATCTCGTCGGAAGGTAGCAATGATTAGAGTTTGATATCTATTTTGACCAAAAAAATTTATTTATTAGTAGAAAATATATAATCCTACAACTTAATGACTCCAATATAGAGTCTTCTGTCTTAAGGTTTAATATATACATTTTTGTCCTCAAATTTCGTAGAAAATATTTTACACACTTAAAGTTTACAGGGGTCCTATTAGAGATGCAAATTTAATAAAAATGCACCTATTATCCCATTAAATGACAAATTATAAAGCAATTTTCCCTTTTTTTTGAATAATAATAAATTTAATAACTAATTATAAATAAATCGTCTTCAATTTGTTGAACGACTTAAACTATCACAAATAAATCATAATTCATATCTAACATCACTAGAAGCCCACGCACAGCTTTTAGAAATTGAGGCATTAATTATTTGGCTGCAGCACTTCTATCAGGAGAAACTTTCCTATAAAGACGTCGGAAAGGATTCATTTCTTTCTCTGACCCACAATCGACAGAGCATGTGCAATACAAACTTGTAAAAAATAACAACATGGATCAATTATCACTTTCCCAAGAAGATGGCGCTCTGCTTCGCAAGAAAACAGGTAGGTCATGTCCACCGCAACCGAGTTAAGAAAGAGGTACAGCAGAGATACCCCATCCAGCTGCAGCATTTTTCTTTTTTTTTTTTTTTTTTTCCTTGATCTCAACTACAGTCTGCAGTTCAATATTTTCTTGCACAAACAGACACCATCAAATTCATTAAGGTAGACCAAAAAAAAAATTCCAAAAGTTGAGTTAAACACAAGAATAAAGATGGGAGAAGAATACAGCTATGCCATTGATTTTTTCTTCTCTTCCCCAATCTTCTGCAGCTCCACTAATCTTTGTGCCCACTCTCTTTCTCTTGCCACTGCAGCCATCTTACGCTCAACTCTCTTCAGTATTTTCTTCCTTTTAGCTTCCTGCAACTGAGCCTTCCTCTTCTTTGCCTCTGCCTGTAGAAATTCAAAATTGAGATTTCAGCTTCTAATTCAGAATGCATCAAGAATATCAGGACAAGGGGGTAAACAACTTGTAAAAAATGGTATTCTAATTCTCATTAAACAGTTCTACTTGATTTCCACTTAAATGCTGCTATAACCACTAAGTGGTATCATATATTTTTATTGAGAAAAGTAATTGATGAAACTTAAGGGAGGAAAATCACATAATTAGGACAAGTACAATTTTTGATGCTAAATACACCTGTACTTACAAAACATATGTCAAACTAAAATAGAACCAGTACCAAGATTTGGCCCCACTTTTGCTTTCAAATCATTCAGTTGGTAATGAGGTGAATTCATTACATCAAATTAAATAGTTTTTATCAAACTGGAAGGTCTTCTTTCACCCATTTTCAAATGATTGGAATAGGACTAATGTACTTTTTGAACAAAGATAGCAATGTTTACCCACTTAAATTTCATGTTGGATACAAATGACATATCATGAAGATCAGTTTTCAAAGTCCAATTCTATAGTTAAGAAATATTCAGAATGAAGACAGCAATTTCCTCAACAATGGAAAGAAAAACACAGCAAGAGACAAGCAGACACTGTTATCATTGACAGTATTGTATGGATCAATATCATAATGGTGCAGAAAATGTTAAAGATAAGGCCTTCAACCAACAAATAATTATATTTCAGCTCCAGCAAGATAAAATAAATTCGATAAAATGTCATTTGCCATGCTAATTGGAAAAAAATGCAATTTTCTACTGCCATTTCCTGTTGGATACACACATGTTATCAGACAAAACTTAACAAAGATTCTTAATAAAAGTTTTATGAAAATAATCCCAATGCTACAGCTTAATAATAAGGTTGAATTTAATTTAATAATAATAATAATAATAATAAGTGGTTTCTGAGAGTCCAAATTAATAAGTTTTGAACTACCAAAAGGTAATCTAAATTCATCAAGTGCATTTACCAATCCAAATTAATAAGTTTTGAACTGCTAGGGCCACTGGAATTGATAGCATTGGACAAATTGATCAATCAGCCATACAGAATGAAACAGTTCCGGCTGCCAAAGGGAACCTGGATGTCTTTTAACCTTTACATCCAATTACAGATCCAAAAGTGAGTTTCTTAAGCACCATCTGTTAAGGTTAATAAACCTACAGCCCAAAGATGCAACACATTGTAATCTGATTGATTCATACTAGTGCAAAACTGAACCCCATTATACTTTCTTATCAAGCACACATCTAGCTCATTTACCCATCAACTGGTTCACTAGCTCAGAAACTCTCTAGATATTAAAACTACAAAACAACTTTGATTGCGAATTCCACTCATGGTACAATCTACCATTAATCAAACTCCATATATCATCGTATTAACTCTCTTCAACAAAATTGAGCATATGCTCAATCAAACTAATATAATGTCTTCAGCAACAAATATAAGGAAAAAAAAAAAACAAAACAAATCTTTCATCAAACAGCAATAACTTCATTTTTGTGGTGGCAGTTAAAACACGTTAAAAAGCTCAATCAAATGATTGGCAAATTAAGGAGTCCACAGGTATCGGAAAACAAAAACCTTTATAAATGCGCAGTGTAGCTTAATGCGCTTTTTCTCATTCCTTCTCTTGACACTCCCTTTATTAGGATTACTGGGTTGAATTGGCTGTCCTGGTACATGCTTAACCCAAGCATACGGCCCTGAATTGATAATTAAGTTAGGGACTTACAGCCACAAGATGGAAATGAGCATATATATATTTACCTATTAATCACATCCAAAACCAAAACCAAAACCCTAATTTCAAACACTTCAAAATTATACCTGGAGGTTTCAAGCTAGCTCTTTTGCGTCGAGGCTTATCAAGGGGTCTACGCTTCGGAAAGCGGGTCTCAGTCAAGCTATCGGAGTGGCTCGATTCAGAGAAGATGCTGAAATAGCGCGAAATACGGGTCCACGGAGATTGACCTGGAAACAAGCCGCCATGAATTGGAGACGGAGAATAGAAGAAAAAAGACGACGTTGAGGAAGTAGCAGTTCGCGATATTAGGGATCTTGAGAGCGGAGGAACTATGCTTCTTAGCGCTTCGAATCCCATTTTTGAAGAGAAATGGCAGAGTAACACCCTGTTGGGGCGGAGTGCAGAGAGTGTTAACAAAAGTACGGTAAAATAGGGTAGGGTAAAGTGAAATTTGGGTGAGAATCAACCGCTTAATCGAATTATTACAAAAATAAAAAATAAAAAATTTGGGCCACCCCTCCTGGCAAAGGCCAGTTCAGGCGATTGATCAAAAAAATTAATTTATGACAGAGCAATTGAATGAAGCAGGGCGGCTGCAGGGCCCTTAACATTATGAAGAAGCTATTTAATTTATGACAGAGCAAGGCATCAAATTGTCCTGATCTAGTTGTTGTTTATCTTAATAACAAGAATAATAACGAACATAATAAATAAATAATGAGAAGATCTGAATGTGGGTTTCATTTCGATTTATGAATTCATTTCAATTTGTCCACAAAAAATTTGATTTAAATTCAATTTAATCCATCATTTATGACGGATCTAACATGTTAGATATCAAATGATAGGAATTTGGCTGAGCATAACGCTCGAAAGGAAAAAGTGCACAGTTGGGCATTCGAGTCTAGCAGCGCAATGCTCTATGCATTTAACGCTAATCTTTTGCAGAAGATAACAAACATCACACCTTATAATACTGAAAAAGAAAAATCACCGATTTTCCAAGTGAAAGAGTTTGTCTTCTAAGATTTGAGGGAAATAGACATCAAAACAACCGATCAAGCCGAAGCTATTGGTTGCTCCCCCTCCATTTCTCCTGCAGAAGACACAATTAGGTCATGTTTTGTATAAAGTATTGTAATATAATGTGATAGGTACTGTATTGATTACTTTATTTGTTAACTCAATTTTTTTACAATGTATTGTAATCATAAATATATATATAATTTTCAATATATCAACAGATATATTTCTTAATTTATAATATTTTATGATATTTTTCATTACATTTCTTATGATTTTTATTCTAAATGTAAATCGTACCACCGTTGTCATCGCTCCTATCGGCAATATAATGCCTCCAAAATCATAACTTGTACGAATACTACTTTTTCAGCAATAAGCGGTGACATTGAGGTAAATAATACCGTTCGAAAATCATCGAAATCTGAAAAATTTTTATTACACTACTGAAAAAAGTATTATTTATTACGAGTCTGATAATATATTTTGAGATAAAAATAAAATCATTTAGATCATCAAAAGTTAAAAATAAAAATAAGTAGCGGAACCATAAAAAATTAACTAAAACTTTGACCGACTAAAAAATATTTTACAAACCTTAAAAAATTATTTTGATCACATTGAATCTCTTGAAATAACGCAAACGAATTTTTAAAAGTGAAAAATTAATTTTTAGATGAACTCGAAAAATTGGTTTTCGGACCAGTAATTTAATTTTGGGTTTTGAAATATACCGAAACGAACTTGTTTTGGGCTGAAATTTTAAAAACAACCTAAATAACATTTTTGGAATAATTTTGGTAAAAATTTGACAACAAAATAAATTAAACAAATCATAAGTGGACGAGTGAATTAATTATGATCATTTGATCAAAAACTTGATGATCAAACTATAGCTATTGATCAAGCCATATATAATCATCATACATTTGAGATTTCCGACCTTTGTTCACTCATATTTCCAACTAAATATGAAAATGTATTAATATTTACATTACATTACTAATATAATAAAAAATATAGTAATATAATTATAATTATGTTTTATTGTATTATATTTTTTAATGTATTACATTATTCAATACATTATAATTCCTTATCCCTTACCAAACATAGTCTTAAAGTTGTTAAATTGGGGGAAAGTTGAGGAAAGGAAACTAAATGGTTGTCCGGGCTGAGCTGGACTGAGTGTGGGCCTGGATCAATGTTTATCTAACTGGGGTCAAATGGGCCTAAGTAAAAAAAGGAAAAGAGACCATGAGAAAGTATAGTATTCACTCTTTATGTTTTATTATTATTTTTTCAAAATTCTGTGCTGTGAAATTAATTCAGATAATTTTATAAACATAAACAGAAAAAACTCAATCAATAAAGTCACGTGCTAAACATTCTTAGCATATTTATGGCCGCAGTGAATCATTCCTTATTAGTACTTTTTTTTTTTTTGTATCATATAGGATTTAACGATTTACTTCTTATGGATGTACAACACAAGAATTTTGGTATACTTCTCTGTATAAGGAAAAGAATGAAATAAAAAGAAGACGAGAAGTATGTAAAATAATTGGCGAACTTAGTAACTCATTAAAAATACATAGTAATTTTTACTAGAATTATCCTTTTAATCTTTGCTGGCTTGACCGTCAGAGAGTTCCCTTGCTAGACCGACCATCAAAACTTTCTTTGTTTTAGGAATTCTCGGAGCAGAAGGTCAGCGTGGTGACCCGATAACAGTTCAGTTATTTTCGAATTGTTATCAACTAGAATAGCTGAAAGTCTAACATTACCTGCTTGACATACTTTGTTTACTAGTTGATAGCAGTTCAGTTATTTTCGAACTGTTATCAACTATAATAGCTGAAAGTCTAACATTACCTGCTTGACATACTTTGTTTACTAGTAGATAACAGTTCAGTTATTTTCGAACTGTTATCAACTAGAATAGCTGAAAGTCTAACATTACCTGCTTGACATACTTTGTTTACTATCATTGTAAGAATTAATGTTACTCCATCCCTCTGTGCGAAGTTGCATTATAATGCTTACTTTTACATAATAATAAGCTTCGATTCGATGACACATCAATTTAATGCTTTATTTCTTATAGGAACACCCTTGTTTGATAATCTAATTCATCATTAAAAATTGATAATTAGCTGTGTCCTAAGAATTCTGAACCTTCAAGCCTTCAATATCAAGTGCTTCTGCTACTCCTAAATACCGAGACTCTGAGTTTTTGGAATGGATTTTAAGCACCGTTGGTCGAACTATCAATTTATCCCCCACTCCCAAGCCGCAGTTGAGCGCAAGTCTCCATTAGCACCCATCCACAAGCTATGATAAACAACTAAATATACAGTATAAATTAATTTAAGTAGGGTGCGTGATTTTGGAAAATAAAACATTTTGCAGCATAAAATATCATTAATTTATAATGTGCAATTAATATTTAAAGAGTATAAGGTAATTTAAGGCATTAGAAATTAATATACGATTTGAAAAACATCACATTCTTAATTTATAATAAATGATAAAACAAAATATGAAACAAATATAACCAATAAATTTTAGTTTAATGGTAGGTCTCGAATTTGAACAAGGAGTCTATTAGTATCAATAAAAATTTTAGTAGATTTAATAACTAATCCGCAACCAAACAATTAAATATATGTGAGCTTAAAGTCTTGAAATAAATTAGCTTTCAATGTTTGGAACTCAAAACGTTACAATTGGAAAACAACACCAAAAAATGTACGAATTAGGGATAAATTATTGTGCTAAATTTAAAAAAACTAATTCACAAAAATGGGATAATAATTCTAAATCGCTCACATTCTTGTTTCCGTTATTTATTTATTTTTTTGGGGCAACTTCTTGGTTCTATTAGTTAACCTTAAAAACATTTAAAATGGGTGTAAATTGACAAGCTTTGCAAAATTATCATTTAATAAAAACTCTAATAAAACAAAATATATATATTCTGGAGTTGATTTCTATGGCCTTTACTGGAAGATTGGAGATTAAAACTTTTCTTTTAACAGCCATGATTAGCTTTGTTATGTGTTTTGGCGAGTGGTGAATGCCGACATGTCAACCATCATAATGGCAAAAGAGGTATCAATTTCTAAAATATAACAATTATCATTTTATGTGAACCCATACAGGAATAAAAATCTTTTAACAATGTTTTTTTGCTGTCATAAAACTCAAAATCGAGACATTAATATTACTTAAAAAAAATAAGTGTCGAACAACTTGAACCAATCATTATTAATTGTTAGCTTACTTTTTGTTTATTTACTATAATATTTTATTTTTTCTTGTGCAGTACTAAAAAATAACATTACTCTTGTTGGCCGTCGTCTTCTTGGTGGCGGTAATGTTTTTGATATCACTAATTTTGGTGCTAAAGCAGATGGTAAAAGTGACAGTGTACAGGTAAATATATATTTAATGTTAATTTGTGTGATTCTGAATAATATATATGGAAAGGATTATAACTCTAAGCAATGTTCACAATTTAGGCTTTCCAGAAGGCATGGACAGCAGCATGTGCAGCCAGTGTTGATCAAGCACAAGTACTTGTGCCAAATGGTTCTTTTCTTACAAGTCCTGTTATTTTTAGAGGGCCATGCAAGAGCAACAAACCTATAGTTTTTACCAATCAAGGAACTATACTCGCAAGTACTGATTTGAGTGCATATGTTGATAAGACTTGGCTCATGTTCCAAGGAATTGACGGTTTAATCATCAATGGCAAAGGAATCTTTGATGGACAAGGTGCTTCTTCGTGGAAATTCAATGATTGTAAAAAAAGTGGAGATTGCACCGGCCTTCCATCTGTAAGTTTCATTCTCAAAAGAAAAAATTTGAAATTATTTCTTGATTTCAGCTTTTGATTTGGCATTTACAATATGAATATTTGCAGTCAATCAAGCTCCAGAGAGTGACAAACTCGTATATCGGTGGAATCACTTCCCTCAATTCCAAATATTTTCACTTTCACATTACAGATTGCTCTGATTTTAAAGCAGACAATCTAAAAATTACTGCTCCTGGTGATAGCCCTAACACCGATGGCATTCACTTTAGCGATACTTCTGGTATCACCGTAACTAAATCTATAATTGCAACCGGTGATGATTGCATTTCCATTGGAGGAGGAGTCACTCATGCTACCTTCTCAGACTTAACTTGCGGCCCTAGACATGGTCTCAGGTATGTGTGGATTTTTTGTACGAAGAACCAAAAACTAATTACATTTTCCTATCTATGGGCTTACATTTCACCCATCAATTAAGATTACTAACTTCGCCAAAAAGATTTTAATAACAATAAAAAATAATCTAACTTTAACGCATTATAAACATGTAGAAAAGTAAAGACCGCTAATTTGACTACACTTGGCTAATTAGCACATTAATTTTGAATCAACTCTCAACAAGGTATCCCTACAGAAAATTTCATACTTACGAAAAATTGACATGTAGAAACACTTAATCGATTCCATGTTGTTTTGGGAACAGTATTGGCAGTCTGAGCAAGTATGATGATGAGAAGCCGGGAAAGGGGATAACATTCTCAAGATGCACAATAAAGGGAACGACAAATGGGTCTAGGATCAAAACCTACGGTAATTCTCCACCAGGAAGTGCATCAGGGATCACATTTACAGATATAACAATGGAAAATGTGGAGAATCCAATCATAATAGATCAGAATTATGGGAAGCCTGGAAATTCCAAAGTAAAGGTTTCGGATGTTCATTTTAGGAACATTAAGGGAACTTCAAAAACACCGGTTTCAATTCTTTTGGATTGCAGCTCGGCAGCTCCATGTGAAGGAATAGAACTATCTGGGATCAATTTGGGAGGAAAAGCTACTTGTACCAATGCTAGAACCACCGGTACCG
Organism: Excoecaria agallocha; assembly: GCA_037975025.1. NCBI lineage: Eukaryota > Viridiplantae > Streptophyta > Magnoliopsida > Malpighiales > Euphorbiaceae > Excoecaria > Excoecaria agallocha. The sequence continues at coordinate 50,391,001 of CM075807.1, read as the reverse complement.
GTGGTACACCCACTTGTAATTAAATAAGTTTTTAATTGTTATAAAACAATTGCAACATTTTTACTACATTTTGCAACAGCTTTCCTTGGCCATTGGTCCTATTTGTGATTATGAATTTTGAAATCCTAAACTTAAAGACTTGAAATAAATCAACTCTATAAAATTAAAGCTCATTGATAGCTTTACCTTTGAATCTATCATCCTAAAATAAATATTTACAGTTTAAAATATTACAAGTTAAAAAGAGCTCTGATGATGTATAAATCTAACATGTGGATAATTAAAAACAAATAAAAAAATACTTATAACTATAGTAAAATTAAATTTAGCATGTTTTAAGTTATTTTGAAGTAATAGTGATTTTACGATTGTATATGAAGTCTCACTCTTCATACTCAGTAGATTTTACACAAATTGGTTGAAGAATTAATAATGCTCTTTTAGATGCTTTTACAGACTTAGTTTATTAGCCTACTGTTTTGCTTCTATTTTTCCATATTTGTCATAATTGTATGTATCTACAAAAGCTATATAATTTATTATTACGTAATAAACTACTCCTAAATAATAATGGAATTTTGTTATTTCTTATTCACTCTCCAAATGAAATGGTGCTAAAATTGTTTTCCCAAAGCATTTCCAATATTCAAGGTTATAAAAAAAAAATGAATGTTCTTATGTAAATTAATGAATATGCTCTTGGCCCTACGTTCTTTTTCATCATAGTGTTAAGTTTTGCACTGTCCTTAAAGAATATTTAATTAAGGGAAAATACATGAAAAAAATACGGAAATTTTCATTTTACATATATAAAATTAGCAAAAATAAAATATTGTTCATCTGAATCTAGTAATATATATGCATTATTACTGATGATAAATAAAATATGATCAACTCATCATCAACTTAACAAATAATATCCTTACGGATTTTCTAGTCTTCAATGATGTTGCAGTCACTGTTCTAAAAGAGGAAAATCGGTGCAAAAACAAGAAAGTAGGCATGCAAGCTCACAATATGTGGAGGCCTTGACGGTGATGAGAGGGAGATCAGGCCAAACTGCAAGCCACAATCATGGTAGATCAAAATCAAGGAATAAAAAGAATTTAAAATACTACAATTATGGCAAGAAAGGTCAACTGAAAAAAGATTGTTAGAATTTAAAGAAAATTTCCAATTCTTAAGGAAACATGGCCAGTTTTTCCGATGACGACAATGCTTTATGTTGTGAAGCAACAACAATTAATGAAGACAAGAAAAGAATTTTTCAAGTATGACTTGTTGACTCATGAGCTACATTTCACATAACATCTCGAAGAGAATGCATGGTTCCATCATTATGAAACTATCTCTAGAAGATATGTGTATATATAGTTGTAGTGATAATGCCTTAAGGATTGTTGGCATCAGAACTATAAAGCTAAAGATGTATGATGGTATAATTCATATTATTCAAAACGTACGCCATATAGTGGGCCTAAAAAGAACCTGTTGTCCGTAAAACAACTAGATGATTTGGGGTGCAAGATCGATATTGAGAATGGGATCATAAAGATAAAAAGAGGAGCATCTGTACTTATAAAGGGAGAAAAGATAGCTACAAATCTATACATGCTAAAAGGAGAGACTTTGCAGGAAGCTAATAAAGCATCAGTTGCTTCAAGTAGTTCAAGTGAAAGATCAACAATGATGTGGCATTGGAAACTTGGGCATATGTCAGAAAATGATGGGTGTATCCAATCAAGAGGAAGTTAGATGTATTTCCAGTCTTCAAAGTTTATAAAGTGAAAGTTGAGCTTGAATTTAGAAAGAAGATCAAGTTTTTAAAGACAAATAATGGAAGAGAATATACTTATGATGAATTTGAAGAATTCTGAAAGAAAGAATGAATCAAAAGATAGTTTACAATACCATACACTCCTTAATAAAATGGAGTGGTAGAGTAGATGAACAAAAACCTTGTTAAAAGAAACAAGAGCGATGTTAAAAATTGTAGGCTTATAGAAAATATTTTTGGCAGAAGCTATCAACACTGCCTGTTTTGTGGTGAATCGGTCTCCAGCAATTGCAATTAAGTTGAAGACACCGATAGAGATATGGGCTGGTAAACCAGTTGATTATTCAAACTTTCATATATTTGGAAGTCCAATGTACGTGATGTACAATGCCTATAAAATTACAAAGCTGGATCCAAAATCTAGAAAATGTATATTCATAGGATATGTTGACGGAGTAAAAAGGTATCACTTATAGGATCCCACTATCCATTAGGTTATAGTCAATAGGGATGTTGTTTTTGTAGGAGATTAACTACAATGGGATAAAAAAAGATGATAGCACTTCAATGGAAAATTCGAAGACTATAATTATACAAAAGGAAAGAGAAGTTGAACAAAAAGATTCTTTTAAAGCAACACCAAAGCATGAGGCACAAGAACCAGTTAAGGATGAAGTTCTAGAAATTTGCAATCATATTGCACAAAAAGGCAACCAAATGGCATTTTGACTACATTATAAAGAGTAATATTGCATATTGTCTTTTAATAGAGGAAGAAAAGCCATCAATTGTTAAAGAAACAATGAATAACTCTGATGCATCTTTATGGATGGCAGCAATTGGAGGAAGAAATTGAAGCCCTTTATTAGAATAAGACTTAGGATCTTATGCCATTACCACATGGAAGGAAACCTATTGGAAATAAATGGGTTTTCAAGATTAAGCGAAATGGCAAAGATCAAGTGCAGATTTATCCTGCAAGATTGGCAGTGAAATGATATGCTCAGAAAGAAGGAATTGACTTTAGTAAAATATTTTCTCCTATGGTTTGACTCACTACAATCCAAATAGTCTTAGCAATATGTGCTACATTTTATTTACATCCGGAACAGTTGGATGTAAAAACAACTTTTTTTCATGGAGATGTTGAAGAAGAAATTTATATACTCTAACAAAAGGTTTTAAAGAAAAAGGCAAAGAAAACTTGGCTTGCAAGTTGAACAAATCTCTGTACAGTCTAAAACAAGTGCCAAGATCAATGTTGATACAAGAGATTTGATTCTTTTATCGTGAGCCTCGAATATGACAGACTCAATATAGATCCTTGTGCATATTTCAAGAGGTTTGGTGAAAAAAGATTTTGTTATCTTGCTATTGCATGTGGACGACATGTTGGTTGCAAGCCCCAATAAAGATTATATCAAGGAGTTAAAGGCACAGTTGACTAGGAAATTTGATATGAAGGACTTGGGACCAGCAAACAAGATTCTAAGGATGCAAATTCACTGAAACTAAAATAACAGGAAGATTTGGCTTTCTCAAAAGAAAGATTTAAAGAAAATCTTACAACATTTCAAAATGAAAGATTGTAAGTCAAGTTCTATCACACTTCCTGTTAATTTCAAGTTATCTTCTAAAATGAATCTTAGCAATGAAATAGAAAAGATGGAGATATCTCGAGTACCTTAGGCATCAACAATGGAAGTTTAATGTTCTCTATGATTTGTATAAGACCAAACATTGCACATGCACTGGGAGTGGTTAGTAGATACATGGCAAATCATGGTAGAGAGCGTTGGAATTATGTTAAGAGAATCTTAAGATACACTAAAGAAACCTCAGATGTTATATTATGTTATGTAAGATCAAACTTCATTATTAGTGGGTATGTTGATTCAGATTGTGTAGGTGATCTTGACAAAAGCATATCTACCATATGTTATGTGTTTAAAACTTGCTGGTGAAACTATAAGCTGGATTTCAAAACTGCAATCAATTGTTGCTACATCAATAAAATAAGCAAAATATGTAGCAACTACACAAGCCAATAAAGAAACAGTATGGCTGAAAATGTTCTTGGAAGAACTCGGGCACAAACAAGATAAAATTTCTTTGTTTTGTGATAGTCAGAGTGCCTTGCATCTTATAAAAAATCTAGCATTTCATTCAAAGGCCAAATACATAAGAGTAGTACCACTTTGTACATGAAAATCGAAGAAGAAATTGTAGATATGCAGAAAATTCATACTAAAGCCAACTTAGCATATCTCATTACAAAGATAATCAATATTGATAAGTTTATTTGATGTTGATACTTTTGTGACCTAATAGAGGTGCGGGCAACATGAAAATGATAAAATAGAAAAAGTGGTGTGAAGATATAATTGATACTCAATCAAATCTTCAAGTGGAAGATTGTTGGATAGTTAATGTGGTGTGCAAAATGAATAGTTGGGAAAGAATGTAAATTGAAGAATTCATGGCCATTTTTATTAATTTTCTCATCACCTATACGCCTGTAAATGCAACAGCATATTTTGTTTCAAAACATATTTCATTTTTCATATTCTAATTTTAACATCAATTAGTGAGGGTCAATGAAGAATGTTTTCCACATTTTTTTTACTTTTGCCCGTGGTTTTTTAGCCCAAATTCATTTAGAGATATTTTACATAAAATCTGTGTGTTCAATTTTTTTTAAATTTATTTATTGTGATCTTACTCTAATCCGGTTAATTATATATATAACATATTTTTTATGTATATATTTTGTTTGTTAGATTTAAAGAGTAATGTGTACACTTTTGTTCAAATCATATGAATTAAACCAAAAAAATGCATTTGTTAAAAGAATTTATAGGAAGTAAACAGGTATGTTTTTACCAACATCAGGAGAGGTAAAGTATGTAAATTGTCAAGTTCAGATATACTATAGATTATTTTTGTCAATTTTAAATATGTAAAATGTCATTTATAAAACTGAGATTCGTTATTAGAAACTTTGCCAATTACATGTGTATTTTTATATGTTCTGCCTCTAATTAACTATATGCTAATCAACTGCTATTTTAATTTTAAAATTAAAACTTATTATTTCAAAAGGGAAATTGTAAAATTTTCAATTCCAAAAGAAATTATTTTAGTAATATGATGAGCCCAAGCCGAAATTATTTCGGAATTATTCCGGTTCGGGATTTGGGTTTGAAACTTTATTTTTCGTACGTTGGGCCCACCCGAACTGACCCTACGTAGTTACGTGCTTGCCCTTTTCGCTTTGGACAAAAATTTCTCTTGGCTCGTAATCTCTTATTCTGTAATCTCTATGATACTTTAATTTGAAATTAAACAGTGATTTTTATAAAAATAATGGCTTCTTCAGCCATTGTTGGTGGCTTATGCTCCTGTTCTCCCAGCTGTTACAAATACCAAACCCTAATTCTCCTCCCTAATTCTCAGTCTTCTTTCTTAAAGCTGAAGACGAAGCAATTTCTGCTCCCAAAATTGCAAGTTCGAAACCTTACAACTCGCAATTCCCGGTCTTTTCCTGCTGTTTTCGCCGCGCAGTCTAATTTATTCAAAGGTCCAGCATTTTCTACCAGCCTTATTTTTGGTTTTTTATGTTTGAATAATTCTAGGTATTTTTATGTTTGAATAATTCTAGTTTCTGTTGACATGGGTATTTTTGTATGATCTCACATTTACTTGTGTTTTTGGTTTATGGTTAAATGAAGTGTCATTATGTGATTAACTATTAAAATTTATAATCTTCTTAAGGAATTGGATTATTGAATGATAATTTAGATGTTTAAAGGGTATATTTGGATTGGCCATTGGAGTCAGTGATGGAGGTTTCAACTGACAGATTGCTGTAATTAATTCACATGACATTTTTATTCAAAGACATTATTTTTCTGATATCATTTATTCTGTGATTTCTGAGGGTATATTAGTTGGTTTTAGTGAAAAAATTGAAATCCTATACTAGTAAGTGGCAGTTAAAGTGATATAATTGCTTATTTTGCTGCTAAGTAAGAAAACTTCATCAGTGTTGTGTTTACATGTTACTAATTGGCGTATTGGGTTGTGCAAAACAGTTATTCAAACAGTTTGGAAGGTCGGGAAGGATGTTATTGAGGCGGGAACTAATATGGTGCCTGTAAGTTCAGTTTGGTTGCTGTGATCATCTGCTTTCTCTGGTGACACAATGTAGCTGTTTACTTTAAGAGTGTTTTTCTATTGTTCTGTTCTAGGACTCTGTACCAAGACCAGTTGCAAGGATATCAGTAACAGTTATTGCACTTGCTGTTTCGCTCTTTCTGCTGAACTCATTTCTATCCACAGCTTTCTTTGCATTGGTATGTTCTCTGCTATCTTCTAACTGAGAGGTTTAATCTGAAATAGTTCAAAACTTTCAATTGTGAATAATAATCCACCAGTTATATAGACAATGTACTTTTTCCTAGCAGCCTTGAGCCTATTCGCTACTACTGTCTAGTGCCTGTGTAATGTACATGTCAGGCAATAGCTCGATGTTGGGTGGCATAACAAAACTGGAATATGATAAATTTATGTACATGAATTTGGATTGTCTCTATGGTTTTGAGCTTTTGTATCTGATTGTGGTTATGGAGGCCAGAAAGTTGTCACATTCCACAATAAAAGCTGCATCACAGCAGTAGTGGCAGTAGTTCAATGTGATATCTTGTTGCTTAGGATGCTTAATGCATGTATATTTGTGTTTATCTATATTATGAACTTCTACGTGCAAAAAATGAATAATCATGTAGTGTGTTCATGAATGTATAACATGCATGAAATGTATATTTGCTTTTCATGCATCCTACCTATTAGCGTTGGAATTTACTTCCACAGTATCCAATATATTCAATTAGACAACCTTCATATTTCACTCCAAACTTTTCTCGTTTGATGTTAAGTGGAGTTTTTGTTTTAAGACGAAACGACCTCATGTAGTAAATATTTAGTGTATAAGAGAACTAAAGAGGCAGGCAATTGAACTCAGGAGTTAATTGCGAAGATGCCATATTCATAGGCATGTCTATCAAGTCTGTTTTTCATGGTATTTAGTTTTCCATTCTGCTTGATGCACAGGCCACAATGGGATTTGTATATTTCGTATTCATTGCCTTAAACAAAGATCAAGGACCAAAAGGTGGGGGAGGTTCTGGAGGCTCAAATTCTTTGGAGGATCCTGTAGAAGAAGCAAGAAGAATAATGGATAAGTACAAGTAACAGGCAGCAGGAACTTCTTTTTTCAATATGTCATGCAAGTCCTGTTAGAAATGGATATACACTAAAAAGATCCAAAGTAATATAAGATATCTTTTTATGCATAACATGCCTTTTTTCTCAATTTATAATTTTATCATTCTGAGCATTATGCTGGATTAAATTCAATACATCTACATCAGAACGAAGAGGTTTACCTTATATTTCATTTGATAGATTTACATCAGAACAGAGAGGTTTACCATATATTTAATTTGATACATTTACGTCAGAGATCACAAAAATATACATAAGATTAAATTCTTCAAAGGTTTTCCAGTTTGCAAAAAAGGTCCTACTCTTCCATGTTAATAATACACCTTAAGCCCTCCCCCTTGAGCATCAAGTCAAATGCCTTGTTGATTTCAGAAAAAGGCACTCTGTGAGTAATAAACTTGTCCAGTTCAAGCTTCTGCAAGAAATTATTTTCCAGTCTTAGGTTAATAATTGCTGGAATGAAAGAAAAGCAGAAACTTGCAAATTCAAGAAAGCACAACCTTGTTCATGTACAGATCAACAACTGATGGAAGATCAGTTCGCGGTTTGTAGTTCCCGAAGAAAGTTCCTTTCAGAGTTCTTTCATTAAGCACATTGATGGGTTTAGTCATGAAAATTGCTTCCTTGTTGGGTACTCCAACAAGCACTGCCACCCCCCATCCCTAAAACATGGTTGAGAAAAATTCATGTTAGCATCTGTTCACACATCAAACAACAATCATATATGCGCATCGAGTATCTGTGGGCAAATGATAACCAGAAACCAGAAATTTCAATTCTTATTAGGATGCTGTTAAGCTGATTGATCAAACTATATTTTGCTTAAGATGCTTACATCATGAACACTTTCAAAAGCTTGAATCATGGCATTAATATTGCCTGTGCATTCCACACTCCTGTCAACTCCACCATTTGTCATTTCTGCAATTACCTGTAAAGTACAGGTTAAGTTAATTTCTCCTCAAGGCATATGAAGTTAAAGAGAAGGCATATGATGCAAAAGACACCTCTTGAACTGGTCTGTCATAGTCCTTTGGGTTCACAAATTCAGTTACTCCGAACTTCTTGGCTAAGAAAGAACATATAGGAACCAGTTAGTTTTAGTTCCTAAATTGATCATTTCTCTGTGATAGAAGAGATGAATAGTAACTACCTTCCTCGAACCTTTTCGGATTCAAATCCACACCAATGATCCTATGTGCTCCAGCAATTCTTGCACCTTCTGCAGCCTACAGAGATTGAACAAAACATAAGATTTGCATTAGGTTCAAGATAAAGAATATTATGCAGATTAGCGTAGGAGCTTACTGCTAGGCCTACAGCTCCCAATCCAAAAACTGCGACAGAGGAACCCTTTTTCGGTTTAGCTACATTCAATGTTGCACCTAGTCCTGGTACATGAAATTTCAGAGATTAACATCTAAGATAACCAAAGAATTTAATTTTGGAAGGAAGAAAATCAAAGAAGAAGAACCTGTGGATATGCCACAACTGAGAATGCAGACTTTGTCCAAAGGAGCAAGTGGATTGATCTTTGCTAGAGAGCCCCTATGGACAACTGTGTATTCACTGAAGGTGGATGTGCCAACAAAGTGATTTATGGGCTCCCCATTAATGGAGAACCTCGATTTCCCATCGGCAAGCATGAAACCTCTGTCAGTGTTTATTCTGAGCAAGTCACACATGTTACTTTCTTCAGACTTGCAATGCTCACATTCCCCTGTAAATACTGGAAGAACACGATCCCCAACCTCCAGGTGCGTCATGCCTTCCCCAACACTCTCTACGATTCGGTCATAACATTTAATTGAAGTAATGAACTATAACCATCTGATAGAATACAGTTGTTCTATTTCAGACAGAAAACAGCTCTTACGTTCTAACAGAACAGTTTTTTTTTCTGAACTTTTGTTTGTCTGAACAGAACAGCTGTTACTAAACACATATATGTCATAGTATTGGAAAACAAATGACATACCCTGATGCTTCATGCCCAAATATGCGAGGAAATAATGGTGTCTGGCCCTGAAATTCAAAATTTTCAAATTCCACAAGATTGAAACTAGATAACTCAACTAGCCATCAGAAAATAGCTGAATTAGGAGCTGGTATGGGTATAGGAAAATAAGAGAATTAAAGAGACGAACCTTGGCTTCCCAGAAGTAAAGATCGGTGTGACAAAGAGAGGTATATTTGATCTTAATCCTAACTTCTAAGGCCTGAGGTGGAGCTATCTCCACTTGCTGAATTACCAACGGCTTCCCTGCCTCCCATGCAACAGCAGCTGCCAAAAATTTACACAGATAAGATCAGCAACTCAAAATTTAAGTAAGAACCAAAGTGTAAAGAGAAGTTATAACCTTTGCAGGGAATGACAAGGCCAACAGTGTTAGACATATCTGATTCAATTGAACAATGGATTGAAGCAACTCTGTTTTTGGGTAGAGAGAAGAAATGGGTGCCAAAACCTTTGTTGTGCGGTTTATTGAAGAGGCTTGTTAGACCAAACAGTGTTTGACGAATGTAAATAGACATATCTGTACCATTTGTCCTCAAAACGGCACACACTGATTTAGATATTTTCCTTCTTTACGTGGTTTTGGATCTGGACCCATTCCGGAGAGGAAGACGACAAATATATGTAGGCTAAGTAAAGCTTCAATTCACTTTGTATCTCTCTTGCCTTGCGACTTTTCAATTTTAGTACTTTTTTTTTTCATTTTTACAAATAAATAACAGAGTGAATTACTCACTTAATTTACGACTAACTGATCAAAATTAACTAATTTATTTTTCATAATTTAAATATCATTAAATTTATTAAATTTTTATAAAAAAATTATTTTAATCAATTTTCAGTGATAATTTTTATTGACATATTGACGTATCACGTTACGTTATATGCTTGAACATACACCGCATAACATGTCAGCAGTCAGGTCACTGAAAGAGACCATATCACACGATACGTTAACACGCCACGTCATATTTCTGTATACACATAATTTCTTTTGGTGACTTGTCTGCGGACATGTCGTACCACGCATATCCAAACATATGACGCGACAGCATTTTAGCAAGAATAATCGTCGAAAATCGATCAAAATGACTTTTCTACACAAAAGTGATAAGTTCAATAACATTTAAATCATGAAAAATAAGTCAATTACTTTTGAACGATTAGGTGTAAGTCCAATAACCATAGATGAAATTAACCTATGAATAACAACTTGAATAAACAAATCAAGTACTGGTTATGAGATTAGATTATGATATTTCAATTCTATATTTTATTTTTATTTAGCTTATCTTATGACATAATGTTTCATATTAGTTCCAAAATCAAGATTATTTTTATTTACCAAGTTTAGTATTAACCTTTTTCAATTTCATTGATAAATGCATGTATTTCACAAAAAAGGGTACTAGTTAGATGATTAAGAGAAGAATAAAGAATGTTGGAATAGACATTTGCGCTTCACTTTGTTTTGATGCTAAGAGCAAGCATGAAGGAGTATGATAATTAGCAAAAAGATATGATGTTATTCTCTTAATTCGAACCAAATTATTCAACTTTAGCTTTAATCTTTCCCATGAGATATAATTATCATTAAGTCCATCATTTACAAGTATGGAGTGCACCCATAGAATATTTCCAAAAGATCAAATTAATTAATAAACATTGATTATATGCACTTAAAATTTAAAAAATAGAGATATTAATTTCTTACTCCCACCATTCTACTAGATTGTCATCAATATTAAAATAATCATTGAATTTTTTAATTTTTATAAAAATTCTATTGAATACGCTAAAATACTCCGTCTTAATTTACGCTATTATAGCAAAAATGTATAGAAAAGAGAAATATTATCTAAATTATTAAATATTTTATTGACATTATATGAATGGTAAAGTTGGAAAATATATATTAAATGTTTTTTTGAATTAAACCATCTACTTAATTTCCATTTCTTGAATACAAACTGACAATTTGATGAAACAAAGTTTTTTTAAAGAAAAGTGATAATTTAGTTAGACGGATCGGGTATTACTTTTTTCGCGCATGTAATAATTTCTCTTAATTTTTATACTAGTAGATTAATTTTTGGTAATGAAATGGGAGCACGAAGATTCAGTGAAACCCAGCAAATTGTATTTGTTCACAAGTAGTTGCCATTTATGTATGGTAATAAGGTAGGCAGAGATTTCATTAAATTTGCTGTGGGCAACCCAAACAATACACAGATTTTGAAAATGGAATGCTAAACTATGAGATTTCATTAAATTTGCTGTGGGCAGCCAAAACAATACATAGATTTTGAAAATGGAATGTTAAACTATGTGACGGACAAGGAAACAACTCTTTTTAACCCTGCAAATACGGGGATCAATTATCAATTCTTAATTAAGTTTCTAACTTCTTTTTTCCTTTTTTTCTTCAAAGAAAATTAGAAGACAAAATGTATTTTTAGGTTTCTGAATTATATTTCATAAGAAAAAAATTTTTCTAAATTATATTATTTTTTATATTAAATTTTATATTAATATTTCATAAAAAATTTCTGAATTATATTATTTTTATATCAATATTTAAATTAAATTAAATTTGAGTTGATTATTGATTTAAACAATCAATTAGATTTAATTGAAACTTTTAAAGTAATATCAGTGCAATAAAAGTTATGACATTGATTAGAAAATTAAAAAAAAAACAATAGTAGAAAAAAATAAAATAAAATTAGGATGCAATTTTCATCAATCAAATCAATGGTTGGAAGTTCTAATTTTTATAGTTATTAACCAAAAATTCGGTTTTGAGCATCAAATTAAATGTAAATAACTGATTCAGTAATTAAATTTTCTTAAATCCATTGGTGGCATCTATAAAGATTATTCAATAGGCTCTAAAGGGAATTTCCGGGAAGAGGGCTTATGAGAATTTAGTTTCTTTTTTTGTGCAGAAGAAAAGGCCCGAACGATTAATGGGTACCGAGTGTAAATTTATTGGCAGTACATCTACGCTAGTTTCAAATCCAACTTGATCCAATATGGCCCATGTGTGTGGAAATTGGAAAATGTCAATTCTAGTCCTATTATCAACTATGAGTTTGAATCTTTTTCTTTTATTTTCAAATCGCCTGAAAGTGACAGATTTGAAAGAACTAATTGAATTGCTGCGAGCAAAATGAACTTTAAAAAGCACAACTCATATATTCGTAAAATATATCAAAATTTTAATTAAATAGATATTATCTAGAAAAATTTACTTTGATGCACACAATGGCTAGAAAGATTCACTTTGATGCACACAATGGCTATAGACCTCGTAAAAAAAGCATGTAAAAAGAACCTATAATTACCTTTTCAAGAAATCTTGTCATAAACTTTTTTAGTATTTTTTTTCACTCAACAATTCAAATTTCAGTTATTTCAATTACGTTAAACGATCTTTTAAATCAATTAAGATAAAAATAAAATAAAATAAAATAAACCCAACTCTACCTTTCTGAAAATATTTCCAAGTATATGCTTCAATTGAGATTTTACAAGAATAGTTAATACAATAAAAACCTCTAATAAACTGTACTCTCGTAATCCAATAAAATACATTACCTAAATGAAATAAAAATAGTTATAGTTCAATTATCTTTTTTTGAACTGGAATTATAGTTTAATTATTTTGAATACTTAAAAAAATCAAATGTATAATTCTACTTTTAATATTTGTTAAAAAATAATTTTAATATTTCAATTAGTGTAATATTATTTTTTTATATTTTAAAATTAAAAAATTTTATTAATTTTTTAACACGCTAGCATTCAAACTAGTAGCTATGGATATCATAGCACATTAAAAATAAAATTATTTTAATTAAAAAAATAATCATTACACTAACTGGAGTGGGGCTTTTTTTAATAATATTAAAAAATTAATTATTTAGGAAAAGAGGATGTGTCAAAAAATATTTAGAGGGGGTTGGGACTGTTTTGGAAAAACGTAACATTTTGTTGCGTGATTACCTCGGGAACCGATGTGGGCCCCACTTATGAAGACGCAAGAAGCCGCTGCGCTTCCACATGGCGATCCGCACCTCCCGCTGCAGTCCACATGTCCACGCTTGGTTGAAGATGCAGGAGTTGACAGTGTGGTCAACACTTCAGATCGGTCCCTCTCCTGAAGTTGCCACGTGTCACCCTCTGGTGGATGACGTAGCTGCCAGCTGCATTGTCAACTGTCTCCCACGCGTACCTGTCTCTTACACGCTACAGTAAACCTTGTCCCTAACTTTTCAACAGTCTATAATAAATGGCCATTGAACTATTTGGACTCTGAGACTATATAAACTTTGTATACTGAGTTTAGTTTCATTTTTCAATTAGTGAGTTCATTGTTCAATTAATGAGTTTTCTATTGAAGTAACCGAAGAAATATTTTAATTGATGAGCAGGTAAAAATTTGATTCACGCGTATATTTTAATATCGATAGTTGGAACAGATAATTTTTTTAATTATTTATTGTTTAATTTATACATATAAGTTTTATTATAGTGTGCTTAATATATAAGTTCTTTTAATTATTTGTAAATAAAAGTAAGTTGTAAGATCGACTGTAATAAGATCATAGGCTAGAATAGTTACCGAAAACAGGTATTTTACTAATTTTAGTGAATTTTTTTCTTCTCATATATATTAACATAAGATTTGATAATAGTAAAAAATTATTTATTATTGCTATAATTTATGAAAAATATATTTATCAATAAATTTGTTGTGATAATAAAATTTGTTAGTTAATATATTTGTTTGTTATTGTTGTGTGTACAAGAATGTAATTTTTGAATATTTAAATATGATTTATAGTAGAAAAATCGCAAAGCATATATTAAATTAGAAAATTAGTAATTTTATTAAATTTTAATGTTATATATCAAATATGTAATTTTGCACATAATAATTTAGGATAAAAATTGTAATAATTTTCTGACTTATAGGTAGTCGAAAGATGTCATCATATACTGAATTTTATTTGCACATGGGAGGGAGGGGGGGAATAAGTTATGGAGCGACAGGCTTTGAATATGACATATCTGCACCGAATGTCTTCACAAGAAGATTAAGATTAAAAAATAAACAAACTCTTGCTGAATTGCGTCATAAAATCCATGTTAAAATGGATTTAGGCATGAATGACATAATTTCTAGAATTATATATAAGAGTCCAAGGTATAATGGAGGATCGTTAAGTTGGATGGCAGTGAATTTAACAAATAATAATGATGTAGATGCAATATACGACAATTTAAGAAGATATGAACATTATACATTGGTGGAATTAATCATTATATTAGCAGATGGTGTAGATGGATCCATTCAAGCTACGAATCCTAACAATTATTAGTTTAGAAATGAAGGCTTTCAAATGGAAAATATCGGGATAGCTGAGCAATTGTACGTAAATGATATAGATCCAAGTCAGCCTAGATAGTCAGTAAGTCGATAAGATATTGAAATATTTTACCAGTTTGGGGGAGGCAATGTTGACAGTCAGCCAAGACAATCTGTTAGTTGATGGGATGGTGACTTGATTGGAAGGGAGACATCTGTAGATTATAGGTGTGGTCATATACGAAGTAAAGTAAGCTAAATTTCTGCTATCAGTATGAGTTAACCTCAGTGGTCGTTCAGTTGAAGAGTTGGACATTTTCTAAGCAAATCTATTTTTGAAAATAAGTCAGGAAGTCGTGCCATAGATAGAAATTTTGCCTCAGGGTACACATGCTGAGCGCAGTCAGAGTATTGATCTGACTAGTTATCGATATTCTGCATCTTATATACCAAAAGTAAGACAGAGGAGTGATGTATCACATTTCCCTGATATGAGACACAGAAGTTCAGTTTCTCATTTTGAAGATGTCAATCAATCGCGTTCTGTGTCACAGATAGCAGAAGATGCTCCTAGTCATCCAAAGCAATATGTCTGTAGGCGAGATGGTGATTTATTTGATGATCACATATCTAGTATTACTAGTGCAATTTGTGGGGTTGAAGCAGCAATTAATTTGGGGTGACGAGAATTATTTCATTGATGTTATAATTAACAATAATTACTTATCGCTGGACGATGATCCGAAGACAAAAATGCAGACATGAATGCAGAAAGTGATAGCTCTGAAACAGGTGATGGTGAAGGATCCAAACATACATTATATGCTAGTCTATTAGCATCAATACATCCAAGTGTTGAGACCCAAACAATGTAATTTTGTGTTTTCATCTGAGCATTATACAGATATTGACTTTGAAGCAACCCAAGTTGATATATCAGAAAGTGTTAACTTTTAAAGTTGGGATGGTGTGTCTGAGTTATCGACTGGGCTGGTTTTCAGCAGTAAGGATGACGTCAAATTTGTTGTGAAAAAGTACTTAATATTGAGGAATGTTGACTTCAAAGTGGTTGAGTCAAAGCCAAACTACTGGATGGTAAGGGTGCCTCACAGGCTGACAATAGGTGCATTTGGAGATTAAGGGCAATAAAGAAAGGCATAAGTAAATTGTGGATCATCACTAGGTTCAGAGGGCCACATTCATGCTTGGGTAGAAACCTTTTAATGGATCACAAACAATTAGGCTTAGAAATGATTCAAAATTTCATAGTTGGGCTGGTAAGTAAAAAATTGACACTTCCCCGTTGATGTTATTATTGCTGCTATTAAGCAACAATTTAATTTTGATGTATCATATGAGGTAAGGCATGGATGAGAGCCTTAGAGACTATTTTGGGCGGTTATGTTGAATCATTTGAAAGGTTGTTAGTGTTCTTATTTACTTTACAAGAGTACAATCCAGGACTGTGTATGAGTTTGTGCTTTAGGATACCGAAAACCTAAGGGTGAAATTGTTCCAAAGACTTTTTTGGAGTTTTAAACCCACCATTGACGGACTGGGTCATTGTAAGCCGATTATATTAATCGATGGCACATTCTTAACGAAAAAATTTCAACAAACTCTTATGATAGCTAGTTCTGTAGACGGTAATGACATGTTATTTTCAGTTGCATTTGCAATCCTAGAATCTGAGAATAAATCAAGCTGGGCTTGATTTATGACGATGATTAGAAAGTATGTAACTCAATGCATATATAGGCATTACCATCATATCAGATAGACACGTTGGTATAATGGCTTTGTTTCGAGATAAAAAGAGCGGATGGGAAGAACCACTAAGCTTTCAAAGATTTTGTTTGCAACATTTTGTAAGCAATTACAACACGTACCATAGGAATTCAATAATAAAGAACTTACTGTATAAGGCGGGTAATTAATTTAATATTAATTTACTTTTAATATATATTGTTATATGATTTGTTGATATTTTAACTCATAACTTGGTAGGTGTGCAATTTCAACCACGCAAGTTCCAGCAGAAGATGAAGGAAATAAAAGAAATCGATGAAGATTCTTACAACTAGGCAATGCGGATATCATTAGACAAATAGACATTATTCGAGGATGGTGGTCAGAGATGTGGCCACACAACAACAAATATTGTTGAAAGTGTTAACAATGCTCTTAAAAGAGTTCGTATGATGCCGATCATAGCAATCATTGAGCATACTTTTGCCCGTTTTGTAAAATATTTTAAGAATGAGAGAGGTTTATATATGACTAAAATGGGTCAAGGATTACGCTTCACTCCTAAATGCGTTGAAATTATGAACAAATGGGCTAACAAGGTTAGAGGACATGTTGTGCTCCGCTATGATAGTCGTTATAAACTGTTCAAGGTGATTGCTGACATGGCATCATAGGTAAATGTTGAGCCGGACACATATGTACTGAGCCTAGAGAAGCGAAAATGCGAGTGTGGCAAGTTTCAAGGAACTAAAATGCCTTGTTCGCATGCTATCGCAGCATGTATGAATAGGAACATTGATATGTTCCAATTTGTTGACAACTGCTACAACATATCTGAAGCATTTAAATGTTATGAGGTTGAATTCATGCCTATGTTACATAAAGCATATTGGCCACCGTATTATAGGTCAAAAATTATATCTGATATGGAATTGGTTAGGAAAAAAGGCCGGCCTAGAACAACTCGTATTTACAATAAGATGGACAGGCGTGAATGAGGTCACGGGCCGCGTTGCAGCAATTGTGAAAATGTCGAACATAATAAAAAAACATGTAAAAGTGGTGCTGATCCTTCCAATCAGTATTTCAATAGCTGACATATTTTTATTAATGTTCTAAATATATTTGTTATGTTTAGTAATTTATTGTGCTTCAATATATTTAATACAGTTTAATTGGATGACTTGTAATGAATAATAATTAAGGAAAAACTAATAAAAACATTGTAAGATAAATAATAATGAACGCTACATGTCTATTGAAATATTACAAGTTAAAACATAATCAGTATCTTCTACTACGAGAAGTGATGCTCTGGGTAGAGGTATCGGGATCCATCTCGTATGCATTAGGATCACTATATCGTGGTTGATCCACTAAATTCAGAGTTCCTACAATAGTTAGACCACTATAAATTTCATTAAAGAACTCATCATGTAAGCTCATATGACTGCTCTGTGCATAAATATTGTATGGTGTTGTATCGCCTTCTGATAAGATAACATTCAGATCAACATTAAATCTAGAAGGACCATATCCAGAAGGCCCAACTTCATAATCATGATATCTATGTAATGGCTTCAATACCGGATCAGTCGTAAATAGTACCTTCCAACAGTGAATAGTGTTTTCCGGGTCCGAAAGGACACCCGAAAGTTGAAAATATTTTATTGGACCATTTGAAAGGAATAGTTATGGTGAGCCTATGGTTGAAATTTGAAGTGAATTTGAGGTCAGATGAGTCTCCAAAAGTCAAAAATACAAAAAAGGTAGCTAGTCAATTTCCCTGATAGGGAAAGGGACTGAATTTTGTTTAAATAATTAAAAATAGTAAACGAACTTCGAATATCGCCAGATTTTACGTGCCTACATTAATTTTTATGTAGAATATTTTGGTGATGAGAATGAAATTTTTCAGTGACTTCGGCAGTTGTCGAATCGGACCGATAAGTTAGAATCAGACCGATAACGGACTCCGATTGAGCCAAAAATTTACGTCCTACCTATTTTTGATGTTTTAAGAATGATGGAATCAAAATTGAAGTCATTTGAAGTGAGGAAGAGAGATAAATTGAATTGGACTTTAAAAAGGCCTAAATGGGCCTTAATGTTTAAGTGGACAAAACCCACTCATTTAAGCCCAATTTTGGCCCATAAAAAGAGTATAAATAAGACTAAAAATCTGGAGAATTGCTCCAGAAAACTCCAGCATCTTCATCCCCTTTGGTGGCCGAACCACCCTCTCTCCCTCTCTCTCTTTGATTTCTTCTTCTACCCCAAATTTCTCTTAAACCTCAACATAAAAGATGAATTTTCAGCTCTCTAGATCACCCTAGTGATCTTAATCAAGAGATTTGAGCAAGGAAAGACAAGAAATCAAGTGAAGAAAGGAAATGAGGTAAGATGGAACTTGAAAAATCAAGTGATTTTAATTGAGTTTTTGATGTGTTCTTATAGTTTTTGAGGTGTTTAAGCTAATTATGAGATTGGATTTTTCATTTGAGGACAAAAATTTGGTGTTAGGAAGGCTTGAAAATTCGGCCAAAGATGTATTTGTGGAGGGATGGAGTTGTGTTTGGTGCCAAGTGAAGTTTAAGGAAGTTAAAGCATGGAAAAAGGTAAGTGACTACCAAATCCTTTGATTTCCCTATTAATATGAATTTTCCTTAATTATGTAATTAAGGTAAAAATGTGGAAAATTGTTAATAAATGCAATTATGTTAGGGTAAATGAAATTAAGCATGAGAGGAATTGAGATGAAGGCATTAATGGAAGAAAGAAAATTTTTAAGGTGGAAAATGGTTGTGGCCGAAAATAGTAATAAGGAAAAATTATGAGAAATTTGCATGTAAATGTTATATGTTGGCTTAAAATAATAATAAACATGATAAATGATGTTTATAAATTTTTAGAGAATATTTAAAAATTATTTGAGAATTTTTATGATTAATTATAGTGTATGTATATAATGAAACTTGTGATTTATTGTGAATTACATGATTATTTTGATGAAAAATGATAATGACCAATAAATAATGCATAAATAAAATTTATTGGAATTTATCAAAATTATTGGAATTTTATTGAAATTTATATGTGACTATGAATAATGGAAATAATTGAATTTTTATACATAATTGTATAAAAATGATAAAAATGATGAATTAATGTGAAAGTAAATTAATGTCAATGACAAGAAATAAAAAGTCAACCGACGAATTTTTCGAAATAATTATTAAGTTGTGAAAATAATAAGAATAATGAATTATTGGTAAATAATTCATAAATAAATGAAAATGATGAAAATAAATTAATACGTAAATAAAAGAAAGATAAAATGAATTTTAAATAGAAAAAGGATTTAAATGAAAGAAAATGAAAGTTCAGGGACAAAATGGTAATTTTTTCAAAATAAAAATTTATATGTAAATATAAGTAATAAAGGTATACTAAGGGTAAAATGGTAATTTAGTATCCCTACAAGTGTCAAATATGGAATTTTTGTGATGTAAGGACAAAAATGTAACTTTACATGACATGAGTAAAAATAAGAAGAAATATATGAATTATAAGTAATAAGGTGAGTTAAAGTGAAAAAGAAATGAATATAATGGCAATTTGGTAAATATGGAAGAAAAAAAAGAAGGGCGAAATTGGAAATGAACGGAAAATGAGGGACAAAAATGTAATTTTACTCGAAAATGATAAAATAAAGAATAAAAGATGAATAATGAAAGAAATTATATAGTAAAAATGAATATAAATGGTGATAATGGCAAAATCGTAATTAAGTAGTTGAAATAAATAATCCAATAGAAAAGTCAAATTTTGTATTCTTGCGGCATAAAATAGTAAATTATATTAATGAAATTTCTAATTGTGTAAAATTTAGTAAATAAAAGTGTGACTAATTTATCGAAATAAATTAGTCAATAAAAAGCAGTAAAAGAATAGAAGAGTATAAAATATTTCGCTGACGATATAAAAGTCAGTTTAGCGAATAATTAAACGTTTTGGACAAAAAGGAAAAAAATTTGAATTATACTGTCTTAATTTATAATTCAGAATCTGTGTAAAGAACTAAAAAGCTTGAGTATCTGAGCGAATTATCGAAGAATAATTCGCAAAAGTGACTGGAAAAGAAAAAATGAATAAAAGAATAAAAAGCTATTGATTAGTCAAAGGCACAAAAGAGTGCATTTGATCAGAATAAAGTATAGTAATAAATAAAAAAAAGAAATTAAAAGTTTTAAATGTTCAAAAATGTTTGCAATGATAATGATTATGTTTGCCCTTAGCGATAGACAGGTAGTATGATTCTTGTTTTGGATATAATTGGCTAGTCATAGGGACACCTCTGTACCGCGGTGCAAGTCATGGCGACTTGCTTAGCTATGGTTGGGATCTTTGATCTCCATAGATTCTGTGAAAGTGTATCTGTATCTGTTTTGCGAGACTTGATCATTCGAGATCATTTCTCTATCTGCTATGTGGGACCTTTGGGTCCAGTCCCGTGTATCCTTTGTGAGAAACCTGTTATATTGCATTAGGGGCATATCGAAATGAATAAATAAGTACTGTTTCATTGAATTGAATACAGAAAGTTATAACGAAACGATTCGTTTGAAATAAAATACAAAGTCAAAATAAATCTGTAAAGATTTCTGAAAAGTGTAATTAGTAAGAAAAAGAAAATAAATGTTTTATAAGAATAAGATATTAAATCAATGTTTAGTTAAATTTTTACAAGAAATTCGAATATATCTTGTTTTACGTGAAAAAAATAATTTTAATTGATTAGTAATTCTTGTACCATTTACCACTGTAAAGATAATGACGAGTCTGAAAAATAATATTAATTGTCCTGCTTAAAGTTAAAAAGGAATGATAATGACAAAAAGTGAACTTAATGCTTAGGTAACGCTTTTCTGAAAGATAAGTTACCTGAAAAGTAAAACAATATAAATGTATAAAATTATGTAATAGGGGAAAGTAAAAGATACAAGTTTTAATTAGATAATGTAATTATTAGATCAAAGTTAAAGTAAACTAATAAAATAAATAGTAAAAAGTGAAGTCAGAATATAAATTGAATAATTGACTAGTAAAGCAAGTATTAAAAGTAATTTATTTTGGTACTAGTAAAGACACGGATACCAATACACATCGCTAAATGAAATGATAATTAAATTGCTTTGGCTAAAAGATAAAAATAAAAGTACTGATAAAAGGTAAAACCGATATTGATCTACTTAAAAAGATACTGTAAGTACAGTTAAAAGTTTAGAATAAAAGAACAATGATTATTAGAATATGAATTAATAACATGAATAATGATAACTGAAATAAAAGGAAATGTTTAATGAAATAAGAATAGTAGAAGCATAAATTATAAAATTTTGCTTATTCTTAGGAAATTCTTGGATTAGTAGTCACCACTGGGCATATTTAATGCTCAGCACGTAGTGTTTACTGATTGCAGGTTCTGAAGTGTTGCGAGAGCACAGTACATTGAAGGTCCAGATCGAAAGAGAAGATTTTTGTATTAGTTAGTATAAGCTTTTGGCATGTATATACTTAGACTATTAAGGTAAAAGATTGTATTGTATTTTAATTATATTTTAATTATTAATGGATGAGTGGACAGTGCAAATTTTTGGTGTGATGGGTGATGTTGTTTTAATTGTTTATAAGATTGTTGTTTGATTCTAGAATTAATGAAAAAGTATTTTTAAGTATTTCAAATTGTTCGAAAAAAAAACTTACTGTCTTCAGTTAAGTCTCGTTTCGATAAGAACTGTTCCGAGAAGGGTGTTACATTTTGTGGTATCAGAGCAATGGTTTAGGCGGTTCTAAGATCGGAGTGAGATAAGGTTAAGTGATAGGTTTGTCTATATATACATGCCAATTGTAAGTGGATAAGTGTTGAATAATCTGAAGGGTACTTGCTCCCCCATCTGTATTAAAGTGAAAGAGTTGACATTTGACTGAGATTGTCAAGTATGAAAGGATTGATTTTGCACGATAGAAATGGTAGTGAATGAAAATGGAAGTATTGCTGCTTGAGATTTCATGAGAGTCAAAATAGGGAAAATAAAAGTTGACTGACATTAAGTGAAAATGTGAGAGTTTAAGTATCTGTTTAGATGAGAAGCAGTTAAAAGAAGCACAAGATAAAGAGTGTGATAGAAATAAGAAGGAATTGTATTATGAGTACTGATAAGTTGTGAGGGATAAGGAGATACTTTGATTGGATTGCCTTGATTTAAGAATGCTAATGAACAACTTGTTATAAGTTAAGGTTGTTTAAGATGTTCTATATATATATCTGTCAGTGATTTTCCTTATAGGAGTGGGGATTTGATTGTATTTCTCATAGCTCTGGGATGGGCTATGATATCTGCATTATATGAGAATACTTGACAGTATTCTATCTGCTTACATGAAATCATACATTCATTGCATAGAATTCCATATTGTTTGACAGCATCTGATATGCATTATACCATGTGTTTAGGCCCCACTTGATAGGATGAAACTGACATGATATATGATGAGCACAAGGACAGCCTAAGAATGAGATAAGAAATAGTGCGCTTAAGATTGTTTTCTAATTTTGATGTGGCCATTGTGAGATATTGGTCATGTCAATAAATTTGTTAGCATATTAACCCTATGGATGAATTGATGGAAATGATAAGTATAAATGGTTAATGATAATGTTCTTGGTTTTCAAGTTGTGAGAGCCAGTGAAGTTTGACTCCAGATGGGACGTGTCTAGCTGAAAAATAAGTGGAACTGATTTGTACAGTAGGTAAGGACAATAATTCTAAAAGATAATGTTTATGTAACAGTCATTGTGAGTAATTGAAGGATTCTTATTGAAGCTCATCGGGATAGTAATGCCTGACATCATCAAGTGTGTCAAGATTAAAAGCTTAATTCTGAAAGCCAAATTGAAAGAGTAATGTGACAGATGTAAGTAAATGTTAAATGTGTCGATACATGAACACAGAGCATTAGACTCATTGGAGAATTGATCTGACTTGTAATGGTATTTGTTTAGAAGTGGAATAATATGATTAAAGGATCTATTAACGGCTTTGTTAAGTATCAATAAGGAAGACTGGTGATAATCTCAGTGTTGGCTTAGAGATTCACCCTTGACTAATGATGAGTTCGAGGGGCTAATTCCGCTATGGAAAGAAGGAAGATGGTAAAGTACACGGGATTGTGAAAAATGGTTATCTCTTGTAAGATCTGATTCTTGTAGAGATGATGTCAGAAAGAAAATAGTGAATCTTTTATATTGAACTTAATGGAGTGTAATCGGGTCAGCAAGCTTTGATTTGATTCAAGACATGAAAGGAATCTACCTTCAGGATGATATGCTTAGGAAAAAGAGAAACTGATAAAGATTGTGATTAGTTAGCTTCAAACATGTGGGTGCTATTGACGAAGATATGTTAGAACTATTGTATGTAGATGAAAATTCGGTAAAATGATAATGGTATCATCTACTTTGTGATATAAGTAAATTTCGAGAACGAAATTTCTTTTAGTAGGGGAGAATTGTAATGGCCTCAACACCGGGTCAGTCGTGAATAGTACCTTCCGGCAGTGAATAGTATTTTTCGGACCCAAAAGACACCGAAAAGTTGAAAATATTTTATTAGACCATTTGAAAGGAATAGTTATGGTGAGGCTATGGTTGAAATTTAAAGTGAATTTGAGGTCAGATGGGTCTCCAAAAGTCAAAAATACGAAAAAGGTAGCAAATCAATTTCCCTAGTAGGAAAAGGGACTTGATTTTGCTTAAATAATTAAAAATAGTAAACGAACTCCGAATATCGCCATATTTTGCGTGCCTACATGAATTTTTATGTAGAATATTTTGGTGATGAGAATGAAATTTTTCGGTGACTCCAGCAGTTGTCGAATCTGACCGATAACGGACTCCGATTGAGCCAAAAATTTACGTCCTACCTATTTTTGATATTTTAAAAATGATGGAATCAAAATTGAAGTCATTTGAAGTGAGGAAGAGAGAGAAATTGAATTGGGCTTTAAAAAGGCCTAAATGGGCCTTAATGTTTAAGTGGACAAAGCCCACTCATTTAAACCCAATTTTGGCCCATAAAAAGAGTATAAATAAGACTAAAAATCTGGAGAATTGCTCCAGAAAACTCCAACATCTTCATCCCCTTTGGTGGCCGAACCACCCTCTCTCCCTCTCTCTCTTTGATTTCTTCTTCTTCTACCCAAAATTTCTCTTAAACCTCAACATAAAAGATGAATTTTCAGCTCTCTAGATCACCCTAGTGATCTTAAGCAAGAGATTTGAGCAAGGAAAGACAAGAAATCAAGTGAAGAAAGGAAATGAGGCAAGATGGAACTTGAAAAATCAAGTGATTTTAATTGAGTTTTTGATGTGTTCTTATAGTTTTTGAGGTGTTTAAGCTAATTATGAGATTGGATTTTTCATTTGAGGACAAAAATTTGGTGTTAGGAAGGCTTGAGAATTCGGCCAAAGATGTATTTGTGGAGGGATGGAGTTGTGCTTGGTGCCAAGTGAAGAAAAGTGAATCTTAAGGAAGTTAAAGCATGGAAAAAGGTAAGTGACTACCAAATTCTTTGATTTTCCTATTAATATGAATTTTCCTTAATTATGTAATTAAGGTAAAAATGTGGAAAATTGTTAATAAATGAAATTATGTTAGGGTAAATGAAATTAAGCATGAGAGGAATTGAGATGAAGGCATTAATGGAAGAAAGAAATTTTTTAAGGTAGAAAATGGTTGTGGCCGAAAATAGTAATAAGGAAAAATGGTAAGAAATTTGCATGTAAATGTTATATGTTGGCTTAAAATAATAATAAACATAATAAATGATGTTTATAAATTTTTAGAGAATATTTAAAAATTATTTGAGAATTTTTATGATTAATTATAGTGTATGTATATAATGAAACTTGTGATTTATTGTGAATTACATGATTATTTTGATGAAAAATGATAATGACCAATAAATAATGCATAAATGAAATTTATTGGAATTTATCAAAATTATTGGAATTTTATTGAAATTTTTATGTGACTATGAATAATGGAAATAATTGAATTTTTATACATAATTTATAAAAATGATAAAAATGATGAATTAATGTGAAAGTAAATTAATGTCAATGACGAGAAATAAAAAGTCAATCGACGAATTTTTCGAAATAATTATTAAGTTGTGAAAATAATAAGAATAATGAATTATTGGTAAATAATTCATAAATAAATAAAAATGATGAAAATAAATTAATACGTAAATAAAAGAAAGATAAAATGAATTTTAAATAGAAAAATGACTTAAATGAAAGAAAATGAAAGTTTAGGGGCAAAATGGTAATTTTGCCAAAATGGAAAATTTATATGTAAATATAAGTAATAAAGGTATACTAAGGGTAAAATGGTAATTTAGTATCCCTACAGTGTCAAATATGGAATTTTTGTGATGTAAGGACAAAAATATAACTTTACATGACATGAGTAAAAATAAGAAGAAATATATGAATTATAAGTAATAAGGTAAGTTAAAGTGGAAAAGAAATGAATATAATGGCAATTTGGTAAATATGATAGAAAAAAAAAGAAGGGCAAAATTTGAAATGAACGGCAAATGAGGGACAAAAATGTAATTTTACCCGAAAATGGTAAAATAAAAAATAAAAGATGAATAATGGAAGAAATTATATAGTAAAAATGAATATAAATGGTGATAATGGCAAAATCGTAATTAAGTAGTTGAAATAAATAATCCAATAGAAAAGTCAAATTTTGTATTCTTGCGGCATAAAATAATAAATTATATTAATGGAATTTCTAATTGTGTAAAATTTAGTAAATAAAAGTGTGACTAATTTATCGAAATAAATTAGTCAATAAAAAGCAGTAAAAGAATAGAAGAGTATAAAATATTTCGCTGACGATATAAAAGTCAGTTAAGCGAATAATTAAACGTTTTGGACTAAAAGGAAAAAAATTTGAATTATACTGTCTTAATTTATAATTCAGAATCTGTGTAAAGAACTAAAAAGCTTGAGTATCTGAGCGAATTATCGAAGAATAATTCGCAAAAGTGACTGGAAAAGAAAAAGTGAATAAAAGAATAAAAAGCTATTGATTAGTCAAAGGCACAAAAGAGTGCATTTGATCATAATAAAGTATAGTAATAAATAAAAGAAAGAAATTAAAAGTTTTAAATGTTCAAAAATGTTTGCAATGATAATGATTATGTTTGCCCTTAGCGATAGACAGATAGTATGATTCTTGTTTTGGATATAATTGGCTAGCCATAGGGATACCTCTGTACCGCGATGCAAGTCATGGCAACTTACTTAGCTATGGTTGGGATCTTTGATCTCCATAGATTCTGTGAAAGTGTATCTGTATCTGTTTTGCGAGACTTGATCTTTCGAGATCATTTCTCTATCAGCTACGTGGGACCTTTGGGTCCAGTCCCGTGTATCCTTTGTGGAAAACCTGTTATATTGCATTAGGGGCACATCGAAATGAATAAATAAGTACTGTTTCATTGAATTGAATACAAAAAGTTATAACGAAACGATTCGTTTGAAATAAAATGCAAAGTCAAAATAAATCTGTAAAGATTTCTGGAAAGTGTAATTAGTAAGAAAAAGAAAATAAATGTTTTATAAGAATAAGATATTAAATCAATGTTTAGTTAAGCTTTTACAAGAAATTCGAATATATCTTGTTTTACGTGAAAAAAATAATTTTAATTGATTAGTAATTCTTGTTCCATTTACCACTGTAAAGATAATGACGAGTCTGAAAAATAATATTAATTATCCTGCTTAAAGTTAAAAAGGGATGATAATGACAAAAAGTGAACTTAATGCTTAGGTAACGCTTTTCTGAAAGATAAGTTACCTGAAAAGTAAAACGATATAAACGTATAAAATTATGTAATGGGGGAAAGTAAAATATACAAGTTTTAATTAGATAATATAATTATTAGATCAAAGTTAAAGTAAACTAATAAAATAAATAGTAAAAAGTGAAGTCGGAATATAAATTGAATAATTGACTAGTAAAACAAGTATTAAAAGTAATTTATTTTGGTACTAGTAAAGACACAGGTACCAATACACATTGCTAAATGAAATGATAGTTAAATTGCTTTGGCTAAAAGATAAAAATGAAAGTACTGATAAAAGGTAAAATCGATATTGATTTACCTAAAAAGATACAGTAAGTACAGTTAAAAGTTTAGAATAAAAGAGCAATGATTATTAGAATATGAATTAATAACATGAATAATGATAACTGAAATAAAAGGAAATGTTTAATGAAATAAGAATAGTAGAAGCATAAATTATAAAATTTTACTTATTCTTGAGAAATTCTTGGATTAGTAGTCACCACTGGGCATATTTAATGCTCAGCACGTAGTGTTTACTGCGTGTAGGTTCTGGAGTGTTGCGGGAGCACAGTACATTGAAGGTCCAGATCGGAAGAGAAGATTTTTATATTAGTTAGTATAAGCTTTTGGCATGTATATACTTAGACTATTAAGGTAAAAGATTGTATTGTATTTTGATTATATTTTAATTGTTAATGGATGAGTGGACAGTGTAAGTTTTTGGTGTGATGGGTGATGTTGTTTTAATTGTTTATAAGATTGTTGTTTGATTCTAGAATTAATGAAAAAGTATTTTTAAGTATTTCGAATTGTTCGGAAAAAAAAACTTACTGTCTTCAGTTAAGTCTCGTTTCGATAAAAACTGTTTCGAGAAGGGTGTTACAATCTAGATGAACCAGTTGTAGCATCATATTGCTAATTCTCATGGAATGAAGGTACACTAAAGGAGCTGGAAGTATCTTCCTGAAAATATGGCCATGGCATAGGTTGGGAAACTTGGTGCACACCTAGATAAATAGGAATAGAAGACACTATCGTCCTTCTTTCAACCATGCCTCTCCTGTTACGAGGGGTACTTTGAAATTTTTCATATGGTTTGGTAAGTGGTGGAATATATGTAGGATCAGGTACAGGTTGTCGAGGATAATTTGTTGACATCCTATCATATGCACCTATAACACCTAGAATACTTTCAGATGCCAAACGAATATTATCGCCTTCATGAAATATTCGTTCCGCAGCATCAGATTACAAGAAAAAATAAAATATATTAACAATCATCAATAATATATGTAAGTTAAAAAAAATACATCAACAATAATAGCATATACCGATGAACCCAATGTTGCTCCAACAAGGGTTATCCACCTTTTTATCTGCTGAACATACCATTGCATATACTGTGATCTAGGATGCAATGGGTAATTCAGAACACGATCCGTAATAACCCAATTACGTCTATTGTGCCACTCAAAAATAAATGTTGAAAATTACAATTCCTAATTTTGCTCTGGGTGGCCCCTCAAGTCAATAGAATGCACCTCATCATTTTTTTGTAAAGGGCCAGGAATCGGCTGATCCATACCAAATTATCTTATACACCTATCGGCTTGGTGCCACTCAATAATATGAAAACATATTAGTGACACTACAGATCTCCAGCTTGCATGTCCACTAATACAATATTTATGGCAACAGGTGCATCACATTTTTATAAGATTTCTATACCATCTACAAATTTAATTTAATAATCACCAAAATATTTGCAGAAATTATTTATTTTTAATTTAACATTATTAACTCAATTAAAATAAATATAAATCTAGTCATAGCGCTGTAAGTCCAATGTCTCTCGGAAGTTGTTAACATTTTTATTATTATTGCTTCTTAAAACCAATTGGGCTCGCCACCTGTTACATAATAAATTATGAACTTAGTCAGCATATTTTTTTTAAAAATAAAACTAAAAATATTTCAAAATTATAAATAATAAATTAAGTTTACCTAACACCATACGGTCTTTCCTGATCTAGAATAACTCTATGAATAAAAGTTGGCTTAAATTGAGGGAGTCTTTTTCAGGCCTATATTTAGATTAACTGATGATATCCGCCAAATCCATTTGCACTAGGTCGGGCCGCACGGCATAACTTCCTATATAGCCATGCCAAAACTGCTGATCCTCAGCTATAATCACCGACTTCAGCTAAATTCTTCAATAGCGGCAGGAACATAAAATGAACATAATTATTAACCTGGCTAAGACATAGTAGTCCACCAATACAACATAGAATCCAAACACGAGCAAAACATTGTATTTGATAGTCTATAGTATCGGCCGGTAAGTGATTAAAATTTTCAAACAATCACGATATTCTTAATTTTAGTCCTCTAATTTCTTCTACAGGGGGAACAATGCCCAACAGCTAACCACAAAGCTCAGAAAAGTCATGGTTTAAATGCCCTGTAACTGGACGTCCTTCCACATGCAACCCAATGAGTACCTGTATATCTTTCAAAGTTGTTGTAGCTTCATCAACTGAAAGGTGAAAAATATGTATCTCTGACCTCCACCTCTCCACAAGAGCAGTCAGCATTAACAGTCATACTACCGATCTGAGACACATCATAGAAACTTGATAAATGAAGGTAAAGTATGATCCTTTCATCAATGTTCCTATAGTGACTATCAACACCAGCTCTACGTGCAAACAAGACTTGGTGTTCAACCGAAAATAATAAAATTTATCAAATAAATATATATAGTATATATTTTTAAATTATTTATTATTTAATGTTTCATTGAGAAAATTATTATAACTCTGTTCTAAACCGCATCAACTCAGTGTTTGCCATTCAACATCAAAAGCTCATCGTCGTATGGTGCCGAATATGTGCAAATACCCCAGCATGTGTTACGTGTGCACGTAAAAAAATTATTATTACTAATTAACTATAAATTTAAAACAAACAAAATTCGCATAACTATAATATATTTACCACATAATACATAACTTATATAATATATCAAATTTTAATCGCGAAAAATATACCATATAATGGTAAAACATATTGTGAATTTTTTATTTTTATTATAACATATTCTCTTTTTTTAATCTAATTTTTCTCATTTATTATGACAATTTTCAAATACGACACAAAAATATAAAATATTCTAGCACACTATCCTAGTTCAATTAGTCCCCGTACATGAATCTTTTCAAATTGTATTATTATTTTCACAAATAATATTATATTATAAGCTAAGTACATGTATGAATATTTATACTAACAAATTAAATATTTATATAAATTTAACCTAACCCGCATTTTGTCCACAACTAAACATATATTTCAATTAATAATACAAATTTTGATTTACATTGAATACATATTTCACAAATAATAATGCATTCATTTCTTTAAAATTCAATAAAATTATAATATAAATATATCTTATTTCTGTATTTCAACATATTGCAACATTTTATATAACACTAACATCAAATTTAAATATGAACATAAAATTTTTTATAGTATATTAAAGTGTTAACTTGCCTTTTTTTTCCTTCTCATTTCCAAAATAATCAACAAAAAAACCTGCAAAACCCATAATAATATTTTTTTAAGTATTTAATAATTTAATTTAAAAAAATTTATATAAATTATACTTACCTAGTATTATTTTGAGATCAACTCTTCAATATATATATATATATATATATATATATATATATATATATATATATATATATATATATATATATATATATATATATATATGAAGGACTTAAAAGATGGAAGAACAGTGAAATATAGAATGAGAGTCAAGTTTTATGATGAAATGGTAAAACTATAAAAATGAAAGAGTGAAAGACAGAAGGAGAAGGAGAGTGAAAAATGAAGTGAATAAGGAGGGTATGATTTTTTGTTCTCTTATCTCCGATCAAAGTGATTTGACAGCACAGTGTGAACCACGTGGAGAACAGCTGGCAGCTGCGTCATGCACCAAAAGGCGACATGTGGCAGCTTCGGGAGAGGGGCCGGTTTGAAGTGTTGACCATGTAGTTAACTCCTGCGTTTTCAACCAGGCATGGACTGCAACGGGAGGTGCGGATTGCCACGTGGAAGTCGTAGCGGCTTCCTACATCTTCAAAAGTGGGGCCCACGTCGGCTCCCGAGGTAATCGCGCAGCAAAACACTGTATTTTTCCAAAACTACTCCAACCCTTCTAAATATTTTCTGACACATTCCCTTTCTCTAAATAATTATTTTTTAACATTATTAAAAAAAAAAGAAGCCCAAATGGAGTATGAAAAATAAATTTGTTCTTTTTGTCCATCCTTGGGATAAAATTGTAAATTTAGCTAAAAATACGTGTATATGTATTTTGAAATAGTTTTTATTCCAATAGACAATTAAATAAAATTACAATTAATCAATGTTTTCTTTTCAAGAAAAATTATTTTCAATTGTTGACGTGGCATAATTTGATTGGAGTGCATACAAATGGTGAAAGTAAAGCTGCACCTCTACTGATTCCCTCCAGAAAATGAACAAGGCCGTAGCTTTATCCTTTCAATCCTCACAACTCGTCCTATGAACTCAGTAATCTATGAACCCACATCGATTCCATCAACTCACCCATCTTCACTCTTCCCCCAAATCACAAGATGCAAGTCAATCAAACAACTCAAACAAATCCATGCCCATTTCATCAAAACAGACCTTATCCACGACCCACTTGCCGCCGCGGAAATCCTCAAATTCCTCTGCCACTCCACCCACCGTGATCTCAATTACGCCCGTAAGGTTTTTACCCAAATGCGTGAACCCAATTGCTTCTCCTGGAACACCATCATTAGAGCTTTTGCTGAAATTGATGATAATGATACCAATACTGATATGAACCCATTAGACGGTTTCTTACTTTTTTATCAAATGCTTAGTGATGGTCTCGTGGAACCCAATAGATTCACTTTCCCTTCTGTGTTTAAAGCCTGTGCTAAGACTGCAAGGCTTCAAGAGGGGAAGCAGGTTCATGGGTTGGTTGTGAAATTAGGATTGGATTGTGATGAATTTGTTGCTAGCAGTCTTGTTAGAATGTATGTTATGTGTGGAATTATGGAGGATGCACATATTTTGTTTAGAAAGCACGTTAATGTGTATGATAATAAGAGGATTAAAGAGGCTAATGTGGTTTTATGGAATGTGATGATCGATGGGTATGCGAGACTAGGGGACCTAAGTGCATGTAGGCAGCTGTTTGATAAAATGCCTGAAAGAAGTGTTGTTTCTTGGAATGTAATGATATCAGGGAATGCACAAAATGGGCATTTTAAGGAGGCCATACAGTTGTTTCGACAAATGCTTATGGATAATGTGTGTCCAAATTATGTGACTTTAGTTAGCGTTCTTCCTGCAATTTCGCGATTGGGTGCTCTTGAATTAGGTAAATGGGTGCATTTGTATGCGGAGAAGAATGAAATAGGGATAAATGATGTTCTTGGTTGTGCTTTGATTGATATGTATTCAAAGTGTGGAAGCATTGAGAAGGCAATTCAGGTGTTTGAGAGTTTTCAAAATAAAAGGAATCTTATTACTTGGAATGCTTTAATTGGTGGGCTTGCTATGCACGGTCGAGCAAATGATGCTCTTGATTATTATAAAAGGATGAAAGAAGCTGGTGTTACACCAACTGATGTTGTGTATATTGCACTACTGAGTGCTTGTAGCCATGCTGGTTTAGTTGAAGATGGTCGTTCTTTATATGATCATATGGTTAATGTTGTTGGCTTAGAACCTAGGATTGAACATTATGGATGTATGGTTGATCTTCTAGGCCGCGCTGGACTTTTAGAAGAGGCTGAACAACTTATAGTAAACATGCCAATTCAACAAGATGACGTGATATGGAAAGCATTGCTTGGTGCTTGTAAAATGCACGGAAACATTGAGATGGGTGAACGCGTAGCAAGGATTTTAATGGATTTGTTTCCACACGACAGTGGATCGTACGTAGCTCTATCAAATATGTTTGCCTCTCAGGGAAACTGGGAAGGAGTTGCAGAGGTGAGGCTAAAAATGAAGGAAATGGATATAAGGAAAGATCCAGGATGTAGTTGGATTGAGATTGATGGTGTGATTCAGGAATTCCTTGTAGAAGATGATTCCCATCCAAGAGCTAATGAAATCCATTCAATGTTGAGGGAGATTTCGGAGCGATTGAGGTGTATAGGTTACAAGCCAAATACTGCACAAGTATTGCTAAACATGGATGAAGAAGAGAAAGAAAGTGCATTGCATTATCATAGTGAGAAGATTGCAATTGCCTTTGGCTTAATCAGTACAAGCCCTGGAACTCCACTTCGGATCGTGAAGAACCTTCGTATTTGTGAAGATTGTCACTCTTCGATTAAGTTAATCTCACAGATATATAAACGTGAGATTATTGTCAGGGATAGGAAACGTTTCCACCATTTTGAGAATGGGGCATGTTCTTGCATGGGCTATTGGTAATGGTCCAATTCCAATGGATCGTGGCCTAGGACTAGGCCTTGTGAAGAAATAAGGGTTTTTACCCAAATGTACATCTTTTTTTCAAATTCTTTCACAAAATACAACTTTTCTATATTTCTCTCTCTCCTAGTTTGGTAAAGTTTAAGTTTGGTACCTGTACTTGTTATTTTCATCGCTCTTGTCTTCTAAGATCATTTTTTATATTAATTAATTAATGTCTTTTTTATATTTATCATTAATTTTTCGTTTCTTAACATTTCTCTTATAGATGCATGTCTAAAATTTTCTGGAACTTCTTGATATCCTATTTCAGTATTATAAAAAAGCATTTATTTGACTATCAATTTCTCTAATAGCATTATTAATATTTGTTATAGTAGATAATTTTAATAAAGCTAAATATTTTCCAAATTTTTCTACTCTATCTGACATTTTGAGTATAATTTTTGTAACTCTATTCTATTAAATTTTAATTCATCTACTAATAATTTTGGTCGGGTTGTCGAAACCCTTCAAAATAAATACTAATTCATCTTAACTAACTTGTAGAAATAGTGAAATCAAGGCGAATCTCAAAAGAACTGTGATGATTAATTTCTCAATGTTGATAACAAAAAAATAAAGTAAATGGAGGGTTTTGAATCTTTGGATTAAAACTAAAAGTAAATTAACAAGAAATTAACAGAAAGCAAAAATATTGAATTAAATGAAAATCAATCTTATCAAACTTTCAATTCAAAGGTATAATTCTCATCCAATTGCAACTTTGATCATAGACTTAAAGATTAATTTCTCAATCCAAGAACTCAGTCTACTTAATCGAAAAAGCCGTAGAAAATAAATATTCTCCTAATGTAATTGAATCAAACAAAGCATTTAAAATCAAATCTTACCATTAATTTAACTGGGCACGATAGCGTTCCATATCAATTCAATTGTAGCATTAAGAATTAATGAAAATGACTAAGACTTAAATTAATTGATCGAGATAGCTACAATTCAATTAACTTTGCACCTTTATTTTCCTAGAATTTATTATGCAAGCTATATAAATTGGAAAGCCGAAATCACACACACATAAGCCAATTCCTTGCTAATAAAATCAATCATTCATGACAATTACGGATCACACTCATGGATAGCAATATAAAAATTAATATTGAATTAAGGCATCAACTTAATCAATATAAATAATTCATAGAAAATAAGAATTACTTAGATTGAAGAAATTCCTATTGAGTTCAAAGCCTCACAAAATTACAATTGGAATCAATTCACCCTTGAATTGGAATTAAAAGCTTAGCCACTCATATTCTCAATCAAAAGCATTGTAAAGAGAAGAACTAGAAGCTAAGAACTACAAAAGAAAAATAAATAAATAAATCCCCTAACAAGTCCAAATGCCTCTTTTTATATCTTGGAAAATAGAGTTAGATCCAACCCTTGCTTCCTCTTTTTTGTAGACTTCCAATATAAGCAAAAGACTTCCTATTTAAGATCTTTGAAAAATCCTTACGTGCCTTGGAGAAGCCTTTTGATTGGTGGAGTAAATATTGAATCGGTGGAGTGAACGGCACTTCCTATTGTTCTCACTCCGTGGAGTAACACATTGTTACTCCACCTAGTATTTTGACACTCCACGGAGTGTTTTGCTTCTGCTGGAAAACGTGACTTGCTCTCTCTCTTTGCAAGGCTATTCCAAAAGCCAAACTTCATTTAAGCCCTTTTAACTTTCTTTTCTTCTTTTAATTAAGTCCTAAAAACATTAAAAAAAAGTTTAATTAGATAATTAAAACATCAATTGAAGAAACTAACTATTAAAACAACTAAATTAACATAAAACTATCCTAAAAATATAGTAAAAATACATTAAAAACATAGTTAAATTCACATTTATCAAATTTTATTATTTTATTATTTACTTTTATATTTTTTAAATAATTAATTCTTTTGTTATGTTTATTATATATTCTTCTTTCTTTTCAATTTCTATAATTATTTCTTGCTTATAATTCATTTATGCTTCATCTAATTTTATACTAGTTGAATTTATTTCTTCTGTAATTTTTTTAAATCTTTTTTCTAATTCAATTTTTATATTAATTAATTTTTCTTGAATTTCTTATAATCTAGGTATTTTATAATTTTCTACTGAATCATTTAATTTCATAAATATGCATTCATTTTACATACTTCTAATTATATCATTATAATAATTTATTTTTCTTGTTATTGCATGACATGCTTTTAATATTAAATCACACGTTTCTCTTATTATTATACTCAACATGTTGTTCTAGGCTCCGATACCAGTAAATTACAGAATTCGTTACGGTTCTTAATTTCTTCTTCTTCTTCTAATTATTTCTTGACAAGTATCTATTATTTCTATTACTATTGTAATTTTAGCATGATTGTCACTATATAAACTAATTATTATTTGATTTTTAAATTCTTCATTAAATAGAGAAATCCCAATTATATCTAGATTTCGATGAAAAGTAAAATTTATATTTTCTTTTAATCTATTCATGTCTCTTACTATTTCTCTAATATGTCTTTCTACACTTAAATCTTTAGTATTAAAATAATTTATTATATCGTTTATACTCATTTTATTTATCTTAATGGTATTCTATTTATTTTATTTCTTAAACTTTTTATTCTTGAGTTATTAATGTTAATCATATATTCTAAACTTTTTATTCTTTCATATAAATTATAATTTGGGATTAATTCAAATGTTTCTATAAATCTTTTATTCCTATTTTCTCTTGTTAATTGAATTTTTAACTCCTTATTGTATTCTATTATATTATTAATTCTATTTTGTATTTGAATTATATATCTTCTTAGTCTATCCATTTCAAATTAAAAAGTTTAAAATTTCATTTTAAAAGTATTATTTCCTTTCACCTCCTCTTTAGCATACAAAAATAGAATTGAAAACGGATACCATAAACGAACAAAGATCAAGGTTTCGATATACCTTATAAATTTCCTTCAGGGTCCACTATGCTTCCTTTGATGCTGCAAGAATCCTGTTATGAACAATTTCTGATAACAATTCACCCTTAGACTGAAAACATTCTATGTTGATCTATGCTTCTCCAATCTCTGTACCTCCTGCCCTTTCTTCACACAAGCATGAGCTTGGTACCTCTAGGAGATGCTATAGAAAAGATTTCAGCTAGCAACAGCAATTTTTGCATTATGGATTTTTAAAGAAAATTTTTGGTATATGAGTGGTCTGTCTTTCTAAGTTTATAATAACTAGCTTCTTATATTCTTAAAGAGTTGCAAAATCTAAATACTAAGGTTAATAAGAAAGAATATATTTTGAAATTAGAATTTCATTTCTTTTTTTTTCAAACAAAGTGTACAGAATTTCAGAACTAAATGACAAGCAGGCAAAACATTGATTGAATTCTCAAGCCGTGTTTTCTACCATTACTTAGTGGATTTTTATAGAGGTTGACTCAGCCTCTATTATATTATTGGTCTATATTATTGATTCTATTATTGCTCTATTACATCATTACTTACATAAGGATTGTTGTCTTATTTCTTCAATTATTTCTCCTTTTCTTCAGAGGGGGTCCAACTTCACTAAGCTAGCCTTGTCTCTTGCTTTTGTTTTCCACTATCAATTCCTTTTTTATTGTTTTTCTGAAAAGTTCTTTTGTCGTATCTGTCATTGGTAGACTTCCTTCCAAAAAGGTGTCCAAATGGCCTTCAAGAAGATATTTTTTATGCCAATATGTAGCTAGATTGGTAATTAAAATATCATTTTGATAACTAGTATAATATTTTTTATTATTAGATAAAATTTCTTGTAGTGCTCGTATATTTGTCTCTATATTTTTGAGTCTCATTTCTAGAAGATTTTTTATGATTAATGGATGTAAATTAAAGGTTTTTCGATCTTCGAAAATAATTTCATGCCTTGTAGTTCCCATCTTGATTAAGGTTCCTGCCTTGATTTTCATATTTCTATCATCACCCCATTCAGGAATAATGCTAAAAATACGGACATAAATATTGTTTATTTTTGTTATTCCATTAAGAATCTCAATTTGAGACTTACTTACTTCCGGTAAATGTTAATTTCTTCCAGGTTTTCTCCAGGGAAAATAGTGTGGATGAGTCCAAAACGATAAAATTTTTGTATCGTTTTAGGCTCTGCTACTTTCCAAATTATTGCCTTGTTGTATGTACCATTAATTGAAATAGCACTAATTCCAATTGCATTAGTTAACTTTGCTAAATATTGTAGAGCTTTGAAAAAGTTTGCTTCCCATTGCTTTTTATTTTCTATATTGTTTAATAGAGATCTCTCATCATCATTCTATTGTTGAGATGATAGTAAAAAATCTCTAGAAATTATCAATCGAGAATTAAGATTTTCATTGATGTAGATGCCGTATTTCTTGAGATTGCTTCCTGTGATGATTCAGGACTATCCAAAAATTAAATAGACCGTCTCATCATTAAGTTTCTAGATATTTCTTCCTCTAACTCTCTTAGCAGAAGTGCTAAAGACAATCATTTTGCTAGAATTTTCTTCCTTAGATTCCTTTTGGCGAGGAACCGCCTGAACATAATTCATAAATATTTGGCTAATCTCATTATTTATTTCTAGAATACAAGATATAGCTTTTTTTTATATAGATTCCATTACTTTTTTTTTTCTCCATTGTAAGCTTTGAGATTTTTGTCAACACTTTTTTCCATTTTATTCCTGCAATGTAAATGTTAGTATATTTTTAAGACATTGGTCTACTAAGCAGATCTGCCAATATATTATCTTTTTCTGGAATATATTTAACATCAAAATTAAAATTAGAAAAATATTTTTGCCATCCCATTTTTCTTTTTTGAGCTAATTTTTCATTATAATTCTTTGTAATGAAAGATTTTACTTGAGTATTATCTATTTTTACTGTAAATTTTTTTAGTAATAAAACTAATTCAAATTTTTTATTACATATTTTACTGCCAATAATTATTTTTTATTATTGTGATAATTTTTTTCTGAACTTTTAAATGTTCCCAATGCATATCCATAAATTTTCTTTCCATCTTTGCTTTTTAAAATAGCTCTCCAATAATAATTTGATGTATCTATTTCCAGACTTCATTCTGCAGTTTTTTCTGGTAGGGGTAACTTTGGTAAATTCTTGCAATATTTTTTTATTTCCTTTACTACTTTAATGTTGGCATATGTCCATTTTCAAGGCTTGCCATCTTTAATTTGTCTTGTAATACTTTTCTCTTTTTAGTGCACTCATGTATAAAGTCATTTGCATATGTGACGTGTTCTAAAAATTGTTGGACCATATTCTTACTTTCTAATTGATTAGAAACTTTAATAAAGCTTCCGCTATATGTGGTTGTAATTCGATTTCTCCTTTAAATATTATAAATCCTAAAAATTTTATCTTTTTTTTGTTAGATCTGTCTTTCCTTTAGATAACATAATTACATGCTTGATAAATTTTAATAAAAAAATGTTTAATATGTCTAAAATGTTCTTCCAATTTTTCACTAAATATTATAATATCATCAATATAAGCTAAACAGAAATGCTTTAAATCTTTAAATATATTATCCATCTTTCTTTAGAATATTTAAGGAGCATTACATAGACCAAATGGCATAATCATCTATTCGTAATATCCTTTTGGTGTATTAAATGTTGTATATTTTCTACTTTTTTGACACATTTTAATTTACCAAAATCCAGATTTACAATCAAACTTTGAATATCAAATTTTTCCTTTAATGTTACTTATTAGGATTTCTTTATGAGATATTAAATATCCATCAAATTCTATAGCTACATTTAATTTCTTATAATTTATGACCATTTTAGGTTTATTTCTTTTTATTTTTATGTGATTTCTAACCATAAAGCACTACAAAAAAATCATCAATTAGTAATGAAAATTGTTGATTTTATGTTGCTAATCAAAATTAACAATGAAAAAATTGGTTACAAATTTAACAGTTGCTATTTTTTAGCAACGGAATTGATTTTCGTTGCTAAATTTAGCAATAGAATTTTCAATTTCGTTGCAAAATCCACCAAATGTATGATTTCATGAATTTGTCAAAATTACCAACGAAATAGAATTTTTGTTGCTAAATCAACCCACCGATTAAAAAAAATTCACAACGGTACTATCCGTCGCTAAAAATTATTATAATTTTTTAATTTCAGAAATCCATAAATGCCAAAAAAGAAAGTTTGGGACATTGCATGCCTCGAGAGTGAAAGAGCCATTAACTATCAGAAACATATGATTATAAGGCAATATAATGTAAACCAAAAATTAACATAAACTTTAATATCATATACAGAAGGTAGGCCTTATCCAGCAAATACTAAAAAATATTTTGAAGTTCCAATGTAATTTGGATCCAGCAAATGAGGTCAATGCCAGGTCAAGAAAATCACAAATATACAACAAAACACACAAAATTCAAAAGAAAGAAATTAACAAAAATAAGCACACAAGCAAGCTAGATATATTCTCTTAGAGCGGGTAAAACACGACCGTTAACTGAAGCAACACTGGTATTGATTGAAATCGAGCTATAATTTGGAACCTTTTCAACTGTCATTAGGTTGACCAGTGGATCCACTTTGCTTGGCAAGATCAAGTGAACAACATAGCTGTCATTACAAAGG
This sequence comes from Excoecaria agallocha, assembly GCA_037975025.1. Classification (NCBI taxonomy): domain Eukaryota; kingdom Viridiplantae; phylum Streptophyta; class Magnoliopsida; order Malpighiales; family Euphorbiaceae; genus Excoecaria; species Excoecaria agallocha. The sequence continues at coordinate 50,350,653 of CM075807.1, read as the reverse complement.
GCAACCCTTGTCGATGGTGTGATCTTTGTGATATCAATATTCTTATCAATGTCAACAACATATTTTCCTTCTGGATGAACCTGGAAAGCAAACAAGGATGTCATGCATGACATGCTGGTGCCATATGAGTCTAAGATGCTTAGATCTAAAGATATCAAAAACACCTCACTATATGTTATCAGTATATTATATCAATGTAAAGAAGTAAACCCAAAATGAACATATTAAAATCACATAAAACTAGAAAATGTGTTATAGACAAGAAAGCTTGAAAAATAATATAAAATAGAACTAATATTGCAAAAAACCAACAAAACAGTTCTATTTGTAACATACATAACAAACCTTTTATAAATAATGACTTAGGTTTCTCATTTGAGCAAAACCACTAATTCCCTTATGCAGATTGAAATAAATATTGACTTATTCCACAAAGATGCATATACCATATGTAACCCAAGCAGTTCATTATAAATAAGGTTTTTGAGTTTTCCTGGCTCAGGCCAACATAATTGTGGTTTTTGAGTTAGCCTGGCTCAGGTAAAACAACAGGCCGGTAAGGAAAAGGACTATCACTCAGATTATGAGATACCATTAATATTATTTAAATAAAAACTATCAATTTAAAAAAAATCACCTTTGAACTATATAAGCATGATGTCTGCATAACAAACATTAATAGTCAACATAAGAACAGCACATGCATAGAAGTTGAAGAAACTCAGTACCTTAACCAACACCTTATTTTTCCCTTGGGTGGTTTTAAAGCTTGAATGGAAGCCCCTGCATCCTAGAACACCACCTTTTACCTCTGCAAAATTCTTCGAATCATTTACTATTTTGCAGCATACTGTCACAATATAATGTCCAGCACCCTTATAGCTTCTTGAGAGTTCTCTGATTCCTGTCCATGAAGAGCATTTGCAATTAAAGTAGTGGACTATTATGGTTTGATGAGTCGTAACTCACAAGTAATATCAATCAATTAGATATATTTTCAAGGATTTTGAGCCAACAACATGGATTTAGTGATTAGTCATTCAAAAAAGAGGAAAACCTGAAGTCATGAGTAAAAACTCAGTACCTTTGTAAGTTTCAAATGCGTAATTAACAGTCCAGTCCATTTGGTTCGCAGCTCTCCCACTTACTGTACCTGTCTACAATAAATTTCCCATTAAAAACAAATATATATATATTTACACACAGTAATTAAAGTAAACAATTTGGCATCAACTAGCCAGTAGCAAAGTTGTTACCACCACAGTTTGATTGTTTCCCAGAGTAATGACGGTAGGAAAAGCTCTATCAATGATACTTGCTGCTATAGGGTAATTGATTAGTTATCAATTGTACACTAAGGAATAAAATGCTGCAACTATACATTCTTTCTAAATTTTTGAACCAATAAATAATTCTTGGTTGCTTCAGAAACAGAAAAGAAGGTATTGGCAAAAAAAGAAGGATATATACCTTGAGAAACTCCAAACAGTAGTCTGAATGATAACTTCAATATTACACACTATATAACATTCTAGGGAAACATTTTGCTGGCTGTCATCAGCAAATTTGTCCATGTCACTTTTTTGTTGCTGCTGGAGTCTGGGACGAGGTTTAGTGAAATATTTTCCAATAAATTCCTCAGCCAAGACAGGATACTTCTATCTGATCAAGTTCTCCAAGCATTTTTGGTAAGAAAAATCCAGTTTAGAAGCATCAGTTGAAACCACATAGAAGCACTGGCTTTTTGCATAAATGTTGTGCTTGTCAACCTATAACATCAACCCAAGGTTAACCACTCACAAATGGTATTATGCACACAAGGCCTAAATAATGGTACATGTTATTGAACATTCTCAAATGACATCTAAATACGAACACATACAGAAAAGCTTTCTACCAGGACAAAAAACAAAAGCAATGTAAGAGCAATTCGCAATTATCATTTCTACTGCATTATGTACTGATTCTATGAATATGATAAAGTAAAAATATATAAGTTCATCAAAAGTAAGTCAAATATACATTTTCCTTAGTAAGTTCCTCAAGCTATAAGATATAATGTTGAGAAAGAGCTCTACAATAAGATATAATATTGAGAAAGACAAATCTGTTACCTTTTACAGTCCTTCATTTTCCTAGTAAGTTCCTTAAGCTGTTTACTTTGTCTGTTGGAATCTTTGATTTTATCCAGCCTCTGGAATCCATTTCTGCAGAGATACAAATAAAGTCCATACATAAATTATTCTTCCTTAAATGCATGTTAGGATGGCAATACAACACATGTGCAGTCAACCACATTTTGGGGTAATCAAAATCAATGTTGGAGACACAATTAGAAAAAGATCATGGCCATAGTGTGGATCTAAATGCTAAATCACACCAAACAACCAAAAGAATTGGATGTAATGATCCAAAAAATTGATTTCATTTCTGGTAATGCATAAATCTAAGCAACTATTTCAGATGGCAGAGCTTTATATCTGTGATAATTAATTGCACATTAACTTCATACCAAGTGAATGATTTAAGCCCTTGCAATAGATACAAGCGAGAACCCATTTGCAACAGAAGAGTTTCCTTCCACAACTCCTTCCCAGGATTCAAAACTCTGTTGTCACCTCTGAAATTATTAATCAATAAAACTATTATAGTTCCAATATAAAGAGCACATGGAGAAGTGATTATGTTGGTTCAGTCATGAACAAGAAAGCAAATACAATTCAGAAAAGTTAGACTTTTAAGTATATTGACATTTCTCCACAACTACAGCTAAAGAAGCTGAGAAGGTAGAGAAATAATGCCAAATGAGAAATCATGGCGACCCCAAAAAAATCCCAAGCTTTAGCTTCAAGTTCTCAAACCGATCAATCATCTTGATGTCTAAAATAGGATACCCTTATAGCTATACATATTTTAACTAGAAAAAATGGTTTCACACACACATAAAAAAATGATTTTGACAAATATTTTTAAAGACTAAAGCACCAAATAACTAAACTCAAACATAAAATATTATAACAATCCTTTTTATTTTCCATAAAAATAATATTCGTAGGTGTTTTATTTTGAATGAAATTTCAATTGCAATTATGAAAAAAAAACCAATTAGACAGCACCAGGCACATAATGTATGGTTTAATAACCTAATGGATTGGTATTGTCAGTTTTGTCCACGAAAGTTTCTTGCATTAACCACATTTAATATGGATATAAATAAAGTTTACAATGTCCCTAGACAACATAATCAGGGAAATACTTCAAAGTGAAACTTACAGATACAGAGTACCAAACAGGACTAATACCCCAAAACTGAATTAAACCCCTGTGAAGCCTCTGTAAATAGAAAAAGGATCTTTAAAAAAAATTAACAAAAAAGAGAATTCAATCTCCTATTTCTCCCAACCATTCAAACCTACTTTTGTCACATAAAAAGAAAAAGAACCCTCTTTAGCCCACAAGATCAGGACATCTAGATAATTCAAAATATTATAAAAATTAATGGAACAGAAAGGAATTTCTTAAATGGAAAAGCCAAGCTGCAAAAGTTACGAATCCATACCTCTCCAACGGCAACACAAGGATTGGTTTCAAAGAACTCTTTGAGGGTGTTATACCAGTTGGGAGTCCTCTCTGCAACATACCTGCAAATAAAGGAGACCAAAACCACCAATAAACAGTACTTATTCTCCAAAATCATGAAATAAGAAATCAATTACTCTAATTTCAGTTATGACTAAATCAAATAAAGGAGACCAAACCAGGGAATCACAGAAGGGCACTGCTCAACCATCTTTTTAACCTATCACCTATTACACACACATACATATAATAATTTGTGAAATTTGAAAGTTCCTTTAGAATTTTCTTTTTCTAACATTTCTTTTTACAAAATCTTGAAGTTTCTTTAAAGTTTCTCAGCAACCAAAAAGCATGAACTACGTGAAAATCTCTATTTCTAAAAACAAATAGAAAATTACCTATTGGAGCATGGACCATGCGCTTCTGCCTACGGAGGTTTGGGGTTTGTCTAAGCTCACCGAAGTAGCGAGTAGAAGTGGACGTCGGTGGCTTACCGAAGATATGACCTAAGAATAACTACCTGAGAGTTGTTGATGTTTCCCCATAAACAGAAAGAAAATAAGCAAGAAGATGATTTTATTAAGTGAGAGGGAGAGCGAGAGGGAGAGGAGGAACAGGGCAAGATGGCGAGACAATGAGAGAATGAAAAAAAGGAACGGCGAGACAGGGAGAGAAGGAAAAAAGGAAACTATTTATACTTAAGGCAAAAATGAAAATAGGAATGAAAAATTAATAGCAACGGAAAAACTTTTCGTTGGTAATTCACAACTGAATTTCTTTAAGGTTGGTTATTTAGCAACGGAATTTATTTTTCGTAGCTAAAATACCAACGAAAGATTTATTCCTTTGATAATTTAGCAATGAAAATGAAATTTCATTGCTAAATAATCAATTTTAATGCAATGCAATTTCAGATTAGCAACAAAAAAATTTTTCATTTCGTTGCTAATTTAGCAACAGAATTTATTTTTCCTTGGTGATTTTCGTTCCTAATTTTTCTGCCATATGCTAATGCCTTATTTAGCAACAGTATAAGCATTCTATTGTAAATTTCCATTGCTATATTTTGAAGGTAAAATTTTCCTTCATTTGTAGCAATGAAAGATAATCATTTTTATTTTCGTTGTTAAATCTAAATATTTTAATCAATTTTAGCAACGAAATTTGATTTCTGTTGCTATTTTTTTATTACTATTTTAACATTTTCTTGTTAGAAGGCTAGACTACTATAAGAATTTATACTTGGTTTAATCAAAATTTTCTCTAATAATTCTTTTATCTGAATATCAAATTCTTCTTCGTCTTCCTTGCTATACCACATTCTTTTACTTCTTATAGGCATTTTATGTTTTAATTCTAATTTGGCATATATTTTATTTTTCTTCCACTTTTTTATTGGATTATTCCCTATACATTTATCTAATAAAAAACTAATTTCTTTTGAAATTGCTAAGTTTTTTAATTTTATTTTCTTTGTTTTCTTCTGTGTTATATTTTCTTATGGGTTCTTTTTCTATATTCTCACCACAGTTCACTACGCGAGGAACGAAGGAAGAGGAATTCCATTTATAAGCCTGGACTAATCTAAAACAAATAATTATGTGCTTACATGGAGTTGTTAATTGTAAATATTGAGGGCCAATACTTATAAGATAGTAATTTGTTAACCAAGCATTTTCTAATAAAATATCATATCCGTGATGTTTAGATTGATATATTTTAGGTATCTGAAGTAAATAAGATTGGACTTGTATTTTTATATTTTCTACCACTAAATTATATTTAATAGTGTTTCCTATTATATCAATTCCTAATTTATAGGCATTTGTTTTCTACCATAATTCTTCTAGGAATACATAGGTTTGTACCAAGTTTATAGCTAATCCTGTATCTATAAATCCATTATATGAAACTATATGATAATCTTTATAAAGTATTTTTATATTTATATAAATACTAAATAGACTAGTTTCTAATCCTTGCAATTTTATATTAATTTCCATTATATGTAAAAATTATATTTTCATCAGTGATATTATATGGAGTTATATTTTTTAAAAAGTCTAATTCTAATAAAATTGGTATTTGATAGATGATATAGTGTCCATATTTATTTCTATCATTATAATTGCTATTTTTTCACTTATATCTATTAATGATAAATTGATTCTTACATATTTATTTATTGTATATTTATTTCCTGAATAATCTAAGAATTCATATATTTCATCTAAATTATAATTGGTAAATGTAAAACTAAACTTTCATTTATATGAGTTTTTTCTTCTCTGGTATCAATCAATATTTTTAACAGTTTTCATTCGCCACCTATATCTAATTTTATTTCTATATAATATTGTTTTGCTTTTAAAGATGATCTTAAATCTATACTTCTTCTAGATTGAGAATATATTTTTCCTTGTTTATCTATTATTATTGGTTTATTTCTGAATTGAGGTATTTGATTTTCATTGGAAGATTCTCCTGATAAGATTAATAATTTTTCTCCTATATGTTGTATTCTAGGTGTAATTCCTATATTTTTATTTCTTTAGTCATACTAGCTAGTTGGAGTTAATAGTCTTGTTGGTATATATTCAACTAAATCAGAGAATATATCATCTATATCTACTTGTAATTTTATATTATCTTTTTATAACTGTTTATGATGACTAGTTGTGAAAGCGTATATTGTTCTATAAGTTACTGAAAATACTTTTGATCTACCTATCATTTCTATCACAAGTAATTTATGATATAAATTTAATACTTGATCTATATTTTTATCCTATAAATTTATTGAAAAGTATGGTATTCATGTACGTAAATTTTAATTTTTTTATAAACTAACTTGATACTACTCCTAGTAGAGCATCTACTAGGTCATTTAATATCTTATCATCCATGCAAAATAACTATATGGGATTGTCTATTCCTTGTCTAAAATGTGCCTTTATTATTATTTGTATTGCTCCTAAATATAAATTTTTATATCTATTGTTATTTGATAATTTTGATAATGCTTTGTTTATTTCATCTTTATTGATTAATCGTATTAATGTATTTCCTTTAGTATGATATATATCTATTGTTGATTCATAATGTTTATCTATGTATGTTGCTTTACAAAACTTTTTAAACCATTGCATTTTAAATATATCTTCTATTTTAATATTTAATCTATGATCATTTAATTGGCTAAATTTTTCTTCGTCAAAAGTTTTATTATAGCTAAATATATTATTATTGTCTATTATGTCTTGATCCTTATTATCAGAACTCATTCTTCTTCTTTATTTTTTATTAGATTCAGACTCAATTTCTATTTCAAATTCAGTTAGTATATTTTCACTATCGTTTTCTAATTCAAAATTTTGACCTTTGGAACTATATTGGGAATCTATTTCATATATATTTTCATTGTCAGATATATCACTATATTCTATAGGTTCATAATTTTGTTATATTAAATCTTTATATATTCTATATGCTTTATAATTCTCTTTATTTCTCTTTTTAGGACATTTATTTGCATAGTATCCTTTTTCTTTATAAATGCAACAAGTACATTTTTTAGGTTTTTTCTTACAAAATCTTTTATTTTTTCTAAAAAATCTTCCTTTATTAAATTTATTCTTTTAAAATGGTTTAAATTTTCTTTTATAAATTTTTTTAAATCTTGGTTTATAATATTTTTTTCTTTGTTTTCCTATACCTTTTATATTTTTTACTTTTTTATTTTTATCATAATATCCTTATTGAATTGGTTTTAGCTAATATTGAACAACATAATCCTCCTCTAAGTTCCTTTCTTACTTTTCTATTTTCATATGTTAGATTGCACATTTCATTTATTCTTTGTTTCATATAGTTTTGATAGGCTCTTAATGTTCCTTCTAATATCTTATTTTTATTATGAATTTCATTTAATGACTTTAATCCCCATGGTTTTGGTAATTTAGTTACATAAGATTGTTTTAAAACTTTTTATTTCTAGACCACTTAATATTTCTAATTTTGCTACACTATAAGAAAATTCTGAAATAGCAACAAAAATTGTTGATTTTTTGTTGCTAATTTTAAATTAGCAACGAAAAAATCGGTTGCAAATTTCATACATGTTATTTTTAACAACGAAAATGATTTTCATTGCTAAATTTAGCAACGGAATTTGAATTCCGTTCCTAATTTCAACCAATGTAAGTTCAGTGAATTGTTCAAAATAGCAACGGAAAATAATTTTCATTGCTATTTTTAGCAACGAAAATCACAATTTCCTTGCTATTTTTAGCCAGTATTATAAAAAAATGCGACGAAGTTTTTGTCGCTCTTCTGTCACTAAAATATTGTTGATTATTTACAAAATTACTTTTAGTTTTTGTATTTGTGGCCCATAAGATCTCAAAAAGTTTTAAACTTGGATTGTGATGGAAGATTACGAACTAAATCAAATATTTGTGGTAATCACATATAATACAAAATGGAATTAATTTTCACTCTATTTGTATAAATTGTAACGATAAAAAATAAAATAAATATGGCCCATAAGATCTCAAGTAGCATAAAATTAACTAAATTTGCAGAGCCAAAGCAGCAGCCCCATTTCCTTTTTTTCAACTACGACATGACTCCTCTCAATTCATCAAAATTAATTCAAAAGCAAAAATCATACAAAGATTCAAAATCAATTCAAAACTTGCATCCAAAGATCCAAAATTAAATCAACCAAAATCAAAACCAAGAAGACAAAGAGATATGAGTTAGAACATACCTTTGAAATTTAGATTCTTTAGATCCACAAAAGAAGAGAAACAGACAAACCCAAAACTCCATTGAAGACAAACCCACTTTTACCCTTTACGGTGAGTCAAGTGAGTCTTAGATTGGGAGATCTAACCCCAAATAAACAACAAAGAAGCAAAAACGAAAATTAAAGACAAATAAAATTATCGAATCAAAGAAAATCAAGAAAAAAAAATAGAAAAAGTGAAAATTGGGAGAAAAATAAGTACCTTTAGATGAGATTGAAAGAGTAGATCGACGAATTACAGTAGCCTTGATGGAGAGCGAGCGAGAGAGAGAGAGAGAGAAAGATAGGCTTGAGGCACAAAAAGGCAAAATTAAAAGAAAATCGCAATTTTTATACCTAGGCCTAAGTAAAATTAGCAACGGAATAAGATTTTCATTGCTAAAATAGCAACGAAAAATGAATTCCATTACTATTTTTTAAGACAATTTTTTCTCGAAGGATCTTAATTAATTTCGTTGCTATTTTTTAAGACAAAATTTTTTTCTCGAAGGATCTTAATTTAGCAACAGAAGAGTAATTCCGTTGCTATTTTCTCAAATTAGCAATGGAATAAGATTTTATTGCTAAAATAGCCACGAAAAATAATTTCCATTGCTATTTTTTGAGACATAATTTTTTTCGAAGAATCTTAATTTAGCAACGGAAAAGTAATTCCATTGCTATTTTCTCAAATTAGCAACGAAATTAAATTTTCGTTGCTATTTTCTCAAATTAGCAACGGAATAAGATTTTTGTTGCTAAAATAACAATGAAAAATGAATTTCGTTGCTATTTTTTAGACAATTTTTTTCAAAGAATCTTAATTTAGCAACGGAAGAGTATTTTCGTTACTATTTTCTCAAATTAGCAACGGAATTTAATTTTCTTTGTTATTTTTTGAGATAATTTTTTTTCGAAGGATCTTAATTTAGCAACAGAAGAGTAATTTTGTTGCTATTTTCTATAATTAGCAACGAAAAATGAATTCCATTGCTATTTTAGCAATGAAAATAAAATTTTGTTGCTAAATTTTGTTCCAAATTTTTAGCGCCAACTCCTGGCACTTAATTTAGCAACGAAAAATGAATTTTGTTGCTATTATAGCAATAAAAATGAATTATGTTGCTAAATTTTGCCCCAAAACACTGCCACCATCTTTTGCCGCCCTTTTTAGCAACAATATATAATTTCCGTTACTAATTTTTGGCGCCACTAGTTTCCATCTTTTTTAGCAACGAAAGACAAGCATTTTTAATTCTGTTGCTAAAACCTTACACTTCAACCAAAAATAGCAACGAAAATTTTTTTTTCGTTGCTATTTTGACATTTTCTTGTAGTGCTATATTATAATAATATTTATTAAATTTACAAGTGTATTGTTGTAGATAACACATACTATATATTGTTAAATTTTGTATTTTTCATAAATTTTATTGTCTTACTTTTCTTGATGTATCCGTAGGTTCAGTCCAAGTGCCTCCTAGAAATTCAAATTTTATAGCCACTTAAAATTTTTGTAATAAATCTTTTGTTGTATCAATTGTTGAAAAAGTTTTGTTAATTATTCCATATTTTACGTTTTGTCTATTTTCTGGACTAAGAGCATTCCACTAATTTGCTACATTTCCTCTTAACGTACTTATTAAGAAATTACTTGTTATCTATAAATCATATCCACTTAATATTATTGCCAAATTTTCCATTTTTATCCTTTTTTTATTTCGTCTTGTATGTCTTTTATACAATCTAGACCTAGCTATGTTCCATTTGGATATATTGGTTATGTATTAGATTTTGTTATGAATTTAGAATTATTATTTATTGGTCTTGATCTAGGTGTTTTAACTTTTATATTTTTCGTATTTTCTTATACCTATATTTCTTTTATCATATCTTCTTTTATTTCATTTACTATTCCTGAATATTCTGCTGTTTCCAATTTTACTTGATTAGATGTTGGATTAATATTCATTTTTTAATTTCCTATTTCATGGGTTAGATTTAAAATATCATCTTCATCTATTTCATTTTGTTCATATAATTTTAATTCTTCTTCTAATGTTAACTTTTGTGTCTTTATAATTACTCCTTCTTGTACAGGTTCTTTCATTTTTTTTCTTTTTCTTTTTCTATTTTTTCTTCTCTTGTTCTTAATTTTCCTACTTCCTCTTTAATTTCTTTTAAATATCAAATATTTTATCCATTTTTTCGTCTGCATTTTCCTTTTTAGGTTTTTTAAATGTAGTAGTGGGTAGACAGTAGACTTAAACTTCCACTGCTGTAATTATTTTCTCTATATAAAGTACTAATAAAACTATATGGTTTATTACTCATATTTCTTATATTTTGGTTTATAATTTTTAAGTTATTATTTATTTGATAAAATTATTAATCATATGGATATCCGTCTATATTTTTTTATTTCTTCCATTCATTATATCCCATTTTAATAGATATGCTATAAATTTTTCTATTTGATTTAATTTATTTAATAATCTAGTTTCTATCCATTCATTATATCCCATTTTAATAGATATGCTAGAAATTTTTCTATTTGGTTTAATTTATTTAATAATCTAGTTTCTAGATTTAATTCATTTAATATTCGATATTTTATTAATTTTAGATTTTCTATAGTTTCTATTTGATTTAATAACTTTTTTTTTATTTTTTCTGCATTTAGGCTTAATTGTACTCTAATATCTTTTATTAATTTTCTATTTGTCATATTTGTATTATCTATTTTTTCTAATTACTTAATTAATTCTATATCTTCTTTGCTTAAATTATTTAGTAAAGACTTTTCCATTTTGGACTAAATTGAAAATTTTCCTTAACTTTTCTTGGTTTTGTCTTATTATAATTGTTGTATTTTTGAAATAAAAGTTTAGAAAGTTGACTATGGGTAAAAACTTTTGTCAAAAGGTTGTATATGGGGTTACCTCGAAATAAAAATATTACAGGGCCCAAATATAAATAACTCCTATATTATTATTATTATTATTATTATTATTATTATTATTCACTATTAACAAAATTATTCTAGTTTATGTACTAGATTCATAATATAATATAATATAATATGTCTAATTTTTTAAAAATTAAATGAAAGTGAAAAATTAAATGAAAGTATTATGTGTTGGTAAAAAAACTCGATCGTATTTAATAGGTTTTTTTGGGGTATATATAGAGATTCTATTTCATAATATTATGATGATAAAAAGAATTTAATAACGTTATCTGAATAATAATGATTAAAAAAAATGGAATCCTAGAGAAATGAGGTGCGAATGCTTTTTATCTGTGTTCTTTTCAGGTTAAAATAATTAAAAAAATACAATAATAATAATATGTTCGGAGCATGCCAAACAAAGTTGCATTGACTAAGATATTTGCTATTCTCAGTGAATTTAATAATTACTTTACATCTTGAAGTGGACTGTGATTTGAAATCTCATGCTAGTGCTCATTTCTTCGTCGGAGATTTGTCCTAAAGCTTTGAGTTGTCACCTAATCAAATTATCATGGTCAAAGGACTTATTTTATTTTCACCAATATAAAACAAAATTTATTATTATCTCTTTTAAACTCGGCACATGCATTTATTTTTCATTTCATAAAACATTTGCCGCTCAAAACAAAATTGTTCTCATTCTACCAATATGTAAATTATTGTAATCTCTTTTTATTTATTTATTTTTGTAATTTCTTTAAAATATAACAACAATTTATTTCATAAAATAACAATATAAATTCAGTGTAGATAAAATATTTGTCTGTAAATATAAATTTTAACAATTAAAATTTATTTTAATAATAATGAGGAAAACCATTCAAGTAAAGATTATATTAAATAAAAGGGAACCAATGATTCCTTGCACAAGCGTGAGTTGAAACAGTGAGATTCCGAAAAAATGCCAATATATATAATTATATGACATATTTAAACCCTCCTACCGAATCTATTTATTATTTTTTTTTTGAAAAATAATTTTTATAATGACTAATGTAAATTCTCAAGTATTCATTGTATTTTGAAGGTCCCATGAAAAAAAATACAATAAAGGCCAAAGGTACATTTTTGCCTTGATATTGTTTAAAAAGTACAACTTTACCCCTAATATTTTATTTGAGAAATTTTTTGCCCGCCACTACTATCAACCACTGTCAATTTTGACCAAACTCTTGTTAGTTGATCGGCGATGTGTCAAAATTGGACACGTGCCAGAAGATGATTGGCCACGTCATCGTCCAATTGGCAACACGTGTAAGCCACATGTTAGGGTAAAAAAAAATTACTTTTTCATATTACCCTCTTTTATCTGTCTTTTCTATCTCCCATCTCTCAATCTGAAGCTTTCTCTTTCTATCCATCGATGCTGGCTTTATCTCCTTCCTATCACGCAAATATGTGTCTGAGATCAATAAATCTTTCCTCTTTCCATCTCGTTAACTCCATTGCAAGATCGATCTTGATAACCCTAGAAATATAGAACCCTAATAATCCTTAATGGGTCTTAAACAAAAAACATATATGGCGACATCACCTTCAAGCTCTTTCAATTCTTCAATTAATTGAAGACAGTGGGATAGTAAATGTTCGAGGAATGAAGGTATGGAAGTTAGGTATTTGTGTGGGAACAAAGCTGTCGTACTCGAGTTATGGAGCATAAGCAACCTAGAGAGGAGATTCTACAGATGTCCCTATATTGGAGTAATAATTTTATTTCCTTTTTTTCATCTTCTATATATATATATATATATATATATATATATATTGTGATGAGATGAAGCTAATTTTTTTATGTTTACTTTGTACTGTCCATCCCTTGATAGGGCAGAGAATGTAACTTTTTTTTCTTAGTTCGATTTTGTGGCAGCAATAAAGGAAAGGTCTCAAATGTTGTTGTATGAATTGCATATGGAGAATTTACAACTACAACAAGAGATTATGAGATTGAATAGAAGGATAGAAGGCCAATTAACTGCCATACAACAATTGGCAACGAATTTTAAAGATAGGGATGATTTTTTTGAGACTTTGCTAAAGAATGGTATGAAGCTGACATTAAATGCAAGGAAAAGTGAGCATGAGTACTGTTATAATTGGGCGGTGAAGGTTGTGTGTTTAGTATTTGTTGCTTGGGTTTCTTTTCTAATAAGCAAGATGTATGCGTAGTTTAGTATGTTGATCTGTAGTGTAGAATTTGAACTAGTTTGCAGAAAGTAGGATGAATTATGTTGATGTTATTTTGCGGTGCAGAATTTGATCCAATCTTGTAACCTTTTACAAACATTCAATATGAAATTAAGTGCACTTGTCCTGTGATATATGTTGTTTATTAGCATAGAGTGGATGAATTCATATTGAAGTTTAATTGGCATAAAATGGACAAAATGTTGTTGAATAACAACAATTATTATATTTGCCTATAACAACAGTCAATAATTAGCATAAAATGGACAAAACCTAAAGCAGAAAAAGGTGTTCATGAGCATTAAAATACTACATCACCATTTTATTAACATAGTATCAAAATATGTTATATGTTCATGGCAGCATATATTATACTTCCAATTTACAAAATATAGTTCTTAAAAGTATATAGATATCTATACTACAATGAGCAACGTCTCATACAAAGTGATCCAAAATATCATAACAAAAATTGCCTATTACTAATTTTTTTCTCTTCTTGAATTGCCTCCTAATGTTTTGCTTCTCCAAATCAGTGAGCAAAAGTCTTTTTCTTCTTGGGGGCTAAAATGGCAGCCTTGTTGGCATGAAAACCTCATATCCATTTCCTTTAAAGTTTATGATCTTGGAACCTGTGAGGATATGACTTGTCTTCCTGAAAGTTGTTCTCACATCTTTTTCACTTAAAATTGGGAATTTTTTCTTCGGGTTAGCTTCATGTTCAAGCATGATGGGTGTCGAATCCTCATCTTCACTACTATCATTTTCATCTCTATAAGAACCAACAACGTAGTTTGATGCATGTCCAGGTTGCATTATAGAGAAAATTTTCATTATATAGAGCATGAAATATAATTGCAAACATAAAATACTCACATTATAAACTATTCTGCCATTTTCATCGTAGAATATCCCTTGTCCCTTTTCTTTTTGATGTTGACTTTACTGTTGACTGAATTGCCTCATTTTGTGTCTTAGGATGGCATTTGGTATTCTGGAAGCATGTGATTCATCTGCCATATTTGGTACCTCATTTGCTTGCACACTGCTACCCTGCTCTTACTGAATTGTTGTCTCTTCTACATGTTCAGCTTTGCATAGTGGCAGTGTTGTTATCAAGATGAACAGGGTTATTATCCTATTCACATAAAGGTTCATCATGTAAGTTTGGTTTGCTAGGATCCTACAAAATTTACAAGATAGGAAAAAGATCATTGTCCATATATATACATATTATAATGCATGCAAAATATATAGTAAAGTAATTGAAATTACCCTTGTACACTTTCGTTTGTTGTGTCCTAACCCTCAACAACTACCACAAGTCTGTTTTCTCCTTTTTTTTTGACAAGCTCTCGATCATTGGCCCTTTATTTATTTGTAATTGTTGTGTTTGTACTTTATTCCCTGCATATCCCTTTTTGCCCTCCATTTTATCATTTTTTCTTATTTTTTAGGTTTGCCAGGCATCTTTGAAATAGGTGGAGGTTTAATATTAGGAAAATTGGCTACATTTCATAATTTTTTGTCCCTTACTGGCTTCATCTTATTTGCATATGCTACTCCATGTTTTGTCTTATGATAGTACTGGGAAACATGTTGAACAGGATCATCTCTTTTGTGATAAAATGCAGTAATTGTATGTGGACATAGGATACCAGTCAAGTCCCATACCCTACAAGTGCACATTTGGTTATCAATCCAAACACTATACTTGTCATATCCCTCACTGACCTCATAAGCAGATTCTCTATTCCATTCAACTCTACAACTGGATACAATGTCTGCCTAATCCTTAAACATCTTCATACATTGTGGACTATCATCATTAATCCAACTACTCATTTTCTTTTCATTCTCAACCAATAAATTTGTTATCTTAATTCTGATTTCATCTACCATTTTCACAATTGGTTTGAACCTAGCAGCTAATATCTAAGAATTTAATGTTTCAGAAATGTTATTATCCACCATGGCAGATTTGCACCTACTGTTGAAATAGGTCCTGCACCAAGCTTGTAAAGCATAATTAACAATATCATTGGCTGCCTTCTTAGATAAATCTCCCATATTCTTCAAATTGTCATAAAACTCCTCCTTATATGTATTCCAAGAACAAATCCAGAATCTTTTCCTAAATTCTTCTCCTCTTCATTTCCCACACCAATTATCATAAATATGCCTTGCAGACCGCCTATGTTCGGCCAGTGGAAGCACCTTTAACACTGTTGGGATTAATCCCTTCAAACAAACAAATATCAAGCATATGGATAAATACATGCATTTCAAGCTATGGAAAAAATAAAGAATAGTAAAATTAAAGGCAATAAACACTAACCTTTTGCATGTCACTCATTAGTGTGACCTGCGATCCATCACCGAAATCAAGCTCTTGGACTAATCTTTTTCAGAAACCAACTCCAGTTATGCTTGTTTTCTTTACTGACTACAACAAAGGTAATGGAAAACATTTGGTTCATACCATCAATACCTATGGCAGTTAATAACATCATTTTCACCTTTGTCTTTAAAAAAATCCATCCAGTCCTATTATAGGCCTGCATCTAGCCTTCCATCCCTTCTTATAAGCATCAAAACATACAATCATCCTCTTAAAAACTCTATTTTCCTCTTGTAAACCATCCCTTGATAATCCAACTCTAATAATCCTACGAAAATTTGTGGTTCTTAGCTCATGAGCATAAGCATCCAAGGAGGAGAAATTATTTTTGTAGTTACCTTGTAATTTATTAAGAATTAATTTTTTCGATTTTTTGCATTTGTCATGGGTAACATATACCCTAAACCGCTTCTCCATATATGTTTGCATCTGTCTTATTTTTGTTTTTGGATTTTCTTGAATTATTTTCCTCATTTGACTAGCAATCCACTTTGTTGTCATCCTGGTCTTTTTGAAAACCCTATCGAACCTATGCTGCATACATAAAGTTTTTATCTTCAATCTAGCTTTGCCTTTCTCTTTTAATGCATGAAACATAAAAAGGCAACCATCTTTCTTGCATTTAACTCTAACTCTGCCAGGATTGCTCTTTATGATCTCTTAATCATTTTCAGTTGTTACAGAATAATTTTTTAAAACATCTCTCACAGCAACAACATCTTTAAATGTCATCCCTTTATAGAAATAACTCTTTCCCTCTTTTGGATCATATCTAACTCTCTCTATTCTCATTTCTCTCTCACTTAGGACATCCCCAAGATTTGATTCACTTTCACATTCTATATCACTATCATCATTCTCTATGTCACTGTTTTCCTCATTATCACTACCACTAGAACTCTCAACATTAGTATTGTCACTATTCGAATTACCTATGCCGCTGTCTGTATCTCCAGCTTCAATACCACCCATATTCTCACAGCTATTTTCACTATCATGAGCCCTATCTTCATTAAGTTTAGCCCCAACTACATTAGGCCTATCCTTACTAGCCCCAACTATACTAGGCCTATGTAATATCCCACATCGGTTGGTAAGGTGAACGAAGTAGTCCTTATAAAGCTATGGATACCTTACCCTCGTGGACGCGTTTTGGGTAATTCGCCCAGGAATAAAACTGTGAGGGCTTCGGCCCAAAGCAGACAATATTCACGAGCAACTATCTGGGGACGTTACAGATGGTATCAGAGTCGGTTTCGGATTGGTGTGCCAGCATAATACTGGGCTCCCAAACCAGCGAGGACGCTGGGCCTATTTAGGTAGGGTGGATTGTAATATCCCACATCGGTTGGCAAGGTAAACGAAGTAGTCCTTATAAGGCTATGGATACCTTACCCTCGTGGACGCGTTTTGGGTAATTCGCCCAGGAACAAAACCGTGAGGGCTTCGGCCTAAAGCGGACAATATTCACTAGCGGTTATCTGGGAACGTTACAGCCTATCCTCATTAGGCCCATTAACATATATATTGGCCTTGTCAACCTTTTCTCTACTTAATCCCAATTTAACTAACAAATCATGATGGGGAAATTCCATCAAGTCATATTTTGTAATAGGAAAGAAAACAATATCCCTTGTAAAATAATCTAAAGCAGACAGTATCCTATGTACACTACCATCCCCTACAAATGCAAAAGACCATCATGCATTTCCTTACCTATTTCAAGACACAACAAGTATTTCAGATCCTTCAAGCTCATCCTCTCTATAAATTCAACCTATATATCTTGGTAGTTTATTACGTCTAGGTCAAATTTTTTCATTAACTCCGTTTTCCCCTATACATATGCAATTTGATCCCCAAACTGCCATTTCCCGTTCTAGTTAAACCACAAATTTACAGTGGGTCTCAAACCCACCCTGCATTCATTTTAGAGTGAAAAAAAGTGAGAACTTGTCTAAAAAAAAACAACTCAATGAAGCTAGACGCACTATTGTAAAGAAAATAATGTTACATGAAATTGGGGCCACATTCTACAATATTCGATATGAGGTTGAAGATTCAGATATAAAGCATATGCACATGTATAAATAGGCAAAACCTTAAATCCCAATATTTAATAACAAACAAACCTAAACCCCATTATTCACTAACAATACACTATCACTAAAAGAGATTTAACCAACCTGAAGGAGTCTTCATCTTCTCTAGAGTGCTCGGTCGACATTTTAGCCTGCTTCCTCTTATGTGTCCCCTTTTTGCCGAATCAAATTTTTGATCGATTTAGTTTACGATTTCAATTCGTTTTCTTTGATTTAGGGTTTCAACTTGCGGTCTTTAGTTTTCCTTGGATTTCGCTTCAATATCAACATACAAAATTGTGTAGATGTTGATTGAACAAATCGATCTCAAGAACTTAGCAGATTTGCATGTTGAAGATATTTTTTTGGAATCGCGTTTGATCGGGAGATGGGAGAGAGAAAGGGTAGATGGAAGAGGATAATATGAAAAGGTAATTTTTTTTTACCCTAACACGTAACTTGCACAGATTGCCAATTAGGCGGTAATTTTGCCAATCATCTTCTGTCACGAGTCCAATTTTGACATATTAATGGTCAACTAACAGGAATTTAGTCAAAATTCACAGTGATTGATGGTAATGATATAAATCTCCTATTTTTCAAATATGAAGAGTATAAATCTTTCAAATAAAATATTAAGAGTAAAATTGTATTTTTTTGAAAAATATTAGGAATAAAAATGTACATTTGGCCTACAATAAAATAGTAAACTTTTTTAAATATTTGCACAGGTTTTAATTGGAAGGACATAATTGCTGAGGTCCCCGTAAAAGACAAATTATTCCCAATAATATGTTTGAAATTGGAAGTGATTTTGTTTCTTTCTTTCTCTTGGGTCCTCTTAACGTTATTATAAATATCGAGAAATTAAATAATTTATTTTCTTTCTTGAATTATTAAATTTTAAGGAAGCCCAATGAATATTCAAAGTCCCCAAAATTTTTTTTTAAATTATATATTTCCCGTTTATAGAAATAAACATTTCTTTTGCTAGCTGTTTATCATTAACTTTGTGGCATGTTTTTATACACATAATTAACTTTAACTTTTCTGTTTAAAGTATGGTTTAATTATAGTTTGGGAGCTAAAGAGTTTCAACAATACTAATAGAATAGTATAAACAAATTATTCTTAAATTTTCCTTTTTATCAAATTATTTTGAGATCACAATGAACAATGGCGGACCCAAAATTTTAATATTAATTAGGCCAATATTTCAATATAATTTTATATACATAAATTAATATATTTAAACCATTAAATCTGATGAATACATTCTATTTGTTGTACGTGTACCACAAACACACTATATTACTACCCATTTTTCTCTAAAAAAATCTAAAAGTATAAATCGATTCTTAATATTTGACAAAAAAAATATAATTTTTAAAATTTTATTTTGTATAATATCATCCATAATATTTTAAAATCAAAATAATTTGACCCGTAAAATGACGGCTGACGCTTATAGATTCGATATGTATTATTCAAGAATTGGACTAATTTTTCTAGGAGCCAAATTACTCCAATTTTCAAAATTCAAGAATGACATTATAACAAATAAAATTTTAAATACTATATTTACTTTTTTTATCAAATATTAAAAATTAAATTACACCTTTCATATATATATATATGGTAAAAAAAAAAAAAAGAAGAAGAAGAATTCAACATGTTATCTTCTGTCCCCACTTTACGTCCAAGTTGTGGACATAGATTCACCTTTTCCTTTTCTCCATCAGTTTGCTTTTGTACGCTGACCCACAGGAAAGTTGGGTCCCATAATTAGATTCGTTATTGTACTTCTCAACATCGGCGACCTCATCATCCTCCACCTATAGCGATGGAGTCAACACGAATGGTCAAACATTTATGACACGTGTAGGATGAATAGCGAGGTTGCATAAAACAACCAATGAGCTGCACTTCTGTTCATCTTGTAGTTTGGTAGCCTTCTGCATAGCAATCTTTTCCGGAAGAGAGAAAAGATCGCAAAAAATATGAGCAAATTCCAAAGGAGAGCGTGCTCATAATTAATTAATTAATTAAATATTCAAAAGCAAACTCTATTATTCTATTTCATTATTTCTTGTTTTTAAAGATGATTAATATATATACTATTGTTGTAATTAAGTGTTGCTTTGCTTTTCTTTTCTTTTTCATAAAATTTAATCAGGATTCATCAAAATTTTAAGGTAGACATTATTTCTTAATAATTATATTTAAACATCTGCCCTTTAATTTTAATATTTTGTATTAATTTTTAAGTATTTAATTTAATATATAATCAACAAAAATATGAACCTAATTAAAGAATTAAGTGATAGATTTCTTAATTAATATATGGCCTAATGTGTAAATTTGCCCCTCATGTTTCCAAAAAAGAGTAATGTTATCCCTAATGTTTACTTTCGTGCAATGTAGCCCCCAACGTTCAAAAAAATGTGCAATGTTGCCCCTTACGTCACGATTCTGTCTGTTATCCAAAACCGTGAGGTGACAGCTACGTGAATAAATGTTGGACGACACATCAGCACGAAATAACACGTCATAGAGTCACGTCATCTGACATGTGCAAGTCACGTGTCTATGTAAAAATAGAAAAACTTTTACCTAAACCATCTCCTCTCTCTTGACCATTACCATCGATAGCTGCATCTCCTTCCTTTCTCTCTCCTGTTCAGGTGACGTCAAGCTTGAACAACTTCATCTCGTTTCCTTGTAATTTGATAGCCAGTGGAATCAGTTGCCGCCATGCCTTTATCTTCTTTATCGGGTTTACATTCTCGTTTGCAGCTCTAGGTTTTCAGCATAATTGTTTACGATAAAGAAAATCACAAAATTACTTACCCTTACCTATCCTGCCCCTCGATTGCTTTACCCTTCGACATATTCTCTACCTTTCGCCTCTACTTTCACGGTTATCGCTTTCAAAATTTTCACCTTGAAATTATATGGTTTTAGATTTGCGAGTTTTCCTTCTCTTCTATAACCAAACAAACTTATGGGAATATGGTATCTAATAAGGTGCAATTGGAATAAGAATATGCTTCGTTATGTCAATTTTCGGTGATGACAGATCGAAGGTCTGACCGAAAATAGGTTATGGTGAACAAGGGACCGACGATTTGGGAAAACCGTTTAGGGCAATCTGATAATTTTCGAAGAAAAGTTAAGGTTAATGGGATGAAAATTTTTTTACAGATTTTTCAATATCACGTGCTTTACAAGTGAGTTAGGGGCGTATTTCTGTTGTTTTACCGCCTACGTATCAAATGACGTGTCATTTCGTGCTGATGTGTCGTCCAATATTTGTTTATGTAGCAGTTAACTTACGATTTTGGATCAAACAGATGGAATCGTGATGTGAAGGATAATATTATAAATTTTTTTTAACATTAGGGATTATATTGCATGAAAGTAAACATTGCTTTTTTTCTTTTTTTTTTGAAACATAAGTGACAAAATTGGACATTAGGCCGTAATATATTCTTGAAAAATCTTGAAGTTGTGAAAAAGAAAAAGTTCTATTCATGATTATCTTGGAGATATCAACGGTGTGTGATGAATATAAATGAAGAGGCAATCTACATTAAAACAAAATTTTCAAATCACAACCATTGATTTAGCAGACAAAGAGCTTTCATTCACTTAATTCTAGTCAATACTCGCTCACTCAGTTTCCCCAAAAAGAAAACTCCTTCTCTCACATAGAACTCCACAAAGACCACTTTGTCAAGAGTCACCTTTCTC
The DNA here is from genome assembly GCA_037975025.1 of Excoecaria agallocha. Lineage (NCBI taxonomy): Eukaryota > Viridiplantae > Streptophyta > Magnoliopsida > Malpighiales > Euphorbiaceae > Excoecaria > Excoecaria agallocha. The sequence continues at coordinate 50,328,853 of CM075807.1, read as the reverse complement.
TCTCTACCTTGCTGCTTCATTAATGGCGGTTTTGGAACTTTACCCTCTTCACATTTTCTGCATCTTCATTTCTATAGCTCATGCTTCTCGACTCACCGAGTCATTGTCTTCTTCTCCGACAGATGTTGGGCTTCTGCTGGGAAAGATCAAAGCTTCACTGCAAGGTAACAGTGACAATCTTTTACTATCTTCATGGAACACTTCTGTTCCTTTGTGCCAATGGAGAGGTCTCAAATGGGTATTCTCCAATGGCTCTCCTCTCTCTTGTACTGACCTTTCTGCACCACAATGGACTAATCTTACACTTTATAAAGACCCATCTTTACATTTGCTTTCTCTTCAGCTCCCTTCTGCTAATCTCACCGGTTCACTCCCTAGAGAGATTGGTCAGTTCTCTATGCTTCAAAGTTTGTACCTTAACATTAACTCGCTTAGTGGGACTATTCCTCTTGAGCTTGGTTATAGTTCTTCACTTTCTGATATTGATTTGAGTGGCAATATTATTAGCGGGGTTTTGGCTGCATCTATTTGGAATCTTTGTGATGGACTGATTTCATTTAAGATTCATGGTAATTTATTAACCGGGTCTCTTCCTGAACCTGCATTGCCCAACTCTACTTGCAAGAATTTGCAGTTTCTTGATTTAGGTAGTAACAAATTTTCAGGGAATTTTCCTGAATTTGTGACTCGGTTTCAAGGGCTTAAGGAGCTTGATCTTTCTAATAATTTGTTCTCAGGTTCAATTCCTCAGGGTTTAACTACTTTAAACCTTGAAAAATTGAATCTTTCACATAATAATTTTAGTGGGGTTTTGCCTGTTTTTGGTGAATCAAAGTTTGGAGTGGATGCTTTTGAAGGGAATGATCCTAGTCTTTGTGGTTTACCTTTAAGAAGTTGTACTGTAAATTCTGGATTGAGCTCTGGTGCAATTGCTGGTATTGTGATTGGATTGATGACTGGCGTTGTGGTTTTTGCCTCGTTGTTAATTGGTTATATGCAAAACAAGAAGAAAAAAGGAAGTGAAGAGAGTGAAGATGAACTAGAGGAAGGAGAAGATGATGAAAATGGTGGTCCAGGAGGCAATGGTGGTGAAGGAAAGCTAATTTTGTTTCAAGGTGGTGAGCATTTGACATTGGAAGATGTTTTGAATGCTACTGGACAAGTTACAGAGAAGACTACTTATGGGACTGTATATAAGGCTAAGCTTGCTGATGGAGGGACAATTGCCTTGAGGTTGTTGAGGGAAGGGAGTTGCAAGGATAGTACTTCATGTATAACGGTAATAAAGCAACTAGGAAAGATTCGCCATGAGAATTTGATTCCTTTGAGAGCTTTCTATCAGGGCAAGAAAGGGGAGAAGCTACTCATATATGACTATCTGCCTAATAGAAGCCTTTACGATCTTTTACATGGTACACTCATTTTTGCTCCTCTGCATTTTTGGTTTATGTATCATTGTTGGAGGTTTGCTGAAACCATTACATTTTTTTTTAGAAATCTAAAGAAAGCATTGCATTTTTTCCCCATATACTTAACTAGTGCCTCATCTGCAAAGCAACATATAGCCATTCCGGTTGCTACTTCTGATTGAGATAGTGATATTGTGAACGTGTGATCAACTTCTATTAAATAATTGTTCTTTTCATTGTTCATAGGAGATTGCCAGGCATAGAATCATGACTAATCATGCCCAATTGTTACTGACTCTTCAGTCGTGGTTATATGAGTCCTTTTGCATTAACTTACTACAAGCCTTTGACCATATCTTGTCAAACTGTCTGCCTAACTGCAATGACTTACTGTTTAGTCTACATTTTATAATAAAATCATTGCATGTTGGCACACAAACCATGAACATAGAAGTTGTGTACATTTGATGTTTCATGAATTTGAGAATCTAATGCTTATTCTTTACTCTTGTTTTATCATCTGCTTGATTGCAGAAACTAAAGCTGGAAAACCAGTGCTAAATTGGGCTAGGCGGCACAAGATTGCATTAGGTGTAGCCAGAGGACTAGCTTACCTTCATACTGGTCTTGAAACACCTATCACCCATGGGAATGTGAGATCAAAAAATGTGCTTGTGGATGAATTTTTTGTTTCCAGGCTAACTGAATTCGGGCTTGACAAGCTAATGGTCCCAGCTGTGGCTGATGAAATAGTGGCACTTGCAAAGAGTGATGGATACAAGGCACCGGAGCTTCAGAGGATGAAGAAATGCAGTTCTAGAACAGATGTTTATGCATTTGGGATACTTTTACTGGAGATTTTGATTGGGAAAAAACCTGGGAAAAATGGGAGAAATAGTGATTTTGTTGACTTGCCTGCAATGGTTAAAGCAGCAGTTTTGGAGGAAACAACCATGGAAGTTTTTGATGTGGAGCTTTTGAAGGGGATAAGGAGTCCAATGGAAGAAGGATTAGTTCAGGCACTGAAACTTGCAATGGGATGCTGTGCACCGGTGCTCTCAGTTCGACCCTCCATAGATGAAGTTGTGAAGCAATTGGACGAAAACAGACCGAGAAACAGATCTGCTTTGTATAGTCCTACAGAAACAAGAAGCGAAATCGGTACCCCTTTCTAATTTGTAAGCTTTCTTTTTCAATATAAATTAGCTTCTTTATATTTGTTACTGATTAACTGTGGCAGTGATAGCTGATGTTTGTAATGCTACTTTATTCTTAAATTTGTGTATGGGAGAATTCATTTCTCAGTCTCTACCCGATTCATGACTATGCAGCTTTTTATGAACCATACCTCAAATTGCTAGAAATATCAAATTATGCAGAAACCATGTATTCTCTGAACCGGAAATACGCCAATTACTTCTAGTAGTTGCAGTCAAATACATCAGAATTTATTACTTCATTTTTTTCTTCTGATGTCAATTTGAGCTACTCTATACATAAAAAGTACTAACCAGCTTTAGCTTAGTAGGATTAGAGTAGTTTACAAGCAGCAAGACTGCAAGTTGAAAGCTTGATTAAGGTCTTATTAACAACTTACAAAGATAAATCGTTCATGATTTGGAATCAACACAAGAAGCTGGCATCTCAAACCTGCAAAGTGGACAGTAATGGCTCTTGTTTAGCCATTGATCGATGCACTTTCCATGGAACATATGAGAACAAGGCATGCTCTTAACCTCTGATGTTTCTTGAAACTCTTTGAAACAAATAGAGCAACTTTTGTTGATGCAATTTTCTTCACCAGCAATATCTGCTACTGTTACAATCTCCAAGTTGGCGGTGGATGATTGCGTTGCAGGAACACTGCCTTGCCACCAATACGTCGTAACCAACTGCATCTCGACGTTGATCACCAACTTATAACCCGATGAAGAACTTCTGCGCAGAAGAATTCGAGCTTGCTTGACTAAACTCGAACCGATGGTATGTTTATCAGTAGGGTTGATATCTAAAGAAGCAAACAGAGAAGAAATCTTAGAATAAGCTTCTGTATTGGTACCAGAAGCAAGAAAATCTTGTTCATCAACCTGCACCTCGGGTGTGATGATAGGAATAGCTTTGACACCTATGCGAAACTCAGGGTCTCGCATTAGAATCCGGTGATGCATGGATTGAGAAGAGACGGCGAAGGTGATAGTAGGTTTGTTATTAGCCTTCAACTTTTGATCTTGTATGATCAAGACCCGCCGGGTTTCTCCTATTAGAAAAGGCATTTTCTTTTTCCTTCTGCAAGAAACTTGTGCTATGACTTTATGGGATTCTTCTACTCTTAGTGTGTGTGTGTGTGTGGTTACTATATATGCGTCTGTATTAGAGGTAGATTCAGCAAATGGGTCTTGTCTGATGTGACCATTTTCAGTTCATATGGTTTTTCGAATTCGGGTCAATAGTGATCAGAGCTACTGAAGAGTCTATTCTAAGTCCGAGCAAGTGTTTCAATTAGAGCCAGGGATCCAAAAGGCTTATTATGTTTTGGTGATATATGCCATTTGTTCTATTCATCTACACTACTTAATTTCAGTGCCATCTTTTCAGTTACGGCCAGGGATCCAAAAAGGCTTATTATGTTTTGGTGATATATGCAAAACTCTCCATACTTAGGCCATTTGTTCAATTCATATACGCTACTTAATTTCAGTGCCATCTTTTCAATTACAGCCAGGGATCCAAATGGCTTCTTATTTTTTGGTGATTATATGCTAAACTCTCCATACTTAGGCCATTTGTTCAATTCATATACGCTACTTAATTTCAGCGGCATCTTTGAAGTAATTAAATATCATTAGGACTAAGTAAGTGTTTAATTAGTTTATATTTTCCTCCTAGCCTATGATTGACCTTTAAATCCTAGAATGGGGTCGAAACTTTTTATTTTATTTGATTCCAAGCAATTTATGCCCAAGAACTTCAACTAATTTCTTCTTTGAAAAGAGGGATATTTATTTATTTATTTAGGTGATATATTTAAGGTATTTTGCATAAGAATCATTAGTTTATATAACGAGAATAATTTGGTTTGAGTGTTGGGTTAAATGTTGGCATCTCACATCGGAAGATTGACAACTTCACAATTTTTTTATATTTCAGTGCTTTTTTTTTTTCTAGTAATTTAGGATGCTCTTAATTATTTTGCACACCTAATTTATTGAAATCAAGTTTTAATTCCTTAACTTTCTTTTATCAAGGACGCTGTATTAGAGGATTAACTGTATCATAATTGTTTAAATTTTATACCATTTTTTAGTAACTTAGGATAATTTTCAAACCTTTTTTTCTTTTACTAAATTTTTATATTCTTAAAAACACAATAATTTCTGTTGACATGAATTTTTGAATAACTAACAAATATAATAGCATTTTGGTTAAATTTTAATTTAGTTGAGTATGGGCAGTTTATATTAATTTGAATTTAATTTCAATGTCAGCAAATTTTGAAATTATATATTTTTATTTTATTTATGTTTTCAAAGTAAAATTTGAAGTTAAGAGGTTTTACAAACCAAAACTTTAATTAATAACTAGGCTCAATATCTAACGGAATAAGTCGAAAAGTTTATGGGCTCAAAAATGCATTGTACTTTGTACATTTTAGGGAAAATTCAGTTTATTTATATATCTTGGCAAATATATAAATATATGTATTTTTCATGAAAGGATTTTTTTTTTTTTTTAGCTTAGTTTTTAGGCAAAATGCATTTTCAGATCCTTCAATTTATACATTTTTTTTGCTTTTGAATTCGCAAACTTTTAGTTTCATTCACGTTAAATTTAAAGTTACTAAGTTTAAATAGAATAATAATGCAATTTTAATATACATTGAGTTTCTAAATTTTTATTTTTATATTATTAAATCTTTATTTTTACCCAATGTGTTAAAATAAAAGTTTAAAAATTTGATGTAGTTAAATAAAAATTTAAGGATCTAATAGAAAAAAAATGCAAATTTAGAAATCAGATGATGCATTTTTTCTTAATTTTTATGAACCAAAATTTTTATATAAACATATGAAAACTAATAATTATAGAAAATCACAAAATGCTGTTGAGATCTGAAAGTATTTTTCTGTTTAGCACAATAACACCTTTGGATTAGCGTATGCAACGCATGGAATATATTTATGAAAAATGCTTTATTATCCTTTTCTTTTCTTTTATTCATATTTATAAATTTTAAATATTATTTCATATTTTAATTAAATAACACATTCATCATGTAAAAGACCAAACAGGTAATAAATAACAAATAGAATGTATGCAGCACTTTTTTCTTTTTCTTTTTTTTTTTGTATATATGTTTGTAATTAAAAGTTTGCTTGATAGGCAATTTTGCTCCTTCAATTTGCCAAAAATTACAATGTTACCCCTAAATTTTATTTGCGTGCAATATTACCCCTAAAGTTTAAAAATTGAAATAATATTACTCCTAAAATGACTGCTGACGTCAAAAGATTTGATACACGATGCTCAAGGATTGGGCTAATTTTCCTTCAGGGCAACATTGCTCTGATTTTTAAAATTCAAGGGCAATATTGCACGCGAATAAATTTTGAAGGTAATATTGCTCTTTTTGTCAAATTTCAGAGGCAAAATTGTACATTAACCCTTTAAAGTTAATATGGCTGTAAATTTGGGTAGCACTATTTCTAATATTGGGTTCGCTCCGTAATGGTCTAATAGTTATTAGGAGTGCATAAGAAAAAATTAATTTTATAATTAAATGTAAAATCGATTTGGAACCGAATCGATTTTTTTTGTATAACTAAACTGATTTTTATGTACTATTTTTTATAATATGAATTTATAAAATAACCATTATGGTTATGATTTGACATTTAAAAAAACAGCTGTTATGGTTAATTGACCAATATGTTTTTTAGTATATGTATTAATTTGTCAAAATATTATCATTTCGTCCCATATATAGATAGACACATGAAAAGTTATTTTTATATTTAAATGAATATTTAGAATGTATGTAGCTAAAAATGGATAATTAGGATTTGAAAAAATGAAAATCAGTTACGTAGCAGACTATATTTTTATTTTGGTATTTGTTTGGTATTATATTTATATTTTATTTTGAAATTTATTTGGTATTATATTTGATTTATAATATTTATTTTTAATACTTTGAACAATTGAAATAAACTTTTCAATTTACATAATTGATTATTTTATATGTTAGAAAAATGGTTAAAGGTTAAATGAACATTAATAGTTAACTGATAACCTAACTGGGCTAAAGGATCTTAAGCCCAAGCCCATGATTTGCATCCTGGTTTATAGGGTCCAGAAGGGAGCGTGAAATAGGAGTCTTAACTTCCTCTTTAAGGAAGACTCCTTATTAAGACAAGAGTCCTGAAGATGAAGGACTCCCATGACTATCAGAATTCCAGAAAAGGATGGGACATTCATCGTTATAAAAGGCCGTCGAGATGGACAGGTATGGCTCTAAGCCTAATTTACCCCATTACACCTCACTCTTGAATATATCACTAACTTGATCGTCGGAGAGTTCCTTCGTCGGACCCCATCATATTTCCCTTTGTTTACAAGTGCACCGACGCATTGAGCAAAAGTCCACACGCAGGAAGCAGTCCGGTAATTTCGAACCGTTATCATTTGGTACGGTAAGCGTGGATCCTCATCCCCACATAGTCATGAACTCCGACGATGAAAATGCCCAGGCAATGCATGACAAGAGTAACACAACTCCAGGCCCCCAGTTACCAGTCTTTCAATCCCTAGAAGCTACCCCCCAGGGTACCACCACCAATCTTCCCATCGCAAGATCAAATACTAACACGATCGAAATTCCCATTCCCGGCATAACACCTCAAATTGCCCAAGCCCTCCTTATAACCCTCTCACACATAGCAGCCCAACCAACTCTGTATGGACATTTTATATTAATTTGACTTTAATTTCAATGTCAGCAAATTTTGAAATTATTTATTTTATTTTATTTATTTTTTCAAAGTAAAATTTGAAGTTAAGAGGTTTTACAAACCAAAACTTTAATTAATAGCTAGGCTCAATATCTAACGGAATAAGTCGAAAAGTTTATGGGCTCAAAAATGCATTGTACTTTGTACATTTTAGGGAAAATTCAGTTTATTTATATATCTTGGCAAATATATAAATATATGTATTTTTCATGAAAGGATTTTTTTTTTTTTAGCTTAGTTTTTAGGCAAAATGCATTTTCAGATCCTTCAATTTATACATTTTTTTTGCTTTTGAATTCGCAAACTTTTAGTTTCATTCACGTTAAATTTAAAGTTACTAAGTTTAAATAGAATAATAATGCAATTTTAATATACATTGAGTTTCTAAATTTTTATTTTTATATTATTAAATCTTTATTTTTACCCAATGTGTTAAAATAAAAGTTTAAAAATCTGATGTAGTTAAATAAAAATTTAAGGATCTAATAGAAAAAAAATGCAAATTTAGAAATCAGATGATGCTTTTTTTCTTAATTTTTATGAACCAAAATTTTTATATAAACATATGAAAACTAATAATTATAGAAAATTAGAAAATGCTGTTGAGATCTGAAAGTATTTTTCTGTTTAGCACAATAACACCTTTGGATTAGCGTATGCAACGCATGGAATATATTTATGAAAAATGCTTTATTATCCTTTTCTTTTCTTTTATTCATATTTATAAATTTTAAATATTATTTCATATTTTAATTAAATAACACATTCATCATGTAAAAGACCAAACAGGTAATAAATAACAAATAGAATGTATGCAGCACTTTTTTCTTTTTTTTTTTTGTATATTCATATGTTTGTAATTTAAAGTTCGCTTAATAGATAATTTTGCTCCTTAAATTTGCCAAAAATTGTAATGTTACCCCTAAATTTTATTTGCGTGCAATGTTACCTATAAAATTTAAAAATTGGAATAATATTACTCCTAAAATAACTGCTAGCATCTAAAGATTTGACATGCGACGTTCAAGGATTGGGCTAATTTTTATTCAGGGCAACATTGCTCAGATTTTTAAAATTAAGGGGCAATATTGCACGCAAATAAATTTTGGAAATAATATTGTTTTTTTTTGCCAAATTTCAGAGGCAAAATTACATATTAATCCTTTAAAGTTAATATGGTTGTAAATTTGGGTAGCACTATTTCTAATATTGGATTGGCTCCATAATGGTCTAATAATTATTAGGAGTGTGTAAGAAAAAATTAATTTTATAATTAAATGTAAAATCAATTTAGAACCGAATCGATTTTTTTTGGATAACTAAATTGATTTTTATGTACTGATTTTTTATAACATGAATTTATAAAATAATCATTATGGTTATGATTTGACATTTAAAAAAACAGCTGTTATGGTTAATTGACTAATATGTTTTTTAGTATATGTATTAATTTGTCAAAATATTATCATTTCGTCCCATGTATAGATAGACACATAAAAAGTTATTTTTATATTTAAATGAATATTTAGAATGTATGCAGCTAAAAATGGATAATTAGGATTTGAAAAAATGAAAATCAGTTATGTAGCAGACTAAATTTTTATTTTCGTATTTGTTTGGTATTATATTTACATTTTATTTTGAAATTTATTTGGTATTATATTTGATTTATAATATTTATTTTTAATACTTTTAACAATTGAAATAAACTTTATAATTTACATAATTGATTATTTTATATGTTAGAAAAATGGTTAAAGGTTAAATGAACATTAATAGTTAACTGATAACCGAACTGGGCTAAAGGGCCTTAAGCCTAGGCCCATGATTTGCATCCCGGCTTATAGGGTCCAGAAGGGAGCTTGGAATAGGAGTCTTAACTTCCTATTTAAGGAAGACTCCTTATTAAGACAAGAGTCCTGAAGAGGAAGGACTCCCATGACTATCACGATTCCAGGAAAGGATGGGACATTCATCGCTATAAAAGGCCGTCGAGATGGACAGGTATAGCTCTAAGCCTAATTTACCCCATTACACCTCACTCTTGAATAGATCACTGACTTGATCGTCGGAGAGTCCTTTCGTCGGACCCCTTCATATTTTCCTTTGTTTACAGGTACACCGGCACATTGAGTAAGAGTCCACCCGCAGGAAGTAGTCCGGTAATTTCGAACCGTTATCATTTGGTATGGTGAGCGTGGATCCTCATCCCCACATAGCAATGAACTCCGACGATGAAAACACTCAGGCAATGCATGACAAGAGTAACACAACTCTAGGCCCCTAGTTACCAGTCTTTCAATCCCTATAACCTACCCCCTAGGGTACCACCACCAATCTTCCCATCGCAGGATCAAATACCGACACGATCGGAATTCCTATTCCAGGCATAACACCTCAAATTGCCCAAGCCCTCCTCATAACCCTCTCACACATAGCAACCCAACCAACACCTCGAGTAATGTCACAAGCAACAGAAACCAATACCGCCCCCACTTCTGATTATCCGAACTCCTCAGCCCGAAGGGAGGACGAAGGATCAAGAATAACCCTAACTTGAGACAAACTCAATAAGCTCCTTGAAGAAAGGATGCAGCAGAGGCAAAATCTTAGCATGATACAACCCTAGGAGAACTTTCGATCCCCCCTTTCCAAATCCATACTCTCCACCCCCTTCCCCAACATAAGAATGCCAAGTTTACGAAGATATAGTGGAAGCTCGGATCCCTGAGCCCACGTGGATCAGTTTTGCCATGCCATATTGATTTACACCATCGAAGATGCCGCCCTTTTTAAAATCTTCCCGTAAACACTGAATGAGTCTGCCCAAGTATGGTTCAAAAATCTACCCAAGTAATCAATACATAGCTTTAAGCAATTCGCAGAGATGTTCGAAGCAAAGTTCGTGGCTGCTATTCGACTGACAAGGGTCTCAGTCAACCTACACCAAGTGGTTCAAGAAAGAGGTGAACCTCTACGGAGTTTCGTAGATAGGTTTAACATGGTCATAATGGATATTCAGAACTTGAATTTGGAGGTCACAATCAATGCCCTCAGCCAAAATACTAGGTGTCAGGACTTTAGTGATTCATTGAGCAAAAAACCTCCATACGATTTCATCGAGCTAATGACTAGGGCCCATAAATACATTAGAATGGATTAAGCTAGGCAATTGAAGTATAGTGAGCAGGGAAAAGACAGTGGCAGCTCCCAAGAAGCAAGACAGAAAAGAAGAAGCTCACGAAAAAGTGATTCCTGAGCCATGAGAGAGGCAAATAGGGCATACGTGGTCTCAAAGCCATATTCAGATAGTCGAAGGGATAAGCAGTTCACTGAATTGAATACGTCTCTGGTGCAAATTTTGTCATGGATGAAGAATAACATGGAGGTGCAATGGCTGAAGCCAATAAGAGAGAGTTCGAGCAGGGACCAAGGTCTGTACTGCGCCTTCTACAGGGATAAAGGCCATAAGACCAACAATTGCAGACACCTCAGGAGGGAGATCGAGTTCCACATCAAGAAAGTCGAACTCAAATAGTTCATTAAAAGAGGTAAAACGGAAGAAGGGCGATCTCCCTCAAGGCAGTCCGGCAGGAAAGAGAGCAGTACTAGCAAGAAATCCCCAACAGGAGTTATTTACGTGATTGCGGGAGGTAAGCATTACGATGTGTTCGGAGATTCAAAAAAGAAAAAGGCAAAAGAAGTCTTTTTGCGGGGTCTAGTCTGCATGCTTCAGCAGATATTCAGTTCTCACTAAAGGATGGAAGACATGTTCGACAGCCTCATAACGGCGCATTAGTAGTTGAGGCAATAATCGAATACTTTCTGGTGCAGAGAATCTTGGTAGACACTGGTAGTGCGGTCAATCTTATCACTCTACAGGCATATAAGGTGCTAGGAATGCCGAGCCCTATGAAAGAGGTAACAGTCTCATTGATTGGAATTTTCGGACAGTCGGTCAAATTCGAAGGCTCGATCAACCTAAACTTGCAGCTGGGAGATGACTCAACGGTCAGGTCTTATATTTCATGTTTTATGGTAGTAAATATGCCATTATCTTATAATGTAATTTTCGATCCGACCCCTGTTGGCCACATTAGATGCTTACATTTCAATGCAGAAATTAATTATGAAGATACCAGTACCAGACGGGGTAGCCATATTGCAGGGAAATCAAAACATAGCAAGGAAGATCTATGTCACCATGCTAAAGGAAGCAAAATAGGCCCTCCTGGTGGACACTCTGGATGTCCCTGTGGACTCCCAAAAAGCCGAACCAGTCGATCTCCTACAGGAGATAGAATTATTACCAAGAAAGATAGTACGGTTAGCCTCGGGAAAGCCGGACTCGAAAGTAAAATCCTTACTTGAGGTTCTGAAGACATATGCAGACGTGTTCGCCTAGAAATGTTAGACATCACCGGTATCTCGTCAGATGTTATCACTCACTCTTTGGGCATACAACCCGGTTGCAAGCCGATCAAGCAAAAAAAGTGCAACCATGCACCCGAAAGGCAGATAGCAATAAATGAAGAAACATATACTTTGCTACAGAGCAGGTTTATAAGAGAAGTGTTGTATCCGGAGTGGCTATCCAATGTGGTCCTGGTGAAGAAAGCTAATGGAAAGTGGAGGATGTGTGTAGATTTTATTGATCTCAACAAAGCATGCCCCAAAGATAGTTATCGACTGCCAAATATAGACATGTTAGTAGATTCAACAGCTGCATTTGAGGAGTACACCTTCCTAGATGCCTTGGCAAGATACCACCAGATCCCTATGAACCCCAAAGACGAAGAAAAAACAACATTTATCACTCATAGGGCCACCTACTGTTACACCGTGATGCCTTTCAGATTAAAAAATGTAAGAGCCACATACCAAAGATTGATGAATAAGCTTTTTGCCAGACAGATAGGTTGAAATATGAAAGTCTATATAGATGACATGATAGTTAAAAGCAGGACCTCAGGTGACTTGCCCAGGGAGCTCGAAGAGACATTTCCACCCTACGAAAGTTCAGGCTCAAATTAAACCCTAAATAATGCGTATTTGGAGTCTGGTCTGGTAAGGTCCTTGGATTCGTAATCTCAAAAAGAGGAATAGAGACCAATCCAGCAAAAATTAAAGCTATTATAAAAATGAAACCGCCAAAGTCGATCAGGGATGTGCAGATATTAAACGAAAAGATCACGGTGCTAGGAAGATTTATTTCTTGTTCGGTGAAGCGATGCCTTCCGTTCTATAAGTCCTTGAAGAATCTAAAGAATTTTGAGTGGGGACCAGAATGTCAATCCGCTTTTGAAGAGCTCAAGGAATTCCTAAGCTCTCCGTCGCTACTTAGTTGGCTGCAACCAGATGAAAACCTATTCATATACCTAGTGGTTTCAGAGGGGGCGGTAGGATCAGTCTTGATAAGGGAGGAAAGCACACAGCAGTTCCCCATATACTACACCAGTAAAGTTTTATGCGGCGTTGAACTGAGGTATCCTATCCTCGAACAACTAGCTCTAGCCCTTGTCAATTTTGCAGTAAAGCTCCGACCTTACTTCCAAGCACATACAATAGTGGTTCGGACAAACACACCGCTTAAAAAAGTCATGCAAAAACCTGAGGTATCGGGCAGGATAACAAAATGGGCAGCATGATGGGAGAATTTAATGTCCGGTATGAACCACGCTTGACAATGAAAGCCCAAGTATTAGCAGACTTTGTGACAGAACTATATGCTACTCCGAACGAGCCGGACAAGACAACATGAAAGCTGTATGTTGATGGAGCTGCATCATCAAAAGGGGTAGGTGTCAGAGCCATGCTATCCAGCCTAGGAAGGATACTCATACAAGGACTGGTTAAAATATCCTTCCCAGCATCAAATAATGGGGCAGAATACGAGGCGTTATGCTTCGAGCTGGAGCTCGCCCTTGAGGTAAAACCCCGACTTCTTACTTATCCATTATGACTCACAGCTAGTTGTCAGTCAATTGACAGGAAAGTTCGAAGCTAAAGAACAGGTGATGATAAAATACCGAGATATGGTGTCAACCCTACTAGCTCGACTAAAGCAGAGCGGTAGTTCGTGGGCAATCAAACAAATACCTCGAGAAAAAAATCAGAAAGCTGATTATTAGCCAAACAGGTATCCTCCAATGGTATAGTAAAAACAGATGGACTGGTGTGGGCTATACTCACTCAGCCCTCATACGAAAAAAGCTCGGTACAAATGAATGAACAAATGGATGAATGGCGACTGCCGATCTACAGATTCCTAGACACAGGGGCCCTTCCACAAGATCAGGTCGAAGCCAGGAAAATAGTCAGGAAATCCAGCCTATATGCTATTATGGATAAAAAGCTATATAGGAGGTCATATTCCCATCCTTGGTCACTATGCCTGAGTATAGATGAAGACAACTACGTCCTCCGAGAAATACATGAAGGAATTTGTGGGGCACATGAAGGAGCTCAAACGATAGCTCAAAAAGCACTGCTGCAAGGGTACTATTGGCCGAGCATGGAGCCAGATGCTAAAGAATTGGTGAGAAAGTGCAATAAATGTTAGCGGTTCGAAAAAATAATACACGAACGGTCAGTACGGTAAACTCCAATACACAGTCCTTAGCCTTTTGCACAATGGGGAATAGATATACTGGGGCCATTTCCACAGGCAACCGAATAGAAGAAATTCTTTGTGGTAGTAGTGGACATTTCGCCAAATGGGTCGAAGCTAAATCGTTGGCAATAATTACCCCGGCAAACATCATCAAATTTGTGCGAAAGTCAATCTTAACAAGGTTCGAAATTTTTAACACCTTCATTATTGACAATGGCAAATAGTTCGGTTGTCAATCTTTCAGGGATTTTTGTGAAGAACTACACATTCAACTTAGATTCACATCTATTTACCACCTCTAATCAAATGGCATGATCGAAGTTACGAACAGAACAATATTGACGAGGTTAAAAAAGAGACTAGACGAAGCTAAGTGTCTATGGGTCGATGAGCTAAATAGCATACTATGGGCATACCGGACCTCACCTAGATCAACAACGGGTACAACCCCTTTTTCCCTAACTTATGGTGTGAAGGCAGTCATTCCTTGTGAAATTAGAATGCTGAGCCTTTGAACCGAGGAGCACGATCACGAAGCCAACAAGAAGTCACTGTTATGCTGCTTAGATACACTCGAAGAGAAGAGAGAACAAGCCCAGATTCAAGCAACAACTTACAAATAGCGGATGGCATCCTATTGTAATAGGAAAATAAAGCCCCGAACCTTTCAAGTCGGCAAACAAGTATTAAAAAAGTTGTTGTGGCTCAGACAGCCACCGGGGTTAGCAAATAGAGTCCAAATTGGATAGGTCCATTTGAAGTTCATGAAGTAGTTAATTTCAGTGCGTACAGACTCAAAGATATGGAAGGAAAGGTGCTGCCACACTCTTGGAACATCAGCAACTTGAAAAAATACTATCAGTGACCTTGCCCACATAGGCACGATCGCCGAGGGAAATGATCACCAAAGCTCACACAGGCATGCTTGCCGGGAGCCCATACGCTCGAACAAACATGATCGCCAGGAATAGCTTACTCATAGGAATGATCGCCAGGAGTACATAAGTCTAAATCCCAATAAGCATATCCGCCAGAGAGAACACGATACAGAGCTTGGTCAGGCAGGATCACCAGAGAACACACTTCGTATTTGAACTCACTAAGAAAATCTTGTATTTTTGAGCTTATAGTTCTATACAATCTCATGTACTAGCTCAGCTCGACAGCTTAAGCTGTAAGCACGCAAATTAATAAAAGCTTAGCTTGGCAGCTACAGCCGGAAGCATTATTTATGATCAGTCGTTCATCTCTCTAAATATTTCTTGAGATTTCACTTTATTAGGCTTACTCACAAACTGCTCGGAAAGCACAGAACGAATTGCATGGCTAAGTTCGGTCAAAGAACAAAAAAAAACCACCAAAGGGCATCCTGTAACACCCTTACTGAACCAATACTTGTTTATTCAAGTTATAAGCCGGATTTTTTTTTTACCAAATAACCTCTTAATTACAAATTCTCAGACAAAAATACATGTTCCCAAATCAAGTTTGCTGCTGACCTATAACAGTCTAATTTTACAAAAATTCGGCAATATAACGTCTTAAATATTCGTTAAACCAACCTAAAAATTCAAATAATTCACAGCCCTTCAGAGGCACAATAATTCATAAATAACCTATACATGCATTTCAGATCTCTACATTCATACATACTGAATTAAATCCATCTTATGGCTGATTTCATATATACACATATAACAATATACAATCCTGATAAATAATTCTTCACTACAATCTTTATCACATATATATACATGCCACGATAAAACTTCTAAACTATATCACTCCTTTCTCAAAATTGCTCCATAGTGTAGTATTGCTCCAAGCACTCTTCAATACCTGCACGCAGTAAACACTACATGCTGAGCATTAAACATGCTCAGTGATGACTATGAATCGAAGAATTTTCTAAACAAGCATAATCGCAATAATTATACTAAATTTCATTCATTTCTTATCAAATCACCTTTAGTTTCTTTAACATTATCTTTAAGGCATTACTAAAATTTTGTCAAACTTTTCACTTTGGTCCTACTTTTCGACTATTTACAAAAATATCATTTTTACAATTTAATTACAAAATTTTCATTACTTTTCTTATTTTCACTCTTTAATTTACTTTTGGCATATATAGCAATTTATTGGGCTTGACTTTGACTTTTTAGGTAGAATTTCTTATCTAATCATTCAGATACCATTATCAGTTCGTTTGACATTTTACACTATCAATTGCCACTAATATGACAAATTTTCAATTCAATTCTTAGTTTTTTTTCAATTATTACAGAATTACCCTTTTTACACTTTAATTATAGTTTTGCCATTGATTCCTTTATATTCACTTTGACTTTATCAATTATTTATCAAAATACAATTATTAATGCTTTTAACATTCAATAATAAGTAATCTCATTACTTTGGTAAACTTTTCAATTAAGTCTTTAATCCTTCATTTATTACATAATGTCCCTTTTTACATATTTTTATTGCAAAATTGCCACATTGACATTTTTAATTGCAAGTTTGTCATTAACCTACTTATTTTTATTTTTCATTTATCTTTTGGCTTACAAATTTCTGTCCGATTCTTATTTGAACTTTTTATGCAATATTTCATTTTTGATCCTTAATTTCTTAAATAATTACAGAATTGTCATTTTTGGAGTTTAATTATGATATTGTCATTATTTCACTAATTTTTCACTTTTAAATTATTAATTGGCATACAATATACCAATTGGTCATCATTTTGACTTTTTTCATATGAAATTTCACTTTAGTCCCTTTTTCCTTATAACTTTGAATAACCTTTTGATTTAGTCCATAATTTTCCATTTATTTTCAAAATTATCCTTTTTACTTAATATTTACAAAATTGCCATTATCTTCACTAGTTTTTATTTCTAACCTATTAATTTGCGTATAATTTACTATTTGGTCCTCCTTTTAACCCTTTTATGCAAAATTACATTTTAATCCTTGTATTATACAAAAATTCATTTTTAAACTGTTTGATCATTAATTTACCAGTTTACTCTTGTAAATCATTTCTTATCACTTTTGCTCATTAAGTGCAATCTTTGAAAAAATTACAATTTTGATTCAAAACTTTTTATTTCTTTCAACTAGGCCCTTTTTCACTTTTAACTTCATTTTTAGCTTTCTTTTTTGCATTTTTAACTTATTCTCATTATAATGTCCCTAATATAATATTGACAGAAACTTCTTAGATATGATATACGGGACGTGGACTCCATAGGGCCACTAGACAGACTGAAAAATGATCCCAAATGACCAAGTCTTACATATCGAATATCAGAACAGACAAATATTATGGAGTTTAGAGATCCTGCCATAGCAAAGCAAGTCGCCATGACTTGCACCGCGGTATAGGGTATCCCTATGGCTAGCTAATTATATCCTGAGCAAGACTTTCACTGCCTGACTATTATTAAGGGCGAAAATCACTTACTTCCAAAATAATTTTTCAGTTTTCAATAATTGCAATTACTTTTAAACATTTTTCATATTTTTAAACAATTTTAATTACTTTCTCAAAACAATAAATTTTATCAGTTAATTTTCTTTTTGTACTTTGACTGTTCAATAATTTGGGCTTTTTCATTTTTCTGACAATCACTTTTTTAATACTTTACATGCAGTCTGTGAATTATGTCATTATAATTCACCACTTTCTCATTAATTTATGAATTATTTCTTAATAATTCAGTATTTTCATTTTACGCTTCAATTCACGTTTTAGACTTTTAACGGTTTCTTACTTTTTCTATTCAGTAATACAGTCGTTTAGAGTTTTCAATACCTTTATGCGATTTGTGAATTATCTTACAATAATTCACCACTTCTTATCAGGTTATGACTTATTTCTCAATAATCCATTATGGTCACTTTGCACACTAAATTTTTTACTGTCCTCTTTACATCAATACACTAGCCGGTCAATCTTTCCATCATTTTCGGACAGATTATGAATTATATCAATATAATTCAATATTTTTCACTTAAATTATGAATTATAACTCAATAATTCAATAAATTTATTTTATACATATTCAAATATTTTCTCTAAAATATTCAAATAAATTTCATAAATTCTACAGAAATTCATGGGTACATATTTTACTTGTTTTATGAATTATTTCACCATGATTCATCAAATTTACATTGTACATAATCAATTATTTATCTCAAAAACATTCAAATAATTTCCATAAATTCTCTAAAAATTTATGGACATTTTAATTTATGTTTATTATCATTTTAAAGCATAAATTAAAAAATAACCAAAATACACTTTGTTTTCCCTTAATCATCAATTCGGCCACTAAAAGAATTCCATCTTACAAAATTATTCCAATCAATTTAAGCTTATAAATAGGCTTATTTAAGGTCCAATTGCATTACTATAAAGTTAATTTCAATTATTCATGCAATTTCATAATTTTCTCTAAGTTACATAAAGGAAAAGTATGCTAAATGAAGGAAAATTGTTAGATTTCATAGTCACTTACCTTTCTCAATTGCTTTAACTTCCTTAGACTTCCTTTTTCATACCTTAAACTTTAGAGAATCATCCCTCACCATGAACTTCCATAAGAGGCCAAAATTTCTCCAATTGATACCTAAAGCTTTAACCCTTGATTTTTCTTGCTTTTCTCCCTCAAACCAAAGGATAGAGGGCTGAATAATGGTCTAGGGGGATAGAATTAACTTTCTTAAGCTTGAATTTGGTGTGAATGTTAATAGAATGAAAGAAATTTGAGAGAGAAAGAGACAATGTGAAATTCGGCCAAGAAGAGGAAGAAGGAGAGGCTGAAATTTGCTGGAACTTTACAGATTTTTCCATCTTTTATACTTTCTCTCATGGGCCAAATCTTGGACTAAGCTAATGTGCCTAACTCATTAATCAAAAGCCAGTTAACTATCCAATAAAAGCCCTAATTAATTTCTCTCACTTTCCAACTCTAAATTACTTCAATTTTGATTCCATCATTCTCATCACGCAAAAAAATAGGTTTTATGCAAAATTTTAGCCCAATCGGAGTTTGTTACCAATCCGATTCGATCAAATTAGTCTGATTCAATAACTGTCGGTGTCACCGAAAAATTTACTTTTTATCATCAAAATAATCTACATAAAATTTAATTAAAATCTGTAAATTTTGACAATTTTTTGAGTTCATTTACTAGTTTTAAAAATTTGATCAAATTCAGATCAACCTTTCTACCATAAAAGTTGACTCGTTGCTTTTTTCATATTTTTGAATTTTGAAAGCCTATTTGACCTCGGTTTCACTTCAAATTTTAACCCCAAACTCATCATGATCAATATTTTTCAGCGGTTAAATAAAATATTTTTTACCTCCGGATATACTTTTCAGCCTCGATATACTATTCACCATCGAAAAATACTATCACGGTTGACCCGACGTTCAAGCCATTACACATCCAATTTAAAGTACAGAAAAACAAAGGTCGACACCAATGAAAAGACAAAAAAAAAGTACTTTTTATAAATATCTTCAGTATAAACAGAAAAAAGGGCCTTGGAGGCTACAAAAAATAAAAGAAATCTATTCCTTATCAGGGTCTATATCATCAATCCAAGTAAAATCTTCCTGAGGGAATTTTTTCTTCAAAGCTTGGACAATCTTATCAGCATATGCAACCGCTTTGTCCACAGCTAAATTATCCATTTTTTCCTCCATCTTGGAGAGCTTCTTCTCGAGCAAGGCGACCTTGCTCTCTAAGCCGGCCTTCTCCACTTGGTAGGTCTCAAGCTTGGCCTTACTGGCTCAAAAATCCTCCTGAGCCTTCTCCGTAGAAGTCTGGGCCTCAGACAACTTGCTGTTCGACTCCTCGATTCCTTTATAAAAGGGTCTACTATGCCTCTTTAACTTTAGCCTCAGGGCAGTCGCCTGATCTTTCCAAGCAATGGCAGTCTGCTCGGCTTCCTTAAGTTTGTCCTTTAGTTCGAAAGTTATCTTTTTCTCCTCCCTTATAAGGTAGAGAAGCCGGCTTAATTTTTTGACCACGGCATTGGAAAGGATCACACTCTGCAAAAGAGAAACATGTAAAAAAAAGAAAAAAAAAGAGAGGAGGGGGGGAGGAAAGATAAAGAAGAGACAGGTAAAGTACATAAGCATAAGTTCGGAACAAGATACCTTGACCTGATGCCGCCTCATCATCGAAGACAGGTAGTCCACCCTTAAATTCATAAATGACGATACCTCCTCCGGAATACAGGTTAACAATGAGCAAAAATTGTTGAACTCCGGGTTCATAGAGCTATAGGTGAGGGGATTAGACAGCCAAAGACTCCGGACCTCCTCTATTATCTTATTAACCCGCTCATTCCATTTCGAAGAAAAGGGAATCGAGCGGTGCTCCGAAGCTCGGGAGGAGGATGGACCAGGAAGGAAAACCGAAGGCCAACCTACGTTAAGTGCAGGGTTGGTCGGGGAGGTCGGAGAGGCATCAAAAATAGTTATGGCATTGGATGGACTGTTCGACGACGAGCTCGTAACAGGCAAGTTTTGAGCCTGATTTGGGGGAACATAGTCAGTGCCTGTCACCGTGTCGGCTATAGAAAGAGGAGGAACATAGGCAGGAGCAGAAGTCTTACTCCTCGTCTGTACCGGCTCGATGTCAGCAGATTGGGACCCCTCCCCAAGCTTAGCCCTTTTGGCCTTGACCTTGTCACCAAATGACGATTTTTCGGTCCTCTTCATAACTGTAAAGAAATGACACAATGAGAAAGAAATTAGAATTAGCATCTGTAAGAGAAATCAGAAGATATACCTCAAATATCACTTGGAGGCGTGGGAGAAGACTTAGGGTCCAAGAACTCGTAAATATTGAGTTTCTACAAACAGAGCTCCCTCTACTGAGGTAAAGTGCTCTCTTCGGCCTCAATAAGCATAGCACGGGGCTTGTTCCTATTTACAAATGGACCCCAGGATGTTCGGAAGGGAAAGTACTCGTCGTCCTCTATAACAAAAAATCGGTGCTTCCAGTTTTTAAGGGATTCTGGCTTTCTCGAATAAATGTCATACCCGAGCCTAGCTTGTATGTAGCAATGATCTTCGATCATATTTCTAAGACCAACTACGTGTGTTGCCTTGAATAGGCAGATAGTGAGATCAATCCCTTTCTTCGCTGTCCAAATTTTTAGCCCGGTAAGAGTGAGCCAGGCATTGGGATGCAGCTAGCTTACAGTTAGGTTGTAGTATTTTAACAAGAAAATCTCAAAGGAGGTGAGGGGAATAGTGACCCCAGCTCGGACATTACCTTCATACAAGACTAGTTTCTTCCTATCGTTAAAATTATAGTTTGCTGGGACATGAGGGCTCGAAGCCAGGAGTTTATATCGGGGAGCTATTCCTAACTTGGCTCGCCGGCCGGCTAGCTCGACAGCATTCATGGATGAACCCACATCAGCTATACGAGGATTGGATTTCAGTGGTTGCCGTGGTTTGGGTCTGGTGGTTGCTGGAACTTCCACACCTGGAAGGTCCAAAACAATGACCTCGGTAGTTGGATTAGAGCTCGGAGCGTTAGACGAACTACAAGCCAAAGTGCTTGGGGTGCTATCCTCTAAAAGGTTGTCAAAAATCCTAATTTCGCTAGAGTCGGAGGTTCCACTCATCTTGCAATAAAGGCAAAAACAAAACAAAAACGAAAAATAGTAAGAGGAATGCGAGAGCAGTAAAGAAAAGTGAAGAAAAAAGACAACAGAAAAACTGACCTGAAAATCAGAAAAATCTGTTGAAGATGAAATGTAGTAAAACGCCAGGGAAGAAGAGGAGAAAACGGAGAAATGATTGCGAAAAAGGTAAAAATGAGATAATCCAAAGGTATTTATAGTGAGGACGGGCCATTAGATAAAAAATAGTTGAATGACGTGGATCACACTGATATGTGTGAAATTAATTACGATTGACAGCTGGGTTCGAAACTCGAGGAGATGCAATTATGACTTTGACAACACGAGGATCGAAAGGGCTACAATTATTGAGAGTACGAAAATCGAAGCATCGTGGCGACTCTCGAAGAGGACGACAGTTAAAGGAGCTCGGCGGAATAATTCAACCTGTTACAAAAAGCTCGAAATAATAATCGACATGAATGTCTCCTAATTTGGGGGGGAGATTTATGATAACCGAACTGGGCTAAAGGGCCTTTAGCCCAGGCCCATGATTTGCAGCTCGGCTTATAGGGTCCAGATGGAAGCTTGGAATAGGAGTCTTAACTTCCTATTTAAGGAAGACTCTTTATTAAGACAAGAGTCCTTAAGAGGAAGGACTCCCATGGTTATCAGGATTCCAAGAAAGGATGGAACATTCATCGCTATAAAAGGCCATCGAGATGGACAGGTATGGCTCTAAGCCTAATTTAACCAATTACACCTCACTCTTGAATAGATCACTGACTTGATCGTCAGAGAGTTCTCTCGTCGGACTCCGTCATATTTCCCTTTGTTTACAGGTACACCAGGGCATTGAGCAAGAGTCCACCCGCAGGAAGCAGTCCGGTAATTCCGAACCGTTATCATTAACGGATAAATAAAATGAAATCGATAGATTAATCAACTAAACCTATTGAACTGATTCACTGTTAATAATTTTAAAAAATTAATAATAATAATAAGCTACTTATTAAAATTTATTAACGTAATATTAACCGGCTCATTCATACCCTAATAGTTATTACATTAATTGGACCATCCTTTCTCTTTCAATTGTGAAAGAATTTCACTATCATTATATCTTATATCCATTAGAGAGACTGAAGGCAATAATACAAATTTCAGTGTCACATCACAGAACAGAGCTTATCCATTACAATATGGGTGTAAGTTTTCAATGCGAGAAAATCAAAAGGCGAAAGAATATTATTTGGGAGAATAATTTAACAAATGGATAGAAAAATATTAAGAGTCCAAAATTCTTTTACCACTTGGGACTGAAAGATGTTGGAGGATGGAGACCTTAGAACTGCATCTACCTTTACATGCACATGCCTTCACACACATACCATTAATTTTTCTAGCAAAAATATTCCTTGCTTCTATCTCCAAACATTGAAAATTTGGGTCTTAATTAAGACCAAAACTAATATACTATTGCCATATGCCTTATCCTATGCACAGATGGAGGCTTATGAAGAAAAGCCACTTCTGTGAATATGCTTTCATTTTAAACCATCTCAATTAGGCTTTTAAGCGATAGTGAAGTTTTTTTATGACAAAATAGATTCCATCTAGTGTGAGAAAAAAACTTCGTTGTCAATTGACGTATAATAATCGAGTTACTCTTTCAGAACTCAATATGTCCGCGCTAAATGACGGTTACATAGTTATTTAGAAATGGTTACATATATTATATCACTCTTTCAGAATTCAATATGTCCGCACTAAATGTTTATTTAAAAATGGTTACATATGTTATATAGTTGATACGACAGTAAAGTTAAATAATGCTGAGTTATTAATAGCAGTCACCAAATCACTAGAGAAAGGAATTTATAGCTCCGTATTTTCTGCCAAAATTTCTCTTATCTCTGTTGATCTGAACTAAGGATCTGAGCTAGCTAGGAAAATCGAATTGTTATGAAGGTGATCTCAATTCAGATCATTATGACATAACACCGTTGCCTCAAGTAAGACGTAAATTGTCATATAGTTGGAACATGGTCCGCAACGAACAGGTTGGCAAAGAGAAAATGCCATTTTGTATTGTAGGTGAAGAATGCATCACATGCCACTAGTGTCCCCACCTCACATGTAATCAAATGTGGGATTGTCACTAACCAAACATTAATCATGAATGATCTTAGGTAATTAATTAAGTGTTTTTAGGATTTTAGAGCGATGGTAGTAACGTTAAAACTATACATCATGATATCATGTGCATGCAATTTTGAGGTGTCCTGTCCACTGATTACAGAGGACAATCCATAATTAATAATCAAAATGATTAAAGCAGAGAAATGAGAATAGGTCCTAAACAATATATTTGATATGGATTTTGCAAAACTCAGAAATGAGAATTGGTAAAAATTTACAGTACAAAAAGGCGAAAATGGACAAATGGGACTGGTGAACAAAATGGAAAGATGTGAACAACACTGCGGCAACTAAAGCAGGCCGAGGTCGAACAAGGGGGTGGTGACAAGTGGATTAAACTGTATCTGGGGTGTGACTGTAATATAATGTACACTTGCCAAATTTTTCATTCAGGGGATGGGGGGAACAAATACAGAGTAGCTAGTAGGCAATGAAACAGGAATGGCTGCTGCTATACCAACAGAAACGGTAGAGAATTTAATTTTCTTCTCTCTATTTTTTTCCCCTTTTTGAGGGGATTCATGTTGTTGTTGTTGGGGAATTGAGAATCAGCATTGGTGGCCTCTGCGGCAGGTAAGAACACCAGCACTTGAAGTAATGGCGCCAACCATGGAAGAGGACTTGGCCCCTAAGCTTGAGGCTCTGGCATAGCTGGCTCCAGCTCCAGCTCCTGATGGAGTGAAATAGGCTCCATTAAGCATGAGGTCTCCTTCTGATCTCCAGTTCCAGTGCTTCCATGCCTGATTTGAGGTTACCACCCTCTTTGTCACCTGCCCATGCCATTTTTTTGAGGTCACTTCCAGGTTATTATTTTGCTCTCAAATCATCATACTATAGGACACATACCTCTTTAGCAAAACCATTGTCAGGAGCAAGATATCTGTTTCCTTGGCTATTAATGGTAGGATTGGCACTTCCACCAATGGCATACATTTCCCAGTGTGTGTAGTCATTGTTCACCACATGGAAATACCCATGCCGACACCTGCAAGGTTAATGAGTTGGCCCAGTCAGATAAGGGGAATTTTGATTTTGTTTTTATTATTTATTTTTAAAAAAAATAAATATATAATACATATGATCTTTACCTTGGCATTCTCTGGATAAGACCCTCACCAAAATGATTATATGCAATTGTTACTTGCATTTGCTTATCTCTAGTGTAAGAGTCACTGTGACCCAATAACATAACCTGTTCGATCATCATAAAATAAGAAATCATCGGTCATTGTACCTTCCATAAATTACTGTTATCTAAGCAAAGTGAAGCCAGCGAAAATAACTAACCTCATTGTGGTGGGTAAAATAGTTATTAGAAATGGTAATGGCAGTTGACCCCATTATAGCATCAATGAGTCCATCTGCACAATTTGATAGAGAATTATGGTCAATCCAAATATGACTCGCTCCAAAAATGGAAATCGCATCCCCATCAGCCATTGTCCTCCATCCATAATGAGTAGGCGAGCTACGAACCATTGCATTGCCTGTAGGCTTGCAATCATGGATATGAAGACCATGGATAATAATATTTGTGACAAATTGGATAGTAATGCAAGCTCCGTTGGCAATGTGAACGTTGGTTCCACGGGCATCAATAGTCTTAAAACTGTTCATAATGAGCTCCTGTTTAAGGGTAATCACCATGTCCCTCTTGAACACAATCCACAACGGTCTGTCTTGAATAACAGCATGGCGTAGAGTACCAGGTTTTGGGTTGACCGGGTCATCATCACCAGAATCAGTGACAACATAGTATTTGCCATCTCGACCACCAACGGCGTTGCGTCCAAAACCAATCCCACAGTTAGCAAGTCGCTTCCTATGGCGCTGCCACTGGGGGTCACATCTCCAGCAATCATCAATTGGATTGCCAGTTACACAGGAGAAGAATCCTAAATTCCTCCTTGCCGTGCTGTTTCGTGTGCTCCTGGTACAATCATCGATCGTATTAGTGCATGGTATTATTTGTCCAATTATTGTGAAAAATAGCATAATGTGAAAGGCTAAAGCTTAATATTATGTCCCACATCAAAACGTAGGCCATGTGACAATAATGTGGAAGATTTAATTGATAAGGTGGATACGGTTCATACGGAAATTTTACATCTTATTCTAATCTTAATTTCTCACTGTACGAGAAATAAAGGCTAAGGGTGGGGACTTCATTTTTCATTTTGTACTCTGGTGTCGGTGAACCAGATCTGAGATATGAGATTTGGAACTTATGCTCTTGACAGGCTGGAGAAGCAGGGAAATTTAACTTCCAACCTACCAAGTTGGGCAAAAAGGAAGTGGCAAAAATTACCTCTTTTTCGATTAAAATTGAATGTAATGGAAGGTGAATCCTCTCCTTGTTGACAATTAAAAGAGTAATATATATATATATCTAGTACGTGGGGTAGGAGTTGGTGCCAAAGAGCAAAATCATGAAGTTGTCTTACAGTTAATTAGCATCCAATAATAACAAAGCATGGTATCAGAATTGAATTCCGCGATACATATCATTATCCTGTACAATCCAATAAAACAGAAAAGTAGCATGCATGGCATCTTTTCTGATAGCATATGAAATATAAAATACAAGCATAAGGAAAGGAGTGAGTTTCAATGTACGACCACAAGAGAGCTTTACAAAAGCATTTAAATAGGCAAATATAAATTTTAATTAAATAAAACACACGCATATATATATATATATATATAATTTTTGTATAAAGAATAATATGAAGTCTCATACACGACGGTAGAGGCAAGAAAAGGTACTGTACTCGCGAATTAGATTTGGATAGGAGAAAGAACAAGAAAAGAAATAAATAAAGGGCGTGATACGCGGATCTAAAGACATGGGCATGTGCATAGGCTGGCAGCAGAATTTAAAGGTATAGAGAACATGGTTGAATACTTGGAATTATAAACTTGGATGAATAATTTACAAAAGGAGCTTTGATTTGTCAGGATATATACGGGAAGTGAAAGAACTGCAACAAATCCAGACAAATAAATAAAAAAAAATGGTATGTTAACAAAATACTTATTTCTTTCCTTAATTCTTTGATGGAACTTCACTGTAGAGACTAGGGACAAATTACAAAGTGCTTGTATTCTGCGCTGTTATTCTGTAACAGAGCTGAGGCAAACGCCTATTTGAAAATAAATTTTATTTTCTTAAATCCAAGTTTTGAACATTAAAAATCCTCACGTGCATCACCATATCAATAATTCGTCAAATATATATTTGACATTAATGTCAACTGGTCCATTTTCAGCTAAAATTTGTCACCAATTTAAGTTGTGAATATTATAAATTAGCTCTATTTTGTACATTGGAAGGGTGAAAGGGACATGTGAAAACTGAAAACTGCATCAAGAGGCTTATACACAGAGACTGAAAATAAAGTATCAAATAGAATTATTTTTCTTAAGAGCCAATTATGCCTACTTTGATGAATTATTTTTCTTAAGTGTTTGTGTGTGACAAAATAAATTGAAAATATTTAAACAAAAAAGAAACGCAAAGCAAAGGAAAAAGAAAAAAAAAACATACTCATCAACCGCGGAAGCAACCTCTTCCGGATCTTCAACGGCATGCCGATTCCTTGAATCAACTGACCTAAAGAATTAAGAAAAATAAAAATAAAACAAAAAAGATAAATTAATTTATGGTAAAATTCCTCAACCAAGGTAAATCTAAATGACTAAATTACCCTAGCATAATATTAAAAACTTCAAGCGGCTCTCAGGACTAATCGGGAAAAAGGTGGGAAATTGAGGACAGTTTTGTTAAATGGAAAATTAACAAGGTCAACCAAATTGATGTCAAAAGTGATTGATTCACAGAGAAATTTTACTCTGACGTTGAGAATAGTGCAATAGTCTCTTAAGAAACTAATGTAACTGATATAACGATCTAGATTTTCTCAATCCCGATCTGAACGGTTTGAAATGTCCGGCTGCCTAAAAAACTCAATAGAATTTTATCCAACGGCCCTTTTTATCGTCAATTTCCAGTTGTACGACGAGGATCCGTTGGAATGTTTCGACAACTCTGTAACTCACCCGTCCGCCATAGATGAGTTCTCGGAGCTCTGAAACAGCCGAATTTCCTCAAACCTGAGAGCAGATAAACCAAGTAAACCAAATCCAGATAAATTTATTAGCATTAATTGACTTTTACATAAAACTATATCGACATTCTAGTCGAAAACAGAGCTTGTAACAAATGACGAAGCCACAATTAAAAATGTATTGAAATTACAGAAGACTTAAGAATTCGAGGAAATGCAAGAGAATTCTATAGCAGTAATTAAAAAATCAAGCATAAAGAACTCAAACAGGCTTTATCCACGAATCAAAAGAGCACCTCTGTTTGTCATTTAACAAACAGAGGATAAATGGATGCATAAATCTACCTGGATTTCAGCTCGTTATTCTCCGGTGTTGCATTTACAATGACAAACAGAACTAGAACCAGCAATGTAGACATACAGAAGAATCTCGGGTGCGAAACCGCCATTGTTGATCAAAATCTCGAGCGCGCTCTCTCTCTATCTACTCCTTCCCGTTTTATCTCTTTCTCTCCCTCTAATTGTCAGAGCAAATCGCTCTGTTTGTTTTCCTGACTAAAAATCGAGAAAGAAAACGCAAGAAAGATATGAGTCAAAGAAAAGCTCGAGTGAAGCCATCTTTATATAGGCAAAAGAACGTCCAGGACTAAATCCTGGCTAACTTCGTTTTTAACCACGGTTAGGTTAATTAACCCAGCTTATTAACCTCATTTAACCACTTCACCAATTCACCTTCTCTCTAACCGCCACTAACTGACTCTACTTCTTTTCTCTCTCTCTCTCTTCAAATTCCTTTCTTTTGATTGGTTTCCATTTTTGCCCATTTAGCTTCCAAAACCAAAATAAAGCCAATGATTTAAGGCGAATTTTGCAATATCTTTATAATTTTCTTCATTAATCAAACAATTTTTAAGAAAGTAGAAATCAAATTATTATTTTTTATAGATTTAATTAATTTCTGGCCATGGAATTAAATCATGGTGATTAGTTGGACCAACTAAATAGAAGAAGTGTAATGAAAAGAACTTTTGAATTTTGGTTCAAACTTTTAGGCCTTTTTATTTGTTTGGTTTTTTTAATTAATGGAAAAAAAGAGCATTTTCTATATATAGATGGGGGGGGTGGGCGGTTAAGCATTTTAGTACTATAAAAAATGTGAGAAATATTTTTGTACCTTTTTTATATAAATTTTTTAATTTTATTAAACCTTCCAACTTTTGTTGAATTGAAAATCGCTACTGGCTACTGAAAATTAACAAATTTAAAATTGTAAATAAATCTCTACTTACCTAATAAAAAAGGTTTAAAAATATCTATTTTAGAAATAAAACAACATTAAAAATTCAGGTAAGTTTGACTTTGAAAAAAAAATAATTGAGCTCATAAATTATAAAAAGGAGATTTTATATTTAAGGGGACACCTAAAATAACGTTTATTGCTAAAATAAGACATATATAATCAAAATTTACGTATTTCTTTTTAATAAATTTGCTGAGATTTTAATAAATCTTTTGTTCCCATTCAATAAAAATAAGACTGAAAGTGAAGAAAGTTTGCATTCAAAAGAAATAGGATCTATAAATTAGCAAAAGGCGATCTTATACTGGAAAAAAAAATCTTAAAACAAGATTTATTACTTAAACAAACATGATTTGGATTCACCTGTGTGATTTATTATTTAGTAAATTTGCTAAATAAAGAAAAAAGGTTGCAGATCACACTTTCTAATCAAATATATTATTCTCTACTTGGGAATTTTATTTCTTAATAAAACAATGTATTGCATATATAAAAATTTTATTTAATAATAAAAAAATTTAATTAGTCAAACTGAAATTATGGAATTTCTTGAAAAACAAAATCAAAATACTAACAAATCCAAAGAAATTGTTAATTTCAAAAGGAGCTTGATTCGGTAATTTGCTTCCAATCGATTTTAACCTCTGAAGTGTGTCGGTCCATCACGTGCATGACCATCTCCCTCTAACGCCTCACTTTAACCCATAGTTATTAAAACCGGATAGTCAGGTTAAACCGGTTTAACTGTGAATTGACGGGTCAATTGGTTGGTTTAACTGTACAAAATTGAATTGGTAAAAAACTGAATTGAACCGAAAAACGAACAAAACCGAATTTTTGGCTAAAAATTAAAAAAATTTATAATTTTTTGTATTTTTTCACCCCCCATACACACACACATATATATATTCCATTATTTATTTATTTAAAAAAAATTAATATTTTAAATTTTAAATATGTCACTTAATAATTTAATATACTTATTATATATTTGGTTCAGTGTAATCAAATATATGTATATATATATTAAATTTTATTTATTTATTCAAAAAAAATTAGTATTTTAAAGTCTAAAAATATCACTTAATAATTTAATATACTTATTATCTATTTGGTTCATTGTAATAATATATATATATATATATATATATATATATATATATATATATATGAAATTTTCATGATTTATTTCTTTGAAAAATGTAGTATTCTAAAGATGTCACTTAATATTTTAATATACTTATTATCTATTTGGATTTATTGTAATTAAATATAATTATACTCATATACACAAGGTTAATATTTTTCGTGTTTGCTTTATTAGTACTCCATCTAAAAAAGAAATTTTTTTCATGATATGATTATATTTTTATATTTCTAATATATGATATTCAAAAATATATAATTAATTACTTGTAATAATAAAATTAAAATTATATTTTATAACTTATTATTAGAATATTTGTGACATATATTAATATTTGATGAATTTTTTTTAATTTTTATATAATAATATTTATAAAATTATAATAATTTATAATATTTTAAAAATAAAAAAATTTAATTAAACTGATCGAACTAAAAATTATAATTTCATCGATTTTTTATTCGGTCCGATTTTAATACCCTGCTTTAACCTCTCGCTCCTTCGCCTCCTTTTGGCAACACCACCGTTGCCACGTCAGCTCATTAATATGGAGAGCGCAATACTCGCTGATGACGTTGAGTTTCGTACTCGCTTATTCATGTCGCCACATAGCCACGTGGAGGATTTTGCAATGAGCAACCATATATATAGACACATACACTATTAAAAATTTTAAAATATAATTGACAGGTGTCCTTCTAATGAGCTGAAGGTTACCGGTTCTTCCGGTAAGTGTGTAAACTAAAGGAATGGAGGAAAGGAAACATGAGAATGTGTTGTTTCTTGTTGAATTGAAAAATGAATGAAAGGGTGAAAGGGATGAGTTTGATGGTCTGATTGGCGTGATTGGGTTGGGTTATAATATATAATTAATATGTTTCTTTTTATTTTGGATAAGCAGAATTTGGGAAAATAGGAAAAAGATATTACGAAGCAGACATCTTTATAACAAATTATATAAGTTGAGGAGGAAAAGTGGTCACAAGAACCAGGCTTTTTCAGGAAGGAAACTCTAATGGAAAATCATGTGAAAGAAATAAAATCATTCGACTTTTAAAGGAGACAATGCCCATAACATATTTATGGGTCAACATTTGTCCTTCTCACTTCCATAATATGTGGATTTAATTGCTCCACTTTTATTTTTCTAATTTTATATCTCTTATAATAATACACATGAAAATATCTACATATTCGATATACAATTAATATATAATTAATATGTTTCTTAGTTATTATTATTATTATTTTTATCTCAATCCGACTATGAATTATGCTAAAAAAAGATGTATTATTAAGTTATTAGACTTTCTTAATTATTTAATAGGCGTGATGAAATTTGCTAATTATTAATCATAGTATATTGTATTGTCCCCTTAGAAAGGTTAAAAGAATGACTAGACAACATCAATAACATATTATGGGCAGAATTATGAGAAATTGGGTCCCCAGCTAATGGAAATACAGGGCTGTAATTAAATTCAAAAGGAGCAATGATTCGCCTGGTAATTTGGTAGTTCAAAAAGATATGTAGAGGAAAAGAGTGAAAAGAAGGGGTACAGGTAAAAAAGCCAATAGTAATATTTTAGTTTTTAACCTTTTAACAGAAGAGGCCCGCTATTAAAAATTTAAGATGGGACCGCAGACATTCCTCCCAATATATGTTAATTGTTAATTATCATTTTGCTTTTTTTTTTTTTATTAACTAATTATATATATAGGATTATATTATTAATTTAATTTATGAAATTTATCTAAATCGAATTAAGATAAGGAAAATTCAATATTATTTGTAGCTGTTGTACTTTTTGTTCATTTTGATTTTTTTTATTTTTACCTACACCACATCTGCAATTTAAATTTAAAAAAAAAATTAAGAAAAACTTCCGTTACC
This sequence comes from Excoecaria agallocha, assembly GCA_037975025.1. Classification (NCBI taxonomy): domain Eukaryota; kingdom Viridiplantae; phylum Streptophyta; class Magnoliopsida; order Malpighiales; family Euphorbiaceae; genus Excoecaria; species Excoecaria agallocha. Next base: position 50,296,547 of record CM075807.1, on the reverse strand, counting down.
TTATAAACTTGACTAATGACATTAGATTGTGGAGTGCATGTCTTACACACTGTGTGTCACCATTGACCTTAATAAAGTATATAAATGTATATCTCCATGCTTAATTTCCTATTCGATAATCTAAATATTCACTTTTTTTTTGAAACCAAATATTCACTTATTTATTCTATATAATTATATGAGTGTAACATGCATGATGCATTTGACATACATGCATCGAACATAAAAACTTTACAAAACTTACATTTAAAAACATCTCTCCCTCTTATTTTTTATTTAGTTAAAAAGAAAAAAAAACATCTTCTTTTTAATAACAAGAAAAATTGCATTATAAGTTCGAGTTTATAAATATTATAGTATTCATATATCCACAGAATAAAAATAACTACGTAAAGCAAACGGACTCAAATATAATTTAATTTTTAAAGCTAATTTATTGATTGAGAATGCTTAAAAAAGTATGTGATATTTTACTGGCCATATTTTAATCATCAACTAACTATTAACTACTAGTAATAATGTATCGGCGATCGACTCGACTTATCAATTAAATTAAATGGGTACAATATCGATGCACCTGTATTTTTAGATATTATTTTGTTCAGTGGGATTTTGGACATTTTGAGTAGTGTTACAATAGCTTTCATGATAATTTGGCAATATTGCATATATCTTTTTCACTTTTGTCAAAGATCACACTACAACTTCTCTTGAAGTCATTGCTTATTAATTGTGCTTTATTTTTATTTCAACTAGTCATTTAGTGGCATGCCATAATGGTGCTTTGGAGTCAACTCCATTTCTGTTTTTTTTTTTATTAAGTTTCTCCACTTTGTTATTGAAGATATATTCTCAATTATCAAATTCTTCCTCATTCAATCTTTGAAAACAAAAATATAGTGCAAAATATAATTTTCTTTTTACCCTTATTTTAGTAGATTTTTTTCGTAAATAAAAATGTGAATAAATCTATGTAAAATTATTTATAACTCATCAGCCGTTCCTTATTTCTATTAATGAAGGATGCTATTTTTTGCAAAAAATAAAATAAACGCCTAATAATATAGAATTAGTTAGATATGCATCAAAGAGCTTTAATGTTTTTTTTTTCTTCTCTTAATTTGCCTAACAAAATGAAGCAAGTAATTTATTGGCAAACTAAATAATTAAGTGTTATCCACCAAACATATAAAATTAATGCGACAACGAGAGCCATCAAGATTGCACCACAAATTCTATATGTATTATTATTATTATTATTATTATTTTTTTTAACCAGAAAAGCTCTCATAATATCTAATTGTAACTATAAATATTATCATTCATAGAGATCAAATTCGAGATTTTTTTTTTGTATATTTAATAGAGTGATGCTCATTTAAATCCAACCATTCGCTAATATGCTTTCCATAGTCACATATTATCGACATGGGTCGTAATTTTCTCATGTAGCTTCTCATTCTTTTATAGATTTTAAATGATTAATTCAAAATATTTAATTTCAAATAAGTTCAATTCTTTAAATTTAAATAAATAGAGTTGCAAATCGAGATATAGTATCTCAATCATTACTTTAGGATGGAAAGATCAAGATTATCTAAACCATTTATCACAATACACAGCAGAATTTTTTTTTAATGAAAAAAATTATTAGCTAGTGTGAATTGTTTTAAATTACCACAAATCATTTTCTTAACATAAAATTTCAGACATTCAGAAAATCAAAGAAATGCTTTCAATTATTTTTCACATGCAAGATAGAAATGCATTTTCTTGAAATATGTATTTTACGGTGTACAAATGTATAATACTATTTTCACATGAGAAGGTTGAGCACATGGCACAACTTTGCACGGATCCGTACAAAACGGCACAGCAGAGCATACGAGAAACTTTACAATGTCAGTTAATTATTTTAATAGCCTCAAGCAGAATTTTAACTAACAATTTCAGTGATCTTATCCAAGGGATGGATTTATATTGAAATATTTGTGAATGAGTTTAAACAAAAATTAATTAGAAAACAAAAAAATCTGTCGCGAAGTTGGGTTTGAAGCATCTGATTTTGCCAAGGACTTCGTAAATATTAAAAAAAAATTAAGGGGTATATTAATTAACTTTATGAGTACTACTCAATAATTTGATGGGAAAAAAAAATCTGTATCTTATTGCAAAATAGGGTTAAATAAAATAAAGGAAGCTGAAAATTGCATATTCTGCCCTTAAACTTTTGATTTTGTTCATTTGACCTTCGGAAACATTGCATGTTATCAGCTCCGTACGGGCATTTATTTAATTATTTTTGTCAAGTAAGGGCTCAATTAAAAAGATTAGAGATTTAGGAGCTCAATTGAATAAATTTTAATGAAGCGGCTTAATAATAATTTTTGGGAAGGATAATTAAACAGATAAAAAAAAGTTACAATTTTATTAACAAGGCATGGAGACTTATAGTCCTACTAAATTTCTTATATCAACTAGTTATAATTATTTTTGTCAAATAAGAGCTCAGGTAAAAAGATCAAAGATTTAGGAGCTCAATTGAGCCGCTTAATGATAATTTTTGGAAAAAATAATTAAAGAGATAAAAGAAAAGATACAATCTTTTTAATCAGGCATAGAGACATATAGCCCTACAAAAGTAACGAAACTAAAATTTATAATTAAAAAAGTAAAAATATAAATTATACTTAAATTTAAAAAATAAATCAAGGAGAAATATATCGAAATAAAATTTTAAGGGGTAAAACTGTTTATTTGACATACATACATATATAATAAAAATTTTTCAAAAGGTAAGGGGGCAATTGTCCTCCTTCCTCCCAACATGGCTGCGCTACTGCCTACAAAATTTAACTTTATTATTTTATAATCTTATAAAGGATTTGACAATTCTTACCTCAAAATTTAACTTAAATTCTTTTTTTTTTACATGGTATTAGAGCACTAGTGTTGTGATATTAGATCACTTGCATATTTTTAATCCCACAAACTTCATGTTCCATATCATTCACATGTGCTTGGCTATGAGTGTAAAGAGAGTGTATGAAGTATTACACATTGACGAGTTCTAAGAATATAATACAACTTATAAAGATTTGACCAATTCTCGGTTCATAATCTAATTTTTGAGTTTGAATTAAACTCAAATTCATTTTTTCAATATTCACAAAAGGATTGGATAATTTTCGCCTTACAAATTACCTTTAACTTTTGGAATTAATTTAGTTTTAAGTCTATTTTTCTTGCAAGTCGAACCAGATATCAAATTTAAAACTTTATACACATTTAAGTGACTCACACTATAGGTGATTGATGCAACTTTCCAATTAATTATACATTAAAACAGTTAGGAATACAAGTTGATTTATTGCAATTGAATTTGTAACGAAACGAGACAAGGAGGAGTTATGAAACATATATATGTAAATGGTGCAAGCATTGTGAATGTGATTGTAGCCAAAATTAGAAAAGACCTGAGTAGAGCACATTGTAAGAGTAAAAAATGGACCACGCATACATGGAGGAAAGCATGAAAACAACAATACAAAAGCCCTAACAAATGTTGAATATGGTTTTACACCCTATTTTCCTGCCTTAGCCTACCCTTGCCTAACAAGTAATTAATGCGTATTTCTATTTGTATGATTTTATGAAAAATGTTAGTGTATATTTTTCAACATTTGGTCAAACATCCATTCCTTAATTTATTACACACTAAATTCAACTTTACGCTTCCGACCAACTTCTTCTTCTTTTGTAAAATCGAAGAAATTACATATCTATAAATATAAATAGAATAAAAAATAGAATATTAATTTGATAAAAAAAATTAGGTATAGGAATTGAATAAGGGTTAGTGGGAAGTTAGCAGCAGGTTTTATTAGTATGTTTATGTGTTCCCACCGAAGCAGGAAGAAAATCACATGGCAAGTCACCGCCAATTATGGAGAAAAATTAATAAAATGTTATTCATAGTAATTTATTTATTTTATAGGGAATCATAATTTATTTAATTAACATTAATGTTAATTAATTCCATTATTCTTCCGTATTTCCTGCTTAATCCACGGCATTGTTAATTAATGGGTAAGTTGTGATGTGCATTAATTATACTCTTATTCTTGGAGTCTCCAATTAGGTACCTACGTACGGTCAATCAGTTTATTAAGATTTCAGATCAAATGATGAGTATATTGACAAGCTCCTCCTTAGGGGTGAGAAAAAAAAAATCAAAATTCATGTTAAACGAAAAACAATCTGAAATCGAACTAATTTTTAAATAAAATAAACTAAAAATTTAGATTTATGATTTTTATTTTTAAAAATCGATGATTAATAGATAATTAACGGTTAAACGATCTATATATATTTTATATTAGGGGTGAATATAGATCGGTTAACCAGTCAATGAGCAAAAAAATTAATTAGTTCATTAATATCGATTTTTTAAAATTACTAACCATTAACTAGTCCGTTACATTTGATTAACTAATCTATCGATTTCAGTTTTTCGATTTGGTTAACCAATATTTTTCGGTTAACCATTAAAATTTATAATATAAAATTATATATAAAAAATTAGACAAATTATAATTTAATTTTAAATATGTAAAGTAATTTAATATAAAAATTACGAAATAAATATAATTTACTGGCTAAAATTCATATTCTATAAATTAATAGCTAATATTATAAAATAGATTTTATATTTATTGGATATTAATATACTTGATTCTAAGTCAAATAAAATTTTGGATAATATTAAATGTTATAACATAAACTCTAAAATATAAAAAAATGTAATTAAACACCAATACATGATGAAAAAATAATATATATAAAAGTTAATTGGATATTATATATAAATATTATTATATAATTAAAGAGAATTATATAGTATAAATTTAGTTTAAAGTATTATATAAATTTTATAGGAAAATATAAAAAAATTAAGGTGTGTGTGTATATAAATAAACTGTTTAACCATAAACTAACGGTTAACTGGTAATTAAAAACCTAAACCGTAACCATTAACAAAAAATGTAAAAATTAAAAATCGTAACCGAGTCTATCGGATCGATTAATTATAAAAATTGGTTCGGTTTCGGATCGATTTTATGGTTAACCATATTTTTGGTTTTTTTGCTCACCCCTATTTTATATATTATATTTTAAATTTTACTCTTAAAATTTTGAATATTTTTGTAATTTATAAATATTATGATATATAATTTTTTAAAATATTATTATAATACATATTTTTAGTAAATAAATATTGAAATTATTTTTTTATTACTATTATTTATTCATTACATGTGTATAATTAGCACTCTAGCTATTGTTAGTTTCTTATTAAATATATTTAATTCTTATAATTAATTATAAAATTTTATTTTTATTTTTTTAATGGATATTATATTTAATTTGTATTTTTTTCATTCCTAAAACATTAACAATTAAAAAAATTATTACAAATTGTATAATTTATTAAATTTATATGTTAAAATTTTTTAGTGGTTAATCAATAAATTAATTCAAAAAAATTGGTTAAAAATCGAAACCGATATAGCGGTTGACCAAAATTTATGGACTGGTTAATAAAATTATTAATGAACCGATTTATGCTCAGCTATACTTGTATTGATTTTACAATCCTCTTTTATTTCATTAATCCAAATGTCCAATTTTAAATGTATTGCTTGAATTAGATCAATCAACCTTAACATAAACTAGAGTTTTGTTGTTGTGAATTTAAAATCAAAATTGATAATTTTCTCGAAAGAAAAGAAATAATTCATCAATTTTCATGCCTATTTAACTAAAAATACCTAATTCAGCAACCAAAAATACCTAATTGATAATACTAAATTAGTGTCAATTAATTCTTGAATCTTGAATCAATCTAACAAGTGACATTAAGCAAGGCAATGAAACAGGTAGGTGGCAAGTGAATTTGGCATGAGAGGATGTAGTGGCAATGATAGATAGAGGAGAGTAAAGTGGGTTAGTGTTCCATTCCCCAACTACTTAATTAATTATAAGTAAAATTAGTTGCTTCTCCACATCAATTTGGAGCGGCCATTATTCACTTGACACAAGAACATTCACATTTTTAAGTGCTTCTTCCTCTTTTCCACTATAAACGGTACTTAAAACATGTTTTTGTAAGAAATGGGAATCGAATTAATTCACGTTACAATTCCAAATTATCAATCGCTAATTCACTCTACAAGAGCTTGGTAAGTGAGAAAAATTTGAGTAGAAGGAAAAGAAAATAACCTTTAGCTAATTAACAAAACTACACAAACCATAAATTAATGGATTGCACTTGTTCGTTACTCTTTTCGTTCTTTTTTATCTGTCATTTTTATTGTTTTTACTAAGATTAAAAAATAATAAATAGACTTAAATTTAGTGTTAAATTGTACGATTATAACTAAATTATCAAATCTAATTGATTATAACTTTATTTAAAAAAATAAAAAATAAATTAAATTATATTGAAAGTATAAAAATGACAGATAAATAAAATTTAAATTTTATTCAAAAATAACAAATAAATAAAAACGGAGGGAGTATTATTTTTCAAGCTTTCTGACATGTCTGTTTGACTTTTTTTCCAACCACATTAATTCTTCCACTCTGTCTAAAAAAATTCACTCCCATCAAATTGCCCCTTATTACAAGTATTATCAACATTAAAATAATTATTAAATTTATTAATTTTTATAAAAAAAATATATTAAATAAATTTATATTTAAATTAAATTATTATAATAAAGTGTATAAAAAATATTAATTAAGTTATTATATATTTTGTCGACAATAATTAATATTATATAAGAATAAAATTAGAAAATATATATTAAATATTGATAATAAGATCTAGCTAACGGCTCGGATTATCTAGATAATCATATCAGCACGGTCCATTAGCTCGAGTAAGCCCATTCTCGCATGGTGTTCGGTCATACCAAGCACTGATAGCTTGCTCAAATCCCCTATGATCTGGGAGGATCCTGATTTATTAAGAGAAAATAACCTTTTTTTCATTCTCTTCTCCAGAATTGGAAGATATATGCTTATCCTATTCAAGGTAAGAGTTTTTCTTAAAGAGGACTCCATGTGAAGTCTCCTAAATATGTATGAATTCTAAACCCATCAACAGGACTGGGTTTAGATATGAAAGGTTAAGTTTTTTCAATTATTTTTTATTATCAAATTATTGACTTAACCGTCGGAATTGACTCGTCGGACAACTCCGACTGATTTTTGTATTTTTCAGATAACTTGCTGTATTGGCAGATCCAGATTTTTTGCTCAGTCATAAAATATTATATTAAATTTATTAAAATGATAATTTAATGGAATAAATATTTTTTTAAAAAAATAATAATTTGATAGGATGGAATTACTAATCAAATAGTGTTCCTTTGTTTGACAAAACTGTCAATTTCAAAATCTAATTGAAAATTGTGCTGCTTTTTTTTTCAAAAGAATAATAATAAAAATAATACCCAAAGTGAGTAATCTTCTTTGAGGTTAGAAAATGGAATTGACCATCACGATGAGGACTTATTTTTGGAGGTTTTATAATTTATTCAGTATTTAAAATTTATTTATTTGAATTCATATTAAAAAAATTATCAAAATCGGTAAAATGTTCCCTCTGAGTATTTAAAAATATTCCATACACATATTTAAAGATGTTTCATATAAGGATTTCCAATTCAAAATTTTTAATTTAAAAAAAAAAGACATCTACCATTTTATCTTATCTATTGGAGGGTGGTGGACATTAGGCCATTAGTTACAATTAGTCAAAGAAATTACCTGTTGTTATAGTTATGGACTTGGTGCTTTACTAATGCCTACCTAACTTAACTGCTTAAATCACCAAAACATTTCCATCTCAATTTAGAAAACTTCTTTAGAGTTTGATGGGAACTTATGAGCACAATGTTTTGGAATTTCTGCTCAATAAGAACCAACAAAATTGATTAAAATGCAGAATCAATTATAAATTGAATTAAGAGATCATGATGAAGTCATCACATAGAGGCAACACACAACACAAAAAGGGGCTTTCTATCCAACATATAAAGCATCAACGTCAGTTTAAACATCAGCTGCCACCACATCATTCCCTTATATACAATGTTCCTACAGACATATATATACATATCAGATTAATCCACTAATGACTGAAGTGATAGGTCCATATATGATTAAATTGATTTTAAATATCTCACACTAATAATCATAAACCCCACATATAAATTTTTTTATTTCTTTTTGAAGCGAAAATTCCGGCATTAACAGAGATAGTATTGTAATTAATTGGAAAGTTTCAAATTTACAAATTATGGAATTTAATTTAACTTAAAAAAAGAAAGAAAGAATCGGGACATATATAATATAAATAATTCAATAATTTATACCTATGTATTTATTGTTTCTGTTTGTTTGAAAAGTACTCTACCTATAATTATTTGTAGGTATACTTAATAATTTAACTAAAATTTAATAATATAATACTACCTCGCCGCTACTGTATGAATTATTTTTCGTTATGCGAGTAATATTCCTTAAATTATTTTCACATGGTGAGACACATACCTATGCGCACATGTCAATCATCTAATGGTTATTAAGGATGGCTAAGTATTATTTCTCTGATGTCCTCAATTTCTATAAAATCTTCTGGGACTAGCTAGCTCAATGTTTTTTTTTGGTCCAATATAAGCAGCTGAATAAGAATAGAGAATCAGAATAATACCAATAATTATAAAAAAATACTATTTTTATTTAAACAAATCAACGAAATTTCATGGAGTCTCTTGCACTGTATGATTCTTTGTAACAGGACAAGCCAAAGATTTAAGGTTCTGAGCAATTGCCCAAAACTTGCCTCGTCATTGGGTACGTGTATATATGCAGATAAATTGGTATATTATAAAATTTTTTTAAAAAAAGAGATAGAAAATAATTAGAGAAATTAAAAGTACTCCGACGCGTACATGATTTGCATGCATGTCTCCTAAAGTTGCGGGTTGGCAACATAAAGTACTTCCAAAAGTCAGATTATATAAAGAACATCTTCACGTTGTAGGAGTATTATAAAGTTAATTAAAATAAAATTATCAATTTCACTATTAATTAAAGTACATTATCCTTAAACCATACGTATAATTAGCTCGCGTATGCTCTTATCAAAAGACTTATAATGATACCCAAGGCCACATGGGAGTTGGACCACAAACTAATATTCTTATTTTGTTTTTTTTATTATATTTTTTTTATATCATCTTATATCTGACATTTATTGTCAGACTAATTAAAGAAAATCAAAATACTTTCTTTTAAATATTTAATAATATTTATTTTCAAAAAGATTTAAAATGATATGTGCCATCTTATTTTTTTTTAAGGTAATATCCTTATTAATTTGTTAATTCAGTGTCTTAATTATCCATGCATGCATAATTATTATTTTGTGAACATTATCTTGCAAAATCAGTGGTAATTAAGAAATAAAACTAATTTTCTCGTCCACTGGTATTGTCAAGTTCCATCGATATACATAGCATGTAGATCCGTCAATTACTAATTAATTAAGCCAATCAAATTATTATTATTATTATTATTATTATTATTATTTTGAGAACATCAAATTAAGTTCCATTCACACATATACATATAAGTATATATATGGGTTAATACTTATATTCCCTCCTAAACTATCATCATTTATCAAATTTTTCACCTGAGCTAATTACATGTTAGATTATCCCCTTGAACTTATTAAAAATATCATATTACCCCTCTTTAAGATACTTGTTAATTCACAATTGGCGCGTGAAAAATATGTAGCAAACAGTAATAGGGGATAATTTGATATTTTTAATAAGTTTTAGGGGGTAATTTAATATTTTCAATAGTATAGGATGCATTTTTTACATTTTAAATAAGTTCGAGTGGTTAATATGATATTTTCAACAAGTTTAGGAGGGTAATTTAACATACAATTAGTTTAGAGGAGAAATCTGATAAACGATACTCCATCCGTTCTTTTTTATCTGTCACTTTTGAGTAAAATTCAAATTCTATTTATCCGTCACTTTTAAAATTTCAATGTAATTTAATTTACTTTCCAATTTTTTTATTGAATCGGACCGGTAACGGACTTCGATTGAGCCAAAATTTTGCGTACAACCTATTTTTAATGTGTTAAGAGTGATGGAATCAAAATTGGAGTGAATTGGAGTTGGGAAGTAGGAGAATTTAATTAGAGTTTTTAATAGTTAGTTATTGGGCTTAAAATATAGGTTAAGCCCGTTAGGCTTGGCCCAATTTTTAGCCCATTAAGAAGAGTACTTAAGGCTGAAAATTCTGTGAAATTCCAGCATTTTCCAGCCACTTCTTCTTCCTCTTCTTGGCAGAACCACTCCCTCTCCCTTTCTCTCAAAAATTTCTTCTTAATTTCCTTAAATCTTTCCCTAAATTCCAACATCCCAACTCTAATTCTACCCATCTTGATATGTACTTAAACCTCCATCACTTGATTTAAGCCAAGGAAGCAAAGAAATTCCAAGATTTAACCTTAGGTGTCTAAAGAGGTAAGTTGAATTCTTAAGAGAAAAATTATATTTTTAGTGTTTTTAGCTAGTTTTTGATGCTTAGAATCCATTTTTGATGTCAAATTAAGCAAATAAGATAAAAAAAAAATTAGAGTTTCTTATGGGTATAAATTCGTCCATGGTAGGTTCACAAGGGGAAGACCAACTTGCCAAGGCTAAAGGCAAAGGAAAGAAAGTCTAGGCAAGCCAAAATAAGGAAAGAAGGTTAGTGGCTAATAAATCCTAACATTTTCCTTAATTTTGAATTAACTTCCTTTATGTAACTTAGGGAAAATATTGAAAAAAGGTGTAAAATTAAAATTGACCTTAGAATAGTGAAATTAGACCTTGAATAAGCATATTAGGAAGCTTAAATAAATTTAAATGCTTATGTAAGGTGGACTTCCTTTGTTGGCTGAATAGGGTCCTAAAGGAAATTAATGTATATTTTGTGCATTTAAATGAAATTAAGCCATAAAATGACAATAATGATGAAATAATGTGTTCATGAATTTTTGTGAAATTTATATGAATTATTTAAATATTTTAGAGGGAAGAATTTGGTTATGTTTAAGTGAAAATGTTGAGTTATTAAGAAATAATTCACTAAATAAGTGGAATATGGTGAATTAATGTAAATTAAATAGTATTCTATGTAAAAATAAAGGAAAAGTCAATCGATGAATTTTTTGGAATAGAAAGTCATTAAGTTTGTTATGATTAATTGGAAATAAAATGAAAAGTAAGTAAATTTTTTTCTTGGTATTAGTCAGGCAGTCAAAAACTAGCTCAAAATATAATTGGCTAGCTATAAGAACATCTGTACCGCGATGCAAATAATGGCGATTTGCTTTGCTATGGTAGAATCTCTCATCTCCTTAGTATCTATCTGTTCTGTTATCTGTTCTGTGGAGAAATGGTCATTCGAGGTCATTTCTCAGTCTGTTTGTGACCCTGTGGGGTTCACGTCCTGTATATCCGATCTGAAAGTTTCTGTCGGATTTGTACTAGGGGCATTATATTAAGAATGAATTAAAAGTGTGAATAGAAAGATAAAAATGAAGTTTAAAATGAAAAGGGACTTGATTGAAAAAAAATAAAAAATTTAGGGGCAAAATGGTAATTTTACCAAAAATGGTATTCAATGAGTAAATATAGTTAAGAAAAAACTATAAAGGGGTAAAATGGTAATTTGGCATCCCGACAGTGCAAAATTGATGTTTTTATGACATAAAGACCAAAATTGTAATTTTACATGAAAACAGTAAAATAAGGAGTAATTGGTAAATTGTGATTAAAGTTATAGGGTAAGAATGAAAATAAATGAATATAATGGCAATTTTGTAAATATTGATTAAAAAGGGCAATCTTTGGAAATAAATGAAATATTAGGGATTAAATTAAAAATTTAATTAAAGTTTAGGTATTGAGTAAAAAAAATTGTTAATAATAGAATAAAATTGTCTTTGAAATGAAAATGAGTAAAATTTGCTTATTTGAAATTATATTAAGAGTTTATTAGCTTAATTGTTGTATAATTAGAAAAATTTGGAGAAGAAAAATATTATGATTGTTAGTCACCACTAGATATATTTTATACTCAACACGTAAATTTTACTGCGTGCAGGTACCAAAGAGCAGAAGCATTAATGCACATATCGAAAGAAGAGTTGTTTATTATAGGGTAGTTGATTTTGTTTTGGCATTTATATATAACTGTATGTATAGACGATGGAATTTGTAGCAAAGACATGTAATAGATAAGTTAAATATGTGATTATGTGATGTGATGGATATGGATAAGTTTGTTAGATTATGAAACATGTGAAAAAAAAATTTCCGACCAATTTACACTATTCCATTAGATCTAAGTGATAAGGGTGTTACATAATTAGTCATGGAAAGAAATCAAGATACACTAGATGCAAGTCGCTCTAATCAAAGTTGCGATCAGAATACTGATGAAAAATCCTCTGGTGTTGCCGAGTTCATATCATCCCTGAATGGTGCTCATTACCACACCATTAACAGCTAAAAACTACTTAGTTGGAGCATTGCAATCAGAACTTCATTAGAGGCCAAAGATAAACTTTGTTTCGTCAATGGCAATATAAAACCTCTTAATGATATTAATGGATATATATGAGAAGTGGAAGAAGGTAAATTTAACGATAAAATCGTAGATAATGAACTCTATTTCTAAAGAATTATCAAATGATTTCATATATTCTCCTACACTACAAGAAAATCTGAAAATAGCAACGGCTATTCCGTTGCTAAATTAGCAACGGAAAACCAATTCCGTTGCTATTTAGCAACGGAAAATAATTTCCGTTCTAAAATTGGTTAAAGTTTGTAAATTTAGCAACGGAAAATTTTTGGTTTTCTTCCGTTGCTAAAAGTGGAGGGAATTTTTGGCGGCAAAAACTAGCAACGAAAATTAGCAACGGAATTACCAATCCGTTGCTAATTAAGGCGCCAATAGATGGCGGAAAAAAATTGGAAAGAAAAATAGCAACGGAATTTAAATTCCGTTGCTAAATAGCAACCGAAATAGAATTTCGTTGCTATTTTTTATTTTCAATGAAAAATAGCAACGGAATTTATTTCGGTTGCTAAAATAGCAACCGAAATATATTTCCGTTGCTAAATAGCAACCGAACTTTTTCGGTTGCTAAAATAGCAACGGAAAGTATATTCCGTTGCTATTTTTCGTTCTAGTTTTTTCTTGTTGAACTTTTTAATTTGAATATTGATATACATCAAGATTTCTACACATATATTTTTATATTATATTATCAGAGAAATTTTATATATATATATATATAAAGTTAATTTGGGAATTATTTAGATAAAGCCATTAAAAATCCATTCTAACATATGCTTTCCGCATAGCAGGAAAAAAAAACAATATCAAAGCATGTAGGAACAAATAAGAAAAATTAAATTAAATTAGTATTTAGATGGTTTGAATTAACTAATCTGAAAATAATGTGATTGGCAACTTTAAAATCCAAGTAGACGAAGGTATGAAGATGACAAAATAAATGAATTCTAAAATTTTTGTATTTGGATCGGCAATGTATAGAACAAAAGTAATTTAGTTACTGTATGATAAGAGTTCCTGTGTTTAATTAGGTTTTTAGAGAAACAGTCCTATTGGAATAAAGAACTAAAAAATAAGGAAGTGGGAATTTCTTGTTATTATATAAATATTTATTAATAACAATCACTTTTCTTGATTCCAATAGGAATCTGTTTCCACCACTTGTCTTACGCTTAAAACACTAAAATTATTAGTATTAAGTGAATATATCATGCTTTCAATATAATAATAATAATAATAATAATAATAATAATAATAATTATTATTATTATTATTATTATTATTAAGCAGTAATTTTTTTCAATCGAGAAATTAATCATGTGCGCAGCTGGGTGTGGGACTGCTAGGGGATATTCGTTTTTTTTTTCTACAAAAAAAAGCCATAGAAGTTAAATGCAATTAAAAAAGGCAAATGAAAGAGAAGTGAATTTAATTTAAAAAATATTAATTTAAAAAATAAATATTTTAAAAAATAAATACTATATATACTTTAAAAATTTAATTTTTTTATTTGCGGGTTGATTAAATTCATATAATCACTAGCAACAAATGGATATGTGTGTGTCCTGCAAATGTTCATCTGTTTAGAGGAGAGATGAGCATCCCAACTTGCACAGATGAAATTCCATAAGATTCAATTATCAATAAAATGAAAATGAAGAGCATTAATCATGGGGCCCTCCGTTTACCTCAATTATTTTTCATTATTTAATAATAATAATAATAATAATAATTGTGAAAAAAAAAGAGAAAAGTAGAAGATATTTCGGGTATCAAATATGTGGCCCACCAAATTAAGAAAAAACAAATTGAGGTAAAGAAGAGGCCACAAATCGCAAGGAGAAAGAAAAATAAAATAAACTAGAAGGAGATGCAGGTGAGGCGCTGCCCCCCCCCCCCCCCCCCCCCCCCCCCACGACAACCGGCGCCTTTGCCGGCGATGCGTGTGCCGACGTTGGCTCCCATCGTCGGCCCAAGTGCGGTGCATGTGGCCGTTCAACTCCCGCTTTCAACGATGCCGACTTGAGTCTTCTCCTTCCTGCGTTTTCTCTCTCATCTTCCAAGCTTTCTTCCTTCATTACGGTGAACCGCGATGACTGATGTCGACACCGTTTGCATCGATGAGTTCCCGAAGTCGAGGTGTTCACTCCGGTATCCTTAGTCTGACTCCAAATGCCGGCGATGAGCTGATCGGAAATGGGTGTGGCGAGTTACTCCGGTGTAGATCCCGACCACACCGTAGCTCCTTACGGCGCGTGACCACCGGCAACGGGTTCTTGATGATCCTGGCTTCGTGATGGCAGTGTTGATGCAGCTCCGGTGAGCCTCCGGCGAGCCTCTGGTGAGCAAATAATATCCTGTTTAAATAATTTTTTTCTGCTAATTTAAGTGTCTGCATTTGTACATGAGCTTCACTTTCAATATATATATATTAGAATTTTGTTTTTATTCATTAAGTTATTTATAGAAACTTTATGGACGAAAATGAATGAACTGTTTTGTGGTGATATGTCAAATTCAAAATGAATATTTATAGAAATATTTCATATTAACTGTTTTGTGGTGATATGTCAAATTCAAAGTGTAGTCAAATTGATTGTAAGTCATGCTAATCTAAAACAAATAGTATACCTATGACATTTATTTGTCAAATTAAAGTGTCATGTTTTTTAAATGAAAAAATATATGAAACTAGAAATGCCAGAATTGAAAATTGGTGGCATAAATTTTTAAAGCAGGGGTACTTACTGAATCCTGGTGTGTAAACTCCCAGCATGCAAAGCTAACAATTAATTAAATCAATAATAAAGTCATAAACATGAAATTAGATATGTAGGAAAATTAAAACCTAAGCAAAATTAATACCGTTAACGAGGATAACAACCATAACAATAATAAAGGGACGAAAATGAATTTTTTTTTATATTATATATAATTTGTATTGTTTATTATGTGGGACAAAGTTATGGTGGTTAGAATCATAATTTTCTTCTATGTACTTGCCAATCCATAATTTTGTTGAGGATAATTATCTCAGTAATTAGCCTGCTAGGGAATATTGTATATAATATCTTTTTGCTTTCTCAATCCTATGAAAGCAAAATCCACTAAACTAGCATTAGCAATAGTTCACAACTAGCCTTGCATCTTAATAATATTTAATGCATTTTTATATTTACCTTTCTTATTCTTTTGCATGTGTTTAGTGGAATTTAATATATTAAAAGCTTTAGCCATCTGTCACTTGAATTTATATGACGATAAGCATGTGCACTCTTTTTGTTCATTATTAAATAGGAAGAAAATGGATTTAGATCTAATTAAACGCTAGACGTAATGGGAATAATATCAATTAGACTAGTATATAATTATGGTTTTTTGATATTAAAAAACTGTAATAATGTTTAGCGACGGATTGGAGACGGACAGAACCGTCACTAATTTTTTACTTATGGGTGAATTTAGCAACGGAATATATTTTTCCGTTGCTAATTTTTGCAACGGAATCAATACCTTTGCTTAATTTAGCAACGGAAGTCAATATCCGTTGCTAAATTTGACCAAGTCACCGAATGTTAAGGTATTGAATTTAGGAGCGGAAATCAATTTCCGTTGCTAAATTTAGCAACGGAATAAAAAGTCCGTTGCTAAAAATAGCAACCGCCAAATTAGCAACCGAAATTTCCGTTGCACTTTTTGATTAGCAACGGAAAATTGACTTTTTCCGTTGCTAAATTGCAATTTTCTTGTAGTGCTAGTGCCAAAAGTTTTTGGAATTATCTAGAGAAAAGATTTGGAGTTGGTAATTCTCACAACTTTATCAATTTTAAAGGGAGATGAGCTTTACTGAGCAAGGAAACAATTCCATTACTATATATTATAACAAAATTCATAAATGCTGGGATGAAATGGCGAGATTACTGCCTATGTTGACTTGTATATGTGATGGATGCTCATGTGGTTTAAATAATAAACTTGATGAAAGAGAAGCTGCATTAAAGTTGCTGTAGTTTCATATGGGACTTAATCAAACTTTTGAGAGCACAAAGAGTGAAATAATCAATCTGGAACCACCATCAAATGTGGATAGAACTTATATCATGGTTTTAAGAATTGGAAGACGGAACGAAGTGAGTCTAAATTTTGCTTCAGATAACATTGATGTTGTTGTTATGTTAGCAAGATCTTTCAATTACAAAGACAAGAAAAAAGATGGAAAGGAGATAGATAAATACTGTGATCATTGTCGTAACAATGATCATACAAAGCACAATTAATTTAATCTTCATGACTACTCTGAGTGGTATAAAGAATTGAAAGATAAGAAGATAGGTGGAAAGAAAAGTGTGGCTAATATGGCTACTAATCTAGATGCACTAAAAACTCCTTTTAATGTGAATGCAGAAAATGATGGAAAGAACGAAGGCATAGATGCTCTGGTTTCTCACATGGTAAATGCAGGAGATTGCTAAACTGGTGAAAGGAAAAATGCAAGTAGTTGAGCATGTGAACTTTGCAAATTAGTATTTGGAAAAATTTATCAATAACTCCAGAGAGTAGCAGGTATTGTTGCATTTTATAAGACTATTACTGCCTTATATAATCATGATAAAGAGACTTGGATAATTGATACTGGAGCTTCTGCTTATATGTGTTCTAATTAGAAATCATTCAACAGTCTTAAAGAGCTTAATCATTTGTTTCCTATTCATTTACCTGATGCTTCTTTTAAAAATGTCAAACATACTTGCCAAATTTGTTTACATCTTAAACTGATTCTTAAGGATGTTTTGTTTCTTCTTTCTTTCAAATTCAATTTGTTGTCAGTAAATAAACTCTCTAAAAGTCTAATGTCTTATTCACTTTCCATCTTTCTCATTACCTTATACAGGACTTAAAGATAAAGAGATTCTGGCTGTTGGTAAAGTCATAGGCACTCTATACATATTGAATTTAGAGTCTTTTTCTTCAATTGTAATAAAGAGTTATACTACAACATCCCATATTAGTTCCTTTGTAAATACTAGTTGTAGCTCGTTTAATGTTGAGAATTATACTTGACTCTTTGATTGTATTGTCAATTTTGCTTCAAATAAGAATTCCTTTATTTCTACTAGCATATGGAATAAGAGACTTGGACATGCTTCTTCTTTTGTTCCGAGTTATATTTCTTGTATTGATGATGCTTCTTTTAATAAACCATGTGATGTTTTTCGTTTCGCCAAACAACAACGGATTTCTTTTCCTATTAGTCAATTAATCTTATTTAGGTCATTTTTTTATTTGATTCATATTGATCTATAGGGACCTTATAAAAGTCTCAGTAATGCTTATCATGTGTTAACAACCTATAGTAAGATACCTTTTTGATTTTTTATTCCGACTGCTTTTCCCCTTTTTGCTCCAGGTTTTGCTGAACTCTCAGTTGAGCTTATTGAGGCTGCCATTGCTCATTGCCAATTGATCGTTGTTTCCAAGTAAGGTTACTCGTCATGCAGCCAGTTCATAATTATATCTCGTATCATACAATTGTTTGCATCTAACTAATGCAGTGCCTCCATCTGAGCAAGTAGAGAATAATAACAAAATTTTGATAGTTGCGGTTTTTTACCTCCTAGAGTACTTGAATCTAGAACTAAGCCACTTGTATACCTTACTGTTATTGTTAATGTTTTTGTGCTGTATCAAGGTGCTATATTACGATAGAAAAATTAATTTGACCATGAGTTTCCTATAGTTTTTTTAAATAATTATACAATTTAATCAAATAAAACTCGAGTAATATTGAAAAAGTGTTACTCGGTTCAATTTCTTGTCTCGAATTTATGGGTCTAATCGAATTTGAAATCATATTTTGCTCAACTGAATTTCGATCAACTATAGTTATACTATATGGCTAAATATTAAATTGTTGATATTTCATTATTTTAAAGAGTAAATAAGCAACACTGCATGATAAAATAATTAGAATTATAAATGCTTAAGAAATATAAAGTCATTGAATGGCCAAAAGACATGAGGTTGTGAGAAGTTTTGGACAGTAAGAAACTCCATCCTAATTGTTCAGACTTCAAACTATTCCTGATTGTTCAATGTACTTCAGCTCCTACTACAAAGCCTCTCTTTCCCTTACAAATATAAAATTAAAGTTATATTTTTTTTTTATTTGACTATTGATATCAGAAAAAATTTTATTTGAATTTGAATGCATCTGCTATGAGAATAAAACTCACAATAATAAAATTGAAAGCTTACCAGAGAAAATAGAAAAAAAACGTATTTTTGAGTGTCAAAATAATTGTTTTTTTAGAGATATAATTTGGTGCGTGTATATTTGAATCGTCTAATTATCAGGATGCATGCGATTTAACGGTTCAGATATGCGTATACCAAATTATTATTATTAATTATTTTTTTTTTCAAAGGGTTTTTCTAGTTAATTTATTGAAAAAAAAAAAAGGAAATGGTACATCAACTTACAAGTAATTAGCAAGAAAGAAATGCATTTATTATTTTGAGTGAAGCAAAAAGTAATCTCTAAGGTCAGCCATTGATATCTTATTAGTAGCTATTACATGCAAATGAAATTCTAAAGAAATGAAAATCTAAACCTAAATAAAAACCTCTAATTATTTCTCCATTATAAATGGAGAGACAAATCAAGTTTTTGATCTTTATTACAATTACTATTATTAATATTTGCCAGTTTTTGATGATGAACATTGGTAATCACCATAGAAGAAGAAGAAGCTTGCTGGTTATTATTGGAATCACCTCCTCCATTGAAGCCCTTATTATTATATCTAATGCTCCTTTGCCAATTCAAGAAACTCTTCTCATCTTCTTCAAATTGATAATACCTTGAACAATTCCCACCATAAACAACTCCATTATTATTATTATTATCAAATCTTGGAGCACCGTTGGATCCAAAACTATCAGAAAATTGATGGCTAGGATAACAGTGCAGGCTGCCTGCATGGGCAGCTATGTACATTGAAGGATGCAACAGCCCTAGATGATGATTTGGCGCAAAAAACACCGGCAACGGAGGCGGAGGCGGCGGTGGTGCTGAATATTCTGATGCTCTTTTGGCCTTTCTTGCTGCGTTTCTTTCTTTCTTGTGTGCGTTTTGATGGCCACCTAAAGCTTGAGAACTGTAGAACTTTCTTGAACAGAATAGACAAGGAAATACTCTTGCTCTTGGGTCTTCTCCGGTATTACCATTATTGGATTGGTGAGAAGAAGGTTTTGGTTCTATTTCCATGTCTGATAAGATTATAACCAAAGAGAAGTATGTAACAGTGAAAGAAATGAGTTTGATCAGAGAAGAGAGATCAGAAAAGAGAGTTCAGAGGAAAAGCTAAAAAGTTTAGAAGAAAAATATAAAGAACTTGTAATTGCAATAATTATATAAAGAGATTTGCAGAAGGTGCTGTATGGGCTTGGGAATAGAGGAGATAAGAGAGAGAGAGAGAGTTGCCTGGATTGGATTGGAAAATGGAGTCTTTTATCTTCTTCTCTCTGACAATGTTCAGTTTCATAGGCAATTGGGTTTTCTTTTGCACCAGTTTAACTATCTGTTTTTTGCTCTTTAATTAATATAGCTTAATCCAATAGGATTTGCTCATAAATTCAAAAATAATCGCAATGAGTGGAACATAAAATAAAACAAAAATCACTTTCAAGTATCCTTACATTAGTTTTTTTTTTTTTTTTCTAGGAATGTATTTAATAAGATGCATGATTAGTTAAATGACAAAATTTGAATTGGTTGAGCATTAATGATGTCTCCTGCACATTGGTCGAATTATCCTTCCAATTGAATAAAACCACTACGCTCTCCAACAATAAGCATTGAATAAGGGGAGAGGTGGATTTTACTTGTCAAGAAATTTGAAAAGACCAACATGAATAGGCCAAATTAAATTCTTGAAGAGAGAAGAAGTCGGATTGTCAGAGTAGCTAAGCTTTGGTTGATATCTCCAATGGCCAATTTGCAAAGGATTAGATATGTGTTTAAAGCTAAAAACCAGTAGTCCCCCACTTGAGTCTGAAACTCAATAGTGGGGTGTGTTAAATTTTAGTATTTCTTTGTTTCTCTGTGCATGCAAATGGCTTGGCTCTTATGCTGCATTCCTCTGCTTTTCTATAAATAGTTATGGGGCTAACAGTCTCTGGTCCTGCAATTTCCACCGCCAATTCCATGCAATTTGCCACTTTCTTCCATTCCTCTCGCATGCCTCCGAAGCCTCGTTGTCATGCCCCTAACTAGAGAACCCAATGCTTTTCTTTCCCCAGTCCATGTGTTCTCTATTTGTGGCCCCCACTAACCAGATCAATTTAACCACTTTCAGTTGCCAATTGGTAGTTGTGACCACAAAATCAAACGGTCATAATTTTTCAAATTTGCGGACCAACTCCCTTCAGCTCTGCAACGAGACATGACAAGGTTGGATATGGAGTTGTTCTAGAATATATGAATATGTTCAATAATAATTGTGTAAAATAAAGCCCCTCAATTACAAGGAAATCTAGAAAGGCGCACATGTTCATAGCCTGAACAAAGTATCAGAACCTCAAAAATAAATTACATAGTTAATCTTTCATCAAGCTTCTATGTATCTGTATTTGGTCTAAACAAGGTAGAAGTAAACTTGTATTACTCGATCACAGAATTCACTTTCAAGTTCTACCATAACTTTACCATCATATCCTGTCCAAATATATGGCAATAAATTTGGACCAAAAAAATAGTTATATATGTAAATATAAACAGAACAGCAAAAAAGCTTGTATGGGATGGACATATAACTTCACATGATCGCCAATATAGCTCATCAGTTGCAATAATGGCCCCGCATTGGCTGTTCAATGAATGGATAATTACACTTCCGGATATAGGTTGGAGATTTTTGTAGTGCACTCTCAAAAAGAACTATCATATCTCGATTAGCAGCCACACTGATGATGAGGAATCTTATCATATGCTACACTGTCAATGCATAGCTCAATTATCATATGCTACACTGTCAATGTAAAACCACAGCAGGGATTCAGGCACAACCAAAACATCTAGCAAAGGAGAAGAAACTAGATGGTTCTGGTGATGGCTCGAGCTCTGGCTTTTTCCATGGAAGATGATCAAAGAATGCTTTCACTGCTCCAGCTACCCCATCCTCATTCTCCATCGCCTTTGCAAGCTCAACTGCACGCTGCTTCACCTGGCATCACAAGTCAATCAGGTTAGTTTCTTCAGAATCTCCTTGAGGCCATGACTGAATTTCCTTTTTGTTCCAACTCGAAATGATTCCACTTTTACTGTGACGAGAGAATTATCCTCTATATAGGTAAGTTCAAATTTCTTAACAGGTTTGGTGTTTCTCATATCCTAAAAATAAAGCTCAGCTTTTTTCTGCTAATAGTATGACTTTAGCATCAAATCCTTCACGTTCCTAATCACTATTAGCAGTACAATATATAGCAAGTTTTCTAAATAGTTCAGTTTTCTGTGCTTATCAAGCTCCCTTGGTAAAATTTATGCAGCAAAGGGAAAAACTGTAGATGTGTAAAGCTGCAAGGAAGAGCAGTTTCTATTTATTATATATATATTTTTTTTCAAAATATCTGTTGTTTACTAAAAATAGCTGCGTTCCAAACCTTTACAGAGAATCTTGTGAGGTTTTCTGGTTTAAAAACTGAGAAGTGACTAATATATAGCCATCAGTAAGGAGCTCAGCTCAACAGTTGAATAGTGGCATATAATTTGTATGTAGACAGGGCCATATTCCCATTTCCCACTTGACCTCCCCTGAAGCTGAAGGGAGAGGTGGAGAAAAAAAAAAAGGAGATTTGAAGGATGGATGGGTATTTTGGAGCTGTATGATGCGAATTCATGGAATTCTTTCTAATGTGACAGCTTATAAAATATAAATCAGGTTAATCAATTCAAAATTTCAGAATATCAAACATTACCTCAGGATCCAGCATAAAATTTATAGCATCAACCAATTTCTGAAGTGAGAACTCTTCAACTGGTATGGGTGGAGGACCTACTCTTCTCGCATGTACTCTGTCACCCCAGAATGGTTGGTCACCAAAGAAAGGCACAATGGTTGTGGGGCACTACATTGGCAGAAAACAAATAAACAAACATGCAAAAGAGAATCAAAGGCAGGCAGAGAAAACATACGATGTAGAAATTCAAGTTTTAAATCTAAAGAAGAAGCAGTGGCCATTACTGCAGCTTTAAGACCAGCAGCTGTTGTCCCAGCACCTCCATGATGAACCTAAAAAAAAAAAAAAAACAACGTAATGACAAAGATACACCATGCAGATACCAAATATGAAAGCAAGGAAATTCAAAGAAGAAAAAGGTCCAAATTGCATGACTATGTTAAACAAAAATTTAGGAGCCGGTTCTTGGGCCTATTTGGTTTGGCAATTAGCAGGGAGCTATTTATAATCAGCTTTGGTGCAATTGATTGTAAAGTAATAGCAGCCAGATTCAAAATGATTGTTGACAAATATATTTAATTTTTAATTTGTAAAAATTTGAAATTGTTATTTTTTATCTTTCTTAGTTAGATTTAAATTCTTTTATATATATACCTACATAAATTTTTTAGTCAATACATTAAAAGTAATAAAAACTTCTCAAAATCTACATGGTATCAGAGCTATTGCTTCTTTGTGGAGATTGAGTTTTCTCTCCCAAGCAATTTCTAGAGATATTCAAGGAGAAACAAAATAGAAGAAACCACCATGTAGCCTACTCTATATGAAAAATCCTCTTCTTTTGATCAATCAAGTCAATCATCTTTGAACTCTGATTCTACTAATAATTTGGATATACCTATTACTCACAGAAAAAAAGTTAGATCTTGCACCAAATATCTTTTATTGAACTTTGTCTTCTATAATTCCTTATCTCCTTCTTATAGAGCATTTGTTTTATCTATTTCTTCTGTCTCTATTCAGGAACTTTTACAGAACCTAAGTGGAAACTAGCTATGATTGAAGAAATGAAGGCTTTATCCAAAAATGATACTTGAAAACTAGTTACTTCTCCACCAAACAAGAAATTAGTTAGTTACAAATGGGTTTTTATCGTGACACATAAAGCTGATGGTTCGATTGAAAGGTTTAGAGCTAGATTAATGGTTAAAGGATTCACTCAAACTTACGGAATGGATTATCATGAGACATTTGCCCTTCTTGCTAAAATGAAACACAGTTAGAATTTTGTTATCCAGTGCAACTAATCTTGATTGGGATTTACAACAGTTTGATGTGAAAAATGCATTTCTTTATGGATATTTGGAAGAAAAAGTATATATGGAGATCCCTTCTTGATTTGATGACGAACGTAGTCAAGAAAAGGTATGTAGATCAAAGAAAGCCTTACACAAATTGAAGCAATCTCCTAGAGCATGGTTTGCTAAATTCAGCAAAGTCATGATCTCTTTTGGCGGCCAACAAAACAATACTGATCATACTCTGTTCACAAGACATAACAAGGATAAACTCACTCTCCTCATAGTTTATGTTGATGACATTGTAATAACAGAAGATAATAGAAAGGAGATGGCCCGATTGAAAAAATTGTTAGCTCAGAAATTTGAGATTAAAGATCTAGGAAAATTACAATATTTTTTTAGAATTGAGCTTGCCAGATCAAAAAGGAAAATCTTTATTTCTCAAAAAAAATATATCTTGGATCTCTTGAAAGAAAATGGTATGACAGGTTGCAAACCAGCAAAATTGCCCATTGAAAGCAAAGGTTGGTTGGAAAACTCATTTATCTCTCACACTAGGCCAGACATAGCCTACTCAATGAGCTTGGTGAGTAAGTTCATGTATGATCCACGAGACTTTCACATACAAGCCGTCTTCCACATTTTGTGGTATTTGAAATCTGCCCCAAGAAAATAT
This sequence comes from Excoecaria agallocha, assembly GCA_037975025.1. Lineage (NCBI taxonomy): Eukaryota > Viridiplantae > Streptophyta > Magnoliopsida > Malpighiales > Euphorbiaceae > Excoecaria > Excoecaria agallocha. The sequence continues at coordinate 50,271,884 of CM075807.1, read as the reverse complement.
TTTCTTTTTTCCAAACATGGTTACCTCTAAATAGAAACCTTTACAGATGCGGATTGGGCTGGATCTTTAGATGATAGAAGATCTACTTCCGGCTATTGTACTCTTATAAGAGAAAACTTAGTTACTTAGAGAAGTAAGAAGCAAAGTGTAGTTGCTAAATCGAGTGCTGAAGCAGAATATAGGGTTATGGCTCAAGATGTTTGTGAACTTTTTTTGCTAAGAAAGCTACGAGAAAAATTGAAATTATCTGAGAAAAGGAGACCACTTATATTATGACAATAAAACCGCCATCAGTATAGCTCATAATCTTGTTCAATATGACCGGACAAAACATATTGAAATTGATTGGTACTTCATAAAAGAAAAGCTTACAAATGGTACCTTGAGTTTCTTTCAACCGTCATCCAAAAAGCAACTAGCTGATGTGTTTACAAAAGGACTCTCATACCTTAGTCTGCAAGTTGGGCTTGTGTGACAACTTTGCACCACCTTGAAGGGAAGTATTGACATATATATTTAATTCTTAATTTGTAGAGATTTGAAATTGTTATCTTTTATTTTTTCTAGCTAGATTTGAATTCTTCTGTACATATACCCATGTAAATTTTATACTCAATACATTGAAAGTAACAAAAACTTGTCAAAATCTACAATGACCAATAAGGGAATCGATAAATTTTTTACACATTAAATATGAGTTTAATTTCTTCAATGTAAACGGGTCTCCCTCGTTAAACTAAGGATCTAAGATTCACTTTCAGAAATAAAATTCCGAGGGATCCAAAATTCACTTTTGAGAAATAAAATTCCTATTATTGGATAATATATTTAATTATGAGGAAATATACCATGTGGATAAAATTCACTCATAAATAAAACTATTAGTTCATTATTCAACCTCTTTAATTATTATTTTCATGTTTTGTGCTTGGGCTATATAGAAATGAATATTTATATTACAAAGGTTTCACAATTTCCTTTAAGTTGTTAGGCCTTTTGGCACCAAAGCTAGGAATTTGAAGATATATTCAATGTTTAGTTACAAATATCCAACGTGAGCAGTTGAAAACACAATCTTAGCTTTATAGTTTTATGTTAGCCAACACCTCATCTCAACAATAGAAGGCTCATACCTTTGAACCATCCCCCTTAAGGGGAAATAGGCACAAGAAAAGAGCAATAAAGCGGACCAACTTACAAAAATGAAACGAACCCGCTGTAACCAGTCATCCTTAATATCAAATATATCATTTTCATCGCTGTAGTCATAGTGATCCTCCTATTCATCTTTGGTAAATTTACCAAGGGCTGTAGTCATAGTGATCCTCCTATTTAACTACAACCATTTCTGAACACCTTATAGCATTTTTAGGGCATTTGAAGCTTCTATTATTTATGTATAATTTGATTTTTCATACATCAACCCTTCAAATTTCTAATGGATTTCAAAGAAAATATATATATATATATATATATATATATATATATATATATATATATATATATATATATATATATATATATATCAGCCCATAACCTGATTTAGGTAGAGAGCAGACACTAGATCAAGCAGGCACTTCAAACTATATGGCAAAAGCCAAGAATAAGATGTAAATCAAATCCAACAAACCACCCTAGATTGAAAGGCATTGAAGCAATATCAGATGCTTTCAAGAGTTTATCCAAGGAATAATTAGCCTTACCACTGCCTTGCACTGTAAGAATAACCAGTCATGAGGGCAGTTATCCAATAAGTATATTGAATCCTTCGATTCTGCCACTGTAAGCAACCAAAAGTTAAGCTTATTTGTTCCAACTGGAAAGGAAAAAGGACCACAATACTGGAAACTAGACAGTGCAATCGGAAAACAATAAGAGTTGTTAATAGACACATGAAGGTTCAGGAATCAGAAACTTACAGTTACCCAGACCACCCCAGCCTTTGTTAATGATTCCCCTCTGTTTAGTTTGTTCTAATGCATCCACAATTATCTGGGTCATTTTTTCTGGTTCTTGAACAGGCTGACAAGAAAAGGAGAAGGTATGAATAGAAGCCTTTGAAAAGTAACAAAATATAGAAAGAGAACAAACATAAGAGCCAAGTCTAATGTTGTGGCATGCAGAGCCAAAATGTGCTTCCAATAGAAGTATCATGGAGGAAATGCACCTAGAAAGAATTATGACAAGAACTCTTCTTTTTCATTTGAAGGACATGCCTTCTTTCTGTTTCAATATTATTTTATGAGGCACTCATAAGCCTGTATAGATTGAATCAGTGATCATATTACATCCCATTCCCAAGACAAGTCAATTCCATGAACATGCAGACCTCAGCATAATCACCGATGATAAAATCTAAGACGATTAACGTAAGTCCCAAAAATGTTCTTTTTTCAAGCAAGAACTTAAAACCTGTAAAATGAATCAAATACTGTAATGAATAGAGAAAAGTCAGATTTCAATTCCATGTATAACACACAGAATATTTATCTCATGTGCAGCTACAAACATGTTACAATTTCAATCAATCAGATTGTAACATATGATTGCAAGAAAGTATTTGCAGCATTATGTTCAAGCAACATCCATCATATTGAATAGGCCCATTTTAGCCTCCAAATAGATAAACTCTCCCTTATTTTCAACAGTTCCTTTTTTTTTTTTTTTCACGATCAAGTCAGAAACAACCCAACAAGTTTGTGGCCATAAGAAGGTACTGCAAGTACAAGTTTCACTGAAATGGAGAAAACAACCAATAAGAAACTTGGGAATAAAACTCACAAGGCTTCCGAACCCAATATAAATCGGCTTTTGACCAGCTTCAAGCCATTTCACAAGCGACTCAGGAGGTTCATAATTTGATGCTAGATCAAGAAAGCAAAATCCTACAACATCTACCTTATGTCCCCAATCTGCAAAACAACAAAAGATACAACTAGGAGTTGGCATCCTTCCAATAGTAATATATATTCATCCAGAGATAATAATGAGTGCAAGTTGTTTGAAAGTCAAAGATTTGGTGCTTTACTTCTTCAAGCAACAATGATAACAGTTGTAACCAGAAAATTTTCAAAAGAAAAATAAATAAATAAAGCAAATAAAAAAGAAATTCTCAAAGCTGGCATATGATGTGGTTATTTGTGTAATTACAATTGTAACGTTTAATGAACAAACTCAAACATGGCATTCAAAAGCCAAACACCACCAAACTCCATTTGTTAAATTATACATCCAAAGTAATCAATGGCTTCTAATTCAAGGCTGTGTGAAGAGTTAGATAACACATTTCAATTAGAAAATTTTAGCCTATACCTTCTTGTCTCAACAGATTTGTAGCCTAAACTCTGAGCTTTTGTTAAACCATCAACAAAAAAAAAAACAAAAATGAAGATAAAAACAAATGAAAGAAAGAAGGAAAAAAAGAAGAATAAGAAAAAAGTAAAAAAATTAAAATTAAAATGATAATCCTTAGAAAGCTTTTCCTAATGATATTTTACTTATCTCCTTTCAGTTGCACCATGAGTGCATGTAAATACATGAGACTTTAGGCTTAATTTTTGAAGCAATAAAAAAATTACTACCAATTAGAAAACTAAAGAGATGGGCCTTTTTCCTTTTCATTATATTAGATAATCAAGAGATAATGCTTAAGGCATGACTCAGGAAGAAATAGTTATAATACTGTATACAAATAAATCATTCTTTTACCCAGGCTGTACAGAAATATTCATCAGGACATCCTAGTTGGTAACAGTTCAACACAGAGAGTCAACTACAATTACATTGGAGTAACTGCTGCTTAGCATAATGTATGATTAGCATAATGATCTGGCAATAATAAAATCATTCATAATATACAGTGACAACTAGGAAGCACCTTTTGGTTTAGGAACGAGGTGCGGACTCCATATGTATCCATGTGGTATATCAGAATCAGAGCCTTGCGAACCACTAAGATAGGTTACAGGCCGTAGCTTTAGCTTTTTCTTTCTAAAATCATTTATCATGTCACGTATCCCAAGCCAAATCAACGAATCAACTATTTGATATGAGAGCTACAGAAAGCACACATTGCCAGAAGTTATTTGGAGAGACTATGAGAAATCTAAAAGAAATCGAGCTAAAGCAGAGAAGGGGGAGAAAAAAGCAAAACTCACTCGATATCCAGCTGACTGCTTGACACGAGACAGAGGATGTGGAAATTCACTAGTTGGCCTGATGTAGAAGATAAAGCATTCACTAATCCGGTTTAGATTACCCAGCACACAATTCTGATAGTAGAAAAACAAAATTTAAACAATAACAAGCTAATCTACAATTAACTCAGCCAGATTCCTACCCAGATAAGACTTACGTCCATGGCATAGTGAAAAATATATGAATTGGAACTTTCAGTGCCTCTGCCACATGAGTATGCCCTATAAAAGCATTAACAAAGTCAGCTGTAGAATGAAAAACTAGAAACCCATCTGTCATCCCATAGTACTTTCAAGATATTCAGAAATAATATAATGTAGTAAGCATGCTAAATCAATGTTTCAAAAATTTAAATGCACATGCAATGGAAAGTAAAAATATATTTTTTCCATTTATGAGCATCGCATGCAATGCCTAATTGTACAGAACTGTTAGCTACATTTCTCATCCAAAAAAGAGACTCAAAATAGGAAATCTTCCACCTTAATCCTTTACAAGGGGAAGAAAAAGAACAAAAACAATCTAAAAAACTCTGCCATCATGTACAAAACCAACTAATTGAATTTGGAAAATAGATTGACTTAATTTACATAAATTCAATCCTAATATCTGCCAACAATGTAATGCCTAAAATAAATTACAAATTGTGTGAATCGAAAGGTTGATGAAGTATAATATTAAGGCCAAAAGACAAGGAAAAAACTTGAATCCAATGCACTTAACCAATTTTGGTCGATTGTTCTGATGTTAGACTCATGTTGGTAATCCTTGATGCTGATAATAATTATAAGAATGGACTCTTAAGTAACATATAAAGATCCATTTGGAGAGTGTTGAGTTTTCCATATGCAATCGTGATATAAGGAAACAAAGCACAAACTGATAAAGTTTCATGTAAGAGTTCAGAGGGCATTTTAGAGATTGGGATTTCAATTTCCAACTACATTCTAAATTCAAATCCCACTGCAATTAGATGGTCCACTTTAAGATTGGCAGAAAAGTCTTGTGCAATTCAAGGAAAAATATGCCTCCCTATGAGACCAAGAACAGAGGCAACACTATGACTTCACACCCAGGTCCTACTCTCCAAGGGAATCGACAAACAACACGTAGCAGCAGACCTACAGCCACCATGAGGGGGGCCAACAACCACCCAACACCCCAGGGAAAATGGAAAATTAAAAAAAAAAATTTGAAAAACAAATTATATTTTAAGATTTGGCCTGTAAAGGATTGATTTATTTTCATTTTTCAAGTTGGCCTCCCTCAAACCTTTTGATGCTCTTCATAATAAATATTGGCCCATCTCCCTGCCCCATCCTGCATCTGCCCCTAGCAGCATGCATGGATTGCTCTCATTCTAGTTGAGCCAGTGGAGAGTGCAAAAGTAAAACACTAAACGAGAGAAAAATCTCTGTTTTGTCATGATAGGTTGAAAAAACAATTTATAGCATATGACAAGCAATTTAAGTCGATATCAATGACTCATATTTACCGATAGTAAATTCAAAACATTTAGAATCAAGGATGCTGCAGAAAGAAAGAAGATTCAATCTTTGAACTGAAATATTTGTCAACAAAATTATTGAACATAAAGTAATGCACTTCAGTTGTTAGAGAATTCAAATGAAACTAAGCTAGACACACATAATTAACACTGCAGATTCTTACTCATCATAGCATAAGTCCGCAAATCAAATGCATAATGGTCCAAAATAAATTTTGTGTAAGCTCAAAATGCTGTAACAGTTTAAAAGCACCAGGTTCATACCATATGCTGGAGGATTGGCTATTATTGCATCTGCCTTAAATGGGATGCCAGAATCTACATCAGGGTTCTTGCAAGCTGGAAGCAAGGAGTTTATGATATCCTTTATTTGATTTCGTTGAATGGGTATCTCTGAAGGGCCTGATGGCAAGAAGCCTTTATTTTTAACCATGTCTGACAAGAAGCAAACAAATCTCATCAATGAAAATATATATATATATATATATATATATATATATATATATATATATATATATATATATATATATCTGTGAAACTCATAGTCACCACTTGCCAAACAAATGGCACAGTTAAGCACCACTTTATAAGTCAATCAGAATCCAAACTAATAAAATAATGACAATTCGAAACTTACAGATTCTCCGATGTTAAACCAATATGCACCAGAAAGTTACTCAAAACAAATTAGAAGTAGATTACTCTTTCTTAAGCGACTTTAAAATGTCAAAAAAAAAAAAAAAGAGAGAAAAGGCCAACATTTAAAAACTTTGCTAACAGGAATTTAATAGTATACCCTCTTTCTCAGCAAACTTTGAAACCAATATATAACTTACAACATGCATAATTCCCGTCATTGACATGATGTTATTCTTTGTGTATGTAGAAACAATTCATATACAGACACATACAAGCTTCACAAGATTATACAAGCCTACAAATTTTACAACAAATCCATTACAAGCGAGTATCAATTTTAAATAGAACAAGGATGAAAGATTAGTGCAACAATCTTAAATAATTGGCCCATCACTATAAGAGATGTGAAAGCAATTCAAAGAACTATAAATAAAAGTCGGCTCCAATAAATATTTATAAATTGACAAATTAGGTGTAAAGGTACATACAGCCAGCAAGAACTTTTGGATCTCCACCTAAAGGGAAAAACTCCAATCCAGCAGTCAAGACAAACTCTTTGAAATTTGAATGAGTAGCTAGTCTAACACGATGGCCATAATCCTGCATACAAAAATTCCCATAAATAAACTGAAATCTCCAAATGTTAGATCCCAAAAGCTAAAAGAACTATAATTTAACTTCGTAGTCACATCCTGTTGGCTCGCATAAACCAGTCATAAGCTCAAAGTTCCAATAACTATGGTTTCAAAAAATGAACTCTTATGCTCAGAGCCTTGGACTTACTTCCTTGACATAAATGAGAAATAAGCCAAAGTTCCACTAAGCAAAACATAAGAAGTGCAACTAAATTCAAAGCTTCATTGTTATGAAATAAGAATAAAACAATCAATGATAAAAAATGGTAGATCAGCAAAAATATATTGGACAGTGATCTAAAGCAGTGTTAGAATAGGAAAATCATGCTGTTCACAGTTAATGTATGCTCACCCTATACATGGTGTAACGAAACATACTTCAAAAACGACCAATCAAATTCAAGCGGTTGTTCATTATAATTGACAACAGAGAACTGAAAAGGAATGGGCAGGTGGTGAAAAAGAAAAAGGAATAATAGAAATACGATAAAAGGCCGTTCATATCACCTGCAGCCGTTTGCCAATTGCTATAAATGGCTGCACATCTCCACGTGTGCCAACAATAAGCATGACTATTTGAAGTGGAGGTATACATTGAGGGTCTTTTGCATCAACAGGCTCCTCATCAACGGCTGCATTATATTCATCAGGTCCAACCTGAAGAGCCTCAGGTGCAACATCTCCTGGTATATAAAATTCTACTGTTCCATCATCTTTGACAGTGGCTATTCTGTTCAACAATTTAAGCTGCACAGTTTTGATAAATAGATGAAAACCCAATAATAGATGCATCACCAAGGCAACTACTTTACTTAAGGTTATTAGTTTTCAAAAGTGAAAATGCTATGAATATCACCATGAAGCATTCAAATTATGGATGACTATCTCTGCTGATGGTCATGATGAAAAAGCAGCAACTTGCACCTAAGACAAACAATAGAAGAAAAGGCAATGGCATGACCCAAACATCTGACTGCATTCCCCAATGAAATGGAACATTCCTACCAGATTGGACTGTACACCAAAACATCCCTAAGAAAGCATGATTCCTAAGAGGGGAAGCAATTTTCTCTGAAGTGTAGCAGCTAAACTCAAAGTCAATTCACATTTGTCCTTTGGCCCATAATGTATGAAACAAAAAAAATTGCACAATATATAGTAAACTAAATCCATTTGTCATTATCAATGAAAATCGATCAATACGATACCATCAATCATTTCCCAAAACCATTCAAAGTTCAGATTTAAAACATGAGGAATAGCATCACTCAAAACAATATCCCCATCCCGTAATAGATGAAGTTTGAGCAGCACACAAAAACTCACTTGTCACAACAAAAAATAGCATGAAGAATGTGGAACTAAAGGCTTTCCAGATAATATATTTCAAAAATAAATCAGAATATTATGATTGACAAGTAGTACCCTCTGTTGGTCTGGAATCTTGTCATTAAGAATCTGTGTTGCTTCTCCAGCAAATATATTGTGATGTCTTGGCTTCTCGGTTTTAGACCTTTCCAGCTTACGCTCACCAGAAGTAGGTGCTAATTTATTACCTCCAGGCATTTCAGCCTGACTGCTGCTTAATTTAGATGTGCTCCCACCAGAAACTCCTAAACAGAGATGAAACACCAATCTCATTATTTAGATCCGGCTTGCAAGTTCTATCTTAATATTCTCAAAACAGAATCTAACTAAAACTCACTAGCTGAAAATTAAAAATATGGGTGTCCAATTCCAGTACGGGGGCAAGAAAAAAAGGAAAGACAACTTCACTAAGCTTCTCGGATGATCTTAAAAATACTGAAACAAGTGATTTTTCTTCTTTTTTTTTTCATCCATGGAAAAGGAAAAAGACTTTTCACGTTTCACACTCAACATTCCTTTCTCATAAACATCAATTAAAATGGCAAAAGTGTACAGCAGTTGAATGCTAAAACTTAATGCCAACTGCAGTAAATAAGCCTTCGTTGGAGAAGTTTGTCTGGTCGTAGAAATTACTTTTGTAGCTTATTTTGCAAATCTTGCATCGGCAGGGATCATTTCTTCTAGGTAATTCTATAGAGGAATTCAAAGGGTCTATCCCTTAAGTATAAATGAAGTCAAAATGTGTTGACTTGCTGCAAGCCCATAACCTGATGAATAAGTAGACCCTTCTCAAGGAAATAAGGAAAAATTGGAGAAAACAAAAAAAAATAATTGGCAGGAACGATTCAAGAGTCCCGTGTGTCCTTACTTTTCAGTATGCAGTGGAAATTAAGTGTCATTACGTCTCAATCCTAAATCATTTGTACAATTTATAAGACCGCTTTACAAAAATATATATATATATATATAATTTCCGAATAGTAAGCATATCAAAGCCGATTGCTACTCATAATTTAACAAATAACAAGTAATTTAACAGATAATTCAGACTACAAAATACAGAAACATCTGAATATTGGCGCAAATAAACAACAATATAATAGAAGCGTTCCAAAAACGTATTCCATTTGAACAACCAACGAAAAAGTCAACATCAACTGAATTTCGCAAGATAAAAGCAAGAATTCAAGAAACCTGAAGAATCCGAACCTCCATTGTTTACTGAACTTCCAGTAGAAGCTTTACTCGCCAATCCTCTGCCATCACTACTAGTTCCAGTTCCAGCTCCAGCTCTGTCGATCATTACGGAAACTTTACCAGAAGTTACTGCAGAGTAAGAGGAGCTCCGGCGATTCTGCGGGAAGTCCGCCATCGCCGCCTCCTATGCCGGCTGAGCTCTGCCGGTTGCTAATTCTGATCCGGATCTGCAGAACTTTTGACAACAGAGAAAAAGAGGCGCGCCACGTGCGTCTGCGTCAAGCCTATGCGTTTGGATTCCGAGAAGGCGGTGGACTTGCAGGATTCTTTTCTACCTTCCTTTTCTTTGCTGTTTTTATTTAGTTTTAAAAATATTTTCTTTTGTTTTATCTAAAAAGCCGGAGGAAAGCTCGAGGGGCGAAAATAAAAGCGGAGTTGGTGACGGGTCTGTAAACGGGACTGCTGGATTCGAATTCAGGGACACGTGTACAATTGTCGGGCTCAGGGGTACTTTGGTCATTCTAGTCGATCTATTCACCTGAATCTGATATATGGCTTGCTGGCTTTTCGTCCACGGTCCATTGCGGTCCCCGTGTTGATTTTTATATTTTACAGCTCGGAGAAAATGAAACGTAATGTCGTTTTGTGAATCAAGGCAAAAAAGTATCGACTTCTTGTTCATATTTATGTGGATTCAAATTCAGTATAATATACCCCAGAAAATAATAATTAATGATAGAATATTAGAATTAATTTGGAACGGTGCAACTAATTTCTGGTTTATAGTTTATGTTTTCGTTTCACATTATTCTCTAGGCCGTAAGCACGTGTTCGAATTTCAAAAGTTTTGGTATGATAGGGACAAATTAATTGAATACAATATGAGTACTTGATAATACATTAATATCGAGCACCGCTGATTCAGGACGAGCACACTAAATGACATTTTATTAAATTTGATATTAAAATACTCGAGTCTTCACTTCATAACACTAATCCAAATTCAATCCAAAAAAATTTGAATGACAGAAAAAAATAGAACACAAAAAAATTTCGAATTACAGAAAAAAAAATTGAACATGTAATCCTATTTTTTTAATTAAATTTTTTTATGTTATATTTGTTTATAAATTTCAGTTTAATTTTATATATATATACACACACGCACTCACTAATACCACACTAGTTTATTATTATTTCATTTCAATTTTACATAAAATTAAATTTAATTAAATATATATATATATATAATTATTTAAACTAATTATTTTGACATTATTCTGTTGTTCACAGCTCGTCGATCATTTTAAATCTTACTGTTGTTCAACCACGCTCTATTTTGACATTATTTTGTTGCTCATAGCTCATCCATCATTTTGAATCATTGCCGTTGTTCCACTCTATTCTATTGATTTTTCTATCACACAGTCACAGTGGCAACCCCACTTCAAAAGAAAGGGAAGGGGGCAACTGCCCCCCTTAATTTTTGAAAAAAAATATATATATATTATACATATATTAAATAGATCATTTTGTCCCACTTAAAATTTTATTTTTACCCATATTTTCCTAACTTGTTTCTTAAATTTTTAATCAATCAATCCTTTTGTATTTTCACTTTTATTGAAATAAAAAATACAAAATTTTATTCTTATCTTTTCAAATTTTTAAAGAAAAATCAGATGAATTTGAGAAAAAACTAAGTATTATTATAAAGATTTCTTTAATTTAAGGTTAGTAATTTAATTTTATAATTTTTTTCTTTTATATCTCTAATATCTCTTAAAGGTTAGTAATTTAGTTTTTATAATTTTAGGTTTTTGCTTAAAATCTGTTCTTCTTAATTGATGATTTCGTTGCTTAAAATCCGTTCTTCTTGATTCCATTTTAATTTCTTATGCTTTTAACTGTTTAATAATGGATTGATTATAGTTATGCTAGTTTAAAGTTCCAAGTGTGTAGCAGACATTTTATTTTTTCTTTGTGTTTGAGGCTCTATTCCGTGGTTTTTTATAGTACTTTTCATTTTCGCTTCATTGGGTTGTTGTATCAATAGTTGTTTTTTTTTTTTTTTGCTTCATTGGGTTGTTGTCTAAACAATACATATTTTGGGTTTCGCATAATACTTTATGGTCATGACTTTCTGCATAATACTTTATGGTCATCTTTTAATATGGACATTTTTACTTGATTTGTAGTCAATTAACCTTCCTTTAAGAATATTCTAACAAGTTGGGACTTGTTTTGTAGTTTTGTTCACAAGTCTGGCTGTTCTTGATTTTTTGGTACCAAGGGTTATATGGTTCTACATTCGGGTTTGGTTGATTGGATAGCAATTAGGTGATGGCAAGTTTATATATTAGCAGAGGTTTATATCTTTTTTTGGGTTTGGGCTGGATTGTTGTTTCTTTTAGCAGTGGTTTTCTTTTCTCTTGTTGTTCTTGGGACTGTCAGTCCCTTATGTTCCTACTCTTTGATATGTTGTTCGGCTCACTAAGTTTTGCAATAAATTATTCAGCTTATCAAAATAATAATAATATAATAATAACAATAACAATAACAATAATAACCGATTAATAATAATAATTATTATTATTATTATTTGTATTTGTCAATAGTTACTAATTCTTTTTATTATTTTTTTTAGTCATGGAAAGGTATTATTATAAAAGAAAAACTATGGATGAATCATTGTCACCAATTCAAAATCAAGAAAGTCATTCTAAAGAGAGTCAGAATTCAAGTACTTATGAAGTTGATTTAACAAATCTTCCATTCAATTCTGCATTATGAAAGCCAATTATGGATTATCATCCAAACATAAGAGATGAAGTTCGAAGAGCATATCTTCAAAAGGGACCTTGTCAACCTTGTGATCATAATTTTAAACAAACTTTACAAGGTAAAGTGTTCAGGAGATTTAATCCATCTTGGTTTGATGAACATCGTACATGGTTAGAGTATAGTAAGGTGAAGGAAGCAGCACATTGTTTGTATTGCTACCTTTTTCAAATTAGATAGTAAAGTACATTGAGATAGTTATGATGCATTTGTCTTGGAAGGTTTTAGTAACTGGAAGAAAAAATCAAAACTAGAAGAACACATTGGAGGTCCTAATAGCGCACACAATCGAGCTTCAAAGAATTGTCAAGTTTTGATGAATCAAAAGCAACATCTTAATATTGATGATATGCATGTTGTTCGGGGGAGGTCTCGACGTAATGTTGATAAAGTGACAAACTTCCATCATTTTAAGGTTGAGTTATTTTGTGCTGCTATAGATATGCAACTTCAAGAGCTTGATAATAGGTTTAATGAGGTGAATATGGAGTTGCTTTTATGTTTTGCATGTTTAAGTCCAGCGAATTCATTCTCTGCATATGACAAAGGCAAATTACTTTCGTGTTGCTCAATTTTATCTTATTGATTTTTCTACTATCTAGCTCATGATTTTTGAAAATTAATTAGAAACATATATCATTGACATGAGATCTAGTAGTGAGTTTTCAAATATTACAGGAATTGATGATCTTGCTGAACAAATAATGCAAAAAGAAAAGGATATTTTATATCATTTGGTTTATAAACTCATCACTTTATCATTTATTCTACCCGTTGCGACTACAACAGTTGAAAGAACATTTTCTGCTATAAAATTTGTGAAGAATCGATTATGTAACAAAATGGAAGATTAATGGATGACTGATTGTTTGATCACTTATATTGAAAAAGATGTATTTAATGCTATTGATAATGAAGTTATTATTTATCGCTATCAGGGTATGAAAACTCGTAGACGACAATTGTAATTTTTTTAAATATGTTAATGAATATTTTTCTTTATTTAACAGTTTATTTATAGCATGTATGTTATATTTTTTTCGTTTAAGCATGACTTACATTTTTGCCCTCCTTGATTACAAATCCTCGCTTCGCCACTGTACAGTCATAACATTTCAAATCTAAAATAAAAATATACTGTCCAAAAATTCCAAATTTGTGAATAATAAAATATAAATTGTGAATAATGCCACTCGAAATATGAATACTATTTTTTTGGGCGATGAATAGTTCCATTTGATATGAACTTGATGATCAAATTCGAGTCAGAAACAAGTTTATGTAAGGTGTTAAAGATGAAAATAAAATTAGGTCACTGTTTCGTAATTAATAGGGATATATTTGACGAAATTTGATCGTGGTCAAAATTGACTTAGTATACCAAAAAAATCAAATTGACTAATATGATGAGTTTTATATGATGTTAATTACAAGGGTGAGCAAAAACCGAACCAAACTGAAAAATCAAATCGATCGCTTTTTAAATTTGGTTCGATTTTTTTATTTGGTTTTCAATTTTAAGAAATTTTGGTTTTTCGGTTCGATTTTTAAAGAAAAAAACCGCATAGAAATCGAACCGAACCAAAATTTATATAATTATATATATATTTTTTTATTTTTTATTGAATAATTATTTTATACATATAAATTATTTTATTTTTAGTTGTAAATTATATGAGTATATTTATCATTTATTAATATCTATTTTTTAGGTGATAATTTAGAATTTTGACGATTAAATTAAAAATCGATTAAATAAAATATTTAATGGTTTTGTTGTATTATTTATTATATATTTTGGGATTATTTATTTAATTTGAATTTTTATTTGTACAATTTAGATATTTTTACTTTAGTATATTATGATTTATAATTGTTTATAATTTTTAGACAATATTTTTTATTTTTTAAAAATAATTTTAAATTTCGATTTTTTAATTAACCGAATCAAACTGATCGAAAATTTTGATTCGATTTAAATTCGGTTATTCTAAAACTTCGGTTTAGTTGATAAAAATAATGAAACTTCAATTTTTGGTTATTTTGGTTCGATTATTGAACCGAACCGATCATTGTTCTTCCATAGTTGATTATATACATTAAATAGAGAGACCGAAGAAGTCAAAATTGATTCAAATTACCGAAAAAAGTCAAAATCAAACTTGTTGAACAAAAAACTCAAATTTTTTTATGATTCAGTTTTCAATTTTGGCTCGATTTTTTAATTTTAAATGTGATTTAAAATTCGATTCAAATCCGTCCAAAAAAACAAGTAACCAATTCGATTCCAGGTTCCACTACTAATTAATCGATGTGTCATTTTATTTTGTTAATAAATTAACAGTATAGTCATAACTGATATTATAACATGAACTTAGCCCTATAAGCCAAAAGATATAAAATATATTGGTACATCTACAACATTGGGAAGTTATGCATTAATCTAAGGAGAAAAATAAAAAGAGAAGGTTTAGGCATTTGCTTGTATTATTTCACTGAGTTTTCAATGTAACACCTTATACGTGATTCATAAAATAACACTATATGCTACTTAACGAAGTAAAAGTTTATATTCTATGAATTAAACTATTTCTATTTTCTTTTAGTGATCTACTTGAATTATTATTCAATCTACAAAAATTTCCTGCAAGAGAAACTCAAACTACACTTCTATAAGCATTCAATACAATTTTCATCTCTAAAATCGAACTCCTTTCACAGCTGTGTTATCTCATCCTCCTCATAAACCATTTAACATTAGTTTATCATCAATTCATATTTCAATGTCAAGTTATGAATAAGAATCAAATTTACACCCTCTAATATATAATAGAATTCTAGAGCACAATTTGGCTTAGCAATATAAATAAATCTCCCAACTTGATCACAACTATAAACACATCAAAATATATATAACTGAGGCATACGAATAAAAAAACTTATTGGTATAAAACCCTCAAATTTATTTGATTTGGACTAAATATATCAAATTTCAAGCTTTCTATGTATTCCTTTATTTAAAATTAGAAACACATAATTTTACACTTTCATTTTGTAATAAAGATTTCACATATGCATGGCATGTTACTTGCTACAAATTAAGCTTATGTACATTCCACTGGCTACTTTAAGCATATGTACGGATAAATTTCAAATATACACTATATATAAAACTAACTATTAAATTAGACTATGAAACATTCTCTCTAAGTTTACTTGCATAATCCAACCAAGTTTTTCTTATTTGCAGATACAGCTTGTCTCGTTAATCCTATCAGACTTTTTCTTGTCTCGCTAATCCTATCAAACTTGTTCACAATAAAAAATCATTATAAAATGGATTTGAGGAGATATATGATATACTCCTTTTGATTTTCACCTTTTTCATGACTTTTTCTCTCCTTTTGATCTTGAGCTCCATTCCCTTTTTTTTTTGCAGAAATTTATATGGGAAGGTCAAATGAGAGTGAGCACAAAATTGAAGAAAGAGAGTAGGACATTTCCTTCTTTCTTGTTAGTTATTTATATTTTATTGGACAAATACATAAATTGGCACTCAAATTTGACATCAATTTTTATTTAGATGCTTTAATTAAAAGAACAACCCTTGTATTCTCCAATTTTAAGATAAATGAACCCATTGTTTCTTTAAAAAAAGATAAATGAACACTTTGAATGCCAATCTGAAAAATATAACGTGTGTAATACACCTATTGTAACACCCTATACCCAGTCAGTTAAACGATCTGGATACTAGATGTGTAATACCCCTCCGTGTACCCTAGAAGAATTATCATTAATTAATTGTTATTATCTATGTTTAAATAAGTGTAATTGCATGTATGAGGACCTAATTGCAAAGTAAAAGGGAAAGATGTGGGGTAATAATTGAAATAAAGGAAAGTCAAGGGATTAAAAGGAAGTTGGCTTTAGAGAGAGACACTTGGACCAATAAAAAAAAAAGAAGGGAGATATTTGTTGTTGATGAAGGAGGGCCGGCCACCTAAGAGTCTTCAAACTTCATCTTCAACTTCTCCCATATGCCCAAATTCTCTCTCATCCTCTCTCTCTTTTAAACCCCAAACTCTCTCTCTCTTATTTCTCTCTAGATTTCTTGGTTTGGTGAAAAGTAAGGAAAGTTTATTGGCTTGTAAAGATAAGGTAACTTGTTTCTCCTTTGACGTGTGTGTTTCATTGAATAATTTGATAGATTCATAGATGTATCTTGTATTTTTTTAGAAGGAGAATCAAGCAAGAGAAAAGGCAAGGAAACTCTTCAAGGTTAAGGAAATAGGAGGAGTTGAACAAGGTATGGGAACTTAGGGTTTTCTTCGTGTGTAAAGTCTTGTGATTTGTCATGAGAGAGGTCTTGAGTGTCTCTCTCATGTATTTTGTGGATGATATTAAGCTTGAAGTTGGATTAGAGTTAATAAAATGCATGTTTGAGTTGAAAATATGAAAAACTGTCTTTAAGATCATTTGACTAGTCTGTATACTTTTGCTCATATATTGAGCTATAGTTGTTCAAATGATGAAATTCCAATTGGTATGGAAACTAGACTTGTAAACCTTGATTTTGTTAGAAAAGACTAAAACCTGATTCTCACTGCATGATAGTGAAAATCGGGATTGATTTCTGATTGTGATTGAAAATATGCCCTTATGAACAGCCTGTGGTTTTTATGGAATATCTCAAGATTTACAAGTCCTATTGAAATGATTTTTGGTGTTTTGAAAACTAGAAATGTAAACCTAAAACTTTGTAGAAGACATTGTTTTCTGAAAAATTCGTTTGGTATGTCGAAATTGAGATGCAATCTGAGTTTTTAAATTAATTTATAGGATTTTTGAACAATAATCGCTATAAGGCGGTTGCCCTGTCGTTTGATGTCGCGAGCGCGACTTACGTCGCGAGCGTGACATCAAACAGAAGCCTTGTATCGCGAGCGCGACTTATGCCGCGAGCGCGACATCAAGAAATGTTTATTTAGACCATTGCCGTCTGTCGCGAGCGCGACTTATGTCGCAAGCGCGACATCAAGAAATGGTTCAAGGCCATCGTTGTCTGTCGCGAGCGTGATTATCGCCGCGGCCGCGACATTCGTCGCGAGCGCGACAATTGCCTTTATGTTCTACTTTAATATTTGTATTTTTATGACTTCAATTGGAATTTAAAATTTGCCTAAACCCTTCTAAGCTCACAAATCATTCTTGAGTTACAAGTTTACAGTAAGGCATCTCTTTAATTACCTGAGTTGCTAATAACAAAGGTATGTTCTATTACCTTAAAAGAGTCTATTGCCTGCATTATTCCCTTGTAATACAAATAAATGATTGTTTTGACTATAAAGAATAGTAATACATGTTAATAAAGTTTTCTTGCATTTATTAATGCTATAATGGTATATGTTGATACAATGTCACATGATATGAAAAGTAATTGAATTAAGCCTGCACTTAAAGACTTGGTGGTGGATAGATAGGCATGCCTATAGGGTTATAGGTGCAGCTGCTATAGTCTGACTCTTATGAGTCCACAGTTGTCTCTATATGAGACCATAGTTTTGACCCAAAGGGTCCACAGATTTAATACCTTCGGGTATTCACAGATTTGATACCTTTGGTATCCATAGTACCCGTTATCCACTCCCACAGGAAATTGAGCAGGCAAATGAATAAGATAAATGGAATATGTATACAGTTGATGAATTATGTTAAATGATCCATTGCTTTAACCATTCTTCTAAAATGTTATGCATATACTTTATATTTGCTTGCTTGTGAATAATATTCATGTGCATATATTAGTTGTTCCCCACTAAGCTTTATAGCTTAGCACGGGTGTTTATCCGTGTAGGTCCTCAGGATAGGCGGTTTGGTCAGGAACAAAGCCACAATCTTCTCAGCCAACATCAGATTAGGAAGAGTTAACTGAAGTAATGAATTTGTTTTGTATCTTTTTGATAGTTTCAGATAATCCATATGTAAAGGCATGTAATTATTAATGTATGTATACAATATCCTCTAGTATGACAAAGTATGGCTCTCAATATGACATGAATGATATAGTGATGGTATGTGTATGCCCATAGATGCATAGATAATTGAAAATTCATAATGAATTGACGAGAATAGTTATATAGATATATGTAATTAGTAGCAGTAATTAGGATTATTTAGTATAGTCATTACAAGATGTCACACTCGAATTTAGGTTCCTTTGGTGGGAGTCAAACCAAATTTATATAAAAAAGGTCCAATTACTAAATAGATTACTGTTTATTTAATAAAATTTTGACAAAGTTTTTCCTAAAATTGCTTAAAAACCTCTTGAAAAGAAAATACTGAAAACACGTCTATTAAAGTATATCCTACCATCCATCTTTAGTTAAAATTCGAACACAAATTGTTGCCCATCCACCGATATTTCAAATCTCAAAATTCAGTAAAAATTGAAACATAACACACTACATTTTCTACTATTCTCAATATTTACAACGCCAATATCGATAAATATTTACGTAAAATTTACATATCCACAACATTGTGTACATGCCAAACTATCTTAAAGATAACAAAAAAAAAACTTTTAAAAGTGCATCCACCTCGAAATTCCTCCACCTTTCCATTATGACTCGAATTTTGCTATAGATCCACTTCTCACTATCTCCAAAAATTTTTCAACTTACGCACAAAATGAAAACCACGCGCTAAGAATTTTGCTTAGTGGTGTTCAAATAATTCTATTTTTTCTGACAATATAAATATTTAAATAAAACACACTTAGAATTTCCTAAATTATCAAACATATACATTTTCATTTACTTTTTAACAGAAAGGTCATAAATCTATTGTAAGAAAATTTAAACATATATAATTCATATTTTTATTCATATGTCTCTAAATTAAAGTTTAATTGATGTTATAATCCAAAGGGGTAACTAATTAGTTACTTTCAATTAAAAGTCTCTAATTTATTTAAATAAGCATTTAATATTTATGCTTTGTATTTACCTCAAGTAAAATCCAGCGAAATTGTATACCGAATTGGATAAATGGGAATTAAATACGAGACTAAGTTCTCGGAACCATACGGTCCATTCAACGTTATTTTCTCATTATCGATATTTACAACTTTACCATTAACTACATATTTACATGATACCCAATTTTAAAGAAAAATAAAATTGCATAAATACATACCAAAATTTGAAGTCACTCTCTTCAATTCTACTTCCAAAAGCTTTAATTCCTCATTCTCCTTATATTTCCTTGCCCTTTACATTCATCTCATCTTCATTCTCTACATAATTAACAAATCCAACATAAATTTTTTAACAAAAACATGTAGACATTTAAATTAGAGTAGTTCTAACTAAATAATTGCTCATTTTCCCCAAATAACTCAATAATATTTAGATCTAACATTGTCCCCAATTTCTTTCAAAATCCCTAGATCTGAGATTCCCTTTTTATTTCGCAAATTCTTACTATAATCCACTAAATGAATAATCAATAAAGCTTACCTCATGATATAAGGGAGGAAATTGCTTTAAGGGGCTGCATAAAGAGGAATCGAAGCAAGAAGGGGCAACAGGGGAAGGTTGCATCAACTACTGCCACACGGTAGGGAGAGGGAGAGGAAGGGCGGTGGCAGTGTCAAAGGGCTATAGCAACGGCGATGAGGACGTGACCAGCGAGGAGAAGGGAAGAAGAAAGGGAAAGAAAAAAAGAAAAGAAAAAAGAGATGGGCGGTGAGGGAGGAGGACTTCGTGCCTCTTGGATGAGCAGCAAAGGAAAAAGAGAAGACCAATGGCTAAAACGACGTAGTTTTGACAAAGTTTCCATTTTATTCCCGCCAAACTTCATTTAAGCCCTCAATTTTTTTCTATTTGTATTTTAACCCCCAAATTAATTATAATTCAACATATAATTCTTCCCTTTATTTACCATACTTTCTTTCATTTTTAAGAAACTTATTTATTTTATATTTACTTTATTATTAGGTCTAGATAAAAAAATTGGGTCAGTCCGATTATTACTCGGGTAATTAAAATTTGGGGCGTTACACCTATGCTGACTTGGCATTATTTTCAATAGAATTTTGACATTTGTCCATTTTCTTCTCACCGTGTCTCTCTCTTTAAAATCAAAAGTCAGAGACTTTCATCTTTAACCGAGCAAAATCACCGGTGATAGGAGACAAAACCTGGCTATTTGAGTTTCTATTGCAGGAGGCAATACTAGAAAGCTACATGCTAGATGAAGAAACAAAAAAACAACCAGGACCCGATGAAAAACATAACCAACCTAACCAAAACTCAGAAAGTCCTAAAAAAAATATAACAAATTAGCAAAGTAATAGGGCAACCGAAAAGAGAACCAAAGTAACAGAGGAGAAGAACTAAAAGCAAAAATTCACCCCCTTGAGAAAATTAAGAGCAATGGAAAACCACAAAGTTGGCATTATCATGAAGGGTTTTATCAAAGGTACCATTAGGCAACAACTCATAAGCTAGGACCAATTCTGCTCCTTCACAGCACCACCCTTGAACTTGAACCAAATTTATATGCCTTAAGAAGTCCACAATTGTATCAAACTCAATGATGAAGGGGTTATAGCGACAGTCAATTTGTGCCTTATTAAACCTCTTAATGGCTATTGCTTCTGCAAATGAGATTAACCCTTTATACACTATAGATGAAGCTCTTTCACTGATGACTCAGCTTCTATGAAACCCCAAAACAACTGCCTTTATATCAGCAATTGACAATCTTTTTGGTATTGATTTATGCCCTTTACGGATTCTACTACCACCTTTCTTTTTCTTTACCACAAAGAAAATAATAATGACAACAATTACGTGCTGTAATGCCCCTCATTATACCCTATGATAATTTTTCACTAATTAATTATTAGGTTCTATGTTGAATTAAATGTAAAGGCATAGAGAGGGACCTAATTGAAAAGTGAAAGGGTTAGTTTTGGGGTATAATTAGAAATAAGGGAAAGTAAAGGACCAAAGAGCAAGTTTTACATATAAATGACATTTGGGCCAATACAAAAAAAAAAAAAAGAGAAAGGGAGATATTTTGGGAGGTGGCTGGCTGAATCAAGTGGCTTCTTTCCTTCATTTTCATCCTCTTTCAAACCTTAAAGTCTCTCTTTCAAAACCTCTCTCTAGATCTCTTGGGTTTTTGGCAAAAATAAGAAGATTTAGTTAGTTTTTGCTTTTAAGGTATCCTTGTTTCTTCTTTGTTATATATTGTTCATTGAATAAATTGATGGGTGTTCATGGTAGTGTCTTATTTTATAGAAGGAGAAGCAAGTAAAAAGAAGGGAAAGGAAGCTATTCAAGAATGAAGAAAAGTTGAAGCTTAAAAAGGTATGGGAACGTGCACAGTTGTGTGTGTGTGTGTGCTTGAGTTTTTGGACATGAGAGATGTCTTTACTGCTGCTATTATATGTTTTAAGTGTTGATCTTAAGCTTGAAAATGGTTTAGAAATGAAATAAACAAGTTTTGTTGAAAGATACAAAAATCTATGTTAAAACTCAATGAACCAGTATGTACTCTTTTGGTCATATCTTGAGTTATATTTATTCAAATGGAGAAATTCCAATTGGTTTAGAGATTAAACACACATATCCTGATTTTTTTAGAAGAAATCGAGAGCTGATTTTCACTACATGATAGTGAAAATTTGTGTTGAAATTTAGTTATGGATGTTACCCCTTTTTTATGAGCAGTCTGTGATTTTCTTTGCATATCTAAAGACTTATAGATCCGATTGGGATGATTTTTAGTTTTCTGGAAACTAGAAACATAGACTACAACTTTGTAGAAGGGAATATTTGTTGAAAATGTTATTTTACAGGTCAAAATTGGCTTAGAACCCAAAACTGAAAATCTGCCGTTGAGCAGATTAGGGCATCATAGTTACTAGGTTTTTGATAGTAACCGTGAGCTAGTCAAATTTTTAGTTCAGACCCAAAATTCATTCTAGCTCACGGTTACTATGAATTTTATAATAACCGTGACCCCTTTTCATAGTTTTACTTCACGGTTACCATCCTAGGCTTAGTAACCGTGAGGTAGCTAGTCTTTAGTCCAAAATCGAGGTGCAATATATGTCACGGTTACTATGAATTTGGTAGTAACCGTGACCCCTATTACATGATTAGTATCATGGTTACCATGAATTCGATAGTAACCATGACCCTTATTTGTATTTTGATATTTGGAGTCTTATAATCCCATATGGTGCCTAAACCTACCTAAGCCCTTCCTAAGCCGGTAAATCATTTTAACCTAAAAGTATAGGGTAATATGCCCCTTTTACCATATGAATTAGAAAGGAATATAGAGGAAATGCATTGTAATACTTAATATATGTACATGATTGCTTGTATATGGATGCATGAATGTTTATAATGGCTATTACTTGGTAATTGATAGTTACAAAGCTATATAACGATAAACTTGAGTTAGTTTATCTTGAACCAAAATGCATTAATGTGAATTAATGACATATGTGATATAATTTGTTGCCTACATATAAAAACTTAGTGGTGGATAGATAGGCATACCTATAGGGTTACAGTCATAAGCTGCTATAGTCTGACCCATTTGGGTTCACAGTATGTCTCTAAATGAGACCATAGTTCTGACCCTTGTTGGTTCCACAGATTTAATACCTTCGGGTATTTATGTTTGATACCTTATAGTATCTACAACACCTGTTATCCACACCCACAGGAATTTAAGCAGGCAGTTTATAAAATGAATGACATGCATACATAGTTTGCAATCTTTTATTACTATGATTAAATGATATAGTTATTTCTTCCAATAATGTACTTAGTATTATTTCTTAATGAAGTAAATGCATTTTATTATGTATTATTATTGTATGTTTGGTGATAACCATTGTGAGTGGTTATCAACATGTTATTTTTGGTTCCCCACTGAGCTTTATAGCTTAGCACGGGTGTTTATCCGTGTAGGTTTTCAAGTTAGACCTTTTCTTCAGGGATAAAGCTAACATTCTCAGAAGCCTGCATCAGATTAGGAAGAATTATTTTGAAGTATGAGATTTAATTTTTCATCTTTTTTATTAGATCATGATATATTTTGTATTAAAACCATATAATTATCAAGTTTTGTAATTAATCATCAGCAGCATTTTAATGTATCAAACTTACTTTTATATGATTTGTAAAGTATATATGTATGTATATATCTATATGCATCATTAACAGATGACTCACATGATTAATGGAATGTAATTAGTAACAATAATCAGGATAATCTAGTATAGTCATTACACGTGCAGTTATTGAAATTAGAAACGCAACTAATCCACCAAGCCCCAAAGCCAAAAAGATCAACCCAAACCTCAAGAACAGGAATATTAGGCTTAATTTATCTATAACTAGCCTATACCCGAATCAATTTAGCAGCATATGTGTACTTAATCCAAGCAGTAAATTAAGAGGCACCTTGGAGACGAGATGATGGAGATACTAAAAGATTCAGCATTAGTGGTGATCAAGAAAAGCTAATCTATCACCAAAGAGGCACTCTAGAGATGGGATGATGGAGAAGGAGAATTGGTAAGACAAAGATACATGCTTGTTTGTTGCAGGATCGAGAAACTGAATTGGGTATAGATAAATAGCTCTTCCAACGCCGGTGGAGGTAAAAGAGGAAGGGAAGGAGGCGGCGGTGGGCCACAGGTGATGAGTTAGGGTTTGGCAACCGAAATCCAATGAATAGATAAGAGAGAGAGAGGGAGAGAGAAGAGGGGGAGAGTGACTATTAGGGCCTTTCATGCATCCTTGTTTGGGTAAAATACACTCTCTTTGCCACGTAAGCAATAATGGCTCAAATATACATTGATTTCTCAATTAGAATATTTATTTGGTCAATCTGTCAATTTATGTATTTGGCCTATTTTATTTTATTTCTCCTTTTCACTATGTATTTTGCATGACTCTAATGCGTTGGCAACCACGCTAGCCTACACATCCTTTTCCATTAACTTCATAAACTTCAACTAATATAATCTTAAATTAATTAATCTCTCAATCGTAATTAATTGTAATTTTTCTTTCACATTTCAACCACTAAACTAGTTATTTATTTATTTATTTTCAATCATGTCCAATTCTTATGAATCAAAACTCCAATTTCCATCCTTATAATCATTCTCAATCATTACTTCATTGCCGTTGATATATGGGATATTACATGCATTAATTGATAACATTTATAAATTTGAAATTGCAACCATTCTTTTACAAATTAAACCTTGTAATATGACCACAAATTAATAACATATATAACTATTTCTTAAACAATTACTGGCTGACAACTTCAACTAAAGTCTTGAAATTTGCAGTAGAGGTACCATGCGATGAATCCACGGCATCAAAAGCAAGTTTCTTCAAGGCATCAATTTTCAGCCTCATATTCTTACCTTCTTCGTTCAACAAAACAACATTTAATGCTTTCTTTACACCTTCCTTCCTCATATTCCCACTGTCAATTTCCATTCCAATCCCCCATATACACTCCAATGTTTTCGCGTTTAGATGTTGATCCCCGAAGAATGGTCTACATATCAATGGCACACCACCACAAATACTCTCCAAAACTGAATTCCACCCGCCATGGGTCAAGAACGCCCCACAAGAAGTATGCTTCAGGATTCTCAACTGTGGCGCCCACGAGACTAACTTTGCCCTTCTCCTTCGTTCTCTCCAGAAATCCTTTCGGTAATTGCTCTTCAATTTTGCCTCTGAATGACCAAATGAAAGGTAACTTGCTTTCCTCTAGTGCTTCTGCTATTGCTGCTATCTCATGAGATGGTGGTGTGGTGGAACTTCCGAAACTAATGTATGCTAAGGAATTCGGTTTCTGATTTTCTAACCAATCTAGGCAACCGTGTGGATCAGAAATGTTATGATCAGGCAGTGTTAACAATAGGGGACCAACATTAAGGAACTTCTGGAATCTTGATTTTAGCACATCTACTGGCTCAGCATCCATTTCTTCGAATGAGTTTTCGACCACTGCTGTTGATTTTGCTAGTGTTAATCCCATCTTATGCAACATTGTTGGCAGAGGAGAATCAATGTCTTTCACAATTTCGGAAGGTATTGCACTAGCTTGTATTCCTGAAAATCCTGGAATAAAGTCCAGGGTTTGCCCTTTCACTTTTCCTGCGATAAATAAGATATATCTACCAAATGAAAGCATGGAAGAAGAAAACAGTGAAAGCAAAATATGTAAAAGAAACAATAACAAACTTACCATTGCCTACAAGTTTTTCACGGATCAAATCGGTTTCAAGATGCAAGAGGATAGAACGAGGCCCAGCGGTCCAAACAGCAACCCAAGGAACCTGCAATTCAGCCGCTAAACCCGCCGCAAACCAAAAAAACGCATCCGTGATAATGCAACTAAAAGCCTTTCCCATGGCTTTCACGGCCGTCTCCATAGCACTCTTGAAGTTTCCCGGCATCGCCTTCACAAAATAATCTATCGGATCCATTGGATTCCCGGAAAAAACATAATTCTCCGGCATACCATCATCCACATTGTACGATTTTATAGCCTCACACATCTGATGATTTCCTGAGAAGATCAAGCTATTTGATTTAGCAGTGGTGAAAAAGGAAAATGTAGCGTCGGGAACTGCCATGGACAGCCGCTGAACGAGGCTGAGTAGTGGAGCTGCGTGGGAACCGAATGGAAATGCAAGCACTGCAATGTTTTTGGTGACATTCTCGTGATCTGATCCTGTCATCGTGTGTATTTGAATTGAGTTTGGTTCAATAGAGATATTTAGATATAGTTTTGATTGGGATTTTTTCTTATGAAGTTCAAGTCCGAATTTCTATAAGAGGGAAGAAGGTGTGATCAGGCGAGCTTTCAGGATTTTGCCGCCATTTTCTCTCCACAGGCTTTATGCCCCGTTTAGACTGGGCTCATCTTCTTTTCTCTCACGTCAGACTATTGCAAAATGTTATGGGATTTGTACAAAATTATGAAAAAAAAATTAATAAAAATGACAAAAGAGATTTTATATTTTTTTCACTTATACAACATTTTAAATTTTTAACATTTATACAACTTTTTATTTACTTTTATACAAATTAAAAGACATTGTTTACATTAATTCTTGGTTAATTTCTCTTTTATTTTTCTCACTTTTTTATTTTCATTATCTCCTTTCTTTCTTCCGGTTTTCAAATCACAGGTTGAATATTTTTATTTTAAATTCTATAATTTATTAAGTGATTTTATTTTGCCAATGTTAAAGAACATGGTTACGAGTAGAGCAAACCCCAGTCCGATTTTGACAGCCACCACTCCTCTCCTGAGCATCAATAATGGCATCGCAATCCCCCATTAAAAACCAAGGATCATTTTGAATAGCAATCCTATCCAAATGAGACCACAATCTGCCATGCTGAGGAGGAGCACGGTGCCCATAAACAGTAGTGAAAAAAGAGAAAAAATTAGAATTATTAGCAATTCTCATATGAACAAACTGGGTGCTGCTATCAATAAATTCAATATTCGAAGGCTCACTCCACATAACCCATATTCCCCCAGAAAAACCAGTCGCTTCAATTCTGAAAGAATTTTTAAAACGAAACTTTAAAATGGATTTATCAGCCTTCTCCCCTGAAATACAAGGTTTTAGCAAGACAAGAATAGTGGGTTTATACTTTCGAAGCAAAAAAAATGCAAATTTCTCATGAAAGAAGCACTCCCAGCTCCTTGACAGTTCCAAGTAAAGACAGCATAGATAAAAAAAATCAAAGAAAAAGCACTCCTTTTAATCCCTAAGATAGGGATCAATATTCTCCGCTTGAAACAAAGCTTCATCAGACTCATCACTACTATATGTTACACTCCTAAACATCATCCCTTCCATCAATCTCCATATTAATATTTGGGTTTAAATTCTCATCTTGACTTCAGCAGGATAACTCCATTGCACCACCTCCGCAACATCATCAGAATTAGCAATATGACACTCTGGGTGGAAAGCAGGAGGGAGACGAACAGGAGGCTCTTCTAAAAGCTTTTAGAGCACTGACCCGAAGAAGCCTCCTCTAAAATTTCATTTGCTTATGGAATAGCAGCAGATTGTTCCCTTTTGTCATTTTCTAATTCGGACAAACTCTCCAACCCAGCCCCACAAAAAGCACTAGCTCTATTTTAATTACCCTGCCACCTCGGCCTCTAGAAGTTCACACATGTCTTCCACTTGTCAAGTTTTTTCTTGTATAGCTAAAATTAGCAATTGTGTTTGCATTAGAAGTCTCATTGGGGTTAACTTTGTCAACTCTTGAAAATTCTCCATTATCAGTTCGAATTTCGAAACGAGATCCTTGCTAGCAACCACTGGAATCTCTGTCCTAGGAGGACGCTTTCATTTTTAAACCACTATCTAAGGCCGAAAATCCGCCGCATTATTCTCCTAAACTTTTTGGTTTGAAGAAAAAACTTGGCTTTTAGGTGTATCTCCATCAACTTCAAAAGTGCAATGTGAATCAAAATGCCCATATCTACCACATTTAAAGCAAATTTCTAGGATGTTTTCGTATTCCACAGTTTGGATCTCTCCATCAATGAGGAATTTAGAAATCAAAGGCTCCTTAATATTAACCGAGACAAGAACTCTAGCAAACTTACTACTATGCAAATCACTCACTCGTACTATAATCAACTTTAGTGACAGGACCAATGACCTCCGCTAAAACCCTGATCACCTCTGACAGGTACAAAATGGAGGTTGATGACAGGTGAAATTTCGGTAATCAAAGCGACCTGCAAGACAACTGAAGAGACCAAGAGGGTTTCCGACGAGGGAGCATCCGATGGTTAAGTCAGAGAATATTTTGATTTAAAGAAAACTATTTTTCTAGCGTCAAAAAGAGATGGTGAATCATATCTGGTTTCTTCTCTTATATTTTTTCAGGTTTTCCTTCGTGGGTAGTGGGTGAAATCCCACCGCTTCTAGTTATTTTCCCTACTTCTCCTATTTTTGGAGAGACTTGGGGGAGAGGGGGCAGTTACTGTCAGAAATGGCAGAATTTGCTAAAAGTTTGGTACCTTGAGTGATTCCCAGCTCTTCGAGCATCTGAGGTAAACAAGCTTTTGGTGATGCATAATCGATCTGTTTTGCTAGTCGGATTGTCCAAGCTCTGAGCTCAACGAGATTCGGACAGTTTGTGCTACGCTTCCAGCCTCGTTTGCAAGTTGGGCCGAACTATGGGTTACGCCATGTTATCATAAGTCCCCCCTAAGGTACTGACATTTATGTCCGCCTATGATTGCTTGTTCTGCAATGCTGACTGGGGACGTCGTTTCAATTTTGATCGAGTTATTGAAGGCATGTCATATGACCTCCTCTTTTATCGCGTAATAGTTGCCATTTATTGCAGTAGCCCTTCGTTTTTTGTACCCTATCATAATGACAGGACCATTACTGTAGATCGTTCTCCATGTGTATGCTCCGCGATGAACTCTGATTTTCTATTTAAACTCTCTTATTTCTTAATTTTTCATTTCTGCATTTTATCTTGCTTCTGCGTTTGTGTTCTCTGTTCTGGGCTAAACTTTATGGAGATTTCGGCGTGTTGGGGCTTCTTCTTCCGTAATTTGCCGCTTTTTGCCTTTTTTGGCAATCCATTAACTTGAATCGGGTTTGTTACTTTCCTCATCTTTTTCTTCCTTCTATTCAATGATGAGTGCTTTCAAGGAGTCCGGTAAGAGAGAGGGAGAAAATGTCTCAATTGACAGCACTCCCAGTGTAAGTGATGGATCTACTTTTAATGAAGCCCCGCCGTTTGAGTTCGGGCAATTGGTAGCCTTGTCTTCATCAAAAAGACCTCTCGCCGTTTTTTCGGATTTGGTAGTATTTGTTCGACTGTGAGGGAGGATGAGCTCCCTGTTTTGCTCGGTAAAGTGGCATCGTCGGAGCAATATTTTGCTAGTGTGCCTAGCTTTTCTCAGAATGCGAACACATCATTTACCAATAAGAGAAAGTTATCGATTTATGAGGCGCAATTAGATACCGGGGTGCGTCTCCCCCTAACCCCTTTTGAGGTGGAGATGCTCAATTATTTCGATCTATCCATGAGGCAACTTCACCCAAATACTTGGCGTACTCCCTCAACTTTGCAAATTTAGGTAGTGAAGCACAATATCAATCTGACGTTGAAGCTTTTTCGAGCTACACATGTGGTTGGTTTATGAGTTGGGTTGGAGGATCACAACTACATACAGGTCTGAGCAGGTTATGGTGCCTTTTGTGGTAATTCGATAGCCTTAAAAAGTGGAAAGACCGTTATTTTCTTGTGGAGAATCTATGTGAAGACTTCCCTGTTCGAACTACCTGGAGCTGATTCATAAATTGTAATGACAACGGCTTGTGGTTGGGCGATGAGGAAGAGTTGATTCTAGCTCGATGAAGGGAGCTAGCTTGGGAGAAATGGAATCTTCAAAACTTGCTCGACCTTTATGAATCTGGATTTATTTTGAAAAAAGAAAAAAAATGTAGCCTTTTATTTATTTTGCTAGGTGTCGCTGATCGTATTGTTAATTTTCTTCATTTTTGCAGCCATAAAGAGAAGAGGTAAAATTATAACAACCGAGCTTATACGGGCCAAAAGGCAAAAAGCTGCAGCTAAGGCTGTCAGTAGCCCCTCTCTTACTGTGCCCGAACCTATCTCCGATCCAACAGTGGAGGTTGCTCGTGACTAGATTGTCATGGAGATCATTGACGAACAATCATCAAGGAAAGCTCCTGTCAGTCATTTTATGGAGCTCAATATGAGCACTACGCCCTCTAGAAAGCATGGTGTTGTGTCCAAGGCGGGTGGTTCTAGTGAAGGGGGGCTGGTGACAAAGAGTCCCTCGAGAAGGATATTCGAACGCTTGTGTCTGAGATTACGGAGTTTTGGGAGAAGCAGGGGAGCTCTTATTCTTTCAAGAGCGATGACTTTAACACCTTCGCGTATATGGTGTCTAGCGTGCCAAGGGAGGTGACTCTCCTTTATAGTCTGAATGCCGAGCAGCTGTCCTTCGTTATAAAAGAACACCAAGTAGAGGTGGGTTATAGTACCTTTTTAGCTCGCCTAATTATCGTGTGATTGTCTAATCTTTCTTTTATTCTTTTGACATTCTTTGTAGGGGTCAATGATTGTGGGCGTAGTTATCGCCAAGCTGAACACATTTATCGACAAGTAGAGGTGAGCTGATTCAACCTCTGCCGACCTTCGCTTTAAACTGAACGAGTCTATCCTCAATACTTCGATGGCTGAGAAAAAGGCTAAAGAGGCTGCAAAGAAGTCTGTCGAGCTGGAGGCATCCGCCGCCTAGGAGAAAAGGAATGCTTAAGTCTTTACTGCCAAACTTAAGAAGATGAAGAAGGAGAAAGCAGAGCTAGAGAAGAAGTGTTCGGAGCTCAAGGGTCAGTTGTTGGAGCAAAAAAAGAAGGAGGCACAGTTGCTAGCTAACAAGTGTTTGGCCTATGGCATTAAGCTCTCAAACGCTGTAAAAGAAAAGCATCCCGAGCTAGACTTATCCTGGATGAATGATGTATATCTGGATGATGATTAGCTCATTCTGTTTTTTTTTTTGTAATTTGCCTAATTAAATGAAAACTGTCTTTTTTCGCGATCTCTTTATGTTTGCCGAGCTTTTTTGCTGTTAAATGCCTAGTATCAATGTCCTCTTAAGACGGAGTTATTTGCTTGATTGGCACCGAGCTGTTGGCTCTTTAATTAATATGATAAATAACTTGATCAGCGATTTTGCCTAAAATAAATAAATGAATGGTGATTTTACCGAACTGTATTAAAGTTTAAGCACAAGACTTTAAAGA
Organism: Excoecaria agallocha; assembly: GCA_037975025.1. Classification (NCBI taxonomy): domain Eukaryota; kingdom Viridiplantae; phylum Streptophyta; class Magnoliopsida; order Malpighiales; family Euphorbiaceae; genus Excoecaria; species Excoecaria agallocha. The sequence goes on along the minus strand of CM075807.1, from coordinate 50,240,590 downwards.
TAAAATATCACACACTCAGTGATCTGAATAACTTTCATTCAATGTGCTCAAAGGGCGATGCTCGCCGATGAGCTCAGAAAAGTACAAACAGTCAAGATTAAAACTGAAATGGCAATAATGTCGAACTTGTGCAATCAAATAAAGAGTGAAAAAATGAGCTGATACTTTTGAGCTATTGGTAATAGAGCTTGAGGCTCAAAACATTCCATAAGTGTAGCAGAAGCTTGCCGGCTCAATCTTCTAGTCTGTATGCTTCGACTTTTGTAACTTCGCGGATGATGTACAGTCTTTCCTAGTTCGGGTTGAGCTTGCTTACACCCGTCGTTGTCTGGGCAGCTATTGCTTTCTTCAAGACCAATTGGCCCACACGAAAAGACTTTTGTTTTCCCTTTCGATCATAAAATGATGTCATGCACTGCTTGTAACCAACGAACCGTATTTGGGCAAACTCTCTCTGTTCTTCAAGCCGATCTAATTGGTAAATTAGATTGGCTTCATTTGCATCATCCTGTTGTGAAGTTCATAAGCTCAGAACACCGATCTCATATGGAATGACCGCCTCTATTCCATAGGTCAGGGAGAAAGGTGTTGTTCCAATTGTTACTTGAGGTAAAGTTCTATAAGCCTAGAGCACATTGTTAAGCTCGTCCGTCCAAAGTCCTTTAGCTTCCTCCAGTCATTTTTTCAATCCGAATAGGATGGTTATGTTTGTGACCTCGGTCATCCAACTAGACTAAGGATGGTAGACTGATGTAAAGTACAATTAAATGTTCAACCCTGTGCAAAAAGTTTTGAAAGCCTAACAATCGAATTGTTTGCCATTGTCCGAGATGATGGAGTGTGGCACCCCAAATCTTGTGATCACATTTTTCTGTAAGAACTTTATGATTTTTCTGGGGTGATAGTGGCCAGGGGTTCAGCTTCTACCCATTTGGTGAAATGGTCAACAACTACAACCAGGAATCTCCTTTGCCCTGTTGCTGGAGGGAAGGGTCCCAGTATGTCAATCCCCTATTGGGAAAAGGGCCACAGGCTGTGGATTGATTTCTGTTGTGCCAGGCTGATGTGTGTGGTGTTGGCAAATCTTTGGCATTTGTTGCATCTCTGGACTAGAGCTTTGGCATTTGCTTATATCGTGGGCCAGTAATATCCCTGTAGGAGTGCCTTCCTAGCTATGGTATGCGCCTCTTCATGGGCTCCGTAAATTCCTTCATGGATTTTCCTTAAGATGTATTCTCCTTCTTCTGCACTTACACACAAAGTCCAGGGATTTGAAAAAGATCACCTATATAGCTTTTCATTCAGCACGACATATAAGCTCAACTTAATTTCATACTATCTTTTTGGTTTGTGTACGGTCTTTCGATAGGCGCATTGGTTCTTGCACTTGGACTTGATAGGTTTCATAAGTTGGCTACGACATCGTTAAATAAATAATGTCAGTGTTCTGTACCTTGCTATTGAGGGAAGCTCATTTTGCCAGGTTATCCGCCTCCTGATTCTCTATCCAGAGTATCTATATGATTAACCAAGTACTCCCTACTCCTTTGAGCTTGGCCAAGAGGGCAGTCGTTAATTTTTTGTATCGGACCATAAAGCTCTCCTTTGCTTCGAATGTTCCCTTTAGCTGGCTTACAACTAGCTATGAGTCAAAGAAAATCTCTAGTATGTCAGGTTTTATCTCTATTGCCAATTGTAGCCCGAAACATAGGGCTTCATACTCCGCCACATTGTTGGTAGCTGGAAAGGTTATATGAGCCATTGCTCTGATATAAATTGTGCTCGGACTCGTCAGCAGGACCCCGATTCGAGCCCCTTCAGAGCATACGGCCCCGTCAACATGTAACTTTCATGAACTCTTTGTCTGTTCAGGAATTGGTATGTGTAATTCCGCTACAAAGTCAGCTAGGACTTGCGCCTTTATTGCTGGGCATGGTTCATACCTCACATCAAATTCTCCGAGGTGGGTTGCCCACTTCGTTAACCTTTCTGAAGCCTCTGGTCTTTGTAATACCTTTCTTAGGTTGGAATTGGTACGCACCACTATGGTATGGGCCTGGAAATATGGGCATAACTTCGCCATGAAGGTGATTAATGCGAAGGCCAGTTGTTCTAGGATGGGCTACTTTAGTTCGGCACCTCGAAGGACCTTACTTGTGTAGTAAATTGGGAACTGCTGGTTTTCCTCTTCCCAAACTAGAACTGCACCTACCACTCCTTCAAAGACTGCTAGGTAGATGTACAGGGTTTCGCTGACCTTTGGTATACTGAGTAAGGGTAAAGTTGCAAGGAACTACTTCAGAGCCTCAAAAGCTTGTTGGCAATCTTCTGTCTACTTAAAATTCTTCAAATTCTTAATCACTTGGTAAAATGGCAAGCATCTATTGGATGAACAAGAGATGAATCTCCCCAGAGCTGTGATTCTTCCATTGAGTTTTTGTACATCTTGAACTATCTTCGGAGACTCCATATCTATAATCACCCTGATTTTCTCGGGGTTGGCTTCTATTCTTCGTTTCGATATCATTAAATCAAGAAATTTTTCGGACTGTACACCAAAGGCGCACTTCTCCAGGTTTAGCTTGAGGCCTACCTTCTTGAGTATAAAGAAGGTCTCTCTGAGTTCGGTTGGTAGATCTATAGAGGCCTTACTTTTGACGATCATGTCATCTACATATATCTCCATGTTTCTTCCTAACTGGTTGACAAAGAGTTGGTTCATCAATCTCTGGTATATTGCACCTATATTTTTTAGTCCAAAAGGCATAACCCGATAATAATAAGTACCTCGATAAGTGATGAAAGCAGTATTTTCCTTGTCTTTCAGGTTCATTGGAATTTGATGGTAGCCCACTAACGCATCAAGGAAAGCATATTCCTCAAAGCTGGTTATGGAGTCCACTAGAAGATTTATATTTGGCAGTGGATAACTGTCTTTCGAGCATGCCCTATTGAGGTCAGTGAAGTCTACACACATGCGCCACTTTCCACTGGCATTCTTGATAAGCACTACGTTAGCTAGCTAGTTCGAATAGAAGACTTCTCTGATGAATCCATTCTTCAGTAATGTGTTCGTCTCCTCTTCCATGGCCAACTGTCGTTCCTAAGCATAGTTTCTCTTTTTCTACTTTAACGATTTGCATTCTGGGTGGGTGTTCAGGGAGTGAGATATTAGATCCTTCGACACACCCTTAATGTCTGAAGGCTGCCATGCAAATAATTCAATGAAGTTCCTGAGTACAGAAAGGAGTGCCTCCTTATCCGAACCCTCTTTGTTGGCTAATATTTGAACACTTTTTTCTGGCACTAGTTCGACTACTTGTAACACCTCCCCTGGTTTGGCCTTCTGATCTCCCTTGTTAGGTGTGTCCATCGTGTCGAGCAGCAAGGCCTGATTAACCTCCTTTAACATGGTCATATATGTCTCGAACCACTTTCTGATTTTTCCTTAATATTGTTGTCCCTTCCTTCGTTGGAATCTTGAGTACCAAATTCTGCATGGACACATAAGCATCGACTGCAGCTAACAAAGGTCGATCGAAGATTACATTGTAGGACAAAGGGATGTTAACTACCATGAAATCCGCGGTGTATGTCCGAACTATTGCATCATCACCTAACTGGACTGGCAAATTTGCTAGTTCTTCTACTTTGATTGGTTTCCCAGAGAGGCCAATGAAGGGGATATTGACTTCCTCAAGGTGATTCTCTAACACTTCTAGGGCCTTATATGCTTGGAGGGTGATCAAGTTGACTGTACTTTTTATGTCAATCAGTATCCTCTGGACTAGAAAATCTTGAATGATTGCTTCGACTACTAGTATATCACTATATGGATGCTTAACATAGGATCCATCAGCTGCTGTGAATTGGACTACTTAGATCGGGGTGTGAGCGCTCCTTTTGATGACGAGCACCTCCTTGGCCTTTCTTTTCCTGGATTCATCATACTGTCCTCCCCCTACTATCACATGGATTATACCGACTGGTATTTTCTTGCTCGAACCAGCTCAGTTCCTATTTGATGGGGGTGTAGGAGACTTGTGTCTCTTAGCTCTATCATTTTGTTTCATAAACTATGCCAAGGTCCCCTCCTCACCAAGCGTTCTATCTCTCATTTTAGCTGCCTGTATTCTTCAGTCACATGACTCCTATCCCTGTGAAAAGCACAGTAGAGGTTCTGATCTCTGCTGGGGTCCTCCCTTATTAGTCTGGGCCAAGTAACCTTTCCATTTTGCTTCATCCAGGCAAGAATATCTTCCCTGGTCGTATTGAGGGATGTGAACCTTTCTTCTTTCCTATCTCCGAATTAAGGGTGGGCAACTATGTATGTTCAGTTGGACGAACTACTGCCCCTGTACATCCTGAATTCGTGTTAATCGTTCTTTCCTTTGTCCCAAGCTAACCTTTCGGGATCCTCTCCTTCTCTTTCCATCTCCAAGCCATCGTGTGAACTGAGGCGCATGCGCTGGGCTATGTCCATCTAGATATATTTATGAGCTCGGGACATGAGCTCGGTGAAGTCATTAGGGGGCTTCTTTCTCAGAGAGTCACTAAAATCCTAACACTTCGTATTTCTGATAAGTACCGTAATGGCTACCTCTAGATTAAGGTTCTGTATGTCCATTGCTTCCATATTGAATCTTTCCACATAAGCCCATAAGGATTCTCCCTTCTCCTGTATTACTCGATTTAGGTTGACGGATACTTTGTTCGACCTGATCGCTGCTACAAACTTTGCGATGAAATATCACTGAACCATTCAAAGCTTTCAATGGAGTATTCGGGTAGGTTGTGAAACAGGATCTGAGCCGAATCCATCAAGGTTTGTAGAAAGATTTTACACAGTGCTGTATTATCTGTAGTTAGAACTAGCATAGTGTGTTAAAATTGGTCAATATGTGCTCAGGAGTTAGGCTGAGCTAGTTGGAAGGAAGGATTGGCTTGGGCAACTATGGCTGATAGTTGAGCTAGTAGGTCTTTCTCTGCTTGCGGGGTAAGACTGGATGTGTTAGGGATGGCTGCAACGGGAGATGTCGAGGTCAGAGCATTGTTTATGGGGATGAGTTGTTGTGTTTTAGGGTGAGCGGTTATGTCTGCCTGAGTTTCTAATAGCGTAGGGTTTAGGTTGAGGTTTAAAAAAAGGTCCATGTTCTATGCTCGCCATACTAAATGATAATAGGTGGAATTCTGGTAACCAATGCGACCTGCAAGACAATTGAAAAAGACCAAGGGGGTTTTCGACGAAGGAGCCTCCAATGGTTAAGTCGGAGAATATTTCGGTTGAACGAGAACTATTTTTCTAACTTCAAAAAGAGATGGCGAATCATACCTGGTTTCTTCTCTTATATTTTCCTAGGTTTTCCTTCGTGGGTAGTGGGTGAAATCCCATTACTTCCAGTTATTTTTCCCACTTCTCTTACTTTTAGGGAGACGTGGGGGAGAGGGAGCAGTTACTGCTAGCAATGGCGAAATTTGCTGAAAGTTCGGTATCTTAAGTGATTTCAAGCTCTTTGAGCATCCGAGGTAAACGAGCTCTTGGGGATGCATAATCGATTTGTTTTGCTAGTCGGATTGTCCAAGCTCTGAGCTTAGCGAGATTCAGACGGTTCGCGCCAGATTTCCAGGCTCATTTGTAGGTTGGGCTAAATTATGGGTTGGGCCATGTCATCAGAGGTGATTGTGAAAGTTTAACTAGACAATGACCTTGTCAAGAGATTTATTAGGAACTCTGAAATCTATTGTCCAAGGTTGGACTAGAAGATAGCTCCCGAACAAAGTCCATGGTCCTTTTAGAAGGGCACGAATATAATCATCTTCATTATTAAAATTACAAGGAACTAGCCTCTGCCAATATCCAATACTTTTCACAGCAATCCTGTTACATAAACCTTTATAACCAACTTTCTCGACAGATTGACAATGATAGCATTCACTGCAAAGATCTCGAGTTTATCTCTCAAATCTTGAGATGTGTTGACCATTGGAATTCTTTTGGATCTGTCAACTTCAATATCCCTTTTAGCAACCTTAATATTGAAAAATCCCATTGCATCCTCCAAACTCACTTCCAAGACATTATTGCTTATCAATCTATCTTTATAACCAAGACGACCACTACAAAAAAAACTGGCAATTAGCAACGGCATTTTCCGTCGCTAATTGCCAAAATCCATAATAGTCGCTAAAAGCCCAGTCGCTAATATATTAGCAACGGAATCTCAAATCAGTCGCTAATTTAGCGACGGATTTTTATTGTCGCTAATTTATTTTCAAAATTAGTCGCGGTAATATAATAATAATTTTTAGCGACTATATTTCCCATCGCGAATTCAGTCGCTAATTATTAATTTATCAATAACGACAGTTTATCTCTTATAACTCCCATCTCTAAAAGTTAGCGACGAATATTAGTCGCTAATTATTTGTTAAATTCTAACGTTAAACAGTAGCGACGATTTTCTGTCGCGAATTCGTCGCTAAATTATTGCATAATTTAATTTTTTCTTTTACGCTGCACATAAAAACAAAATAAAATTGCTGCACATATAAACAAAATAAAATTGTCAACATTAATATTGTACAAGAGGGATGAACAGTATAACAAACCCAAACAATATCAATGGAGTACATACATATCAGAAATAAAAAGAAAAGGAAAACTTTGATCCTATTGCATGCAATCACATAGTAATCCAATGCATTGACCAATCCAAGGGCAATGATGTTCAAATCTTTCAACACAATTGTTACGGATGGAACAATGGGAGCAATAAGAGGCCGATAAAGCATGCATGTGTCACAATACTTCACTTGAACAGGAATGCCATTAACCATAACTTCCTTTGTCCGAGGGAACTGGAGGCTAGGCATTTGTCTTCCTCCAACTTCAACTGACATCGAAGAATCAAAACGAAACTCCTCCTCTGGTGGATGTAAATTGCGAGGAATAATACCAGGGTCCCGGGCTGATGTGAGAAAAAGAAGGCCCAAAACCTGTCAAAGTCAATCATTGAATTAAAACAACAGCAGCTGACCAGCATGTATTATAAATTATACCAGGTCTACCATCCAAAATGTATAAAGTACCAAATATAGTAAATTCTAATAGAGAGGGAAATCATTAGTAGCACAAGGTTAATGGACCTATAGCTAAGAAGGTATACTTCTACTTCCATATCTAGCAAAAACCTGCATTCATAAGAGATCGAACCATCCGGTACTGGTACTTAAATTGAAGTACATTCATTTGAACTGTTATCCATAGAAAATTCACCAATCAAAGTCCTACTATGCTCTTAAAAAGTCTAATCATCACTAACAGAAGGTGCATGCTGCTTTTCTACTGCTCATATATCCATATTTGGGCTTAAGAATCAGAAGCAAGTCAGTAAATTAAACAATTTGACAGACCAAAAGACAATTGCAGGCATTCCTCAACAATATAAGATCAAAATAAAGTGCGACAATATTTGTTTACACATTTATAGTAAACAAAAAAACAGAGGCATCCTGACAGCTTATCGTCTGTCTACAAGCAGATGTAGTCAGTCAGATGATCATCCAAGATATTCCAATTATAAGGTTCAATGATCAAGTGCCATGTGATTAAGCAAAACTTACGTAGATAGTAAAGACAATGGCTACCACCAGGATAGCATATCCAAAATGAGAATGCAATGGTCAAAAAGCAAGCAAAAGCCAATTCTTTTGGGTCATTGTTGTAACTGCTATCTATTAGTCAGTTCGACTCTCTCATAGTTGCTGATGTATATTGACAAGCTCTTTTGGTCCTGTATTCTTGTCTAATAATAAGCTAAAAAAAGCCTTCTTTCTTCAGTCCCAATATTCATAGCTTGCTGCAAACTGGTGCATGTGCGTGAATTTTTCTTTGAACATAAAGTCATTCCTCAAGAGACATAGGATTAGAATATAAACTGAAATTGCATATAACATTGGCTTCTCGTTCAGTTCACTACCTAAGCTTCTATATTTTATTTTTTCGAGAATGTAGATATAGAAAAGAAATATTTAATCACAAATAGGATTAAAAAGGATCAACCTCTAAACCATAAGCGAAATCACAAAAGATGAATAGCCACATTAAAAAGAAAATTAACATGGTCAAGGTCTCTCAACTTGTCTGAATATCAGGAAAAGAAAATCAAAAACCCTCTGGAAACAAAACAAGAATAACCATCATCACACATAAATAGCACAGGTCAAACTCTATCATAGAAAATTTCTAGCATTCCTTTCACCCAAAAATGTTATATCAATGAACATAGCAATGAAGCATTGCTCATCAAACTACCAAACAGTCCAATCCCAAAGAGAATGAGATAAAAAATAAAAATAAAATCAATGCGATAAGGGAAAGTACATTAATAACGTCTGAACATATAAATAGTGCCAACACATGTCTGCTTATCTCTAGCATATAATTAGTGATGATGCATTAAATGCTATAGATCATAAAATATCAACTCCACTCCATCTGCTATGTGACTGCCATTTGCCCCTTTTCCTATGTAACTTAATCACAATTGCATCAATTTGATCACAAAAGCTACAAGCACTCTTAATATCCACCTGTACCTAAGTTTTACTGCAGCATAAAGAGTATATCTTTGTCAACTATAAAGGAAGCTCACATCCAATAAGCCCAATAAGGTCCCTCAGCAGTTACATCATGATATTGAGGGAATATAACATATATGCATATATTGCATATAACTACATCTCCAGGTACATAGCTTCAAATTGCAAGGTTGTTAGTTAAATAATGCTCCCTACAAACACCAATGAAGAACGCACATGTGAATGATTTCCTGTAAAAACTTTGAAAGAAAAAAATGCCTTTATCATACAAGTAAAGTTCGTAAAATATCTACAACAATTAAAAGAAGAAGAGAATAAAACAAGCAAGAAGATGACTTTATCATTTTCTCAGTCTATTAACAAGGATGAATGGAAAGAAAAGGAGATGAACAGTAGATGAAGGGAGAGAGAGCAATGAATAGTAGACAAAACCAGATCTGAGAACAGTAGACCCCTGCTTTCAACGCAGTGCCACCGCCTCTGCCTTCCGGAGTCGACCCCTGCTTCCGACGGAATGAACGCTGTGGAAGACCTTGCCGCTATGAAAGTGAAACCCATACCTGCATCGGCGGTGGAGAACGACGGAGACAAGAGAGAACGAGAGAAAGAGAGCGAGAGAAATGAAAGTGAAAGTTAAACCCTAAAAAAAATGCAAAAATATAAAGGATTTTAGTTTAAAAAAAATGCAAGAGTAATTATTTGTATAGGGAAAGTCATTTTGGCCTCAAATACAAAACTATAGGGAAAGATTATTTCTAATTAAATTTACACTTCTCATTAATCGGATTTAGGTAGGGATAGAGTATTTTTTGGGTTGTTATTCCTAAATACAGTTGACTAAAGCCTGAAAATCTTGTACCTACCTAACCCCAGTTTAAGTTATATAATCTGGATCTAACTCGATCATATATTGTAACTTAATTAGTTATTAATTACAAGATTATAATTAATTGCAAGGAATTGCCTATCTTTTACGCCACATATATAGATTCCTCATTTGAAAAATTTTTTAGATTGGTACATCCTGACTAATTTAAGCTGCTAAATCAATTTTATATTTACATCATCTTACTCTAAATCAAATAACACCAACCATCACCCAATAGTGTGGATTCAGGAATGCCATTTGCCCTATTTACATGTCTAGTTATTTAAATCTAATTAAACTACATTTTCAAGTGGACAATACTTACTTACTCTACCTAACCATCACCCAATAGTGTGGATTCAGGGCGATGGTTGTGGGGCAAGTGCTCGCAGATGAGCCTGATTATTTTTTCTTTTGCCCCCTAAAAATAATTATTTTGTTCCACTATCCTTATTTTTTGGAGTTTAATATAGCATCCAATAAATTAAGAGTGATTACAATTATGATTCAAATCGAAATTGAACTAATTAAAATAAGAATCAAACAATGCGGTCCGCTGTTTTTAGTTTCAAATCTGAACAAAAACTGAAAATAATTGATATGTTACATTATAGTTATATATTATAGAAATTAAAATTAGAACCAAACCATTAATTTGGGTTCCAAACTGTAATATATATATATATATATATATATATATATATATATATATATATATATATATATATATATATATATATATATATATATATATATATATATATATATATTGATAATTTTTATGATTTCAAAAACCGTAGCTGCTCGTTAGTTAAAATAGTTTTTGAATCAAATAAGAAAAATAAACATTTTTTGGTTTCAAACGGAATAAGAAATTATGAATCGAAACCTTTTTCATTCAATTTATTTTTGATTTTACTATAAACAAAACTGAAATCAGTAGTTTTGGAACCATGATCATCCCTACATTAAATGTTTAAGAGATGACTTGATGTGGCATACAAATAATTATCAATTAAGAATTTTTATGATTTCAGTTTAAATAGTCTCTTAATTTAAAAAAATGCAAAAGAAAATTTTATAATGCAAAAATATTTCAGTTTTTCAATTTTAACTTAGAAAGCCATTTTATTTATAAATTGAACAAAATTGTCCTATATATATATATATATTCAAATTTAAAATTGAAACATTTAATTAAGAGAAAATATATCTTATTGTTTCATTTCATTAATTGGAGATATATTTATATTTATTATAATAAGTTTAGATTTATTTATTTTCCAGAATGAGTTGAAATTTATTGAACAACTAGTTCTATTCATTAGGATGTTAATTTTCATTTGATTATAGATAATTATATGACCACACATAATGAATACATAATTAATTAAGATATATGAAGAAAAATATCAATTTCGTTAGTTTTAAAAGTAGTTAAATATATGGTATAATAAGATTACATGTAAAAATATACAATTATAATATAATACGATTGTAAGAGAAAAAATAAAATTAAAAAATTATAATGTTCATGTCAATTTTCATTATTTTATTTTTATATCCAAGAATGGTTTGGTAAATATATATAATTAGAATTTCTAATAATTTAATATTTGATCAAAATTTTACAAAATATAAATAAATTACAAAATTTTTCATAATTATTTAAAATAAGATAATAAATTTTATATTACTATTTTACAAATATTTATTTTTATTAATTTTCATAATGTAATTATATAATAATTGTAACAAATAATTTATTATTATTATTATTATTAAAAATATAAATTTTCTAAATAAATAACTTTAAATTTTGGGATAATTGATAAAAAAATTATTATCACATCATAATATAATTTACAAATTTCTATTCTAAAATAGAATATTCATTCCATATTATTTATATTAAAATTCACGTGATTGGAATAAAAGTTTATTTTTCATTTTATTTGCGACGACTTAGCGACTATAATATTGTCGCTAATCTTCTTTACGGCTGTCGTCGCTAAACCGCCGAAAAAATTGCGCTAAATTTTCCCTTCAAAATTTGCGACTAAATATTTCGTCGCTAAATTTTCTTAAACTAATTTCTCGAATAAAATATTAAAAAAATTTAGCGACGGTTTTTTGTCGCTAATTCCGTCGCAAAACAACGCGCGTCATAGCGACTGTTTATCCAATTCGTCGCTATTCGTCGCAAAAAATGAAAAATAACCTTTTTACGACGGATTGTAAAACAGTCGCAAATGTAGCGACGGAAATATTTCGGTCGCTAATTTACAGTTTTTTTTATAGCGGACTTTGGTTTTCTCCATCAGGATGTTCATGGCGTTTCACTGTCTTAGTGGCACAAACCTCCTCCGAGGTGGAAATCGCAAGCGCTGCAAACGTAGAATCACTAGACATATAAGCTTTTTAATCTCATAGAATTCCAATTTTCTAAAAGTCAAATTTTATATGCTGTGAAATTTATTTGACATTAACCATTCAAAAATGAAACTTAGAACTCACAGTTGTAGTAGCTCTCAGAGCTGCAGATTATATTAGCAAGGCATGTAATACTTCCCAAAAGCATGACCGGACCTAATGCACCTCCGAACATTTTGCTTGATGATTTATCTTGATGAATTTGGAGTTTCTATTTAGGGTTAATATACAAATTATCTCCTAAATTATCATAATGTAATAGATTTTCCCTTTAAACTAATTGAGTATTAGATTATCCTTTTTAAATTTATTGAAAATATGAGATCACCTCCTGTAAAAGGCATTTTCACTTTAAAAAAGTACGTGAAAACACAAACATCAAACAATAATAGAGAATAATTTGTCATTTTTTAACAAGTTTAGGATAACAATTTAATATTTATATTTTAAATAAATTTGATATTTTAAACAAATTCAAATTCAAATTCAAGATAACAATATAATAGGTAATTAGTTTAGGAAGAAAATCGTTGATTGATAATAATTTAGGGTGTAATTTATATATTATATTTTTAAATAGAAAAAGGGAAACTTACATATATATATATATATATATATATATATATATAACTAAAAACTCTTCGCCAATGCTAAGAGTGACCTTCAAAAATGGGCAAGCGAGGTTTTATTGCAAAAAAGTCCAAGCGGCGAGCCCAAAATAATGGGCCAAGCCCAACATATATCTCTGAATGGTGACGTGTATGGAGTTATCTACACGTGGCAGTAGAACTACCTCGTACAAATCTCGTCGTTTTAAAGTTGCCGATATTATTTTTCATTTTAGTTTAATTTCCAATAGTAGTATTTTAATTCCTTTTTTTCATCTCTCCATTTCAAATTTTAGAGGGCAATAAATTTCAAGCTCTAAACAAGCGGAGTCCACGTAGGAAAGAGAGCAACAAACAACCAATCAGAAGATGAAAAAATTATTAATTTATTTAATTAAAATCGTTACAATTAAAAAAGTATAGCCTTTTTAATTTCGCTTGTGTCGATGCCGCTGATTTCTCGGCAATGTCGCTCTCCTCCCAATCCCCATGCCCGGGCGATAGTGATCCTTCTCCAGGCGTAAGCCACGCTCTTCCTTCATCATTTCCATTATCTCTTTCACAAATTTTTCAATTTCATGTTTTTCCCTTTCTGTTTCGATTATCGCAATCAATTGTATCTAATGCAACCAGCAATACCAGCTTAGGCCCTCATTGAGTCAGGACTCATTTCGTAGACAAACGGACGGAATCAAATAAGCTGGTAATTTTCTTAAATGGTGTTTGTATATAAAGATACGCTCATTTGTTTTTGTTAGTTTCTTTTATACGGTTTGGTGATTTTAGTTTGGTTTTGATCTGTTTAGGTTTTATGTACATAATGTTAATACGAGATCGTACGGTATTTGTTGGATTTGTATTTTACTGATTCTCTTAAAAGTAGTTTTGCCTTTTGGATCTGCGATTTTTGTGATTGTGATGCGGCCAGCTATGGTGGAAATAAGGGAGAGGTTGGCTGATCGGGTACACAGATGTATAGCGAGTTTTTTTCTATGTGGGTTTTTTGGAGTTAAGAGTAGTTCATTGTACATTGATTTTTGAGAATCTTTTTTTTTTTAAATCCAATTTTGGTTTGTAAATTTGTTGGATTTGATTGAGATCACAGTGATAGGTATCTAAGGATTTATTGACATTGGTTTGGTTGTGAAGTTAGGGATTGTGTATATGGTGCTGTAAAGTGTGTTCCATATTGTCAGAGTTGAGTTTCGCTACTTAGGTAATGTAAAAGTTGGATTTGAGCCATTTTGTCGATTGCTGGTTGTGGATCATAATAGTAGATCAAAGAGACATGTCAATGCTATTGTGCATGTAAACATGTCTAAGAACCTGTCTAATATGAGAAAAGGTGAGGCACCTAATCCTTCAAGTCGACGGAACCAGCAACAAGAGGAATTACCATCACGTGTCCCCAAGGTAGGGAAAAATGTACATAATATTTCTGTGCAAACTGGTGAAGAATTTTCCGTGGAGTTTCTTCAGGATCGTGGTAACACCAGAGGGATATTCCCTGTTCCTGGTGCTCCTCAAAATTGTGAAAACAGAGTCAGATATAATAATGATCAAAATCATCATCAGGGATATGAGGATCTTGCAGAAATACTAGGGATAAGGAGAATGGATTCTAACTGTGCTGATGATACTTCTGACTTTACGCCTGCAAAAGGGTCTATAATGGAGACTGATGGTAGGACTTATGTTGACAAGTTAAACAGGCCAAAAAAGGAAGACATTGATACTGCATATAGACCAGGGAAGGCTTTCAGTGAACTGCATTATAATAATGGAACTAGTTTTGGTCCTGCTTCAGCTGATTCATTGAAATCTCCTGGTTCCAGTAATTTTAATGGGTTAAATGTTTCGGAGAGATCTCAAACTGGAAAGATAAAGTGCCTTTGCAGTTCTGGGGGAAAATTTTTGCCAAGGCCCAGTGATGGCAAGCTAAGGTATGTTGGGGGAGAGACCCGCGTTGTTTCAACTTCTAAGAATCTTACATGGGAAGAACTTGTCAAGAAAACCAGAGCTATTTGCAATCAACCGCATTCCATCAAGTATCAGCTTCCTGGGGAGGATCTTGATTCTCTAATATCAGTGTCCTCCGATGAAGACCTACAAAATATGATAGAGGAGTGTCATGGACTTGAAAAGCTTGAGGGTACTCAAAGGCTTCGAATCTTTTTGATTCCTTTGAGTGAATTTGAAAATTCATCTTTGGAGGCAGTCAGCATGGAGCGGGATAGCCCCAACTATCAGTATGTTGTTGCTGTAAATGGCATCTCAGATCCTAGTCTGAAGAAAAACTCTAGTGGGCAGATGCAGAGTTCAGCAAATGAAGCTATTCAGCCTGGAAATATTTCTGATCAGAAACGAGGCTTTCGCAAACATTCTCCTTCTTCCCTGTTCCCTGTGGAGAACAAAGGTGGTTTTAATGCTTTTAATCCTAGGTTTTTTAATGAATCCCAAAATAAGACCAGATCTCCCTATCCTTCTCCTCCTATTTCTCCACTTCCTCTGCAGCATCAAGATTCCAGAAATACCCACATAAAATTGCATGGAGATAGCTCCAGTACTGAGAGCAGTAGTTCCATTATCAGTTCCCAGTTAGCACCTGAGAACCGCAGCATGAATACTGTTGACAAACAATTGGCCCAGGGGCTGGTAGAATTGATGAATCATAAACATCTCCACAAAAATGTTGACATAGTTAAGCCAAATCAATTACATGGAGTGCAACCCAACAATCATAACCCTGCAGCCCAAAATGTAACCTCTTTAATTTTTCATCAGGGTGAAGGCAATTTTGATGATTTCTTTTGTGAAAGGCCTATGCACAGGGAAAGAGCATTCCACTCTGAGAAGCCTTTCTCAGGCCTGGAAAATCCAATGGGTCTATTATCAGGATATATGGAATCTGCTGATTCTCATCATGGAATGACACATGCTGTTTCTGATTCCAAGCTGCAAGAGCATGGAGGATTTTCTGCTTACTGTTCACAAGAGGGAATGAGCCCATCATCTCCCTTGATCTTTGGCAAGACACGCATACCTTCATCAGAAAATCCATTGCGGCTTGATGAATATATTAATTATGTAAATCCTACCCTACAACCAGGAAAGAATGAACCTATTCAGAGAGCTGCAACCAATGCTGATGACAAATGCCAACTTCCAAACCGTTACAAAGAAAATTCATCAATTTTGGAAAAAGTAAATGCTGCTGACAAAGGATATCCATTTTTGCGTCAAGGTCAAAATATTTGTGAGGAGAAATCATCAACTGCTGAAACGGAATTCAAGAACAATTTGCCTCATGTAAACTGTAACCTAAAATCTTCTGGTGTTGATAATTCAGGACAAGATGCCTGCATCTCTAAGGATAGTATCCCTGCATCTTCAGCCATTGATTTCAAACCTTCTCTAAATGACCATCTGGAACAGTCACAGAACTGTCAGGGCCTGCTCAATCTTCCAGTGATGAACCAAAAGAGTGTCAATAAGCAGCATGGTGATTTTGGTGGACCACTGAATGGCAAACAAGGAAACAAGATTCCAGTGACCAGCAGACCTGAAGTTGGGGAGTTACTTCAACATGCCAAGCAGCATATTATCGGTGAAAAGTCTTTGGTTGATGTTGTCTCTGAGTCATCTAGCAATCGTTTTTGCCCTGAACCAGTGCAATTGCAAGCTATTGAAACTCAAAACGGTACATTTGATAGTTTTACCTTAATAATCTCTAGAAAACCATTGCTATTTGGTGCTCATGATCATTCTGGTTCATATTATGTAAATGACCTCCATGTTCAATCTTTCCCTTCAGTGGCTCCACATGTTGCTGACCCAATCAGCAGTGAATTTGGATCCCCAATAGCAATTGAGGAAGCGAGCGTCTCGCCACATGTTGATTTGCATTTTACTGATCCAACCAGCAGGTTTAGCAGTGATTTTATGCCTCTTGGTGCAACAGAAACTGAGAGTATCACCCCTCATGTTCGCCCACTTGTTGCCAATCCATTCAGCAGTGATGCTATATTTCCTAGTACAACAGAATCTGACAGCATCAGGGCAGAGACTGAGTTTGAAGTAGAACTACTTTTATGCATGTATTCTCCATTATTTTTTAATTTACGAATTTTCTGTTAGCTCTAACATGCTGCCTGGTCTTTTTCAGGACATGAAGGATGGTGATGACGAAAATAAAGATAAATCAATTAGTGATTCTATGATAGCTGAAATGGAAGCCAGCATTTATGGCTTGCAGGTTCTGCATGCTTATCTACAAATGTTTGGCTGTGAATACCTCTCATCATTTTTCAAATATATTTTGTTGTAGAATTATGAATTGTTTCATGCCCAAAACAATAGAGTTTGTGCTGGTTCTAATTATCTGTCACCACCACATTAGAGATGCTAAGTTCTGTTGATAGAATGTTCCGAACCAGTGATTGGCAATAACAGCTGCATCTTACCCTAGTAACTTGACTTTTCAATAGTAATATAACATAAACTGCATGCTTCTAGATTTTCCTGTCTCAATTCTGAATCACATGGTGACACAACAATTTTTATTGTGCCTAATAAATTATAACCAAACTAGAGTGACATTACATGTCGTCTTGGTTTTATTTATGTCGCTTAAGGTTATAAAGTTTGGTTATAAATATTGTTTTTACCTATCAATTTGCTAGCGGCTTCACAAACCATAAGGTTATGGGTGTGTTTTAAATTCAACTTCCCTTCATATGTTTCTTAACTAGTTTTTGGGATATCCATTGTCTATCATAAATAATTTTGAATTACGTTGTTAGGATCATAAACACCATCCTTTTCTTAATTATTGTAATCATGCATGTCTAACCTTTATGAGTCCAAATGTGTGTACACCAAGAGGGTGATTATTATCTCTTATCAAACAGGGCAATAAAGTTTTGATTTCATCTGATAAATGCACTGACTTTGCTGCATTTGCTGTGATGAATTTATCCTTAATTTTCTTTGCTCCAATGTGCAACTGAAGCTCCCCAATGCTGGTGTACAGATTATAAAGAATGCTGATCTTGAAGAACTAAGAGAGTTAGGATCTGGTACATATGGCACTGTCTACCATGGAAGATGGCGGGGATCAGATGTTGCCATAAAAAGAATAAAAAAAAGCTGTTTTTCAGGTAGATCATCGGAGCAAGAGCGATTGGTGAGTTCTCCTTTGACTTTCATATATTTACCTTCAAACCTACCCCATCCTTTTCTTCCCATAACAATGTGAAAAGGGCTGATCTTTTTCCTGTTTGGAGGGCTATTAAATACAGAAGAAACCTAGTAGTATTTTCCTTCATGTTATAAAGAACATATATCAAAATTCTACAAAAAGTTTTGTCCACATTAATCTGGCAGGTGCGTGCTGTCCATTATGAGATATACACTGATAATGCATACAAGTTAGATTCTAAAAATGAGATTAGTTATTAGATGAAGAAACAGTTGTTGAATATTACTATCAATTCGGGATCAACTTATTGATCCTTAGGATTAGCCTTATTCCCTCTAAAAGTCTCTTTGGATTTCTGATGAGAGAAACCAAAAGGAGATACGGAGTGAATGAATATGTCTTCTGTTTGGGTATGATCCTCTATATGGGTTTCCACCATTTAATTATTATAGCATCAATGATTGCTTTGGTTGCACCAGACAAAAGATTTCTGGACAGAAGCACAGATCCTCTCGAAGCTTCATCATCCAAATGTAGTTGCATTTTATGGGGTAGTGCCAGATGGGACTGGAGGAACCTTAGCAACTGTAACTGAATTTATGGTGAATGGATCACTTGGGCACGTCCTACTGAAGAAGGATAGGTAATTTAATCTCCTTTTGTTTTCCTTTAGCTTTGCATTCTTTGGATATACATGTATGTGATGCACCCAGGTTTTCTTTTTTTATGCAGATCACTTGATTTCCGTAGAAAGCTTATAATTGCCATGGATGCAGCTTTTGGCATGGAATACTTGCATTCAAAAAACATTGTCCACTTTGATCTGAAGTGCGACAATCTGCTTGTCAATCTAAGGGATCCCCAGCGGCCCATTTGCAAGGTAAACAGTTTACCACCTATTGGCCATCTCCTTGATGCAAATGCTGTACTTTATCACATTATATTTCTCGTGTCATTCAATTATGCTCAAGACTTTGAGTGGCTGAAAGATGACCTACAAATTCCAGGTTAAGCAAAATTGTGATTTTCTCTGAGTATCTTCGCAAAGTCTCTGCAATTCTCAGGATTTTCAAAGTTTTAATTACTGAGTGCTCATTCTTCTTCAGGTGGGAGATTTTGGGTTATCCAGAATCAAACGCAATACTCTTGTATCTGGTGGTGTGCGAGGGACCCTTCCGTGGATGGCACCAGAATTGTTGAATGGAAGCAGCAACCGGGTTTCTGAGAAGGTTTGTTGATTCCTCTCATTCTGTGTGTTGCTGATTTAAAATTGAACATTACTGAGTTGGCATTTGGTCTGTCAGGTTGATGTTTTCTCATTTGGCATTTCAATGTGGGAGATCTTGACTGGGGAGGAACCTTATGCAGATATGCACTGTGGTGCAATCATTGGTATGTATGTTTTAAGCCTAGTGCATGTCCTGAATAGAAATTAACCCATGCAATGGTGGAAATCATATTACATTTTTCCTTTTATACGTTCGTTATGATATAGAAGGTGATGCATCCACCATGTTTGTGAGGTCTTATCATACATCTTTTGTCTGTTCACGGAAGGGGAAACTGGTTTCTGTTAAGTATGTGGTTAATGAAGTAGTAGTTCTGATCTTTAGCCAAAATGCTCTAATTATATATATGCTTTTTCTTTGAACAATCCTTTACGGAAGGAAGGCCGTGGAAGTGCTGAAGGGCATAGTATGTCTGTAGGACCTGGGGTGATTATTAGAGATGCATTTTCAGGAGCAGCAATTCTGGTGGTAACAATGATAATGGCAAAAAGTTGTTGACAGGGTTTGGCTAATGGCAGTGTTACTGATCTTCTGTTATTCCAAGTGCCCATGGAGCAATTAGTTATATTAATGAAAAGCGTGAATTTCAGTTGCAAATCCCTTGGTGTTCATTTGGACTTGTGTAATTTTCTTTCTGTTTTAGGCCACTCCATCAAGGATAGAAATTGTTGCTCGATTTCAATTTCTTTTTTCTTATTTGTTTTATCATTAATATTCGGTTTATTTTGTTGAATAATAATGAAGGTGGAATAGTGAAAGACACACTTCGACCTCCCATTCCTAAATCTTGTGATCCTGAGTGGAGAAAGCTGATGGAACAATGCTGGTCACCAGAACCTGAATCTCGACCATCATTTACTGAGGTAACGAATAGTCTTCGGACTCTTTCTTTGGCACTTCAATCAAAGGTACAGGCAAGACAGTTAAAGGGAAAACCAGTATCATAAATCAACAATGTTATGTCCACCTGTTTCTTCATGAGCCTGGACTGGCTAGTATTGTGTATAGAAGCCCTTGGCATAGAGGAAGAATGTCTACACTCATGAGGGTGAGCACGAATAGAATCTATAAGCTTACTGTTAATTGTATTTTCCGACCTTTGTTAATGAAATGTCTTCATTTGTTTATTCTTTTTGTAACAAAAGTATAAGTAAATGATAAAGGGAGTATTAGGATTATCCCGCTAGTATGCTTTTTGGCTAGAAAACTCATAGGTTTATGTGTATATACACTTGTAAAAGATAAAAAAGATGAGTAGAATTGTGCTTTGCTCCAGCTGCTTTACGTCCTACGCTTTCAAAATATTCTGACTGTTATAATTAAATAATTTATGGGTGCCTCGGCATAATAATTTGTGGAGATTAATTTCACACGCTGTGCTAGAACTTGTCGCTTATGAACATTGCTGTCACTGGACTTGATGTTAGATCGTGGAAGCAGTGTATCTTTTGAATTTTACATTTTCTCGAGGTATTCGTATTTGGTAGTTTAGATGGCTGTTAATATTATACATTCTGGTGTGCCTATGTCGTAGTGGGCCTAGTGGTCGTTTTAACAGGCCATGATTAATTTCCTAGTCACTAATAAATGATAAAGTACTTGGTTAAAAATATGGAAAAGGTACGAAAATGTGCTGTGTTATTCTAAAGGGACTAAAATGTTTTTAAACTTTTTTTGAGCAAAAAAATGTCTTCTGATATTCTAAAATCACTATTAAAATGTTCTTTTATCAAACTACCGTCAATTTTGGATTAACGGTGCTGATGTGGTATTGATACATGATAAAATATGTAACGTTAGCGTTATGTGTATTTTTAATCCAAGGACATTATAGTAGTCTAATTAAAAACATTAAGAACATTTTTATACTTTAAAGAAAATATTAAAAATTAATATTTATTACATTAAATATTAATCAATATTTGTTACATTAATTAATAAATATTCTTTATATAAATGTACAAATAAGAAAAAAAATATAAATAAATTATATAGCTCAAGAATGTTTATTAATTAATTTTTTAATGAATATAATATTGAAATTTGACTACAAAAATGTCCCGAAATATTTTGGTATTTAAAGTAGAGGTAGCAAATAGGCGGATTGGACGAATTTGGGTTGGATTATAAATGAGTGTGTCATAAATAGATTAAAAAAATATGGATCATAAATAAATTAATATCCAAATAGGTTGGACGAGTTTGGATCGATCCATAAGTTTAAGGCAAATCATTATAAATTTTTTTATTAATTAATTAATTAATCCGATAATAATAATATTTAATTGAAAAATAATATAAATAATAAGTTGATATAATAATTTATATTAATAAAAAATTTGCATATAATATTAATAAGTTGATATAGTATTAATAAAAAATTTTATAATAATTTGTATTAAACTTGACGTCTATTGTTATAATTATGAGACACTCGAGTAACAGGATGCCGTATGAAGAACATATCCTAGAAAATTAACATCTTGAAAAAATTATTACACGTTGTTCATTCGAATGATATAATACTTTTGTTGCTTAAATTACACGTGATGCAGACAATTTCCATTCGTAGTGTTCCATTAGGATTTCAGAAATTCAATGGATTGATGAATGCACATGCGATACGCATAAAGATAGAAGCCATGTGCAAGTTGCAATTATATACGCAAGAAATGCAATACAACAATGGTTGATTTGTCTCCTTGTGGACAGCCTTCTCAAGCTTATAACTCAAAGCCACAAACATCATTTTCCATTCAACAAGTTCTAATAGGAACTGACCCAATGGGTTAGTAGACAATGTTAATAGGAATTGAGCCAATTGATTGGAGAATAAAATAAATTAATTTTTTGTTAGTTCAATGGGTCAGTTTTAGATTGATTCAGTAGGTATTTATTTGGATTTGGTTAAATTTAAATCATTTTTATTGGACAAATTTTGATGAAATTTTAAATTTGAGTCAATTTTTCAAGGCTTGATTTAAAGCAATCAAAGAAACCTATAAGAATTTTATTGTTTAATTGCTTATAAATATTTAAATTATATTTTTAAGACAATGTATTTCATCATTTTTTTCAAGAAAATAATTATGTATCAAGGTGAAACACAAACATCTAATATCACATATATATTTTTAATTGTTATAAGAAGTTGATACAATTTTTAGTTTATAATAGTCAAACTCTTAATGCAACTATTAAATTTTTTTAATTTTATTTTTAATATTTTTGTTGAAATATTTATAATTTTATGAACCAGTTAAAATCAATTAAGCTTAATGTAAAAAGTATGTATATTATTTTAATTATTAAAATAATAATATCATTATTTAAAATATTTATCACGTGTAAAATAATTATGCAAAAGATTTTTTTAATACTTTTTTTAATAATCTTAATAAAATGGCCCTAAATGCATTTTTGTAGTCAAATTTTAATATTATATTCATTAAAAAATTAATTAATAAATATTTTTGAGTTATATAATTTATTTATAATTTTTTTCTTATTCGTACATTTATGTAAAAAAATATTTATTAATTAATGTAATAAATATTAATTAATATCTAATGTGACAAATATTGATTTTTAATATATTTTTTACAGTAAAAAAATGCTCTTAATGTTTTCATTAGGGTACTATAATGCGTTTATGTATTTCTCAAAGTACTAAAATGCTCCTAAATTTTTTTATAGTACTAAAATGCCCCTAAAGTTTTTTATATTGTGCTAAAATATCCATTAATATATTTGGATTAAAAATACACGTGGCACTGACTTAGCATATTTTGCCACGTGTCAATGCTATATTGGTGTCGTTAATCCGGAGTTGACGGTAGCTTGATGATGGGGTATTTTAATACCGATTTTAGAATATCAAAGGCATTTTTTCTCAAAAAAAAAAAAGTTTAGGAGCATTTTAGCCAATTTAAGACAATATTAAAGGCATTTTCGTACCTTTTTCTTTAAAAATATATTTAAGAATGTAATGGTAATAGATTTTAAAATATTTTTAATTGTTACATTAACATTAATAAATAGCATTTTTTTGGTTGAATAATCAAATAAAAATATTTTGACTATACCCAAATTAAAAATAATTTTAAAATATAACATTAATTCAATTTACTTATTCTCTTAAGATATGTTTAATTATAATAATGTTATATGAATATTAAAAATAGTATAAGTAATGTATTTAAAGTAATTAATTCATGTGCAATGTACATACGCATTAAGCTAATTTTACTAGAATAAATAAATTGCATTTATCTGTTACCAAACTTATGCTATAGTAATGACATTGTAAAAATATACATTTTCTTACAAAAATATTTCAATTCTTTAAATAAAATTATTTTTACAAAAAACTATAAATTCGTATTGCTAAGGTGACTCGAGGCATTTCACTTCCAATAGTAAATCCTAAAATTATCTAGGCAATATAATTCATGTCAAATTATTAAGAAAATACAAAATCTATAGCAGAAGCGTACCTGAATTCATGATTTGCATTGGAAGACAAAATTTTCTTTGGCCAGTGATCTTCCATATTGATAGGTAGGATAAAAACTGTGTTCTGCAGATGGAAATTCAAAAAGATAAATACCTCTTATCTATAATTTGGGGACCATAACTCTTTTATATGATAAATTTTTTTCTTCATTTCTAATTTAGCCTATCATAAAATTAAAAATTATAAAATAGTATCTATGTATTTAACCCATACTTATAATAATATTATTATTATTATGGCTCACTTTAATTTTTTTTTAAATTAGATCACTTTAATATTTTGGATCAAGCCTTTTAAATGATAATTATGACATATAATTATTATAATCTTAATGTATATATATAATGTATTTGTCCATAAATCCTAATAATCTCCCACTTGGACTATATATATATATATATATATATATATATATATATATATATATATATATATATATATATATATATATATATATATATATATATATATATATATATATATATATATATATATATATATATATATATATATATATATATATATATATATATATATATATATATATCAGCATATTGCCTTATAATTATATGTCAACTTTATGAGCTCAAAACTTCACTATCATAATCAAAGCCATTTCTAAATAATCTCGTCCATCAATTATGCCTAAATAAAACCAAGGCAACTTTTGTTACATATATTTCGTAACTATATCCATCCCCGATCACATATACAAACACAACCAAATGACATAGATCAAGTATAGATGCATAGCATGAAAATTACATGTAATGTGATCTAAACATGTCTATTTTCAACTGATCCACTTTATAAATATAGTGAGATCAATCCATATCCAAAAACAAAGTGTGAATAACTCAAATCATTTTCTGCAGAAAATATCGATAAACTGCAGAAAATATCGATAAACCAAAAATCGAAAATGTGTCTATAATAAGAAAGTAAGATTACAAACTCCCACTGAAATAAAAAATCCTCAAAAGACATGACACCCATATGAGCAGTATGCTCATTAAAGACCTTGGGTGGTAATCCTTTGGTAAGCGGATCTGCAACCATGGAGTTTGTGCCAATATGCTCAATAGACATCTATCCACTTTGAACTCTTTCTTTAACAACCAAGAACTTAATGTCTATATGCTTTGACTTACTTGAACTCTTGTTGTTATTAGAATACAAGACTGCTGACTTATTGTCACAAAAGATCTTAAGTGGTCTTTCAATTCCATCAACAATTCGCAACCAAGTGACAAAATTCCCCAGCCATATTGCTTGATTTGATGCCTCATAGCATGATATGAACTCTGCTGCCATGGTAGAAGAGGCTATAAGAGATTGCTTAGCACTCTTCCAAGAGATAGCTTCTCTAGCTAGTAGAAAGATGTAGCCTGATGTAGATTTCATGCTATCATGGTACCCAGCAAAATTAAAATCTAAATACCCAATGATCCTTAATTTATCCGATCTCCTGTAAGTGAGAATGAAATGTTTTGTTTTTTGAAGATATCGCATGACTCGTTTAGCTGCTTTCTAATGATCCATTCTTGGATTGCTTAAATATCTTCCCAACACTCCAACTATATACGCAATATCCAGTCACGTACAAACTTGAGTAGACATTAGACTTCCTACTGCTGATGCATAAGGAATCTTTTGCATTTCTATTTTCTCAAAAGCATTTTTGGGATACTGTTGAAGACTAAACTTATCTCCTTTAGCCACAGGGGTATGCCCTGGTTTGCTATCTTGCATGCCATATCTCTTAAGTATCTTTTCAATATAAGGCTTTTGTGACAATCCAAGAGTACACCGAGAGCGATCTCGATGTATTTGGATCCCTAATACAAAATTTACATCTCCAAGATCTTTTATCTCAAAGTTCATAGATATAAATCTCTTGGTTTCATGCAATAAGCCTATATCGTTGCTGGCAAGCAATATGTCATCGACATATAAAACCAGAAAAATATGATTACTCCCACTAAATTTGTGATATATACAATCATTAACCAAATTCATTTCAAAATCATAAGAGATAATAATCTGGTAAAATTTGTAATACCACTGACGAGATGCTTGCTTAAGCCTATAGATGGATTTCTTCAATTTGCAAATCATTGACTTTGTATCTTCTGATACATAGTTTTCTAGTTGCATCATATAAATTGTTTCACTAATGTCACCATTGAAAAAAGCTGTCTTGACATCCATCTGATGTAGCTCAAGATCAAAATGTGCTACTAATGCCATTATAATCCTAAAAGAGTCTTTCGATGAAACTGAAAAGAAAGTCTCTTTATAATCAATGCCTTATTTCTGTGTAAAACTTTTAGCAATAAGACATGCTTTATACCTCTCTACATTGCCCTTTGAATCCCTTTTGGTTTTAAAAATTCATTTACAACCAATGAGTTAACACCTACGGGCAATGGGATAAGATCCCATACGTCATTGTCTTTCATAGACTTAATCTTTTCATACATGGCATCTATCCACTTTTGAGAGTTAGAACTTTCTATTGCTTGATGAAAATTGATTGGATCATTTTTCATCACTCCAATGTCAATATCATGTTCTTGGAGAAATACAACATAATCATCTGAAATTGCATTTCTTCTTTTCCTAGTGGATCTTCTTAATGGCAATGGTTATTGAGGCTGTAGAGTTTGTTCTTCAAGAATATTTTCTTGAGACTGAATAGGAGGATCAATGACATTGTCTTGTTTTGGAATTGCATCATGAAAAATGTCTGGTATAATAACCTATTCTTGATCATTGTTCATAACAATTAAAGGAATATCAACATATTCCTCTTCAAAGACAAAGTTCTTAACTCTTTCTCCCCCGGCAAACTCAACATCCTAAAAGAACCAAGCATTACCTATCTCAAAAATAGACTTAGTTATGGGATCATAAAATTTGTAACCCCTGGAACGTTCAGAGTATCTAATAAAATAGCAACTAATAGTCTTAGAGTCTAGTTTCTTTTCATTTGGCCTATAAGGCCTTACCTCAGCTGGACATCCTCAAATGTGAAGATGTTTTAGACTAGGTCTTTTACCTATCTGAAGTTCATAAGGGGTTTTACCAATTGCTTTTGTTGGTACCCTATTGAGTATATAGGCTGCAGTCGTTAATGCTTCTCCCCAGAGTGACTTAGGTAAGGTAGAGTGACTGATCATACTTCTTACCATGTCTAAAAGCATTCTATTTCGTCTTTCAGCAACACCATTCATGTTGGGTGAACCCGACATGGTGTACTGTGGTACGATACCGCTTTCCTCTAGGAATCTAGCAAATGGACCTAGATGTTGTTCACCTGAACCGTCATATCTACCATAGTATTCACCACCACGGTCAGATCTAACACTTTTAATGCCTTTATTGAGTTGATTTTCAACTTTAACTTTAAAGCTTTTGAACATGTCCGGTGACCGAGATTTCTCATAAGTGAGATAAAGATAGCCATATCGACTGAAATCATCTATGAACATTATAAAGTATATTTGGACATTCCAAAAAGCCATAGGAAATGGCTCACAAACATTTGTGTGTATTAGTTCTAAGACATCTGTTTTCTTATTGGCATCAAATCTTCTGACATTTGTTTGTTTTCCCTTTATACAATTCACACACATTTCAAAATCTGAAAAATCAAGGGGTTCAAGAATACCATTAGACACAAGTCTCTCGATTCTTTTTTTAGAGATATGACCCAATCTCTTGTGCCATAACGAAGCTGAATTCTCAATAGTTAATTTGCGTTTTTTACATATTGAATGAACATGTAAGGATTCATTAAATGAAGTAATTATATCAATTAAATATAGATTATCATAACTTGATAAAGAATCAGATCCAACCAAACTTGAATTTTGAAAAAAACTAAATTTTTTATTTCCAAAGGAATAACAATATCCAAATTTGTCAAATGTTAAAATAGGAATCAAATTCTGCCTAAAAGACAGTACAACAAAAGTCTCAAACAAATCCAAATAAAAACCAGTTCTTAATAATAATCTAAAGGTTCCAATTGCTTCGACTTCTACTGATTTGCCATCACCAACATAGATGTATCTTCCACCATCATTGGGCTTTTGACAATTCAGGCAACCCTAGACACACTAATGTGAGTTGTTACACCTGAATTAATCCACCAAGTGTGTCTAGATACTGAAGCCAAATTAACCTCAGAACAAACAAAGTTAAGAAGCATACCTTTCTTAGCACGCCAAGCATGATAGTTGGTATATTGCTTCTTTTGGTGTCCTACAGCTCCATAAAAGAAACAACCATCTTTAGTTCGTTCCTTATGTTGTTTCTTATGTAGTGCTGCTACCGCAACTTCCTTATTCTTTCTTTTCTTATTCTTCTTTTTCTTGTCCTTTAAGGTGGAGAACAAATAAACACTTGGTGCCTTTTCTTGCTTCAATCTATCCTCTTCCTGAACACAGTGAGAGATGAGCTCATTAAGGGTCCATGAGTCCCTTTGACAGTTATAGCTCACCTTAATTTGACCAAATTATGCAGAAAGAGAGATCAGAACCAAATGCACTAACAAGTCTTCAGATAAATCCAACTTGAGTGCCCTTAAACTTAAAGCAAGGTTAGATATTTTCATAATGTATTCCCTTATGTTTCCTTTGCCTGTATACCTCATAGAGATGAGTTTTGCTAAGATTGTACTTGTTTCAGCCTTTTCATTCTTAGCAAATCTCTTCTCAAGGTTCTCAAGGAAACCCGTAGCTGTATCCACTTGATTGGACATTGTGCCCTTAAAAGCTTTAGGAATGGCATGCTTAATATGACCATAAGACTTATGCGATTAGACCTTTCACACTTTTCCATCTCCCTCTTATCCTTAGAGGTACTCTCATTAGTGAGATTGGCAGGTCTAGGTTCCCTTAGTACAAAGTCTAGGTCCATGACTTCGAGAGTGATCAGTACACTCTCTTGCCATGTTTTAAAATTCGTGCTAGTCAGCATAGAAATTGAGTTGATGTTAGTAGTAATATTAGCAGTTGGAGCAGAAACTAAATATAGAACAAAACATATAAAACAAATTCACATAAGTACCAAAACAATACCAAAATTGAATAATAAATTTAAAATACAGTTAAATTCCATCTCAAAATATCTGACACTTTATTAATATTTTATCTTTGGATGGAACATTAACTTGTAAGTGATATCTTGGTGTAGCAATTGAACACAAATAATAAAATAACATGTCAAATAATAATTCTTCATTTGGACTGATTTATTATTCACATGTAAAATTAAATAATTATCACATGTTAATTGCAACAAATGTATATGTAATCATGTTAAATATCAATTTTCCTTTGGGCCAATCAATAGTTATGTAATTATATACACACAACCAATTATATATTTTGAAATAAATCAATTGATTTTCATAGCGGACACTTTGGTAACATATTAGTTCAATTAACCCATCTCAATATATATAGTCATATTGTAATTTAAATTTAAATTCCATAAAATTTAAAAATAAAATTAAGAATAAAATATCTTAATACCAAATTGTTAATTTACTGGCAGAAATTATATATATATATATATATATGCAGCAGCCGCAAATGTAATTTGGCCATTCATGGTAACTCCAAAACACAAAATAGAATAAATCACAACACTGCAACCCTCATTATGCCGAAAATCAACCAAAAAAAATTACCGTGATCAAGTAATATTGATCACACAAAAGGATGAAATCATGGACCAAAAAGCAAAATGGCCAAACCCATAAAATCATTACATATTCCTTAAAGAATTGCAAGTAAACAGCTCAACCATAAAAGAACAAATTAAAGCAATAAAAGTTTCAGAATCCACAAACAAACCCAATATAATATGCTGTGGAATCAAAAGTGACAGAAGAATATACATACGGCACCAGTATCATTGAAACACCGAAACAGTACAAAAACAGGCCATAAGCCATAAAGCACAATATGCCTATTTCTTTACCCGGTATGAAATCGAGCCCTGCCAATTTCAAAAAAAAAAAAAAAATATATATATATATATATATATATATATATATATATATATATATATATATATATATATATATATATATATATATATAACTTTAATTAATTTTAATCAATTCCTAATAATTCAACATGAATTAGGTTCTAATACCAAATATAGTTAGAATTATCTAGGCAATATAATTCATGTTAAATAATTAAGAAAACACAAAATTTATAGCGAAAGCGTAATTGAATTCATAATTTATATTGGAAGATAAAATTTCCTTTGGTCAGTGATATTTCAAATTGATAGGTAGGATAAAAATTGTTTTCTACATATAAAAATTCGGAAAAACAAATACCTCTTATATATAATTTGGAGACCATAATTCTTTTATATGATAAAATTTGTCTTTATTTTTAATTTAACCCATCATAAAATTAAAAATTATAAATGAGTATTTATGCATTTAACTCATACTTATAATATTATTATTATTATGGCCACGTTAATTTCTTCTAAATTTGACCGCTTTAATATTTTAGATCAAACCTTTTAAATGATAGTTATGGTATATAGTTACTATAATCTTAATGTATATATATAAAGTATTTGTCCATCAATCCTAACATACATGTCTTTCATAGTGAGTTATTAATTAAATTTAATAGTTACAAAATTGAAACGTCAAATCTAACAGTTGGAGCAAATTAAGTTGATTTAAACAAGCTTATCAGGGTTTTTTTTTAATTAAATTAAAAACAATGAGTAATTTATTAGAGCTTCAATAAGTAACGGAAGTCGTCAACAGTCAATGCAAGCAAGCATAGGACGACCTTTTTCTAGAAGTGATGAAGTAATTTACTTGGAAAGCTGCTTCGTTGAATGAACTTTCCTCTCAACTGCTATTTCTCTGCGTGTTCCCTTCCTTCTGTTGATTTATTGTACACAAAAACACATCTAAAGTAAACACAAGTACTTAATTGCATCATTCAAATGGGGTGCTTTCTTTCAGTTTTCTTCTATTTTGTGCTCACCATATGTCATTAGATTTGCCTAAACTTCTACTAGGAGATGAATCCATTTCTTGCCAATTGCTCTGACCAGAAGCTGAGAAAAATGATTTAAGTTTTCCAGTCATTAGTTGTGATTTAGCTGAGATGATTTTGGCTTGGAAATCCATTGGCTTTCCAGTCGTTAGCTGTGCAAAGCTATCGGCTGATACCTAGTTTTTGTTGTTTTTAGATTTCAAGAACTTTGATTTTGTACTTGTATATATAGAATAAGATCATTTGATTTTGTACTAGTAGAATATATATGCTGGGAGAGTTGAATACATTTTCCTTATATTCAACAACTTACATCATCTTCTAAATTCATTGCGCCCTAATCCAATAAATATTTCGAGTTGTCTATGTGTTCTTTAATTTAATTATGGCCATCTGAATTGAATTTGTCTGTAGGCTAGAGCCACAATAATCCATATTCTAGAGCTTCAGATCCAACGTCGTAAACAAGCAGTGGAGAATATTAAAAGGCATGCTTTTGAAAATCTTACTACAATGGTTTAAACTGAATTGAGTGGCACTGTTATTTTATTTTCGAAGCATCTGATCAAGGTTCCTTTTTTATTATTCATTGACATATTCCAATTTATCTCATGAAAAGTTAATGATAATCTCATGAAGGTGCGTACTCCCATCATTAATTTATATTTATAAAATAAAAATATTTATATTTTTGTATTAATATTTTTTTTAATAATTTTGATGTAGAAATTTAATTGCCTTAACAGCACTTTTGGAGATAAATTCAAATTAGATATATATATTTAAATGATGTAAGACTAAGTAGTAGAATTCTGCAATTTGATATGATATATTGGTGGAAACAATGGTGAAGCCAAGATTTATAAATAAGAGGAGCAAAAATATAAATCATGCTTAAAAAAAATAACATAATCAAGGGGGCAAAAAATATAAATCGTGCAAAATTATTTATTTAATATATACATGTATATATGAATAATAAAAAAAATTTCAAAAATTAAGGGAAACAATTGCCCCCCTTTTTTACCATGTGGCTTCGCCATTGGGTTGCTTTATAATCAACATTTAGTATATATGGGAGGAAGAATTCTAAATAAATGGCAAGAATTTATGTTCCCCGAAAATGCGAAAATTTTAATTACCACTTCTAATTGATTGTTTGGATTTAAAAATAAAATCAATACACTTCTTTATTTGAACATGTATATATAGGTTGTTTACATGTTTTTATAATATTCTTACTAAATATTAATATTATTGCAGTTGCATAGAAATCTCAAGATATTATGGAAAAATATATTAAATTTTCAAAATAAAATTAAATTGTGCACTTATCATCAGTTGAAATTAAAAAATAGATTAGTGTATTATTGTTACTTTGTTAGATTAATTTTTTATGATGAACAATTACTTACTATTTGTATATTTAATATTTGTATGAAGTTCTATTTTAGAATTAAATTAAATTATTAATAAAATATTTTATTTTTCTATATATATCAACTTATTAGTTATATTATGCTTTCAATATGATCATATATAATATTAAATTGAATATCATTAGATCCATTAATTTATTAATAAAAAATTTTATACATAAATTAAAAATTGTTTTCATTAAAAAAAGAATTAAATGGGTTGCAACCCATTCAGGCCAACACATACGACCCATCTAGGCCAAACAAGTGGTCCATTTGGGCTAACATGCATTAAATTCTATAAATCGAATCAAATTCGTCCAATTCATTTGAATATTTATGAACCGTCCATTTTATGATTGAATCTAAATCTGTCTAATCTGACCCATTTTGTAATACCCCTAACGGTACCCTAGGAGAGATAGATGGTCATTTTGCTTGGGACAGAAGTTAATTAGGTGATTAATTAAGGAAAATTTGAAAATTTGGGGACTTGATTAAAAATACAAAGTAAAAGAATTGTGGTGAAATTATAAATAAAGGAAGATGAGAGACAAAAGTAAGAAATAAAAATACAAAAAGGGATTAAAGTGAACTTTTGTAAGATTTTTAATAAGAACCAATGGGAATTAAACATTTGTAAGGCTAGGAAAGAAAGGAAACAAATTTAGTTTTCTTTCTTTGAAGTGTGGTGGCCGGCCATCTCAAACCAAAAAAAAAAGGGAGAATGGACATTTTCTCTTTCTCAAAACATTTTTCTCAAGGTTGTTTAAAAGGGTGTAGAGTGGAAAGTTAGGTTTTGGTTATACAAAGGTAAAGCTTTCTTCTTTTCTACTTCTTCTTTTGGTTTAAGTGTGAGAAATTAAATTGATATAGTAAATAAATGTTTGTTTGTGGAATCTTGAGTATGGAGAAGAAGAAGTTATCAAGAGAAGGGAAGCAAAGATAGAAAGGAGGAAGGAGGGAATAGCTATACAAGGTATGGAAACTTAACCCTACTTGTAGATGTGTTTATTATGAATATGAGGTGATATTAGTAATATATTATGTTATATTAAGTGAATATCATGAAAAATAGAGGTTAGATTTGAATGGAAACTGAAATGGGAAGTTTTGTTGAAGATAGAGGAAAAACTGTTTTAGGGTTCATTTGACCAGTTTAGAAAAAATTTCTTATATCTGGAGTTTCCGTGACTCAAATGGAGAAATTCCAGTTGGATATGAAACTAGACTCACAGATCTTCATTTCTTATGAAGAACACGAAACCTGAATCAAACTGTAGGATAGAGAAAAACTTGCTTGAATCCGGGTTTTGACTGCTGCCCTGTCACTGGGAGCAGTCTTCGGTTTTTATGAGATATATTGAGATTTATAGCTCTAATTGAGATGATTTTTGATGTTTTAGAAACTAGAAACATAGGGTTAAAACTTTGTAGAAGACAACTTTTTCAGAAAAAGTCGTTTGGTACGCCTAAATTGAGGTACAAGTTGATATTCTTAACCAGTCTGCAGGATTTTGTGAGTAGAGGAAGTGTATTTGGGCCGTCGCCCTCTGCCGCGAGCGCAACAACACACGCTTATCCCCTATATTTGCTTATTTTTCTCTTTTAACTACTATAATAGACTATTCCCCATGTGTTGTTACTATAACCGGGAATAGTAGACCTTAGAATATGAGTTTACATGAATGATAAACACGAGAATGTACCACATTCAATTTACATATACATAAATTATATATTGAAATGACATGTAAAGGCAATAATTGTGAAATAATTTGTGAAGCATAAGATTTACTATTCTTTCTTAAAACATATAGTTTACCTTGAATACAAAGTATATGATAATGCTCAGCCATAAACATATGAAATGTATAAGTAATATAAAGATAAAGTTATAGTAATTGATATATGAAAGTATTTACTTGAATATGGTTGGGTTATATCGATTGTCTGCATGTGCTTTTGATTGTGACATGATAGTTAAAGAATATTATCTTATTGTTTGATTTATCATTCCATATGATGAATTGTATACTATGAATCAAATGATACATGAAATATGATTATTTGTCTGCACATAAAGACTTGGTTGTGGATAGATAGGCATGCCTATAGGGTTATAGTTGCAGCTGCTATAGTCTGACTCTTATGAGTTCACAGTTTGTCTTTACATGAGACCATAGTTCTGGCCCAATGGGTCCACAGAGTTGATACCTTCGGGTATCCATAGTAATAATACCTTCGGGTATTCACATATTTGATACCTTATGGTATCCACAGCACCCGTTATCCACACCCATAGGATTTTAGCAGGCATTTCACAGTATGAATTAAACAGTATATGTATAATATTGATAAATACTTGATCAGTTATTTATGATCCATCTGTATACCGTAATATTATATGTGATTAACTATGCTATGCGAGTTACATTATAACTCTTACTTGTTGATTATAATATCTTGTCATTATTATTGTTTATTACGTGCTTGAGAACAATTATTGTGAGTGGTTGTTCATATATGTATTATTCCTCACTAAGCTTTATAGCTTAGCACGGATGTTTATCCGTGTAGGTTCAAGATATGTTGTTGCTTCAGGGACAAGGCCAACACCAGCTAGGAAAAGAAGTTAGAATATTTAAATTATACTGTTTTCTCTTTTGAAATTGTGTAATTTTTCTAAAATAATGTAATGAACATGTTCTGTAACTATTAACTCAAAATATGTTTACGATGTAACAAAAATATATGTTTATGTAACTTGCTCTAATGTATGGATTATATAATTAAAGAGTAACTAATTATGTGACATAAAAACATATTTCTAGCATTATATATATATGGTTTATTAAAATATTAAGATAAGTAATAGTAATTCGGATAGACTAGTGTGGTCATTACACATTTGCCACCTCTATATCTTTGCTATAAAATATTTTAAAATTGATATGTTTTGTTATATTATTAGCGCATTAAATTCATAATTATTGAAAAATAATGTAAATTGAAAAGGTTACCAAATTGGAATATTTTTATGGAATAATTATTTCGTGATTGTGTTGCTATAATTAAGTTATAGGGTAGGCATAATTTAAAGCATTGCAAATACATTATTTTAAATTAAAAAGTAAAGACTAAAAACGGACGCCAAAGCCATCATTCAAATTATTTTGTTTTGGATCTTGACCAGGATTGAGTGAATTTCCATTCATTTTCACATTGTTTTGACTCGTCTTTTTGACTTCCTCACCTAATTTGCTTTCACATTTTGCATTCTTATATTATCATAAAATTCATATCAACCATTTAACTTATATATGGTCAAATTTAATGCCGGCGTTCAAATTTCAAACATAAATTCAATAATAATAAAAACAACAATTAGAGTGAATATTAATCGGTTAATCAGTTTATTAATAACTATATTAGCAAATTAATTTTGATTTTAATTATTTAATATATAAATTTAATATAAGTAATTGTAATAAGAAGATAGTTGAAATATTTATTTACTCAAAAATATATATTATAATAATATTTAATAAAATTATATATTATAATATTTATAAAATTTAAAAATATTAAAAATTTAAGCGTCAAAATTAAAATATACTAATATATAAAAAATATATATACCGTTTAACTGTTAATTAACTATTAATCAATAATTTTTAAAAATAAAAACTTTAACTCTAAAATTTGCAATTTGATTAACCGAAAATCAATCCCACCGGTTAACCATGGATTTTTTTTCTTTCTTTCTCATCCTACCAACAACAAACAACATCCTTTTTCTGAATATTTGAAAATTATATATTACTGCCCAAAATAAAATTAAAACGAAACTTCAAACTTGATTACGCTCAACTACCATGGCGTTTGAAATTATTTTTATATTATTTCTGGTCAGTGTCCACATCAGACAGTGGGTCCACTAGTTCTGGTGAGTGTCCGCATGAAACCAAAATGTAATATGAAAATAATTTTCCTTTTTTTTTTTGTTTAGCAAGAGCAAAAAATGGTGGAAATGTGAATGAGAGTCATGATATTAATAGTTTAAACATCTGTGGAAAACGTGAAACATTCATTGACTTCATAGAAATCTCCAAGGAAACGCCACTGCAATTCTAAGAAAGTCTTTTTCTTTATATTCATCCATCTAATTTCACTTCAAAAAGGCAAGATTTTTATGAACTCCCAATTATTTGTTTGCAGGGAGAGATTGAATTAAGATATTTTAAAGATCCGAAAATGGAAAAAGCTGTAAACAGACAGAAAGTTCTGCTTGGTCATTTGCAACCCAATTCCTCTAACTCTACTCTTTTACAGAACCATGACTCTGCTTCTCTCTCTGTAAGTTCTTCTTTTTTCAGTTCACTGTAGTATATGGTTAATCTTTGCGTGGATTGTGTTAAATTACTTTTCATTGTAATTAGAAGTGGATTGTTTTGATGGGCGTTAGATTTGCTGAGTTTTTGAGTTAACTGTCACTTTTCTTGAAGATATGAATTAAAAAGATAATATCTAGAAGGATTTGCTACTGTTTCTTCACTGTTCTAAAAGGATATTATGAGAATGTTTCACTGATTTTCTGGAAATAATTATATTCGTTGTTCCTTTGTGCTTCACTTGTGGTTTAATCTGATTTTCCGTACCATAATGATGTTGCCTGTCATTATGTCTTTCTATTTGTTAGACTTCAATTTGTGCTGCTGGGGATAGTGCTGCATATCACAGAACAGCTGCATTTGGTGATGATATCGTGATTGTGGCGTAAGTTTCTTGATTTATGCAGATACGTTAAGCAAATTTAGTTATGTCAGTCATATTTTTATTTTCTTTCTTTCAATTTTTTCTTAAATGTTCTCACATCTTCTTTTTTCCAAACTCGCCTTCTGTAAACAGTGCATACCGAACAGCCATTTGCAAAGCCAAGCGTGGTGGTTTCAAGGACGCCCATGCTGATGATATACTTGGCTCAGTTTTGAAGGTTAGATTTCTTGGCCTGAATGGATATGAATATTAGTTTGTTAGAAGTTTCTAATAAAGATAGGTAATTGCATTCTTTTGGGTATGGTATCATAATATGTTCAGCCATATATTTTTTTGCTTTTGTGACTAAGCTTTCTGCCGCCTACCTTGTTGACAAGTTATATAACTTTCTTGCAGGCTTTGATCGAGAAAACAAATGTGAATCCGAGTGAGGTAGGGGACATAGTTGTTGGGACAGTCCTAGCTCCTGGTTCACAAAGGGCAACTGAGTGCAGGATGGCAGCTTTTTATGCTGGTTTCCCAGGTAAAACTGTCACGTTCCCTTCCACATGAACTGTTTTCTTGTCACTGATTGGATCTAATTTGGACCTACATCGTGCCAATATTGATTGAGAGATTAGCAAGTCTTAAGATTGATTGAGAAAGTCTATGTTAAATGCTAGAATGGTTGTTTTCTTTTTGGATTGAAATGCAACTTTGGGACGTTTCTTCATATATACTATTCGGATTTTTTATTTTCCTCTTCTATAATTCATCCATCTGTTTCAACCAGAAACGGTGCCCATCAGGACAGTCAACAGGCAATGTTCATCTGGCTTGCAGGCAGTTGCTGATGTTGCTGCTTCCATAAAAGCAGGATTTTATGACATTGGTAAGAGTGAATGGAGAATGTTTCTGCCTGGAGGATGACCTTCATTGTGCTTAACTTTTATATTTTTATCCCTTTCTTCTTTCCCAACATCAGGCATTGGGGCTGGGTTGGAGTTCATGACAGTGGATAACATTAGCCGAGTTCCCCAAGTGAACCCAAGAGTAATCCTGTTTTTTCACCTTTTAATTCCTCAGAAGGCTGAGTAATTTGTGGTATATATTTAAACAAAGTAACACTGTTAACAGGTAGAGAGCTTTGTTCAAGCTCGAGATTGTCTTCTTCCTATGGGTATCACATCTGAAAATGTTGCACAACAGTATGGTGTAACAAGGCAAGAGCAAGACCTGGCTGCTGTAAGTTTTAAAGAACATTGTACATTTTGTAATCTTTTTATGCAGACATAATGCGCAAGCTGATATCTTATATTTATTAAGGTTGAATCTCATAGGAAAGCAGCTGCTGCAACAGCATCTGGTAAATTCAAGGATGAAATTATCCCAGTGTCTACAAAGGTTTTTCTTTTTCTTTTTTTTTTTTCAAAAACATTAATTTTCATGAGTTTGTCTTCTTCTTCTTTTTATATGTTTTATACATTTCGTATTTGTTCAAAGATTGTGGACCCAAAAACTGGTGAAGAGAAGTCTGTCACAATTTTTGTGGATGATGGGATTCGGCCACAGACAAACATGGAATCCCTGTCTAAGCTCAAGCCGGCATTTAAAAAGGATGGATCCACTACTGCTGGTATTTAATATTGCCATACTTGCTTTTCAATGTTTTGTTCATCAGAGTCCTGCTGTTGACATCTGACTGTAATTTTTATCTTAGGTAATGCTAGCCAGGTAAGTGATGGCGCTGGTGCAGTTCTACTTACTAAACGAAGTGTGGCTATGCAGAAGGGACTGCCAATTCTTGGCGTGTTCAGGTACTTGCCTTTCTTTATGAGGATATTCCTCTAGCAAGTGTCCTGTATTGTTCTTCTCAAGCTGTCTATTGTAGTGTTCTTGATTAATACCATTAATGCAGCAAGCAATCAGAGTTACTTGTTGATATCATATCTTCTCTTTTGTCTAGGGCATATGTGAAATTTTCCTAATATTTCTTATGTTTTTTACATCAAATTTTGATGGAATTGCAGCCATATTGGCATCTCAAGGTTTTAGTTTCACAATAAATAGAAAGGAGAGAACTAGAGTTTACTGTGTTGCACAACACTTTTGATCTCCATAGACAAACAATGACATGGCAAAGAATCTTCTGAAGGAAAATTGAACTAGAGTTTACTTTATTCCACCAGGAATGCCAGATTACAATCTAGTGTACTAAACATCTTGGAATAGCTCCATCCTAGTGACAGATAGGGCTAAGTAGCAAGTCCTTCTAGAACTTAAACTAATGCTATCTACTATGTGGAGGACTTCTTTTCATTTAATCTTGATTCTTTTCAACTTACTTGGGGCAATGGCTTAACCATATGTCATTTAGACCTCGAGGGATATCAATATCA
Source organism: Excoecaria agallocha (assembly GCA_037975025.1). Classification (NCBI taxonomy): domain Eukaryota; kingdom Viridiplantae; phylum Streptophyta; class Magnoliopsida; order Malpighiales; family Euphorbiaceae; genus Excoecaria; species Excoecaria agallocha. The sequence goes on along the minus strand of CM075807.1, from coordinate 50,201,448 downwards.
ACAACACTTTTGCAATCCATGTATAAACAGAACCATTTCCGTTGATTAAATACAAATTTTTTGGTTAAGATATAAATGGTTGTTAATGTAAATCTCCAACCTGGGATGGAAATAAAGCCTGTAATGGTAGAAGAATTCAGCTTCAATGGATATATGGAAACCATCTTTGCTTACTGGTACTATTTCAGCTTCAATAGATAAATGGAAAATGTTCTGCTTATTGTGTCTGTGTCATTTGAGGATTTGGAGGGGGTATTGGGGAAAATACATTTATTTCAAAAAGAAATTCTTCATGGATGGATTTATCAATTACTCTTCTTGCAGGAGTTTTGCTGCTGTTGGTGTGGATCCTGCTGTGATGGGAATAGGCCCAGCTTTTGCAATTCCAGCTGCAGTGAAAGCTGCCGGACTAGAACTTGATGATATTGACCTGTTTGAAATTAACGAGGTAAGAAGGATTAATCCTGGCTTAGTAAGAGTTGGTTATTGTACAAGTAAGAATCCAAGAACTTGGAGTGAAGCAACCTGTTGTTCTTTATTTCAGGCATTTGCATCACAATATGTTTATTGCTGTAAGAAACTGAAGCTTGATCGAGAAAAAGTCAATGTCAATGGTGGTGCAATTGCTCTTGGTCATCCTTTGGGTGCTACAGGTACTTCAGATGGCATGTGCTCTCAGAAAAGTTTCAATATCTAATGTCTGTTGCTCAATATGCACGAGAAAAACATGCCAATTATGCTTTGGCGAATAATTGTTTTGCCTGTTAATAGCAAATAAATAAATAAATAGCACCATGTAACTTAAAAATATTACTTTGATGCTGAAACTATTTGTCTTCGACATCAATTGGCCATAATTCTGAAGTTACCTGCTGCTTTCTGTGTAGGAGCCCGCTGTGTTGCAACTCTTTTGCATGAAATGAAGCGCCGTGGGAAAGACAGTCGCTTTGGAGTTATCTCAATGTGCATAGGTCTCTCTCTTTCTCTCTCTATCCCACACATGCACACTGGTGTAAGTTAGGTGCATCTAGTTAGAGCATGACAGTGTCCCACAGTTGGTAAAGAAAGAGCAGGACGGCAAGCTTGAGTTCATAAGTTAGTTGATTTTGAAAAATTGGGATGTCTTTATTTGGAATGTTGCAAATAATGGGCATTTCCTTTCTTTAACTATCATAGTAAAGCCTGACGCTGCTTAACCACTAGATGTTAAGAAATATTAAAGCAGCAAATATCCCTCTGCAATTTTTTTCTTCTTAAATACAAAGACGTGATTAGGCTTAAGGATTTGTTAGACAGGACTCACCATTGGTGTTTACTGCTGGCTGTCAGTTGGTTTTCCTTCTTCCTCTTCTACTCTATCTAGGTTAAATCTGATGCAGGACTTGGGTTAGAGAACTTTGTAACAAATATCTATTATATGATTGCGATTTTGTAGTTATAGTCTTGCATTATTGCTAAGAGTGCATTGATTTGATAATACTTTTATCTCTCGGTTACAGTTTTAGTCTAGGTTCTACTCAAGCAAGCTGGTCTGCATTTTCCTTAGCTCCTTCTTTATAAGCAAAGTACTGATTTGCAGATAAAAGCTTTCTTAAGCAATTCTTAGAAAATCAAAAATTAGAGGAAGAAAATGATTGACATCTTTATTTTACAAACTATGTTTGATTTCCTTGTTGGCTAAACCGGCTAACCATTTGAAGTGTCGGAAAAACGTGCAGGCACTGGAATGGGAGCTGCAGCTGTTCTCGAAAGAGGAGATTGTGTTGATGAGTTATGCAATGCTCGACTAGCTTAACCAGCATAAAGCAACAGCCTCTTGTCGAAGAATGCACGTTAGACATTTAAATCCATCGTTTTGTTACTCCCCATGAAATGTAGTCATCTTGTTAAATTGGTTAATGTAAAGTTATAAACAAGCGATATTGAATAAACTGGCCATCTCATGTGGCTGCAAATTTGAAAAAAAAAATAAACAAATAAATAGCTTGAAGTCTTCTCTCCGAATTGTAAAATTCAGTTCATGCTTTCTTTGATGATTGTATGATTCGTTTTACATGTCAGGACTTCAGTTCAGATTGCTAATCTGTTTTAGTAAAGTCTCCCAATAAAAGAAACATTTACTCTACCAATTTCACTAGACTTGTGCAATGAATCGGAAAATCATAACAGTAATCCGGCCCGAGCCTCTAGAAGTTACACACAACCTTTAAATGCTGCTGCCTTTACAAGTCCTTGTATAGCAACTGATATTTTGGGATTCTCTCTGGAGGCAGAGGACAATTCACAATAAGTTTGCCTTTCATGGCCCCTCTAAATATGGCCTGCACAAACATAAAGAAATTTTTCAGCATATTCTGCACCCCAAGTACTCTAAAATCAGATTCAACAATGGCAAGCAAAAATATGAGATTAAACGTCTTTTCGAGCAGGTGAAGTATAAAGAGAGAAGCTCCATCAATTCCATTTCTGAAGAAAACTAGGTCAAATTATTTCTTCACCAGGAAGATCTCTTTAAACATTATAGTTTTCTTTATCATCTTTCTAAAATTGTTCATGAATTACATGACTTCACTAAAAAAAGTGAGAAGATCTCTTTAAACATTATAGTTTTCTTTATCATCTTCCTAAAACTGTTCATGAATTACATGACTTCACAAAAACAAGTCAGAATTTTGTATTAGAACTTTGAGAAATATATGGTAGATTTCTACACAATCCATGCACTGGGTCCTTTACATTTGGAGCGTTAGTGATAGTGATTAAGTTTTAATTGTATGAAGAGAACAACAATTGCCCCGCATCTAAAGATTAAAAGATAAACTTAATCACTATCATTAACATGGAGAGACAGCCATATGAATGCAAATTGTCAAAAACTTCTCACTTTATAAAACTCTTTTTAACTCTTAAGCTCAGCCATGTTTTACAAAGCATTGACTTGGCAAATTGTCAACCAGCAATGTGATCCTATGAAAGCATTATACGCTAACTCAGCCATATGAGCTTAAGAAAGCATTATAAACTCACTCAGCAAAATGCTTAAAATTGAGAATTGGTTGTGCACAAGAATTGCATGCTTAATAAAAATCAAGAATCCATGCGTTACGTCCAGCAATTCCCAAAATTTAACACCCACAAAAATACTGCAATGCATATAGGATGAAATCCACGGGGAAAACTTTCCCCCTATATCACCCAAGAATGCTGCAAGAACCAGAGCTGCACGTTTCTTTGCTCTTAACTTCATTGAAATTTTCAAAAAAAAAAAAAAAAACTTCATTGAATAAAACTTAAGTAAAACTTCTACAGCCGCCAGTCATGATAGATCCTCTCTGGCTGACATTTTCAGGATGCTCAAAGATATTGCCTAATGGAAACAAACTCAAAATCATCCCCCAAATTCACTATCTACGGACTTAAAAATGCCAATGGTTCCTTTAAGTTTAAGGACAAAAAAAGGTATGAAAAGCGATGGAGAGATGAAGAAACAAACCTCCACTACATCAATGAAATCTTGTTTGGTATGGAAGGCGCCGATCCATTTAGTGTGATCAGCGGTTCTGAATCCAAAAATGCCAATGGTTCCTTTAGTATGCTATTTTTCTCCCAAAAGACACAGTTAAATTCAACCAAAGAAAGAAAGAAAAATTACCCCGAATCCATCTTCATGTGATGGGCATTGAAGAAGAAGACGGTAGAAGGACTCAACGTGATATCGAAATAATTGACATAAACTTGAACATCTTCGGCATCTATGTCTACAAGTGCTATACTTGCGAATTTCGAAACCTCACGAGCTGATTTCGATAGCTGAAATTGAGAGGAAAAATTAAGGAAAAAGGAAACTTCGCCTTATTGGTTAAACGAAGATGGAAAACAAAAGAATACCAAGTCATCGAGGTGAAGGCATACGGCGTCGGAGGCGCGACCAAAGCGGAGGACGAGGACCTTATCAATGGTGTCTCTGATTATGGAATCTATCTCCTTCTTCTTCGTCAGCGTTGTTAGTATGCCGCTCATCCCCTCTGGCTCCCTCTGTAATCTCTCTTTGAAATTGTAAAATTTGCTTTTGCGAATAGTTCAAAATACTAATTTTGTTTATTTAGGGATTCTCCCAAATAATTTGGGTATTTCCGTCATCTCTCAATTTCCCACCACTAACTTCAATTAAATAAACAGAAAAGAAAACTTTCAATCGCGTTCTCTGTAGAATATCAGTAGGTTGAATTGCCATGGGCAACAATACTTTTCAGCTTCTTCCTTTAGGTCTTTACTTTTCTCTTCCCTTAAACCCACCCTAATAATTTTCTCCAGAAAATAAGCAGGAAAATTGAACACGTCTTTTTGAATTTTTTTTGTAGTTATGGGTGTATGGCATGGAAAATTGAACCCACTAATTCAATTGATGCAAGGAAACAAGTCTGGATAATTTAATTGTGGTTAGAATGTGGTGTCTAAAATGCTAGTTTAATCTCATCTCATGGCCTTTGCTCATTCTATGAAGAAGTTTTGCCTTGTATATAGTGAGAGCTTGTGGAGGATAAGGAGTGTTGAGTAGAGTTTGAGACTGGAATTTCAACCCTATTTGCCATAGGGTGATATTTTGAAGGCGACTTTCTGATTTTGTAATGAGCTATATGAGGCCTGAAAGTTACGTGCTGATGGAGGTTATGATATCATTTGCAAGTTTGGTTAGATACTGAACTGATCCTTTTGATCAGAAGATTTTGATGGCTGGGCAATCTTGAGGGAGCTGATTGCAACCCGGTTTGTCAGTGAAGATGGGTTTTTCCTGCCATATAATGAGCAGGAAAATAATACCAGAAGGTATTTTCTGGGCAATGCAATGAAATGCCAAGAGGACTCATTTAGGAGAACTATGAACCGGAACAGAATTGACTCCGCTTGTACATGCATTTTAGCTCAATGATTCATTCTCCTATGCCTTGCTTCTATTCGTTCTCCCTGTGATCTGTTTGTTTACTGGTATTACACTGAAATCACTGCTGAAGGACGTCGAATTACAAAGCTTGATAAGATATTATTGAACGAAAACAACATTGCCACAGTAAGTAGATCATCTGATTATTGTTTGTAACAATAAGGCCATCTATCTGCAAGGTTATGGCAGAAAAAAGTAGAGAGCTAATTGTTTTTTTTCTCCCTACTCCAAAGAGTAGGCTGTATTTGCAAGTTGAGGAATCCTAGTGGCCCTCTGATGTTGCTTGCTTTATTGGTGAGAGTGAAAGGAAAGAGAAGCGCTTTTTTCGTAGAAGCTAATCAAATCTAAGTAGGAAGATATGCCAATTCATAAAATCTAACTGATCAGAAAGAAGTTTTACTTTATGACATATAAAGTATCTTATTATATGAGCCGGGATACTTGGAGTTGATGTCTCAACCAATGTACCTCCAGGCAACATCAATGCTTTTTCATTTAATTATTTTATTGCAGTCTCTTTAATTTAGGGCCTCGTTCCACTAAATGATTTGCCTATGCTATTAGAAGAAGTTTAGAAACTTTGAGAAAAGAAGCAGCTTTTTTTGTAAGAATTATGAGAACTTTGTTGAATGTCATGCATGAAAATTTTGAATCATAAGACAATATATCCCTTTATAACTTATGGGGTTTTCTTCTCAATGTGTACAGTAATGGTGCACTTCCATACCTCCTAAGTTGGAACTTCCATAGACCTAAGACCTTTTGATAGAAACAATAATGATTTAGGTACTTCTTTTCTTTTTCATTCTCTTGAATTTTTAGGACATTAAGTAGTTGTAAGTTCCTGGTTACACCCGATGTAACAACCCCTAACAAAATTCTGAATCTCACAAGTTCATATCATGTAACGATGGAAAAAGGAGTGGATTAGCTGCCGCAACTGTAACTCTAGAATGACTGGTCGCTGTTGTTCGTTCATTGACGGGATAACAACATCGCCTCATCACGCAGCCAAAAGACTCCCCTCCATCGTCAAATTGTTGCAATTTCAGGCCGCCTGCGCGGGTTTTGTTTTGGTTGAAATTCGAAGACTAGCTTTACAAAAGAACTATTCGTTACTGCTCGTTTAAAGCTGCAAAAAGAAACAGAGCAAAAGCTGGTTAAACAAAATAAAATATTGAACGATTGAGATTTGTAATGATGTGGATCTGACGGTGCATATGGTAACATATTGAGTGTAATGATGCACGGACAGACACTCTAAAATATACATCTTCGAAAATAAATTGGATGAAATTCATTTTGATCACAATTTTAAAAAAGGCAAAAATTCCTCTCACGCCTTTTTTTAAATTACCAAATTGCTTTTATATAGTTTGCTTTAGAGTTGTGCAAAAATACACATAAAATATTTTTATACTAATTTTATTAATAAATATTTTTATTCGAAAATAAAATAAAAGTACTTTAAAGAAAACTTGAGCATGCTTTTTTTTTTGGCCTTTTGAAAATATACAAATATCTTTCGAAAGTAAAAGTATGAAATTAATTACAATTTTTCCATAAGAAAAATGAAAACGGAGAGTTTAAATTTTAAAATAAGCGCATGGAGGCCACGTGTAAGGCATCCAGCGTTATGCCACCATCCCAACTTGAAGGCGGTTGTTGCCACCGACTGACCCCACTCTGTCCGTGCAATTTCCATTTCCGTCAGCCTATAAATAAGTCAATTAAAATCCCTCAATTTTGTGTTTGTGTGTGGATATGTTTCTATCTACTAATTTCATCTCAATTTCAATTTTACACATTACCTTTCTCTCTTTGCTCTCTGTATCTCTGCGAGTCTTTGACGCAACCGCCCTAGAGATCACTGGTCCCCCGGAATACACTTTGTAATTCCTCTTTTTTCTTTCTTAATAATTAATGATCATAATCATAAATTAGACGATCTCCTTTTTGTTCTTCTTGATTTTGTTCTTTGATTTTGATTTTGATTTTAATGATCTGTGTTCAATTGGGTACTTTTGATTTTTGGTTTAATTGCACTTTTATCTCAAATTAATTATGTATCTCTGGGTTTTCCGAACTGGGCAGGAGAAAATTTGGATTTTGTTCGGGGTTATGAGGGTTTGATTGTATGGTAAGTTTAAAAAATAAAAATAACGCAATTTCTGAATAAAAAAAACTTTATCTGAACCACTATTTGTGGTATCCTTTAATGTGCTTTGCTGCACTTTGCTTTTTAAGGTGGCAAATCCAAGGGATCATGGGGATAACAATCATACGGGTTTTGTTTTAGATTTCTGGTGCAATTGGTTAGGTACTTTGTGCAATAATTTGCGGGGATTTATTGTTTATTTGTGTAAAGGATAATGGCTAAAGGTTTTTTATTTGCACTTTACTGAACTGAAATAGCAATTATCAGTCTGATGCCATTTGATATTGTGAACAGCTATTTCATGGCTACTAGTTATGCACATTTAGGGAATTGATAATTGATGAATGCATTTTTGGTAAGAGAAAGAATATTTGTATTCTTTCTGGTATTTTGAGTCATCTCCATGTAGTTTTTAAATCTCTTTTGTGATTGTTTCTGTGGTTATTCTAATTGAAGTATTTTGATCCTGGGTATTAATGGTATACCCGCAATTATCTTTCCCCTATGCCCGGCTACTGTTCTGGTTGTTTGTTGTGATAACTTGTATGAAGTTTGATACATTATTGTTCGTTTGCTTTCTCCCTCATTTGCATAACTTTTGTTCTGCTGCATCTTTTTCCTGCCTCCTTATAATGGTTGTTTTCTCTTCATGATTACTTTTGAAATTTTTATCCAGGTCTTGTCTATAATAACAATGCCTTCTGTTCTGTGGTTTAACTGCAGGGTTATGAATCATCGGTAACTTAGTGGCTGAAGAAGTATTTATTAAATTTTGTATTGCTGCAAGTTTGTAGGACTAAGCATTAAACTGCATTATTTATCTGTTCTCTGGAGCATAGTAAGAGCTCTTGCGTTTGATTTTCTTTATAAAGTCAACCAAAAGAATCTATAGTTTTCAATTGATTATACAAGTAAAGCTTCAGAAGCTTCCAGAGGAGAATATCTTTTGTGTTGCTCCCAGTGGTAAGTATATATGTTGAAAGATAAATTTTTGTAAGTTTGAGCCTTGCCCTTGTATATCATATACTATTTTTTATGACTATTTAAATGATATTTGCACTTCTTTTTTGTTTAAAGTTATTTTTTTCATAGATAGGTTTTGTGCAGTTGTTTTAGATGCTTGGTTTGCTGGTTCTTTAACAGTGTGTTAAACCATTTAGATTCGCAATAGCAATGACGAGTTTAGAATGTGTAGGAGATTGAAGCAAGAGAACATTGGATTTTCAGGTTGTATGTATTGCTGTTTTCACGCCATAGCTTCTCTTAGTTCACAAAAATAATAAACTGCTGAAGTTAAGTAATTTTGGCAGAACCTCATTCTGATTTCCCCCTTAAAAGAGGAGACAATACAACGGGAAGGTAAAAGTGAAGATGTTATGGGGAAGTAGAATGTTGACAAAGAATTAGTCATCTTACTGTAACTGTATAAGTAATTGGAAATGTTGAATTCTGACTTCCACACGCTACAATTAGCACATGTCTATTAAATTGCAGGAAAATTAGAGGCTGCATGTTACTTCCATTTCTATTGAGTTTTGGGTTGATTTAGTATCACGGTTGGGAGCTGAATTTGGTTCTAATGTTTCTAGTGTGTGCCCCTTCTGTTTCCACCAAACCATGTGTATCAACTTCCAAGTAGCCCATTTAAGAGGCTAAATCTTCCTGGTGTGTTTGATAACTTCAATCGGAGGAACCCTGTTTCTGGAAATCTGTAGTAGTTAAGTGTGAGCGCACATGTCTGTGTACGTATGCGTGTGAATATATGTGGTTTTTCTGCGAGGTAACTTCTTTTGTGAATTACTTTTCTCCCTCATTATTTTACTCATATAATCTCGTAAAAAGGGATGCTGTGTGGTTAATCTTCCCTCGTGTAAAGGATATTGGGGCATCAATTGTATTAGGTATGACTATTGTCAAGTATGAATACACTTGATATTTGATATGCTAAAAAATGCATAGATGGGCTTTGAATCATATTTCATCTGAAAAAAATCATGAGTGTAACATGTGAAGTTACATTATGAAATGACTGCTAATTTCTGTCCACCTTTCTTTCTTTCTTTCTTTTTTTTTAAGAAAAAAAATTGTTCTTAGAAAGAGACTTCAGACTTTTCTGATGCTCGTCAATAGCTCAATTTTTTCTTGCTTCTCCTTCTCATTTGCGTAGGAAGTGAGATAGAAACAGGCTCCAGAATACAGCTGTGGTCTCATAGAATTTTAATTTACAATAATTTTATTTTAATTTTTTTGTAGTTACTGATTCTTTTTTTTGAAAGCTTGTAGTTACTGATTCTTAATGCTTTTTTATTTAAGAAATATAGGCAGGGGTAGAGCCATTTATTGGCCCGCTTACCTTTAAAGGAATATTTACTTTTTGCCAAAAGTTTGCAAATAGTTCAAAAAATACTTGCCTAATTCCGGTAATTGCTCCCATTAATGAAACAAGAAAAAACGTTTGTGCAATTTTATGCTGATGAAACAAGAAAATTTTTCTGTGCATAGATGAGTTTGGAAGTTCTGTTAGCATCACCCAACACTTTAAAAAAACTATTTTCATGCATTTTCCTGGATTTTCTTATCACTTTTATCTTTTGTCCTCTAATGTTATGGGTGGCTAAAAGACCCATGGGTGGAGTAGAAGAGGTTGGAAGGGATGAATGGCAATCCCAAGTAATATATGCCTTTCTAATAGTTCTGTGGGACTAGATATAACAATGGTCACAGGCAACATATTTATGTTGCACTGGCTGGGTAACTAAGAATTATGGATGTAGTGGTGCTGATGTTATCACAAAGGAAGTTGAAGAATGGGCATAACTTTGGATACTGTAGTGAGAAAAGATGTGCCTTGTTAATTATGATGTGGGCCTTGTTAAAAATTGACTTGTGTTATGGCCCTGGAGTTTTGCGAATGACTTCATGTAATAGCTTGTACCACCAGACTCTCATGTATGTAGATTTACCTTTTCTGAAATTATAAAAAAGGGGGGGGGGGGGGGGGGGGGGGTGGTTAAAGATGATTTAGTTTAGACTCATTACAGTTTAATTTTCCCTCGGTGGATTGCTACAAGGGTAATCATTAGAAGGTTCATTTTGAAGTTGTAGATTTTGTTGCTGTTTTAGTCTACCAACCAAAGGATGAGGATTTCATACAACTTTGATCCCTGTGTGCTCGGACATAGTATTGGTAATATCAGATGGTGATCCTGGTTATTTGAACTAATGACAATGTTTTACTCATATTTCTTCAAATCCTATGAATTTGTTGCCAGGGATTCATTGAACTCTTCAAATGTGTTATATTGCATTTACTTATTGTGTTCCATTGTTAATTTAGTGATTAAGATTAAACATTATTGGCAGCAAGAGTGCTGATGTCCTTTATATTAACTTTGAATCATGATCGATAGTGCTGGTATTCTAATGAGTTCTGTGTTGAGTAACATATTACAGTGCATTCAAGATGGCTGGTGTGAAGCAAAGGCTCGATACTGATTCAGATATTCGAGTCCTTCACAAAGAATTGGATGAGGTCTCATGCCCTATATGCATGGACCATCCACATAATGCTGTTCTCCTGCGATGCAGCTCGCATGAGAAGGGCTGCAGATCTTACATTTGTGATACAAGTTACAGGCATTCAAATTGCCTTGACCGCTTCAAAAAGTTGAGGGATAATTGTGAGAGCAATGTGAACTTAACCAGTTCTCAACCCGTCAACTCTTCTGCATCCCATAATGTTTCTGATACGAGCTTGACTTTGAGCGTTCCCATGCCTGATGCTAATGAAAATAATAATCGAAATGAAAGCAACAATTCGCCGTTTGTTTATATGCCCGAAGCAACTTCAGAACACAGTATCCAAGATCCCAATAGGGAGTTAGAATCACGAGGAGAAGCTGTTTCAGAGGCAGGTGATTCCGAGTCATTTCGTAGTAGGATTGTTTTTGGAGAGGGTGACGTCAGTAACTCATCAGAGTCGGGGTTGAGTTTGAAGTGCCCTTTATGCCGAGGAGCTGTACTAGGATGGGAAGTTGTAGAAGAGGCCAGAAAATATCTGAACTCAAAGAAGAGAAGTTGCTCTCGAGACTCTTGCTCATTCATTGGCAACTACCAAGAATTGCGCAGGCATGCTAGGAGGATGCATCCAACAACCCGACCTTCTGATGTTGATCCATCAAGAGAACGAGCTTGGAGATGTTTGGAGCGCCAGAGAGAAAATGGCGACATTGTCAGTGCGATTCGCTCGGCAATGCCAGGAGCTGTTGTTGTTGGGGATTATGTCATTGAAAATGGTGATAGGTTTATGGTTGAAAGGGAAGGTGGTGGGGGAGGTGAAGTCAATGCCCCATGGTGGACTACTTTCTTTTTATTTCAGATGATAGGCTCTGTTGATGGTGCACCTGAACCAAGGGCTCGGTCAAGAGCGTGGACGAGGCACCGCCGATCAGCTGGAGCATTGCCTGAACGTAGATTCCTATGGGGTGAGAATTTGTTGGGTCTACAAGACGAAGACGATGGCAATGATGACAACTTGCATGTATTAAGTGATGCAGGTGAAGATTCTTCTCCAATCCCAAGAAGACGGAGGAGGTTGGCTCGATCAAGGTCTGGTGATCAGTCATGAGGAATGGCAGCATATTTCTGGTAATTCTCTGGTTTTATGACACTAGTTCAATATGGACTGGAATTATATTTACGGATTGCCATCTGTTTACCTTATGGGTATGTTTACCATTAATGTTCCAGTAACATGCAGAAAGTGCCAGCAGGATCATTATGTTGATTAAGAATCTGAAACTGGGAAAACCTATGTGCTGGGGGTGATGATCAGACAAGAAAGAAAAAGAGTTGTCCGACCATAGTTCAACTTTGTCGGTTATCTTACAGGGGAAGATCTTTTTGCTTGAGACTTGAATACCAGCCCGTTAACTATTTGTTTAGGTGTAGGAATTGGATTTGATTCCTCAGAATTTGTATGATGGATATTGATTTGTAGTCGGGTGCATTATGTTTCTTCAATGGCTAGTATAGTATGCAGAGAAGTGAACGAAGGGAGGTGGGGTGGTTGTATTCGTTTTTTGCCTTATAATCGGATTTGTTCCTTGCCTTAAAATCGGATTATGAACTTAATTAATGTAATTCCCAAAGATCTCTTGTGGTAGTTTTGTCTTGCATGGGTTCTGATATCTGATGAGCTGTTAATCATATTCTAAAGCGTGGATAGTTTTTGAATGTTAAAGAGAAGATTTTAACAGCTGGGAGTATACATAATTATAATTACAGATGGATGAGTTGCCAAATGAATTGAAAATGTAACCTTTTTCTTCACCCTACAGAACATGCTGTCCAACCAAGGGGATGTCCTAAAAAAAATTAATTTTGCCGTTGGGAATAATCTTTTGAGGAACATGACTTATATACTCTTAAGGAAAATGTTTTACTTATTTATACCACGGTAACATGTATTGATGTTGTAATGTGTTATAATTTCTTTTTCTCATTTATAGATTTTAATACAGTACGACTGGGTGAATTGCGAAGAGTTTATTTAACTATAGAAATAAATCTTGGAGGCTTACAGGACTCTTCCGCCCACGTATCAGTTGGGTCCCTGCACAGTGATGGGGGATTTGGAGCCTCAAATGTACAGTTGATTGAACGAAAAATAAATTTATTAAATCACTTTTTTTTTTCTTTTTTACAAATTTCTTTATGATATCGTTATATTCATCATTGTCCTTTTAGGATTTGTAGCATATTTGATTTTTAATTGCATTTAAATCGATATAATTGAAATTTAGAACCACTGAAAAAATATTAGTCAAATTTTAATATTTTAATTAAATTGATTCGACAATTATCATGTTTCATTTATTGATTAACAGTTAGAAAAATTATGTACAGTTAAAATTTACATTCTATTTAACTAAATTTATTTTATTTTATTTTATTTTATTTTAAGTAAAACTCCAAATGTGCCCATTCTTATAAAATAGGATTTGAAAGGCAAATTATGGTATTGAGATTTTCAAGGTTTAATAAAGATTTAATTAGGGATGAGAAAAAAAATCGAAATTTTGGTTAACTAAAAAAATGTTTTGAAAACGAATCGACTTTTAGGTTAATCAAATCGAAAATTTAGATTTATAGTTTTTATTTTTAAAAAAGCCAGCGGTTGTTAACCGAATCTGTATATATTTTATATATTATATTTTATATCTTATACTTAAATTTTTTAATATTTTTATAATTTATAGATATGATGATGAATAACTTTTTAAAATATTATTTTAATAGATATTTTTAGTAAATAAACATTAAAAATATCTTTTTATTATATTTATTCATTATATGTGCATAATTAGAATCATAATGTTAGTTTCATATTGAATATATATAATTCTCATAATTAATCATAAAAATTTTGTTTTTTTAATTATTTTAATAAATATCATATTTAATTTATATTTTTTTATTTCTAAAGCATTTTTAACTATTAAAAATATTATTACAAATTGTATAATTTACTAAATTCATATGTTAAAATTTTATAGTGGTTAACCAATAAATATATTCAAAAAATTTGATTAAAAATTAAAATCGATATAACAGTTAATTAAAATAAATAAATTAATTAATAAAATTATTAATAAATCAGTTAATCAATTCGTTCTCATCCTTAAATTTAATTGAGGATCCCACTACCCATATTTAATGCATGCAATAACTTCTCAAAATTTAATGCATGCAATAACTCATTTTGATGTTATTTCCATAGGCTTGAAAAACAAATTGGCAGTTGGCAGCAGGTTGTTCTTGTGCGAGATAAAGACCCTTCTTCCTTTATAATCACACGAAATTCACGTCTATGATTAAGCCACGTCAAAAGTGCACGGAAAAATGACACCTCACCTTACCAGGGGTTAAATCCAACATTGACATGTTTTTTTTTTTTTTTCTGAGCATATGAACAGCTTCATTTGGGTTATTTACAAATTGATAAGTAATTTTTATTTTTATCATATGTATTGTATTATTAGCTAAATACATCAACTAAATTTACAGAAGAGAAATCATTACAGATAATTTGTGAACTTTGTTTAAGCAAAGATGCTTTTGTCCATAGTTATTAAAACCGGACCGGACCGGCCGGTTTAACCGGTTTATCCGCGAACAGGAAGGTCAGCCGATTGGTTCGACTACTGAAAATCGAATTGGTAAAAAACCGAATTGAACTGAAAAATCGGCGAACCGAACAGAACCGAATTTTTTGCTAAAAATGTAAAAAATCAATTTTTTTTGAATTTTTTCACCCACCCATATATATATATATATATATATATATATATATATATATATATTTATTTATTTATTTATTTATTTATTTATTTATTTATTTGAAAAAATTAATATTTTAAATTCTAAATATGTCACTTAATAATTTAATATATTTATTATCTATTTAGATTATTGTAATAGTATATTAAATTATTAAATAATATCTTTAGAATTTAAAATACTAATTTTTTTCAAATAAATAAATAATAAAAATTTAAAATATACATATATATATTAAATTTGTATTATTTATTTATTGAAAAATTAGTATTTTAAATTCTAAAAATGTCACTTAATAATTTAATATACTTATTATCTATTTGAATTTATTGTAATTAAATATAATTACACTCATATATGCAAGGTTAATAGTTTTTGTGTTCACTTTATTAGTACTCCATCTAAACATGAAATTATTTTTATGATATGATTGTATTTTATATTTCTAGCGTATGATATTCAATAATCCATAATTAATCACTTGTAATAATAAAATTAAAATTATTTTTGTAACTTATTATTAGAATATTTGTGACATATATTTAAAATTTGATGAATATTTTTTTAATTTTTATAAAATAGTATTCAAAAAATTATAATATTTTAAAAATAGAAAAAACCCGATTGAACCGGTCGAACCACGAACCCTCAGTCTTGCCGGTTCTCTATTCGATCCGGTTTTAATAACATTGCTCTTGTCATGTGAAGTGAAGATAAAAATAATGGGAAACGAGATCTAATATTGCTACTTCCAGCCCCGCTGCCACACAATTAGGATTATAATAATTATTTGTATTTTTAATTTTGCTCTTATTTTTAATTTATCCCAATTTAAACCATGAAGAACACCCAGAGTTTTCAGCCAGAACAGAACAAGATCCCAAGTTAACAACAAACCGACGGCCAAGATAATCACGAAGAAGACCCCCGCTAATCGCTAGACCCAAAGAAGAAGAAAAAGAGGCATTTGAGTTCTACTTTAAATGGTTATTTTTCACCATATTTGGAAAAAAAAAAAGTATATATATTTAATATGTATTAACTGCATTTAAATCTTAACTACGAATTCTAACATGGTATTATAGTAAAAGAAGTTTGAAATTAATTAAATTTTGATATAAACTCATTAATTACGCATTTATTTTATTTGATGAATAGAAATAGAAAGTTGAAACCAACCACAAACAAGAAATCGATTTGAAATCAAACGTTGCTTCGGTATGCCCACCTTCGGTTCTTTCCACAAACATTCCTCTGCTCATTTCTAATGCACAAATTGTAAGGAAACACAATTAGTTACTTGTTTTTTAATTATTTTATAAGCATTTAATATTTAAAATTTATTTTGTAAATCAGTTGGAGAAGATGTACAAGTGTATGGCAAATACAGAAGCCACCACATCCTAATTCTTAAACTAAATCAAAGCTCTCGAACAGCAACCGCATGAGCATGAGACAAGGATTTATATATAAGAAAGGCCATGTTACATGGAATCACAAGAGCAAGTGGCATAGTTGTCTACCCATTTTCATTAGATTGAGTTCTTAATTTGCTTTGTCTTCTTCTTCCACTTTGCCTTGCAGTTCAGACAGGAATCTTTCTGCATACAGACAGCACAGATCGTCACTCTCTGCTGTCCATTTTGACCAGCATACATACATACTCTCTCTCTTTCTTCTTCAACTACTCTATATATATATATATATATATCTGAAAATATCAAAGTACGTATAAGATGCAGATGCAGGTGAGCTTTTCTATAAATACCCACTAAATGTGAGTATCGTTTACTTGAAATTAGGCTCATCTCCATCCATTTTACCAGATTCTCCATTGGCTTCTAAACCTTGCACAACAACAGCAGCAGAACAGGGCCTCTTCTGCCAAGGATAACATTCATTGTAGGACTCTTTCTTTCTTTTTCCTCTTTCTTATTGCGAATATGTTAACTTTGACATGAGAAGCCCTTTAAAAATCTTTTTTTTTTTTTGAAAAATTATGTAGGCAATGAAGGCATCGGTTTTCTTGCTTTTACGTTTTTATAGTGTATAAATTATGGTGCTGATGTTATTATAGTGTATAAATTATAGAAATTATACTCAAATCAACAGAAAAATGATATTTAGAAGTAAAAAATTGACAAATTTAGATTTTTTTTTAATATTGAGTACTTTTTAGGAGGTATTACTTACCCCCACAGTTAGGACTCGACAAAAACATTAATAAACCATTAAATCAGTAGTTAAAATTGAGTCTAAACTAATTTATACCATTAATTAGTTCAATTGAACGTAATTGTAAACTTCAAATTTTTAAAAAATGGTGACTAATGGGTTTAGACTTAGATTTAATCTAAGGTTAACCGATCATTATTTGTAATTTTCATGTATATTATGTATGTGAGAGAGATTCATTGGGGTAATTTTAATATCTTAATTGAAATTATCATTTTATATGAATATATTTTATAGTTTAATTACCAAAAATTATCCATTCATTAATATTGATGGAAATTAATTAATGTTAAATTAGTTTTTTATTATTTTGCAAATTTTTTTATGGTATTAACATCACATTGAGTTATATCTTTATTTATATTTTTTATGCATATAATTTTTAGGATTTATATTTTTCTTTTTACGAAATAGGAGGTAATTAAATTTTTTCAAAGGTAAATATATATATATATATATATATAATGAATGACTGGACTGCTGTGCTGACTGTTCCTTTTGTTTTATCTCTGCAAAATTCAGATGAAGAAGGTAAAGAAAAAGACGTAGTTTTGTATAAACAAAGTGGAAGTCATAGAAGATCAGAAAGAGGCAAAGGGAAAAGATTTGGTTCGAGAATTGCATTTTTACGCAGAAAAGATGCGGAAACTGCTTGATTTTATAGCACACTCAGTCTAAGAAGAGTTAATAGCTTGATTATTAGGAGGCACCCTATGAAGATGAAGAAAGAAGATAATGATAAAGAACAAAACGTAGTTAGTGCTAATGCTGACAAGGTGGAATCAACAACAGCTCAGGTAATAGGAAACAAGGTTTTGCCTGTAAATGATACAACATTGTCTTCCTCAACTCCCACAAATCGCCAATGTAAGATAGATAAACTCAAACCCATTTCTAGAATGAAGGAGTTATTGAGGTGGGCTGCTGCTGCAAAATCTGAGAAGAAAGCTAACTTCATGGGCAGAAAGGTAAATTTCTCAAACTCTATGGTTTTAGAATTCTTGTCCTAAAGGGATAAAAGGTGATTTTTTATGATATGAAAATTTTTCATTTTGCAGGTGTTAAAGTTTAGAAATAGAAGAACAATTAAAGCAGTGGGGGAAGATGAAGAAGGGAGAGGGAGCACTGAATCAGCAGATATCAGTTTGAGATGGGAGGTTGAAAGCTGCTCCACCACTACTTCAATGGCTTCTTCTTCCATAACTGATATCTCTGTTACTCCTTTCCACCATCCCAAAGGAAACTGGATCACCACCGACTCTGAATGTAACTACTTCTCTTAATCTCTCTCTCTCTCTCTCTCTCTCTCTCTCTCTATACATATATGTATATACCTTTCAGCAAAAATCTAACATCGATTCATCGCTTTTGTTATTGCTGTGGACAGTTGTGGTGCTAGAGCTGTAAAGATGGAAGCTTGTGGTTGATTTTCCAAGGTTAGTTGAAGGGGTGTGAGAAGGGAGAATTTAATTAAGGATGTCTTTGAAAACGGAACAATTGTTCCCAAAAAGAAAAATGTAACGTCAGCTGTAAGGATGTCAACTGTGAAGTATAATTGCAGATTTAATTAAGAGTTTAGACCATCCGTAGAGCGCAAATTGATGTTTACAATGTTATTAAAACCAGATAGGATAAACAACCGACGAGATTAAAGTTCGTAATTTGACCGGTTTAATTGAATTTTTTATTTTTAAAATATTATAAATTATTATAATTTTATAAATAGTATTGTATAAAAATTAAAAAAATATCTATCAAATATTAATATATATCACAAATATCTTAATAATAAGTTATAAAACATAATTTTATTTTTATTATTACAAGTAATTAATTATGAATTTTTGAATATTATATATTAGAAACATAAAAATAAAATCATATTATAAAAAAAATTTCCTTTTTAAATGGAGTACTAACGAAGCAAACACATAAAATATTAACCTTGAATATATGAGTATAATTATATTTAATTACAATAAATTCAAATAGATAATAAGTATATTAAATTATTAAGTTACATCTTTAGAATTTAAAATATTAATTTTTTCAAAGAAATAAATTATAAAAATTTCATATATATATATATATATAATGAAACAAATAGATAATAAATATATTAAATTATTAAGTAATATCTTAAACTTTAAAATACTAATTTTTTCAAATAAATAAATAATAAAAATTTAATATATATATATATATATATACATACATATATTTGATTACAATGAACCAAATATATAATAAATATATTAAATTATTAAGTTACATATTTAAAATTTAAAATATTAATTTTCTCAAATAAATAAATAATGAAAATATATATATATATGGGGGGTGAAAAAATACAAAAAAAAATATAAATTTTTGTAATTTTCAGCCAAAAATTCGGTTTCGTCCGGTTTTTCAGTTTTTCGTTTCAATCTGGTTTTTCGGCCCAATTCGATTTTTATTAATTCGGTTTTGTACAGTTGAACCAACCGGTTGATCTACCGGTTCTCGATTGGACCGGTTCAACCGGCGGGCCCGGTTTTAATATCTACGGCTGTGTCTCCCGCTGAAGACGACAGTGTCGCCTTTGCTGCGCGTCTTTCCCTTGCCGAGAGAGTGAAAGTTAAGAGACGAGACGAGTTTCTCAATGAAATTTCAACATTTGGCAATTTAGAAAAATATATATTCGGCATTTAATTTTAAACCGGAAAAAAAAATTGCGGTTTGGCACTTAATTTTTTTTTTTTAAATTCAATATTACATAACTCGCATTTAATAATTTTTTTTTACACAAATCTATATTTTAAAATTTTTTAAATTAATCTTCATCTTTTTCTCATTCAATTCAATTCAATTCAAAAAAAAAAGATGGATGTAAAACAATTTCATTTTAACCCTCTCAGATTTTATATTCAAATTTTTAAAATCCCTACCCATCAAACTTTCAAATACCAAATTCTCATTTTTATCACTATTTTCAAATTATGTATTATCCATCCAATCAAAATTTAAATCCGTTTTTCACCTCATTTTAATTGGCGAATAAACTTATCAGATATATTATAATGCCAATTATGGATTCAATTTTTTGGTAATATTTTAAAATAAACTTGTTAGACAACAGTATAAGAAGATGTATGGGACACATCCTAAAAGGCCAACAGATAGAGACCACATTGGCAAAAACCAAGTTTTCATGCATGGCTACTTCATTGAGAATCCAATGAATCCATCCTCCAAAGATATTTTGATAAAGATTTCAAACAGTGCAAGGGCATGTGTTCGTTCCTGTGCATTGTTCAAAGCATCTCTAGTGTTCATCCTTATTTTCAGCAAAGATTGAGTGCAGAGTTAGAACAAGCTAACCCAAAAATGATATATTTAGGCCCATGTGAGCCTGGCCTTCTAGATAAACCACAGACCGAAGGTTTGGTGGAAGGCAAGTCATAGGCCGCCTAAAGGTTATTAATTAATTAATTGCCTTTGTCGTAGGCGATAATCTGTCAACGTTTTGCGTTTGCCCACCAAAATAGGTTAACTATTTCTTATGAACCCCCACCTTTTATTTTTTAATATTCACAAAATTTCTGCTTCCCAATCGGCTAGAAATATGGAACCTCATCTCAACAATCACCACTTCCCATCTCTCCTAATTATTTTCATATCCATAAATATTACTCCCTCCTTTTTTTTGTTTATCACTTTTGTTATTTTAAGTAATAATTAAAAATATTAATTAAACTTAAATTTAGTATTAAATTACTAAATTTATTGGATTCTAAATAAATTAATTTTTATAAAAAATATTAAATTGAAAAAATAAATTATATTAAAAATTTAAAATTAACACATAAATAAAATTTATATTTCGTTCAAAAAAGTCAAGTATAATGAATAGAAAGGAGTATAATTGTTTTAAACAATTAATAAAATAATATCTATCTCAACAATGTTTTGTACAACTTTGATTTTCTCGAAAGAGGACATAAGTTTTAATTGGGTGAAGTATTAATTAATTTAATCAATCAATTTTCGTTAACAAAAAGAATTATTATTATTACACCCTTCATTTTTTTATTTATCATTTTTATTATTTTCACTAAATTTAAGAAGTAATAATTAGATTTAAATTTAGTATTAAATTATGTTATTAAAATTAAATTATCAAATTTAATTAATTTTAATTTTTTTAAAATAAAAAATTATATTAAAAAAATAAAATTATATTAAAATTCTAAAGTAATAAATAAATATAATTTAAATTTCACTTAAAAATAATAAATAAAAAAATGAAAAAGTATTATTATTTTATGAATTCAAGTCCTTCATCCTTAAATTCAACGACGTATTCATACAAAACTAGAAAATTGGAAACAAAGATTATTTGAATTTATGGACTTAAATGTTTGATTATTTATATATTTAATATTTATATCAACTTTTTTGATTATTTAATACATTTTCCTGATCGTTGGTTCATGTCTCCTCTATTTCTCACTCCTCTCTCAGTAAGGGTGTACAAAATCCGAATTGATCCGATCAATTCGATCAATTCGAATCGACATATTTAGATAGGGTTAATCGGTTTATTAGAATCGGTTTGGTTTTTATAATTGTTTTTGTTCGGGTTTCGGGTCGGATGAAATCCGATTAACCCGAACAACCCGAATTTTAAATATATAAATAAAAAAATTATAATTTTTCTATAATATTAATTAATATATAATATATATTTAATGTAATTTTAAAATTGTTAGTTTGTTGTATTTTTAAAATATTTTTTATGATATTTAATATTATTTATTTATATTAATTTAGAATTTTAATTTAAATATATAAATTAAAAAATTAATTTTAAATTATTCGAATTGGGTCCCAAAAAAATCGAATTATTCAGGTAAGGATTTAATATTTATATAAGGTCGGTTTGAATAAAAAAAATTGATAAATTTTGAATCTCGAATTAATTAGGTTCGGATTAAATTCACCCAAATTCGACCCATGCACACCCCTGTCTCTCAGTCACATTCGCAACTACCTCTCAGCCACCGTCTTCATCCTCTTCTCACTCTTTGTATCTCTCTCTCTCTCTCTCTTTCTCTCACATACCCAATTATTCATTCAAAATGTCAGAACCTTTTTCTTCCTTAAGCCCCGACTTAACAGAACTAATCCTCTCCCACCTCCCTATCCCCTCTCTCCTCCGCGCCTCCGCCGTCTGCAAGCTCTGGCAATCCCTAATCGCCGCCCCCAATTTCCCTTCTCATGCCCACCATAACCTCCCATGGTTCTTCCTTCACGGCCTTCACAACACTTCCTCCAAGAACAACCAATCTTTTGCCTTTGACCCTTATTCCAACTCTTGGTTTCGTCTCCCTTCATTCCCTTTTCCTTCCCCTGCCTTTATTGGCTCTAATGGCTTCCTCTTTTCCACTGATCCTAATTTTTGTTTCTCCCCTGTTCTCAAGCCTCGCTGGAAATCAACCTCTCCTCTCAAATTTTCTAGAATTAATCCACTTGTTGGCGTTTTCTTCAGTAATAAAAGTAATCTCAGGCCTCAATTTATTGTTGTTGGTGGTGTTAGATTCATTGGGAATTTGGTTGATATTGAGGATAGATTGGCTGTTGAAATTTATGACCCATGTCATGATTCTTGGGATCTTTGTCCTCCTTTACCTGCTGATTTTCGCTTGGGTAATTCTTCCCAGACTTTATCTTCTGCACTTTTCAAAGGAAGGTTCTTTGTGTTTGGAATATACACTTTCTTTGTTTCTTGTTTTGATTTGGGTAGTTATATTTGGAGCCAAGTTCAGACCTTGAGGCCTCCTGGTGTCGTTTTTGCTTTTCTGATTGCTTGTCAAGAAATGCTTGTCTTGGCTCGTATCTGTAATGGTCCCAGAGGGCCTTCTTTTAATTTGTGGAGGGTTGATGAGAAGAGCATGGAATTCAGTGAAATTTCAATTATGCCTCAGGATTTGCTTTATGGGTTGGTTGATATTGATGAAGATGATAAGTTTGCTAGCTTGAAATGCATTGGGATGGGGAATCTCATTTATGTTTTCAATGAGGAGTATCATAAGAAATACCCTGCTTGCATTTGTGAGATTAGTAACAATGAGTCTGGGAAATGCAGCTGGAGGAAAGTTCCCCCATTGCCATCACCTGTTAACAAGTTTCACAAAGTTATAAGCTTTTGCTCCATGGTTTTGCCACACAACATTTTTATGGGTGAAGAAGAAGAAATTGGAGTACAGCCTATGAGTAGCTTGTCTACTTGGTACGCCTAGATCCTCTGCTTTAATATTTCTCCTGTTGTTATGATTGTTTTATTGTCTTAGCCCTTGCAGTACTTTTTTTTTTCTTGTTGCTTTAAGCAGAATTTATCAGTATCATATCTATGAATTGTTGTTTTATTTAGTAGGTACTAAATCATGATTAGGGTCTACTTGTTATGAGTTGATACCCTCACCAATAGCTGTTTCTTTTAGCCTTCAGTTTTTTGCTTGTGGTGCATGCTTTTCCACGTTCTGATGTTTCTGGTTTTTTAATTTCAAAAGTATCCTTGGTTTTGTGCATTGAGATCGCCGTCTTATTATGCTGCCGCTGAAGCAATTTGCATAACTACATGGATTCAAGTCCATTATCTTGAAAATCTGGCCTTAGAACTAAGATTTCCAAAAGGTTTCTGTAGGCCGTTGTGATGCCTGAATACCTAGCTTTTTTGGAGATTTGGTATTCATTTCCTTTTATTTCAAAGGGATGCAAATTCATACAATTGTCAAAAGTTTTTTGCTTGGGCAATGCTTGCAAGTTATTTGGCAATTACAATATATACTGATCCTAATTCTTTGGAAAGCGCAAATAGTTACTCAATCAGTAGGAAGAGTCCAATTAGGGACTTTATCTAGGCATCTCCATAACAAACCCCAAGTCTCATTAATGTAGGAAAACTGAGAGATGTTCCAAATGTAAATAGTGGCAAAGTTGTAATTTTCCTGGATAAAATATTGAAATAAGACATCTTAGTGGTAAAAGTTCCAAGTGGTATCATTTGTTTTCACATGTAACTCCAAGATATCCTTTGTCTTGTTTCCATCATTTTCCCATGGATTGAGAGAAATACTCAATTTCAAGTGTTTAACATGTTTGAACTTTAATTGGATTGAAAAACTATTTTGGAGAAGAATCGATTTCATTGGCACTTGATGAATCGCTTTGGTTTTGCAGTGCATGCTGTTTTCTTGAAGGAATGTACAATTGATAATCTTTATGAAGTTATATGATGGTTCTGTCAGATATTGCTAAGTTTTCTCTAGTGGAAGCTTCCTTTCACCTTTCCTTTTGTGTGCGTTTGCTTTAGCCCTCTTCTTTCTTTTTCATCTTCATCTATTCCTCTTTCCTATGTATTTGCAATGCAAATTCCTGCTTAGCATAACCAATTGTGGGTGCTGAGTGGGGATCGTTATGCCAATCAATGAGTGCATTTGAGATCAAATACTTGAAACATGGTCTGGCTACCTATATTTTCAAGACTGAACTGCCATATAAAGGTTTTTTTTCCAAGATATGATGCTACGATTAAGTTGGAACCACCCAGTTTGAACCAGTTCATGCTTCTAAATTCTTGTTATTATGTTTGAAGCTATATTTTATTGTACTATATATAACAGCATGGAAATATCTTATTACTTGCTTAATTTTTCTCCAAAATATTATTTTATCTTTAGGTATCTCATTTTACAGATGCATTAATATTTTGACTTGGGTGTTCAAGTTAGCATATTTTGAATGTCTGAAGGAATGTCGTTAAATTCAAATAGTATAACTTTATAGTACTTGATACCTAATTCAACGGCTATTCTGGTTGCTGATGGCAGATATAGTCAAGATTTCAAATACATGGATTATGTAAATATTGCTGGAATATAGTTTTCGATCAGTGAGAAACTGCCTGACATTAACTCACTGTTAGGAGATTCTACTCGGCAATCAACACCAGATTCAAATGCTGGTATCAGCTTCTTTTTTACTTTTACTTTTTTGTTTTGTTTTTGGAAATTACAAAATATAACTATCTATTATGAATTATCTGATGCAGTTATAATTGCATAGATTTAGAACTTCATATTATGATGTCTGTTGTAGTTTACTTACAAGAGATGTGTAAATGCAGCAGTGTTCATATACCAGATATTCTGCAGCTTATGTTGTGATAATGTGAAATCTCCACTAATTGTTGTTTGGCTTAAGGTGACCTATAATTAGTGGAGGTTAAATGAAAGGAATTTAAGCTTGCTTTGCATAGTATTAATCCATTTTTGCTCCTCCTGCCCCAATTCCCACTGCAATTCTTTGTCCCTTGTTCATCAATTCTCAGTTTGCAGTCAAAATTCATATAAATGTTTGCTCAGCAATGATATTATTAGGATTTTGATAATTTGGAGTTATTGCATTTGTCAAGCAATTATAATTACTTGCGTTTATTAGTTGACAGAAAGCTAATTATAAATAATAAAACCAAGTTAAGAAGTACTAATATTTAATTAAGTTGGCTGGATTAACTCAACCTCCTCATCCAAGATTCATACTTAACGTGTCCAAGTAAGTCTAATTTAATTGGTTGCATAATCTGAACCTTGTTATATAAGAATTCAAGACTATCAAGGTATTATGCAGGGTAGGCTCTGAGTTTATTATCTTTTTTTATTTTTAATCTCACGATTCACCTATATTTAATTACGCCCCAAATCTTACTCAATAGTTCAGTGCTTAAAACTTTATTATACTTTATTGAGGACAATTAAAAAAAAAAATTATTTGCCTAAAACCCACTTTTTTCCAAGTATTTTATTTTTTTCAGATTATTGCCTTTGACTTAATTTATCTATTTTTAATCCAATTAACATAAATTTCAAAGATTTTTCTTTTTTTTTTTTAATAATAAAGGGAAATGGAGAGTGAGTATTCGAATATGAAACTTGTTAGCTTATTGATTTTATTGCTGAAATGTTTACAAAGGTTAATCTCGTAGAGATCATTTTACAGTTGGATGAAATTGGTGTATCATAATAAAACCTAAATCTAAATTTAATTCTATTGACATGATTTTTTTAAGTCCATTGACATGATTTTGTAACCATATTCAATTTTAAAGAACGGTTAAAAATAAAAATAAAAATAAAGAGTTGTATGTCTAATTAAACGGCCATATGCCTAGGTTTTATTTTTTTATAATTACATTTTTGCAATAGATAATAAAAAAAAATCATATCTTTAATCGTTTAAACTATTCAAATTTTAGCATTTGAATTATTCAAAATTATGACTCTGTTTTATTTATTGCAACAAATTTTGATAGATTTTATCTATTCTTCAAAGTGACAATTTTCAAATTAAAAATAAATTAATTACATATATATTTTTTATTTTATCTTTATTTATATATAAAAAATCAATAGGATGAGAATATATAATTATAGAAAATTAATAAAAAAATATTTTAACAAATTATAATAACCATTTTATAAAAATTTTTAATTAATGATTTTTTTGATTTTTTGGCTTTTTTTGGTACAAGAGGGGGAGTAGCATAGCTATTAGTTTCTCTTTAACTTAACTTGGCACTTGCTCCATATAGGTTGGGCCAGCCAACTGAGGTGCCTTTCTTTAGACCCAAGAAAATCCTTAATGTGGAAAATTATCAGTTCGCTGCTTGTCACGCACCAATCCCCAGCCTACCTCAGCCTTACCCCACTACCTCTATCCAATTACGTTGTTATGCGACATTCACGCGCAACCCAGGAGCGTGAAAGCCCAAAATATTGGGGGCCGCAAAAAAGGCCACCCAGCCAATCAGGGATGGGTATACGAAGTGAACCATGAGGCTGATTTAAGGGCCTCAGCTTTGGCTTGGTTGGGAGAGGTTTTGAGACTCTTTTTACTCCCTTTGCTCTTTTTCTTTCATCCCTTTTTGTTCCGTGTTGTTAGGGTTTTAAATAAGGGTTTTTCTCTCTCCACCCCTTTCATTTCCCCTCTCTCTCTCTCTTTTAAGTATCCAAATCCACAAACAGGGGACGAACAGAAAGAGCTATGGATAGATATACTAGAGTCGAGAAACCGAAGCCTGACTCGCCGATTAATGAGAACGAGATCCGAATCACCTCCGGTGGCCCTGTCAGAAATTATATCAGTTATGCTACTTCTCTTCTTCAGGTAACCACAATCCTCTTTATTTCTTTTCTTCTTTTCACGATACCCATAATGCTCAGTATATCATTATTCGTCGATGTACTTTAGATTAGGTGCTGGTTTTTCATTAATGGATTTTACTTTATTTTTTTTAATTGGTTGTGGTTTAATTGGTCTGATGGTTTTGTTGCCTTATTAGATTGTGACTTGTTTCATTTCTACGGTTTGTGATTATGCGTTTGACTATTTCGATATTGGTTTCTTATTATTGGCGTTTCCTTTTACGGATTCTCATGGGGTACTCTCCCTGATACTGGGGCTACGGAGGTACTCGCAGTCGGAGTTGTGTGATGGACGGGGTTTTCTGTTTTGCGCGTTTTTCCCTGATGACTGAATCCTTTTGAGAATTAGTGGTTCGATTTTTATCATTCTTTTTTTTATCATTATTCTTTGTCCTTATTTAAGTGGCATTATTGATAGAGTGATAATTAGGAATTGGAAACCAGAAATAAACAATGCTTGTAATATCTGGAACTAATTTATGAAGGGACATTTCGTTACTTAATTATGGGTAGTTTGTGAGGACTTTGATTCTGTTTGTCCTTCAATTGTCAAAGATGGTGTAGTACACCTCATCTCTCAAATGGTGTACTGGACCTCATTGCAAGCTATTCATCCACATTGGAAGCTATATTGGGTGGATAGTGACTTCTCTTCCTAAGTCTTGATGATTCAGAATATGATAGATTGGGCAATAATTGATTATGAATTTCTATAATAGTGTAGTCGCACATTGCATATGGAAATTTCAAATTTCTTTGCCGCATTCCTAATTGTGAAATTGGTTACATTGACCAGATGGCACATTTGTCTCTTTCTCAGTTAAGGAATTTATATCTTTTCCTCTTGCGCTTCACTAAGTATAAATATTGATTGTTTGTCAACCTACATTTTCCTTGGCTAAGAGTAGCATGCCTTCCACTGAATACCCATAGTTGTCTAAATGGCCAAGTGTTTCCACAATGAGCAGTTATTAGGCAGTTGCAGAGAGACTATATTAGCTCAGTGCATCATCTATAAGCACAAAGTTGGAGAAACCACTATTAATGGGTACTCAAAATGAGAAAAATAAAAATAACCCACTGGCGCTGACATCTTATGAAAAGCTGTGTGGCTCAGGCAATGAGTTCCTTCAGAGGTTGGCTGAATTTTTGGGAAATTGGATTTTTTTTAGTTTCTCAGTGTCAGTTGAAGTTTTAAAGGTGATAATTATTTTATTAAGAATATCTTTCCACAGTCTATGAATCATTTGGTTTTGGATGATTTAATAACTATGACTTGCCAGTTTTGCATCCTTATGTGAGCATAAATATGTTGATTGCTCAAATGTTATAATTCATATTGTTGCTTGTTTATTATTTTGTTCCATTTTAAGGAAATGCCAACTCCAGTCATTGCTATTGCTTATGATATTTTAACAGGAGAAACATGTAAGAGAAATTGTCTTGAAAGCAATGGGACAAGCAATCAGTAAAACAGTATCAATTGCGGAGGGTATAAAAGTTAGTGTGCTCTCTAAATTTGCATTTCAAAGTTGAAATTTCTCTCAATTCTTCTTATTGTCCTTTTGATAATATATACTCAAGTTGCACTTTTTTTAAAATGATAATACAGAGGAGGAATCCCCGTTTGCACCAGGATATTGTCATCAGTTCAGTGAGCATCACTGATGTTTGGGAACCTATGGAAGAGGGCCTCTTACCGTAAGTTTTCTAAGAATTGTTTTTCTCATGCATATCATTTTTACATGCCTTGGTTCCATTTTTTAGATATTTGAGTTGTAAAATCTGATGCAGTGTGGAACAGACTCGTCAAGTCTCAATGATCACAATAACTTTATCCTTTAGAGAGCTCAACAAAAATTCTCCTGGGTAAGTCGATGTTTTTATATTTGTTTTTGCCAAAATTTGGTCCTTCTCTTGCTTTCATTTTTTTTTCATGAATTGTGAAAGATCAAATCTTTGCTCAGTATGCTGCATTGAGGATGCTAATAATAACAGCTGCATTCCTTATAAGTTCATGATCTGATTTTGAATTCTTATGTGTACAAACAAATGCATATGGTGCTTGATGATTGACCTCTTTCTCATAGAGGTAGTCTTTAAATATTGCATGACATGAAAACTTCTATTCCTAGATACCAAGCTCCACAGTCAGTGGAACAACCGCCAAAGGAACAGTATCTGCAACAACAGCCCAGACAATTACGTGGATCATATAGTGCTGTTCGTGATGGTAAAGCGTCGAACTAATTATTGATTTACATGTATTGAAGCATGTTCAAGCCTAACAATTTATCGTTTTCTAATTTTAAGATTCATACGGTCGAGGGCGTGGTCGTGGTAGAGGGAGAGGGCGGAACTGGAACAGGGGTGGATATGGTTATGGAAACTATCAAGGAAATTATCAAGGGAATTACCAAGCAAACTATCAAGGTATAAACATTACAACTACCAAGTTATTAAAGCCTGTCGTGTTATTATCGTTATTGCTATTTTGGTCTTTTCACATTTATAATTGCAGATAGTGTGTATATATATATATAATTTTTTATTCCCCTTTCACACTTTAATTGATAGATAATGGTGCTTATTCAAATTGGGGTCGTGGTGGTGGGAGAGGCAGAAGTTGGGGTTATCGTGGTAAGTTTGCTGCTTAATGGCATATTCAAGCAATTGTTCATGAAAATTCATTGTCAGTTTATTTCACAGTATTTTAAATGCAAGTTTAGCTGTGCAATAGAATGTGGTCACTTTCTCAACACTTCAACTCCACACGGGTATAATTATGGACATACTTTATCCATTCAATTGATTTTTTGATATCTGGGCGCACTTCATCAAAATAACCCTGTTTATGTAAAGTCGATATGCTAACTTGAAGATTCACCTGCACATCATTAAAAGGTTGACATGTCAGTTTAAGGCTGTTAAATGTATGCATGTGTTACCTTTTGCAGGTTCAGGGTATGAAAGAGGCAGAGGTGGAGGGGGCAGAGGCTATGGCCGTGGTCGTGGAAGAATGGGGGGCCGTGGCAGGGGTGGCATCGGCAATCAGGGGTAAAATAGAGAATGAGTTCTCTTTTTGCTTTAGCTAAATGCTTGCCTTGGCCAGTGGGCTGAACTTTATCCTGATACTGTTTTTAAGTAAAAGCATGAAATGTGTCTTAGCATCAGCTGTTGGTTTGTCTTTAGTTTTCTCCATCATATGAATGTGGGCAAGGTTGTTCTGTTCATTTTTTTGCATTTAGCCAATAGCGAGGGGAAGCTTTTGATTTGATGTAATTTATTTTACCATTTTGGTTGCACTTATCATGTTCATATTCGGTTATCATATTTCTTTATTCCTTTACTATCGTCTCTCAGCTGATTTGAAATTATAAATTAGAATTGGCTGCAAATTCTCTTTAAACCCAGTCTGAGGCGTCTGAGATTATTTGTTTGGTGAGGCACAACGCAAACATTATGCCCCTCCAGTGAGGCTTTTATCTGTTTATGATACAGCAGTAATTAAAGTTTTTTGTCTAAATAGCAAAGAGCTGTCTGAATTGGAATAACGGGTTCTATGCTTGCCAAAATTTGTACCTGAGATGTTTTGAAGTACGAATCGGTTATTCTATTTATTGTTAATTTCATTCACCAGTTAAAGCGCAGAACATGTGCGTTGAGAATATATATGTATGCACGCAAGCGTGTACGTGTTTCTTGTTCATTTTACTTATTCATCTTTAATTTAGTGCGCAAGGCTTCTTTTGTAATACAACTCAGATGTATATGAATGACATTGTGATTCTCCTTTTTTACTACTATTGTTCTCTTCCCTCTTTATTTACATTTCTTTGTTTCATTCTCTTTTTTTTTGGTCGGTTTCAGTTGCTCTTATTTACTCTGGAAATGAAAAATAATTTTATAAGCTGGCCTTAAACAACCCATAATTAATCTAAACACTCCGATTTTATTTGAAACATTCTTTAGAAAGTTCATAAAGAGAAATTTTACTGAGTAGCTTGTGGCAGTGAAGTGCATAAGGAGCCAAAGAATAGCTCTGCTAAAATTGAAGAAAAGCCTCGTTTAAGAACCAAGCCTACTCTCCTGATGGACTATTGCAGGAGAGGATTGCTGCACATGGCAGAGGCTAATTTAAGACCATACAAAGAAAGAGACTTATCCCCAACTTTCTTATTCTCATGCGAGGAAAACTTTTCATTCTAATGACCGTCTCTCTTTTGATCCTCCCATAGAAGTTCATATACTATTAAAACTAATTAAATGAATATTAACTAATATTATATATAAATAATATATATTAATAATAATTAACATTAATAAAATAAAATATATGTATTCTGCTTGAAAACCAAATGATATATTGCTTGAAACATAATTTGATGCGATGAAAATGATAATCAAATAAGACATAAAAATTACATGTCTAATGATCATTCAGCAAGTATGGTGAAATTAATTTGAATCCATTTTTTGCAGTTGAATAAAAGAACATGAAGATTTATTTGGAGAATTTAAAAATGTAAATTTATGTGAAAATTTGTTAAATATGAGTTGGGATTTTTTTAAATTAAAAAAAAATTAAAAGAAATGTTGGCCAAACAGCTTTAAATTTACTCTTACCATTCAAATTGAAAAATTTCGTCGGCTATGCAATTGTTTAAAAAGACAAATTGCCAAATGTCAAATAAATAATAGAGAGACCCATCTCTCAAATGAGAGATACGAGTGTCTCAAGTGAAAGTCTCTTGGTGGAGACACATGTTGATGGCCTTGCTGTGGATGGTCTCCCTCTCGGGTTTTTTTGAAATTAGTGTGATTTTTAAAAAAAATTTACGGCTACGGTAAAAATATTTATATTTTGAGGTGCTAAAAACCGGCAAAAAGAAGTGTCGATATTTCACATTTGAAATGAAGTCTTTTTTTTTTTCAAATTTGCAAAACAGTGCTCCCAGCCACTCTTTTTTATATTGAATCTGCAAACTTTGCAGTCACTTTTTGTGACTGCCACTTCTTTCCGCCGGTTTCTAGCACCCCAAAAATACAAATATTTTTAGTGTAAACAAGCTACCGGCGCATATACTCTCTAAACCCTACTATTCACGCAATATCACCATCTAAAAAACATATCTAGCTTGTAGTGTGTGATGACAAGTGAAATGCACTGTAAGTTCCTGACGATTGCGAATACCTACAATAACAAGCAATAAACCGGCGGATTTCCGACAAGGAAGCCTCCGACGATCAAGTTAGAGATTTTGAGTAAAAGAGTAAGAGATTTTTTAGACAAAAAATTAAGTAACCTTTTTATACCTGTCTTTGCTCTTTTTATAGGTGGGTTTAACGCATTTTCAGGAGCTAATGGGAGGAGTTTTCCGTTTTTCCTGGCCACTAACCCATTATTGACGAATCTCGAGGGAACGTGGGTTAGTGGCGGTTGTTTGTTCAACGTGGTGGAGTTATTTTCGGGACTAACCTGTTGCCGGTCTATAGCTCGGCTATATGCTCCTAAGGAGTTTGGCTTTACGTCGGTTCGCCGGACTCTCTTTGGTCAAGGTGCTCGATTCATGTCGGACCGTTGAACCGGTCTGTCAGTCCGGTTGCTATCAGTGTGTATTTTTTAATGCAAATTAAATCTTCATTAATAATATAAAAATTACATGATTATACAATAAATAGACAACAGTTGGTTGGTATCAATTTAGCGATTTAAGATTCTAAAAAGTTCATGGAACCATATTATTTTATTGAATCTCAAAAACAAATATGCCTTTAATTTCCGTTTTAAGATTTTATGTAGTTGGATTACTCAGAAAAGCAACGTGAAGCATCATCTTGGATTCCTTCAATTAGAAGAATTCAGCCAATCACTTCACATTCAAATCTATTTGCTAAAACTTCAGAAATGATAATCCAATTTCCTATATAATTTTCTCACTACATCATTTGGCTTCTTACCCTACTAATTTCCCACTTTCCTTCTATATTCATTTAGTGGTGAAAGTTTTATCCATGTCTTCCGGTTGTTCATAGTTGTAAATTGATAGTTAATTTTTTTTATTAAAAAATGATATTATATATTACCTTCAAAATATAATATAAATATTATGGTTAATACATAAATTTTTTCTTAAACTATCAATATTTATCATATTTTTTCATGAACTAACTGCATGTTAGATTACCGTCTAAACTTGTTGAAAATTTCATATTATTACACAATAAAACAATTGTCAACTCACAATTGACTCATAAAAAATACGAGTCAAATAATAATAAAGGAATAATTTGATATTTTTAAAAATTTTATAAGGTTAATTTAATATTTTAAATACCATAGGATGTATTTTTTATATTTTAAACAAGTTCAAATAGCTAATTTGATATTTTAAATAAGTTCAATAGAATAATTTAACATATAATTAATTTACAGAAA
Organism: Excoecaria agallocha; assembly: GCA_037975025.1. Lineage (NCBI taxonomy): Eukaryota > Viridiplantae > Streptophyta > Magnoliopsida > Malpighiales > Euphorbiaceae > Excoecaria > Excoecaria agallocha. The sequence goes on along the minus strand of CM075807.1, from coordinate 50,168,089 downwards.
AAACCTGATAAATAATAATAATTTATACGAAAATTTATATATTATCTCTAAATATTACATTGGTGTTAAATGTGTTGTTAGATAAATAATTTTGACAAAAAAAATAAAGTCCCTTAGATAAATAATAATAAAAAGGTTGATGCCAGTCTGCCAGACATGATGATGGAGATATTAATCACCCAGCCTTGACTTGAGGACATTGAAAAGAAGATGCAACCAGCCAACTAACCAATACAAATCCCACTTGCTGACACCTTTCACTTTGCAAGGTTATAAAATTATTAGCCATCCATTTTTTTTTCTTTTTCTTTTAAGACTAAACAGGTTCTTAATTCTTATAATGTAAAATTTCCTTCAAGATTCAGTATAAATAAATTATTTTTAATAATGTATTGTCTCCTATATATGATTTTATTTGTCTATCGCGAGCGGAGATTGATTTTATAAATAAATATCAGAACAGCAAAAACGAAATTAAATAAATTAAAAAAAAAAAAAAAGAACATAGCCGGAAACATGGACCAGGTTCAGTTTTGCTCATGTGATATATATTTGGACCCCACTGCCCTAAACATCAAACTGATCTTTTTCAATTCTTTGAGATTAGTGAGAATAATGGAAAATGGAAACTCGAAAAGAAGCAAAGCAAAACCAGAGAACTGTAAGGATGTTTTCCATGTTATTCACAAAGTTCCTGCTGGTGATGGTCCTTATGTTCGTGCCAAGGTTGCTCAGGTTTTCTTTCTTAATTATCCTCGCCCACTATCTCTTTCATTGTACTTCTACGATTTATATCTTTACTACAATCCATTCCTCCATAACTTCTGTAAATACTTGTTTTCTTTCTGCTACTGAGCTCTGATCTCCGACTACTTTCCATTTCTTCTGTAATACAATATGCCTTCCATTAATTCAGAATTTAATGTTTATACCTATTCAATTTATTCTCTTGTAATTATTTTTCTACTTAGTTACTAATTATTTTTCTTCCTTCAACAAATAAGTGGAAATATATATATATATATATATATATATATATATATAGTATTGGCCTTTTACACTTCTTTTTAAGGGTCAAAAACCCTAATTCAGACATTATCGTCGGTCTGAATCTAATTCAATTTACAAACTTATCAAACGTAAATTTTGATTATATATGCGTCCTAATTCAGATATTATTGTCAATTTAGATCTAATTCAACTTACAAACTTATCGAATATAAATTTTAATTGTTTATGCTGCGTGTTTGAATACGATGACAATGACGATAATTTAAATATAAATTTCTGATCGAGATTTTATATATTTAATGTCAAATATTTGATTTTTTTTATTAATTGTACAAAATATTTACATTATTTATTATACTTATAAAATAGGCAACTGTATATACTTTATCTAAAAATAAATTATTGTTAGGATTTGTATAATAAATTAATAATTTATTCGTGAAATACCGCATAACTAAAAATCAAATCACTGTAAATTTCATTCGAAAAGGTCATTGGACGGTGGTTACTTAATCAATCAATCTTGAAATTGTCTACTCCTCCTATACATAGATTCTAACATATCCTCACGAATCGATCAATCATTTCTTCAAACTGTATACATGTTATTACATTCAGCATTTTCTTTATTCTGTTATTATTGCTTGATAATTATTGAAAATGAATTCAGCTGGTAGAAAAGGACTTAGAAGGATCGATAGTATGGTTTTGGAAGGCAATAAACGCAGGAGACAGGGTAGATAGTGCCCTAAAAGATATGGCAGTGGTGATGAAGCAACTTGATCGAACCCAAGAAGCCATTGAAGCTATCAAATCTTTTAGAGGCCGTTGCTCTAAGCAAGCCCAAGAATCTCTTGATAATGTCCTCATTGACCTGTACAAGGTATGAATTTCTCTTCTTTTTTTTTTTCGTAAAAATACGTACATACTTCCATTTCGTATAAAGCATTCGATTGGTTTTTGCAGAAATGTGGGAAAGTAGAGGAGCAGATAGATTTGATAAGGAGAAAATTGAGACTAATATACCAAGGAGAGGCTTTCAATGGCAAACCTACTAAAACTGCACGCTCTCATGGCAAGAAATTCCAAGTCTCTGTCAAGCAAGAAACTTCAAGATTACTGGTAGACTTCAGCATTTCCTAACAATTTTGCTTAAATGCGTACTACCACATAGATAATTTAATATTTTTTGAACTAAATACACTTATAATAATGACAGGGAAACTTGGGTTGGGCCTACATGCAGAAATCAAACTTTGTGGCAGCAGAGGGGGTGTATCAGAAAGCACAGATGATAGATCCGGATGCGAACAAGGCCTGCAATTTGGGCTTTTGTCTGATAAAACAGGGCCGATACGAGGAGGCCCGTTCGGTTCTGCAAACTTTGTTGGAAGGTAGACTGGCAGGGTCAGATGATAGCAGACCAAGAAAAAGGGCAGAAGAATTGTTAATGGAAATAGAAGCAAAGCTGCCTCAGCCGGATTTGAAGGACATATTGGCCATTGAGATAGATGATGATGAGCTCGTGAAGGGGCTTGAACAATTGATGGATGCATGGGCTCCTTCAAGATCTAAAAGGCTTCCAATCTTCGAACAAATTTCCTCATTTAGAGATCAGATAACTTGCTAATTAAAACTTGCGTGTGTGTGTGAGAGAGAGAGAGAGAGATTAGCTGTTTTTAGCTTTATGATTGATTGTGTATATAGGAATAAGATAGCCTTTTATATAAGTTTTATGTATAATTTCAGGCTTTTATTTGGAATTTCACAATATATATAAATAATTAGCATTTTGTCCGTCCGGCCCTTAAATTTAATGTTATCCCAAAACAAAATAAATAAATAAATAGCTCCAATAGTAAAAGTAATCCCAATATATTTTTTTTCCTCCATACTTTTTCCGCCATTGATGAACGAAGAGCTATCTTCTTCACCCTTCCCCTTTGTTTTCAAGAATCTGAAAGTGCTATTCCGTGATAAGCTAATAAAAGATGATAAATATATATATGAAATTCAGGATTATTTGTCAATGTAGGATGTTTAAATATGCGTTGAAAATTCATTAATTTGTAGATATATTTTTCATTTCTTTCTCATGACATTTTTTTTTCTTTTTGAACTTTTCATTTCTCTACTTCAATGGGGATAAAAATGAAATAAGATTATCCTAGAAATTATGCACGTATTATAAATTTCAACTTCAATTGGAGGAAACACAGTAAGATTAGGAAAAAGGACGAGAAACAAGTTGCCATTTCACCGCCACGACGGCTGACGGTCCCTTTCTGCCACCCACGTTTTGCAGCACTGATTGCTCTTTTTAGAGGCATGGGCCTTAAGCTAACAAAATCAACCAGCTCCCTCATCCGTTTTTGGTGCCTACTTCCACCACTACCAGAGTATGTACTCAACTAGGACTTTGCGCATGTGCTTCCATGGGAAATTTTTTTCAAATAATTTTTTTTAAAAAAAAAATTAAAAATACGGTGCTTGTCAGAAAATATTTAGAGAAAGTTTATTTGGCTATCGAAATAAATTTAAAAAGCATAATTCCACAAATATAAATCAAATAGATTATTTTAAATACTTATTGTAAGTTAATAAACAGATATGTGGGTTTGAAAAATTGGAAACAAGACTGATATGATGTCTGATGTATTTTTTATTAGTGATTAAAACATACGTACTAATGGACTGTTAGTAAAGATTAATCTATTACTTTTTCCATTGATTTATATACAACTTTTTTAATAAAAATTTAAATTATATTTATAATAAAAATTAATTATATTTGATAATTCAGTTAAATCATATAATTTAACATTAAATTTAGATCTAATTAAAAGACGAAAAAATATCTAATATTAAGGTATACGAAATGAATTGAAAATTTTTATAATAAACAAAGTAAATGTAGAAAGTTGGTAGATTTGGGAAAGGATTCGACGCACCCATCATTATTATTCTCTGGCGAAGATATACAATATAACAATGTATAAGGAAAGTATCAATTGTATGCTACTGAGGAAAAGCAACTCAATTTGCTACTCTTCACATTTATATTCAATCCAACTATACATATCACTGTGCGTTAAGGAAAAGTAACATGACCACTCTCATCACTGCCACAGGCAACAATTGTTTTTATTTTCCTTTCTGGATGATGCAGCGTTCTCAGGGATTGTCGGATCAAGTTAGATAATGCAGCGTCGGACTACTGTATTTTCAGACCGACTAAAGACCATGCCATTCTGATATAACACAGCAAAACGCTATATTTTTGTAAAAAAAAAACTTCAATCCCTCTAAATATTCTCTAATAAACACCATTTTTTTTTATTTAAAAAAAATTTCTGTGCTTCGATGGTGGTCAAACCACAGTGGCGGCATTAACATACTTCGATCACCTCAACTTATTCGCCTTTTTGGAAATGGGTAGCTGAAAGAGCGGCCGTAGTAGGAGAATTTGGGATCCTTAAGGCTTTAGAGTAAATTTTTGAGTAAGAAAAACCCATAGAGAGAGAGATTGAGATCACAGAGAAGACGCGGGGTGGGAAGGGAAAATGAAAGTGAAAGAGATGTGGCACTTTATTCTTTTATGTTTTTTTTAAATGAATGCCATGTGGCATTTTTTTATTTGTTGGTCATATGAGTTTGGACACCACGCGTCATTTGATTTAGTATAGCATGTCTGATAAGGGTATATTGCATGTGCTTTACTTGAGTTTAGTTTACCGTCCGTTTGGACGGTTTGATGACGATAGTTTCTGATTTATTAATATATACTATAATATAATTTTAATCACATGATATAGTATGTAATTTTATAATATTTTTTATTTAATTTAATTTTATCATATTATTTTGTACAATTTTATTATAAAAATAATATAATTATCCTTTCATTTTAAAAAATATAAATATTTTTACAATTATAAATATTTTAAGATACTTTTTTATTTTTTATCAAAAAATAATATTAATATTTCTAAAATAATGAGATAAATATTTATTTAATAATATTAACTTAAAAATTTAATAGATAATTCAAATACATCATAATATAAATAAGTCTATTATCATAATAAATGTCATAATAAACATTAGGTTCATAATATTTAAACATGCTAAATTTAAGTTTTAAATTATTGTACATATCATGCTAATAAATATTAGATGTATTGGCTATAAAAAATTAATTATACAGTAAAAAAATAAAAGTTATAAGATTAAAATAGTAAAAGTAAATTTAAAAAATCATAAAAAATATTTAAATTGATAATTTTTAAAATTAGATAAATTCATTATTTAAAAATCATGAATCAAAATCATAGAATACAATACCATAAAAAAAATATCATGCTCCCAAATGTGATTGTGCAGAGAATAAAACATTAATATATTAAACTATTCCACCAAATAAAACACCCTAAGTTTGATATGATTAAGCCACGAAACTGATTTGATTTGTTACCCATTAAAAAGTAGTGTTAGACTAAGGATGGCTGCCATTCTGATAATCTTTCTACTCCTAGAGGCAGTCTTTCTAAGGAGTTTGATTGTGTTGTTTTCAAGCATGTTAAAAGAGATGTCAATAGAGTTGCCCATCACCTGCCTGCTTGCAGCTTCTCTCTTTCTGAGGAAGTAGTTCTTGTGGAGGGTGTCCCTCCCTTTGGACGATGTAGTTTCCGTTTCCTCATCTCTTCTTGAATGAAGTTCAAGTTTTCATCAAAATAATGTAGTAATTTGTATGGGCTGAAGCTAAGCGAGGGCTGGGTTCTGTATGGGCCGAGGCATCCAAGTTTGGTCTTGTTTCAATTCTAATATGATATCATCTACTTACCCCAGTTTCCAAATCCAACTTCCAACGCTCCTCCGAATCACCAATTTTTGGGAATTGTCAATCTATAAAATCCATTTTACCAATTCTCCTGCTAGTGCTAACTAGTAGTAACGCATAATCCACCTCCCTAACCGGCAGAATTTCCACGAAAATGGAGGGATCAAAGGACCCAAAAATCATTGAAGATAAAGACCAGATGAGAAATTGGTCAAGAGCTATGAGGTCTCAGGGGAAAACCATTGCCTTTGTGCCCACCATGGGTTACCTCCATCAAGGCCACTTAGCACTTGTCAATGAAGCTCGTAGCCACGCCAATTTAGTTGTTGTATCAATCTATGTGAACCCAGGTCAGTTCTCCCCATCTGAGGATCTTTCCACATACCCATCTGATTTTCATGGGGATTTGCTCAAGCTCGTGTCTGTTCCTGGTGGTGTTGATGTTGTTTTCCATCCCCACAATCTTTATGATTATAAAATTGATGATACGAACAGAAAACTCAGTGTTCATTCCAAGAATTTAGAAGGGGAAAAGGTGGTGTCTTGTGTGGAGGAAAAGGGGCTGCGGCATGAAACATGGGTGAGAGTGGAGAAGCTGGAGAAGGGTTTATGTGGGAAAAGTAGACCTGTGTTCTTTAGAGGGGTTGCGACTGTTGTCACCAAGTTGTTTAATATAGTGGAGCCTGATTTTGCTCTGTTTGGAAAGAAGGATTACCAGCAGTGGAGAATCATTCAGCGAATGGTGAGAATTGAAAGTCTTATATCTCTTCTTTCATGACCTTTTGATTTTGGTTTGGTTTGAATAAGAAAAAGAAAGTGGTAGTGTAAAGGAGGATTTGTACTTCAGATGATTGTTCAAGTCCCTTTCTTTGTAGGTTCTATTGTTCAATATTTTCAATTTATTTGGTGATGATGCAGTTTAAAGGATTTAAGTTATGGGTTTAGGATAACAATTGCTTCAGGATATTTTGCTTCGGTTTGTTAATCTGTTTATGCATTGATGGACTCATTGATTAATTGGATTATGCTATACAGGTTCGAGACCTTGATTTTTCCATAAGAATAATTGGTTCAGAAATAGTGCGCAATAGTGATGGTCTTGCAATGAGTTCGCGCAATGTTCACCTTTCTGCTGAAGAGAGGGAAAAGGTTCTCCCTATCATCCATGTGACTTTGAATTTTAAATTCCAGTGGAAATTGCTACTTTGGTCCCCTTTTGTTTCTCAGTTTATGATATTAAGAAAATGACAGCTTCAGATTTCTTTATAATTACTACAGACTGTAGGTCTATTATTCAGAGGTTAAAATGTGCATCAATTCTCATTGCTTCATTAATAAAAAGCAGAAAAACACCATTTGCACCTATGTGTAGAAGCTCCATTATCACCATATGCATCTTATTTAAATTAACTGGATTGTTGCATCCTATCCTTTGAAAAGAAAATGTTCTTGCCAATAAAAAAAAAAGTTACAGGGCAAATTGTCTTAAATCTCGCCGCTGTAGATGAAATTTTATTTCGTTGTCTGTGCTTCCTGCAGGCTCTGTCTATAAACATGTCCTTGTCGAAAGCCAAATCATGTGCAGAAGATGGCCAAGTAAATTGCAGAATATTGAGGGACTTGGTCATCCAGACAATAAAAGAAGCTGGAGGAAAGATTGATTATGCAGAGGTGAGGAGAATCTTCCTTCTCTAACTTCTTGTGTTTTGGATTTATGTTTTTCAAGCTATGTCGATCGCTTGTTTACTTGATCACTTCAGAATTAAGTTTTCCGTACTTATTGAGATTAGAACACAATATAGGCTGGAAATGTACCTACTTTCCATTTGCCAACGATGGATGGCTTCATCTGGCAAGAACTTACTTGGAAGGTTTACTAGGATGCTTAGTTGATACTGGTGCTTTTCATATTTTTTATCCCCAATGTTCTAACATTAGTTGAAGAGCCTATTGGTCAATCCACATTCTTCTTGAATTGAATAAGACCGATAGGGATCAGGAAATCAGGATATTAGACTTTAAAATCCTCCATGATGCCCTCTGTTTCTCCACTGATGGGAGGAATTTATGTGTCAATTGGCTGTGTAAGCAAGAAACGCGAATTGCTTGAACTTTACTGGAACAATATGTTGGAGAATTGTTGCTTCTTCTAACAATATTTCCAACAATGTAGAAAAAAACAACGCAATGGTTGGATGCAGATAGTAGGAACCTAGGCATCTGTATCGGTAAACTTCTAAAAGTTTAAGTCAATGTTTTCTAACTGTATTGCTTATTTCTACTAGATTGTGGACCAAGAAAGCTTGGAGTCCATGGAAGAGATCAAGAATCCTGTTGTATTCTGTGTTGCTGCTTGGTTTGGAAAGGTCAGGCTGATTGATAATGTTGAAATCAGCATATGAATGATTCTTTTATACTGCAAAATTTCACTTATTTGTGGTGAGTTTTGATTCTTTTTTGGATCTAGAAATGTGATTTAGGTGGTTGAGAAAACCATGTTCACTGGGAAATTCATTTTTTGTCATGTCCACTCCGAGACATATGTTACCCACTTAATATCAGAGATACGAGAATGAAAGTTATATGGCTCTGTGTTAAAATGCGTCCTTATATATATGATATAGTAATTTAATACCAGAAATGGATTTTTTTTTGTCCCACCCCCCCAAGAAGAATCAACAGTAATTTAAGCTCAGTAATTGCAAATAGAGAGAGCAAGCAAATATTTTACATTTCATAATTATAGTTAGATTAAAATATCTTATTTAGTAAATATTTAGTGAATTGGGTATAACTAATAAAAAGAACTTCAAAAATAAAAATAGAACATTTCCCTAAAAGTTAAAAAACTAAGTAAAAATTCTTAATTAATTTAATTGCCATATTCACATGCATTTTAAAATGATAATTATTTATACTCTTATTACTAAGGTCATTTTGTAAAATTAAATTATAACTAGGAGTGTGCAAAAACTGAACCGATCCGATCAATCTAACCAACTCGAACCGAACTGATCAATTCGGGTGGGGTTAATAGAATCGGTTTGGTTTTTGATATTATGTATATTTCGGATCGGGCAAAAACCCGACTAACCCGAACCTGACCGAACAATCCAATTTTTAAATATATAAATAAAAAAATTAATCTCTATACAATATTAATTAATATATAATATATATTTAATGTAATTTTGAAATTATTAGTTTGTTATATTTTTAAAATATTTTTATGGTATTTAATATTATTTATTTGTATTAATTTAAAATTTTAATTTAAATATGTAAATTAAAAAATAAAATTCGGATTAATCTGTTTATTCGGATCAGAGCCCAAAAAAAAAGGAGTTAATCGGATAGGGATTCGATATTTATATAGGATAGATTCGGATGAAGGAAATATAAAAATTTCAGATTTCGGATTAATCGGTTTCGAATCGGATTCACCCGAACCCAACCAATGCACACCCCTAATTATAACATAAGGGAAATTTAGTCTAAAAAAAATTTCCCCTCGATATACTCATGCGTATTAGGTAGTATAGTATAGATAATATACTTTTTTTCTGAAATAAATTTATTCCATCGTTGTACTGAGGTAGAGGGTAGTTAAATTAGATCAGAATATTGTGCAATTAAATTTTTTACAATCCAAAATATTGGCCATTACATTGTAATTAAATATTCAGATGTTAGAATACCATACGTTACTATCAGAATATTAATTATTCAGATGTTAGAATACTATACGTTACTATCAGAATATTATAAGGCATCAAATTCACAACTAGTCACTTTTGGTATCGAGTTGCTTTGATGTAACAACTCTTTGCTGGCATTTTCCACGTACTGTTTGGTATGGATAGGCAAACGGGCTTTCTAGGTTGTTTCGTTCTATCAGCTTCAAAAGTAAAATTTGGCATCTTAAGGTACAAGAAATCCCATTTGCCAACCATCAAACGAGGATGACACTTTATTAATGATGATCAATCCCACTTTTTTTCATTCTTACGCTAAGCAATCATAATAAAACTTCACTAAAACGATGAACCATAAAACGGAAATGTGTCCAAATTTGCATATGACCATTCAAGAAAGCTCAAGTTCATTCGTATTGAAGTACCTCGAGAAGCAAAACTAAAGCGATGCATTAACCTCAACATGTGAACTGCAGTCTACAGGCAGCATCTGCCATGTCACCACTTAGTTCCAGTCCTACAGGGTGTACTATGTAATTCAACTATTTATCAACACAACAGAGTGCAATAAATCATAACAACGAATGAAAAACTTCCACACATCAAGAAACTCACTAGTACAAATGAATTCAAAAATACAAACTATACATGCACGGTCTTCATTATATGGACTATAGCAGAGAATGCAGTAACCAAAAAAAGTATACCAAATCATCATCAGCGGAACTAGTGACATTTGAAGCCACCACAAACAGACAATACAATGATCAAAATCAAGGCGATCAAGATGCCCAGCACTATCAGCTTAATTTTCATGTTCTGGAACCACATTTTCCGCCTCATCTTGGTTCCCTGCTGTCTGAAATCTTGCGCCTGTATTCACACAACATTGCAAACACATTGTATCAGTAAATGGAAGGAAGACATGCGCCATTCTTAATAAACATAATCTTCAGTGGATAGTTGCTAATTAATCCTCTTTAGTTAGAGAACTGATGAAAGGAGAGAGGCAAGAGTCCCATGAGCAAATCCCTAAATGGACCAAGATACTAGTCCCAGAGGGATTCTGCCAAAACAATGGGATAAGACGGCCCTCCCTTGCCCACTACTCTTAAAATGGGAGATAAGAAGCCATTGTTTCGGTAACATGATTAAATTCCCAAGTTGGAATTATATTAGATATAGTTGCAAAAGATTTTGGGGAATAAGCCAAATGATCAATCCACTTACCTGAGAGTGAAGATTCTCAGTTTTGTCGACCAGAAGTTCAATTTTCTCTCCGCGGTCAAGAACCTGCAGAATGAAATTAAACTAGTCAAACTTCCGAATCACAAACTTTCATATTCCATAACTGGGATAATAATACACACAGAATCTCACATAAACCTGAAAAATAACTTTTTGTAGTTAATACTAAAAATTGTATCATATGACATCAATGTCTTACCTTTTCTATGTTTTCCATCATAACTCCTTTCACTTCTGAAACTTGAGCTTTCACTTTAGCAAGCTTGCTGATCTCCTCAGGATGATCAACACAGTATTGCATCTGCTCCTTCAACTTCGGCCTACACAAGTGAACAAATTCATGAGATCAGTGTGACTCACATCATAAAAGGTATAACCTTCAATCCATATATTAATATACAAAAGGAGTTACCCGAATTCCTTGTTCAGACTATTAGCCGTGGCTGTTGCTGCTTTTCCTCCTCCATACTTCTTGGTGAAATCCTCCTTGATTCTCTCAAGGAAGGCAATGGGAACTTGTCGACCCACAGACTCAACTGCAACTACACAATAAGCTGCAAAAGAATTTGCATGATAAGGTGAGTTCAACCTAGAAAATGGGGGTTATCGCACATAGAAGATGATTCAAATTTGGAAATCCTATTCAAATAAGACAAAAAAGTCGAACCTGCTGGTCTCATTTCATCAACTAATATTTATGAATTGATACTAATGAGGAGCTCTGGTGTGGTGGTATAGTATTTACTCTTATAAGACATAACACATAGGATACATAATTTGAAAGAAGTTGAAAAAGTAATGGGTAAATGGTTATAATTAATACATGGCAATACTCTATTGGCTTGGTCCATGAACAACTCAGAAAGAAACACCAGGCAAGAATTTTCCTATCATTTATCAATAATTAATGACACTAAAAAAACTGGAAAAAAAATGTCACTATCTACACTCCCAACTGATGATCTCGTGGTATGCACATGGAGGCTTTTAATCAGACTCAATATTTTAAGCAAGGTTGTCAATGATTAATGGCATTTGGCTCTAGCCAGAAACTCAAAATTGTCTTGGATGTCCATTCCCATCCTATGACTGCCAAACCATTTGTCTTACGGAAACCTCTACAAGATTGATAATGAACTTGCTATACGCATCTTGCACATCTTGACATGTAGTTCTCATAGCCCAATTTAGATAAGAATTCATATAATTAACTAGGCAAGAAAAATATATCAGTAGTACTAGCCCAATCTCCAACACAATATCTACCCACCCATTGCACGATAGACACCAAATTTTAAAAAAATCAAGAAAATACATTTTCTGAGAACATCCACATATGTTAAACCGTTAATTATCAACAGTCGCGTATACAGATGCCATGTGGATTGCAAACAATTCAGAACTAGATTATGAAAGTTGAAAATTTTTTACTATATGTGCCAAATTAATTTAATTTTAAGATATTTGGCAACTGTGCCCTGATTTAGCCACCTCATGACTTCATTTAATGCTTTATCTAATAGTAAAATTCAATTGAGAAACCTGAATTACTTCTATTTAATATTTACCAAATTTATCAAATCTGCATTAACTAAAGCCTAAATGAAGACTGAATAACAGTCATAAAAAAAAATAATAAGGGGACAATTTCTTTTTGTGAACAAAACAATCAAGTGAATCAAACAAATCATGGAAAATGCTAACCACAGCTCTTAAAGTTCATCGCCATAGAAATCAAGTTCCATAATCTAAAATCAAAGATTGCTAGGACTCATGCCTTCCAACTCTATAAGTTGAAGATGGGTTGTACTCCACATTCTGCCATCCAAAAGCTACAATATATTTTCCTAATCCAGAAAGCTCCTCTTACTGTCATCAATTTTCATTTTATTTTCAAAGTTTTCAGTACCCTAAGAAAATAACTCAGGCCAAAGACAGCCTGAATTAAAGAGAGTAAGGCAACTACAAATTCTTCCCAAGTCTTCCACTTATCAAGATAAAACAAATTGTATAACGTGGTACAAAAGATAAACCACCAACGTACTGGACTTACAATTTTATTCACATTTTTATTAGTCTTTTTTTTAAAAAAAAAAAAAAAGTAAATGGCAATTAGGCATCGAAGTCTATTATATTCACACAGACGATCAGTGTCAAACTTCACTTCATGAACAAAATACTACTCATGTCTCGAGCCCTGTGCCGATCTGATCCAACAACTAAAGCATTAATAAGATGCGTACGAGTTCTTGAACATTTCAGCAGCGCAAAGTGACCAGATGAAGATCACGACGCACAGATAAAAACTCGATATAAGATATACTACCTAGGATGCATAAATAAAACGGAACTAAATCGCAAAAACAAAAGACTCTGTACAACAAAATCAAAAGCCCCAAAACAAGTGTTAGCACTGTCGCTCGATATCATCCAAAACACACGCAAGAAGACAGATCAAAGCATAGATGATGGATCATAAAAAGGAACAAATAGATCAGATCACAAAAAGTGCTTAAACAAGCAAATCGGATAAAAACAGGAAGAGAAAGAAGAGAATAGGAGATATACTGAAGCCGTTGTCAACGAGGTAGTTGAAGGTGTGGCCATCGCAGTTATAGGTGAACTTATTGTTGGTAGCCGGAAGTTTCTGAAGGCACTGAGCAGCTATGCTGGTGAAGTTGCCGGTAAACTCAGTGTAATCGGCCAGAATCACCGTCCCTCTCGCCAAAAAGCTGTAGATCAACGATTGCTGCCCCATCCAGTCTCTACTGCCACAACAATAGTAAACCCTAACCCCAGAGGAGAGAGAGAGAGAGATGGGGGAAGTGATTAGGACTTTGTTGCAGCGGAGCAGAAATGAATTTGAAGAAATGAGTGATTTTAATGTGGGTAGAGAGAGAGAGAGAGTTTTCTTGTCCTTTTCGCTTAGATTGGAGGCAAGGTACCGTGGAGTAGCGTTTGTATTGGTTAGCTACCCTCCAATTTCATAGATAATAACGGAAATGCCACGCAGTCTTGATTTGAAAATTTGAATTTTTATGTTTTCTAGATTTCAAATCAGTTCCAGCTGTTTTGATCCGTAAATGAAAGTTCCAATTTCCTTGTTCTATAAGATAATGCTATCGCCACTCACCTTTGGACCTTCAACAGCCTTCCTCTATAATTAGTTCAATAATAACCTACCATTTTTTTTTTCACTAGGTAGCCTAAACAAGGAGACGCTGATAAAAAAAATATTTTAAATTATATCATATTCAAATTAATTTTTATTTAAAATATTTTTAAATATAATTATAAAAATTTTTCGTAATAAAATTTTACTGTATTTAAAAGAACTCGTATCATTTTTATTTACAAATAATTGTTTATTTTTTAAAAATATTAAATATTCATTTATTATTTTATTATTTTACTAATTTAATTTTTTTTAAAAGATGATTAATTTATTAATTATATTTTTAAAATTAAAATAATATTTATTGTATTTTATAAAATAGACACTTATATCACAAAACTTTATAAATTACTACAGGTCGCATTATGATAAACACAATGAGTATTAAAAATTAATGAGACAGTTAATGCATATGTCAGCACTGCAATATAATTTACCCCTCTTTCTTCTAAGTATTATATTTTCTAAGTTCATTCCTTTCTATATTTGATGATTAGGGGTATTCACAGGACAGGGTTGGAATGAATCCGACCCAAATTCAAATAATTCAAAATTCAAATTTTTTTTCTATATTTCAATTCTATTATATCCTATGATTAATTCGGATCCTTATTCAAATAACCTGCATAATTTTAAATTCCGTCCGAATAATTTGAATTTATTTTTTAATTTTAAATTTATTTTTCTTTTTATTTTAAATTATTTAAAAGGGGATTCGGGTATGGCTGACCCGATCCAAACTTGCCCGATTATTAACTGTAAGGGTGCTCAAAAATGGGCGAATAGTAAATCTCCTTTGGTTAACTGATTACACACACGGAGTGCCTTTAAAGTTAATGTTTATGGTCAACATGACAAATCCGGTGACTGGAATGATGTTGGGTCCATCAGGATCCTAATTATATTTGACATAAATTTCATAATATTGCTTTATTTTTGCGGACTTTTATGTTCGGAATTATGTTTCCTAATTTTTGTTTTGAGATAAGATATTTGTGTCTTCTTTTGGATTTATTGGACTCTATAATAAATGTGTTTATTTTGATTTTGGATATTATAGTGGCTTATAATTTTTATGATGAATATGTTTATTTTAAAATTATTTGCCATACAATATTTAATGAGTAGAATAATTACTTGATTATTAAGTTAAGGCTAATTATCTTACACATATAATATCCTCAATTAAGTTAGAGAACTTAATTTCCAATAAATCAAATTTACTATGCATGAAATTTTAATATGTAAGATTAGACATTAGAACTTAGAGGGTAATTAGATATTGATAGTAACTTTTTCGATTTTAAACCTAATAGATAACTTTATTAGATTCTAATTTCAGATGCATAATAAATAGCATTTATTGTCATATTCTTCTTAATAAATGCAACAAATGTTCTATTTTTTTATCAAATGATCTAAATGGCTTCCAAATCGATAGTCGCTGAATTGAACAAAGGTATGAACTTGAATGGTAACAACTGGGAAATCTGAAGTATGAAAATTTAGTATGTACTTGAAGAGTAAGAGGCTCTGGAAACCTTAATTTCAGTAATGATTGAACCTGAGGATGGCACTTCTGCTCAGCATAAGCAAGATCAAGCAACTTATGCAGCATGGAAAAAAAAGAACTCTATTGCTCTTATCATCCTCCTAAGTGCGATGAAAGATGATATCACCATACAGTTTTGCTCATATCAGAATGCAATGGATCTATGGATCGCATTGCAGGAGAAGTTTGGAGGAGTGTCTCTAACTAGACTCCGATCTTTAATGATCAAATTTGATACATATCAGAAGAGGCATGATTATTCAATGCGAAAATATCTCTGAGAGATGGAGAATATGATTTGCAAGCTTAGTGATGCAAGTCATAAGTTGACTGACGAGCAACAGGTTCAGGCAGTCATTCGATCTTTACCAAGGAGTTGGGAGCACATGAAAATGCAACTAACTCATATGGATAGCATTAAGACATTTAAGGATGTTACTTGACATTTAGAGCTGGAAGAAGATCGTTTAGCATCGATCAAGGTCAATGCTGAAGTACATATGGCACACTCCAGTTCTGGTAAGAAAAGGTCAAACCAGAACAAGAATAGAAGCTTTCATGGAAAAGGCAAAGAAAGAGCTCAAGAGCCTAAAAAGCAAAAAGTTAAGCAAAACATAAAGGGGTCCAAAGGCAAAAAGAAAGTGAAAATTTTTAGGGTGAAGTGCTTCAACTGTCAACAGAAGGGACATTATGCGAAAGATTGTACTGTGCCCAAACAGGTACACTATTCTGACTCAAGAGTGAGTGAAATTTGTGTATTAAGTTTTGTATTTTTAACTAAACTTCATCCTTTATGGGTGGTTGATTCAAGAGCAACGGACCATGTGACAGGGGATCGAGATGCCTTTGTCAAGTTTCGACGAGTAACTGCTGGAGCAAAATGAATTTATATAGGCAACAATACCAGAGTGGCAGTCCTAGGAGTTGGTACATGTACACTAGTCTTGCGTGAAGGTCAAACTCTACTCCTACACAATGTGCATTATGCTCCTCTTAGTTTCTGTTTTAACTTTAATGAAACTTGGATTTGTTTTGCATTTTAAGGATGATAAGGTTGATCTGTTTTTGGATTATATTTTTTATGGTTCTGATTTTGTTTTGGACAATTTTATAATTATGGATGTTGATCCTAATTATTATAATAAAACTAATTTTTCTTTAGTATCTTATTCTTCAAATACGTATGAGGATAATGTAAAATTATGGCATGCTAGATTAAACCATATCGGGCAAGATCAAATGCATCGGTTAGCTAAAATAGGTATGTCAGGTGATTTAAATGAGATTGAATTACCTATATGTGAGCATTGTTTACAAGGAAAATTAGTTAAAAAACCATTCAGAAAAGGAACCCAAGCCTCAATTCCTTTGTAATTAATTCATGCAGATGTTTGTGGTCTAATGAATTTTAGGGCAAGACATGGGACCTATTATTTCATCACTTTTATAGATAACTATACTAGGTATGATCATGTCTATTTGATTTCTCACAAGTCTGAAGCATTGAGTTGCTTTAAAACTTTTATGAATCTTGTTGAGAATCAATTAGATAAGAAAATTAAAGCTTTAAGAACCGACCTTGATCGAGAATATCTTTCTAATAAATTTAAAGCTTTATGTGATGAAAAAATGATAGAGCATCAATTGTCTATTTTTTGAACTCCACAACAAAATGGTGTTGCGAAAAGGCGAAATAGAACCCTTTTAGACATGGTACGTTTGATGATGGTTCAAGAAAATTTGCCTATCTTCTATTGGGGAGATGCTTTGTTAACGACCACATATGTTCTAAACCGTGTGCCCTCTAAATCTGTTGCTTTCACTCCCTATAAGTTGTGGACTGGTCGACAACCCAACCTAAGTTATTTACACCATTGGGATTGTGCTACTTATGTCCATGATACCTCGAATAAATTTGATAAATTAGGACCAAGAGGTAAAAAGAATATTTTTGTGAGATATTTTGATGTATTAAAAGGATACGTATACGTGGGTGAGCAAACAAATGGCTCGGTAACAAAATTTGAAGCACGAGATGTCATATTTTTGGAAAATGAGTTTTCGAAGTTGGGCAAAGTAAGTCAATACTTTACTTTTTATGAAACTCAATAAGATGAACTACCCGTATCTCTCCATCCAAGTGGGAGAAATTTTAATGAAGAAGGTTAATACTCTCTTCTCAACGATCTGGATGTTTGGGATCTGTTCTCCAGTAGGAGGATGAGCATGCCTAACTCCATTAGGAGTATGCATATTCAGGATCTTAATTTGAGTGGAAGCATAGAGCTCAATCCTAGTTGGAGCATTCCGAACTACGATAAATATATGAGACATGTTTATCAAGATTCGAAACCGAAAAAATCTAAAAAGAAAATGTGTTTCGCGCCGATTATTTGAGATCAAAGGTGTGAACGAGGTTTTTTTTATTACACCACAAGAAAATGATGAGCTTAAAAATGTAAAAGAAGCTCTCCCGTGCCTAGCTAAAGATAAATGGACTAGGGCAATGGAGGAAGAAATGACTTCCATGAGATCAAATCATGTTTGAAAACTGGTTGATATACCTGAAGGACACAAACCAATTTGGAATAAGTGGATTCTCAAAATAAAGTGAAAAGCTGATGGCAGTATCAAAAGATACAAGGTTTGGCTAGTCGCTAAGGGGTTTACACAACAGGAAGGAATTGACTATGAGGAGACTTTTTCACCTATTGTTAGATTTACATCGATAAGATTAATTCTAGCCTTGGTGGCTAATTTGTACCTAAATCTATATCAAATGGATGTAAAGACTGCTTTCCTTAATGGAGGATTAAAAGAAGAAATCTGTATGGAACAACCTATAGGTTTCATCAAAGAAGGCAGCGAACATAAGGTTTGTCAATTGATGAGATTAATCTATGGCCTAAAGCAGTCTTCGAGATAATGGTATTTAAGATTTCATGAAACAGTCATGTCAAATAAGTTCAACATGATTGATGAAGACCATTGTGTTTATTCCAAAAGCTCAAAAAATAAGTTTATCATTTTAACATTGTATGTAAACGACATACTCATAGCAGGAAATGACAAAGAATACATAAATCTTATCAAAGATTGATTGTCGTCCAACTTTGAGATGAAAGACATGGGTCAAGTAGATTATATCCTTGAAGTTAAGATTTCAAGGGATCGCTCAAGAAGATTATTGTCACTGTCTTAAGAGACATATATCAACAAAGTTCTTGAACGTTTTAATATGCAAAACTGTAAGCCCATGGACAACTCCATTACTAAGAATCAGTCCTTTAGCAAAAACATGTGTCCTAAGATAGAAGAGCAAATAGAATGTATGAAGAACGTTCCATATGCCAGTACCGTGAAAAGTATGATGTATGCAATGTTATGTACTAGACCTAATATATGCTATGTTGTGGGCATGGTGAGTAGATATCAATTTAACCCAGGCAAAGCACATTGAAAGGCGATAAAAAAGATACTTAGATACCTCAAAGGTACCGTAGATTATTCTCTCTGCTTTCAAGGAAAAGGATATGCATTTGAGAGGATATACGGATGCTGATTGGGGAGAAGATATGGATGAGAGGAAATCCACATCAGGTTATATTTTTTTATTAGGCAAGGGTGTCATTTCATGGAGTAGCAAGAAATAGACCTGTGTAGTCCTTTCGACAATGGAAGCAAAATTTGTTGCTTCCTTAGCTGCAGTACAAGAGGCAATTTAGTTAAAACGATTTATGAACCATCTAAATGTAACTACCTCAAAGGAACCTGTGACAGTCTATAGTGACAGTCATTTGTCGATAGCTTACATTAAAGATCCAAAATTTCATAGTACGAGAAAACATATCGACATTAAGTATCAATACACTAAAGATATTGTTGCACGAGGAGAAGTGAACTTTCATTACATTTCTACGCATTATATGATAGCAGATCCTTTAACTAAATCTGTATCAAAAGATGTGTTTGAGAGACATGTTAGGTTTTAGGGTTTGCATAGGATTTGATTTATACTGTAATATCTTGACATTATTATTTATGAATAATAATAATTGAGTTCACTGTTGACAATACATGAGTGTGAATGTTTATATGTAAACATTTACTGTTATAAGATAAAGCATATCGGACAGAGAAGTAACCCACTCACATGAGTGTTTACATTAATTTTTGTTAATAAGTTAACAAAGTCTAATATGAGATGATTTTTTGAACATAAAGTGAGTTTCGAGAACATGTTCACAATAAAAGTGCCGTTTTACAGAAATTACGAGATGAGTTTTGTTAATGTGCAAGATAAAAACACACATAAGGTTGTGTGCTTTGGATTAAGATTCAAAATAGGATTAAGAATGATTCAATGATATGTTAAATGCAACTATCATATTTTGTTCAAAAAGCCAGAAGTAGTATTTAAGGAAGTGAACTAAAGGTAATGCTTTGGTACATTATAACCTTATACTTCTGTATGGTGTTAAATAATAATAAGATGTGCGCTCCTTTAAAGGAAATGAGAGAACACTATAGCACATGCATCATACCATGTGTGCTTAAGTTGACCAAGGGAATGGAATTTTATATGAATGATCTCAAATTTTTCCTAGTGTGAGATCCTATTTTTCCAATCCTCAGAACCCTTCGTTTATACTAGAAGTATAGTTCAATGTGGCTAGCTTAGTTAGTCTCTAAAAATTCATAGAAAAACTTCGGCCCGACGAATCTAACTAGAAAAACGAGTTGGACTATGACAGATGGGATAGAGTGAATGGGAAAGATGTTTTTTGATCACATTTGGTTGTTTCGTGGTTCGCCAGTTAACCTATTGTAGTCTTTATAAATAGAGACACAATAGTGAACACGAAAATTATTTTTATGAGATCATGAGATAAAACAATGAATGTGAGAAAACTATCTAGGGTTTGGTATACTATTATGAGAAGATCTTATTTTTTGAAACGCTATATATTCCTAACAGGTGTATAGCACTAGTGTTCTCGACATATGGCAGTCACATGAACTATCTAACTGTATGATAAGAGAGAATGACTGAAAATCGTTTCGTCATGTGCGAGTGTGAGATGAAGGAGATAGGGATACGTTCATGACTCACGATATGATAAATTGGCCTCGATATATACGTGATAATGTTGGAACAGGAAATAATATTAATATGAAATTAATTTCTTATTTGAATTCCTCTTAATTAGGAATTTATCATAATTAAGAGGATATTAATATGGACAGTTACCTAATTTAAATTAGTTAACTGACATATTAATTACTGATATTATTTTCTATATTTAATTCTAGTAACTGCCAAAATGAATTCTCTCTTATTAAGAAAAGTTTAATTACCTTAATAAGAGCCCTATAAATAGGGCTACGAATTTTATTATGAAAAAGCAAGAAAAGAATTTTATATCGAAATTCTATAAAAATTCTTCCGCACATTTTCTCTCTATTCGTTGGGACTTTTAGTTCGTAAATTCAAGTTCTCATCCCGAGGCGTAGCGAGATATGGGTGAAAATGATACCAATAACGCAAAAGAAGGACGATCTGGTGATTGTGATTCAGCACTACGAGAGGTATTTATAATTACATCTTGTGATATTTTTATGGCTTATTTTCTTACATGCGAGTTTATTCACTTAATGTGGAGATTGTTATCCATTATTCGCTAGCAATCTGGCTTCCAATCGAAAACTCAATCTGTTTGCTATCTATAGAAGGATAAGGATAAAAATTTTCATTCAGAAGAATACCAATCTTTACATTAAAAGGATAAATTTATATACCAAAAACTTAAATTATATTCAATTAAACTAATATAAACAAACTAGATTTACAAAAATACAAACAAGATTTAGGAACATGAAAATCAAATTTAAAATAAAAAATTTCATATCTCAATTTATTGAAACAAGGGCACAAAAAAAATCAAAAATTAGAAATAATAAATAAATATCACAAATTCAAATCTACACATATATAAAATTTATTATAAAAAGATTTGAAATAAATAAAAAATACATAGAAAATTAAAAATACAAAAATTAAAACTAAGAAAAGAGAAACGTAGATTGACCGATAACAATTTCAAATTTAAATAAAAAAGATAAAAATTTTGAAACCAAAAAGAAAATAGCTAATTGAATACTTTTTATTCAAATTTAGGATATAATTATTTCATGTATTTTTGAGTGAAGTACGAAAAGGATACACTAGGTACACCAATAACAAATTAAAAAAAAAAAAAATTGAAAATCTGAGCTATGCAAATTTAGGAGATTCAATCTATGGTGAGATACCAATGTCTCTAACGGCAGCCATTGTCCTGTCAAATTGGTCCACCGATAAATATTTCTGAACTAGTAATTCAATAATTCTTTTTTTTTTGAAAGGGTAATTCAATAATTCATAAGGCCCCACTGACATTCATTCTTCCTACCGCCCAAAAATGTCCTAATTAAATAAATAGAAGTATAAAACTCTTATATATTCTTTTAAAAAGAAATATATAATGCCAACTTAAGTAGTGGAAGTTCTAATCGCTTAAGTAAGTAATCTCGGATTTAAATTTTTATGAATGCAGTAAATTTTGTTAGAAGAAATCTTTGTAATTACATCTGATAATATCTCTAGTAAAAATTAATTTAAGTATAGTATGATTTAAAGGTATTTTCTGTCAGTACGGATTTACTTATAATATCATACTAAAAATACACAAAATAAAGACATATAATTATAACCTAATTACAGGCTTACAGCTATATATTAAATGTGTAGTGTAAATTGAAACTAAAATTTTCCATACTTTTTAAATAAATATTGACCGTCAAACCAAATTATGATTATTAGAATTCTTTGTGGTTATAAAACCCACATCAATGTCTGCTATTTCAAACCATTTTAGCGAGCTAGTAGTCTAATTTTGCTTTACATGTAAGGTAAATTTTCTTATAATATTTGAAACACTCTCTTTATATTTTACCTATCGATATTTATTTAATTTGAGTATTTTCCTCTGCCAGTGCTTTATCCAAATTCATTGTTGATATGCTATTATCTCAAGAACCGACCTCTATTAATTAATATTTCTAGTCGACTCTATTACCAACAATCATTAATCAATTCACTAGTACGTTTTTTGAAAGGTTAAAAAATTGATTATTTGATAAAAAAAATTGATTATAAAATAAAAATATTTGTTTGATAAATATTACTTATAGAAAAATTAATTTTGTAAAAAATAAAAAAATCTTTTATTATAAAAAGTTAGAAATTGAAACTTTTACAAAAATTTTAATTTTAACTTTTAAAAACAGCTGATTTAAAATTTATTTTAGGCAAAAATATTAATTATTTTATTTTATAATGATAATTATATCAAATATTAAAAATAAAAGAAAAAATTAATTTTTTATCAAACAACTATCTCCTTTTTAAATATAACTTTTTAGAATATATTTTTTATCAATTGAAAAAGCTTGTGACTCTTGAATCAAATTTTTGTCTGCTGTCATTCAATTCTGAGTTATTTCATGTTTATGCGTCTAATAAAATCAATCATATTACTTTTCTCAAGCTTTATTTTATCTGATTTTTGTTGTAATCCTGTTTGGTTATAGCAGCGGACCATTGTTTTAATAAATTTGTTAAACAGAAAACAAATAATATAACCGGACCAGATAAACAAGAATAGCATAATCCCGATAAAATATTACAATCCTAACAGATGAATTGACTATTTAAATTAATAGCGATTTTCGCATAATTATCCAATTTTATAATCTATACGAACATTATTAATATATAAAGTTTGTATACATTTATGATTTTAGATATGAATAAAATTTCATACTAAATGTGATTTAAATAAAATCTTATATCTTATTAGATTTAGATAAGTATTTTTATTTTAATAGAATTATCTCTAACATATCTCAAAAAAGAGTTATACCGAAAATTAGCTTCTAGCAAATGGATATTATAAATAGAGTATGAGAAATCAGATTGTGTAAAAACTAAACACACAATTTAATAAATTTATAAATCTTATATTATATTCTCATATTCCAAATCTTTAAAAACCTTTTAGCTTGTGTAATAATTGCTGTTAATTCACATCCATTGCTAATGGATAATAGTCTTCCCAGTGATGCAAACTAGATCATTATTTTCACTTCCGCTGCTCTTTTTTTTTTTTTTTTTGTGCTACAAGAGATATATATAATTACTTTTTTTATGATAAATGTGTCTATTTAATTGTTAATCACCTTACAATATTTTTTGAGCAAAATGATTGTATGATTATTAATTTGAGACTTAATAAACAAAATCAATAAAATTCCCCTCTTAAGTTTGAGAATTTAATATTCAATAATTCGAATTTACTATACATAAAATTTTAACTTGTAAAATTAGATATTAAGACTTAAAAGATAATTAAATACTATAAGTACTTTTTTCAAATTTGAATAGAAAACTTTACTATGTTATTATTTCGGATGAATAGTAAATTGTGTGTATTGTTTAATCTCCTTTAATAATGTGCAACCTTGCTTCAAGAGAGATCAAAGGATCCAAATAGCTACTACTTCCAAGTCAATTATCGTTGAGCTAAACAAAGATATGAAGATGAATGGTGAGAATAACAAAATCTGCAATATGAAGATCTAGTATGTACTTGAATAACAAAAGGCTTTATAACCCTTAAGTTCAGTTACGGCTAAATTTGAGGATGGCATGACAGCCCCACATAAACGAGACCGAGATGCCTATGTGGCATGGGAAAAAATTTCATTGTTCGAATCATTTTGCTAAGTGCAATGAATGATGGTATTACTAAACAGTTCTGCAAGTATCAAAACGTAATGGATGTGTGGATTGCTTTACGAAAAAAATTTGGCAGGTATGTTTTTTACTAAGCTCCGACAATTAGCAATTAAATTTGATACTTATCAAAAGAAGTCTGATCATAAGATGCGAAAATATCTAATAGAGATGGAAAATATGATAAACGAGCTTAGTGAGAATGGTCAAAAGTTGACTAATGAGCAACAGGTGCAATTGTGTTATCCGTTCCTACTTAAGAGTTGAGAACATATAAAGATTCAAATAAGTCATATGGACAAGGTAAAGACATTTAAGGATGTCGCTCGTCATTTGGAACTTGAAAAAGACTGTCTAGCAGTGATTAAGGTCAATGCCGAAATGCATATGACACAATCTCATTTTGGTGGAATGAGTTCTAACTAAATCAAGAAACAAGTTTAGGAAGTTGGGATAAAAAACAGGTTAGGAAGCCTAAAAAGCAAAAAGTAAAACAAAATAATAAGAGGTCTAAAGGCAAGAAGAAGATGAACGTTTTAAGAGTTAAATGTTTCTGTAATGACCTCAACACCGGCCTGGCCATGAACAGTAGATTTCAATGGTAAATAGTGTACTCGAGCCGTAAATCGGATCCGGAAGTGAAAAATATTTTATTTAACCATCGAAAAGTATTGGTCATGGTGAGTCCGGAGTTGAAATTTGAAGTGAAACCGAGGTCAAATAAGCCTTCGAAAGTCAAAAATACGAAAAAAATAATAAGTCAATTTTCTTGATAGAGAGTGTGACTTAATTTTGCATAAATTTTTAAAAATAGCAAATGAACTCAAAAAATTGTCAGATTTTGCAGTTCTCAATGAAATTTCATATAGAATATTTTGGTATAAAAAATAAAATTTTTGGCAATGTCGATAGCTGTCAAATCGGACCAGTTCGATTGAATCGGACCAGTAACGGACTCCGATTGCGCCGAACTTTTGTGTGCTATCTATTTTTGATGTGATAAGAATTATGAAATCAAATTGGGAGTATTTTGAAGTGAGAAAATGAGAGAAATCATTTTGAGCTTTGAATTAGGTTGTTAATGGGCTTTAATTAATTAATTAAGCCCACTAATATAACCCAAGCCCATTTTACCCAAAAGAAGTGATATAAATAGAGAGAATAATCTGGAAAATCCTAGCATTTTCTTCTTCCTCTCCGCTCTGCCTCCATGGCCGAACTACCTTCCCCATCCTTGCTTAATTTGTTCTTTCATTCTCTCTCCATCTCACACTAAATTTAGCCTTAGGATAGTATTTTCCATCTCTCTAGTTGAGTTTAGTGCCCTCCTCCCTTCAAAAAGAGAAGAAAACCAAGGAAAAACAAGAGAGAGAATTTAGGGTTTCATTTGAAGTAAGTGAAACCAACGAGTTAAAATTCTTTCTAAGGTGTCTACTTATATTTTTGGGTGCCTAGATTTCATTTTTGATGTCAATTTTAGCATTTGAGGTCAAAAAAGTAGGGTTTGATGTGTTAATGTTTCGGCCTCCATAGGAAATCAAGGAGAAGTGCAAGCTTCCAAGGCTAAAGGCAAGGAAAAGGAAGCTTAGGTAACTTAGAGCAAGAAGAAAAGGTTAGTGACTAATAAATCTTAACATTTCCTTTGATTTTGGTTAAGTAACCTTTATTTAACTTAGGGTAAAAAGTGATAAAATGTTATTTAATTGAAAATAATAGCAGATTAGTGTTATGAGACCTTAAATAAGTGTGTTTAAATGCTTGAATGAATGGTTATATGAATATTTGGTGTGAGTCCTTTGTTGGCCGAATGAAACATTAAAGAAAACTAAGGTTTATTTTGTGAATTTTGATGATATTATGCTTCAAAATCATAGTAGAAATGAAATAACATGCCTAAGAATTTTTATGGAATTTATAGAAATTAAATGAATATTTTAGAGACAAGTTCTCAATTATGTAAGTAATGGAATTATTGAATTAATGTGAAATAATGTGCAATTTGATGAGAAAGTAAATAATTTTGGTAAATTATGGTAGAATAATTCACAAATTATGTGAAGAAATTGAAAAGAATAAATAATAAGTAAAACAAGTATACTTAAGTAAGAAAATAATAAGAAAATGAAGATTTGATTGAGATTTTGATGAAATTATGCCCTTAGAAATAGTCTGACAGTGAAAGCCTTGCTCAGAATATAATTGGCTAGTCATAGGGATATCTGTACCGCGGTGCAAGTCATGACGACTTGCTTTGCTATGGTAGGATCACTAATCTCCATGGCTTTTGTCTGTATCTGATATCTGTTATGTGAAAAAGTGATGTTTGAGATCATTTTTCAGTCTGTATATAGCCCATGGGATCCACGTCCCGAGTATCCAGTCTGAGAATTTCTGTCGGTACTGTACTAGGGGCATGAAAGTGATAATAAGTTAAAAGAAATGAAAAGAATGATAAAAATGAAGTTTTAAGTGAAAAAATGGCTTAAATGAAAGAAAATAAAAGTTTAGGAGCAAGATGATAATTTTGTCAAAGTGGGTAATTAATAAGTAAAAATAAGTAAGAAATAATTAATAAAGGCAAAATGATAATTTTGGAGTCCTAACAGCGCTAAAAGATAAAGTTTTCATGGTATAGGGACTAAAATATAATTTTACCTAAAAATAGTATAAGAAATTATGAATAATGGAAAGAAATTATGTAATGAAAATGGAAATAAATGATTATAATGGCAAATTTGTAAACATTGAGACAAAAATGACATTTTTGAAATTTAGTAAGATTTTGAAGACTAAATTGAAAATTTGCAAAAAAATTATGTAATAAATGAGAAAAAGTATAAATAGTATGGAAAACAACTGTTTCCACTTGAAATTGATTAAAATGTATTTAACTGTATTTGCTTTTAGAATTAAATTTATATGGTTGTATCATAATAGAGGAATAAATATTATTAAAAGAATGTATTAGGATTGTTAGTCATCGCTGGGCATAATTTATGCTCAGCATGTAGTTTCTGCTGCATGCAGGTACTGAGCTGGAGGAGCAGTGATGCACAACTGAAATAAGTTATTTTGTTGAGTAGCTTATGTAGGTTTTGTCATATATATAAACAGACTGTTATGTATGAATACATGATTATGTAAAGATACGTAAATATATATGTGTGTGCTTGTGGTTATGATTTGTTTGAGTTGTTGGGTGATTGATAGGAGTTTTGAAGAATGGGATGGTTGTTTTAGAAGTGTTGTACTTCTGAGAGACTGCGATTTGTTTATTTTTCAGGAGGCTAGTTAGATTTACAGCCGTTATATTGTCGAAATTTTATTACGTGAATAGTAACCCGGGATAGTTATAGGTCATCGAACACCTAAGTAAATTGGTAATATTAAGTTTTGGTGTTACTTAAAAGTTAAAATAAAGAAAAAAAAATTTACCGGTTTGCACGCACTATTCAGTTAGATCGGAGTGATAAGGGTGTTACAGTTTCAATTGCCAACAAAAAGGATACTATACAAGAGACTGCACTATGTCTAAAAAGATATATTATATTAACTCAAAAGTGAGTGAATTTTATGCATCTAGTTTTATATTTTTAACTAAATTTCATCATTTATGGGTGATAGATTCAGAAATAACGAATCAAGTAACAAAATATCGAGATGCTTTTATCAAATTTTGGCGAATTTCAAATAGAGCTAAATGAATTTATATAGTAAATAATACTAGAGTGGCAGTTTAAGGGATTGACACGCGCAAATTAGCCTTGCGTAATGTCTGAACTCTATTTCTACATGATGTATTTTATGCTTCAAATGTTCATATGAATTTAATTTTGATGGAGTTTGAATATACTCATGACTCCCGATATAAAAAGTAATTTGATATGAAAATTATCCTGATATGAAATTGATTCGTATAAAAAAAAGTAAATAATACCGATATGGAAAGAAATACATATCAAATCCTTTATTTAGGAAAAATTTCTTATTTAAAAAAGGTAACTTCATTTTTCAATTAATTTTCTTTAAAGAATTAGTTTTCTATTTTAGAACAAAAACCCCCTATAAATAGGTTTTGGAATACAGAAGTTTCAACTGATATCAAAACTTCGCAGAATTTACTCTCTCTCTATTTTCTCTCTAAAAGATTTTTAGACTGTAAATTCGAACTTTTATCCCACATTTACTGCATGTGAATAAAGTATGCCAGTGACACGAAATGAGATCTTCTGCTACCTCGTTTTCTACTCTACAAGAGGTAATTTTATTTCTCTCAGTTTTCCGATATATATTTTGTTATATATCTAACAAATTTGAAATTTTTATTTATATTTTAATAAAACTTGGTTTCAATTTAATTTTTAATGATAACAATATACGGTTGTGGCTGGATAATATTTATTGTGGTTCTAGTTTTTTGAAAAATAATTTCATTGAAAGTATTTACACAGGTTGTAAATTTAATTATATTATTATTATCTACCATGTGAACATTATTAATTATATTGCTGCTTGTTATCAAGTCTAAGACACCTCGCAATTCGATATAAAGGATAATCTTTTATAATCAGTAAAATAGCACGGTTAAATCCATTCATGAATGAATTTGCATCCTAATAATATTCAGTTATAAAAAAAAATTCAGAACGATATTTCAAATTTTAAATAATATAATAATTAAAATTGTTTTGATCAAAAAATTATGAATAAGATGAATAAGAAGATAGAGAATTGATGTGGCAAATTTAGTTAGTTTGAAATATTTTATAAAGTATCACATTAAATGTTCTAAAATAGGCAATGTGAAATATTTCAAACTGATGTCATATCCATAATTTTTATGTAAACGTGATTTTATTTTAGATACCATACATAAAGAGTTGAATGAGACAATTTTTATATGTATGTTCTAATTATTATTAAGATATAAATTCAGTATTAGATATGTGAATGAATTTGACTCCAAAATCATGAAAACCAAATAAAAAGTTAATAGGATTTCAAATCACAAGGAGATGGGACCATTGGGGCTGGAAGGAGATACTCTCTCCATAATATTTTATCTGTCGTTTCTTATAATTAGACTTAAATTTAATATTAAATTACATGATTAAAATTAAATTATTAAATTTAATTGATTTTAAATAAAACAATTTTTATTAAAAAAAATTAAATTATATTAAAAATTTAAAAATGACAGATAAATATAATTTAAATTTTATTCTAAAAAGTCACATATAATGAGATGGAGGGAGTAACCAAGAAACTCGAAAGTCTGATGCATCATTGTTTACACTGCTGGGTAGCATAGGGCAAGAATAGGCAAAAACACAGTGCCTCTAAATAATAACAATAATATATAAACAAAAATAAAAATTCAGTTGAGAGGATGAACTGCTCCTGAAGTAACTAAAAAAATAGTAATTAAGACAAACAATGGAGATGTACCTCCAAAGAGCTTTTGGACGTTTTAATACCAGTGGTTTTTATTAGAATAGGAAGTTGAAATTTATGCACTTCCTTCTTTTAAGATAAATTTCAATACTTAAGCTACAAAAAGGGAAAAAAAAATGGTTCTTTAATAAAGTGCCATGTCAGCCTCATATACTTTTCCAAAACTCAAAAAGTTTTTGGATACTTAGATTATTTCATCATTAGAATGATTCTTTGTTCTGATTTTCCATTTAATACGAAGTTAAGATCATAATTTCAGGACAAAAATGTTCAAAGTAGGAAAGAAAAGTCCATCATTAAATAAATTAATGTAGTTAAAAGCTAGAATTATCGTAGCTGATTAATGATTATTGAAAAAGCATGAAGTGTGTATTTATATTCATCAATCATTATGGTCAAAATTCTTCAACTGGAAGTAAAAGTTAACAGCCACTTGCTTGGTTGCATATCAGTCTATAGAGATACCAAGAAGTAGTTGTTGGGTTTTCCAAGAACCTTCTGAGCTAATATTTGTTATAATATCTGAATTTATTTTTTTAATAACGATTAAATAAAAAATTATTTAAACATTTAAAATATTACACTGAAAATCTCGGAATTTTTTTTTGAGGTAAAAATAAAAAATATTTAGCAAAAAGGTATAACAGTAATTTTATTTAAAATTTTACAGTGTTAAAAAACAATACCTTCGTGTGCCGTTTTCAGAACAGTGAAATCCACGCTTGAAGGGACAAACATTGCATTGAAAACAGCACTTCAATGTGCTGTTTTTTATGAATGAAACGGCCCGTATCATGAGGAAAGAGGCAAAGTAGAGGTGGGGCCTGCACGTAGAAAACAATATGGATTGTTGCCGTTTTTTGAAAAATTTTTTTAAATAAAAGTTACAGAGTTAGGTGGGACCCACTGTGAAAAACGACAGGAACACTAGCCGTTTTTCGAAGATAATTTTTTTTAAATTAAAACTGTATGCAGTTTACGGTAGTTATTGTGCGCTGCAGCAGCACACAATAAATTCTATGAGTTGCTGTATTTTTTGATTTTTTTAGATCAAATGTTGCTTTGAAATTTGGTATATATTTCAACATCCCCTTTCTTTTTTTTTCTTTTTGATAAAGATTGCCTTAAATATCAAATTAAATACTCATTTCGTTTTTTTATCAGTCACTTTTGTTATTTTTACTAGAATTAAGAAATAATAAATAAATTTAAATTTAATATTAAATTGCGTGATTAAGACTAAATTATCAAATCTGATTGATTCTGACTTTATTGAGAAAGAAAAATAAATTGAAAAAATAAATTAAATTACATTGAAAGTCTAAAAGTGACAGATAAATAAAATTTAAAATTTACTCAAAAGTGACAGATAATAAAAAATGGAGAAAGTATATGCTAAAATATTAGGTTAATCAAAATTGAATGTAATAGTTAATAATTTTAAAAAATCGATATTAATGGATGGTTAATATTTTTATTAATGAACCAATTAACCAATTTATACTTATATGTACTCATACTTGTTTCTAAAAAAGGAATGTCATACAAAATTTAATTTTGATAAATTTTTTTTTCATTGTTCTTGTTAACGTCAGAGGAAAAAAAACAGTTAATTTTAGTTTTTTTTTTACCTATCTCTTTTCTTTAAAGAAACTCAATTTTCTAAAACGATAGTTGCCTTATGGAGGAGAAATTATTTGTTTACAAAAAATTACAATAGGAAAAAGAATTATGCAAACCCTTTTATTATTAAAACAACTCTTATATTCATTAATTCATAACTCCATTAAAAACTCTTCTACTCCCGTCCACAGTTTACCAGTAATAGTAATGGATTTACTATGACAAGATAGCGTTTGCTTGATAATGACCAATTCGACTGCATAGTAGCCCGATCAGTTGAAGGCCCAAGCCCAATTCGACCAAGATACCGTGCCCAGCAGGACTGAGAAAAGGAGAGAATGTGGGAACGGCAAAAGACAGTGTGGGAAAATATAGTTTCAGCATGAGGGGGGTCTTCACTTCGCCACCCTTTAGATTCTCTTGTCTTCAGTCCAAGACCCAAATTACAAGTTATAGCTATGGAATTAGTTCAGTTAATCCTTCTGTTTCGTCTTTTTCAGATATAAAGCTCAAAAAACAATCGGCTTTAAGCTACAGAACGCCGACGGGAGAGTCCAATTCAGTCAGTTTTAAATGTAATAGCAGCGCCGCACCTGGTGGCCCTGGTTCCGGTATAATTTTCGCCTCCGTATTCTTCTTCTTCTTTCTATTTTTATTTTTATTTAATTTTTTTTTTGAGGGAAAACGGTTACATTTTCCTTTCTTGTTAAGTTCTATTTATCGTGTGAATTTTATGACCACTCACCGATTAAAGATAATGGATATTATTGTATTTCTTCGGAGCCGTTCTCTCTCTCTCTCTCTCTCTCTCTATATATATATATATATATATATAATTCTGATGGTTGTCATGAGCGTTTGTTGAGAAAAAGCCCTAAAATTTAGGTGGAGAAATGGACTGATTTCTTTCGAATTTAGGTTAAGGTTGACTTTCGCAAGATTGAAAAACTGTAAGCTTGAGGTCCTAAATAGATTTCCAAGTTATGTTTTTGGTTCTAATTATCGTTTTCTTAATTCAGTGATTGAATGTTAGTTAATTTTGGATTTTTGGTCGAAATTGGAGTCGGATAGACTGTCATATCAAATACTCAGTACATCTATACTGCAAACTGGCTATGATTCTTTCTTACTGCTAATCTGAGCTTGTGGGTTCAGCACTCTTGTGATTGTGTAGTGATGTGAATTTTGTGGAATTTGTAGACAGATCTGTATGAATGATCAATAAGATATTCTACAGAAAGAGGTCTCAAGATGTCCAATTACAGGCATTCGTTAGCTATTTTTTTTGTGTAGGATCTTCCGTTTATGCAGTGTAATCAATTCTTTCTTGTAGGATGCACCTAACATTGCACATAAAATTTATTTTCATGAATAAAATGGGAAAAATATTCAATTTTTTTTTTCCCTTGAGTTAGTAAAAAGAAGGAAATATGAAATAGAAGCCACAGAATGTACTGAGTTCCTTAAAAGATTTATGTTTAATCGGAAATTGATGTTGAGAATATGAAATTATGGGATTTGCTTTTGCAGAGATTCCTCGTGATTGTTGTTACTTTATACTCTTTGCCAAAAGATTGAAATTCTCAATTCTGCAGGTGATAATGAGAGCAGGAATGTTCTGGATGCTTTTTTCTTGGGAAAGGCTTTAGCAGAAGCAGTTAACGAGCGTGTTGAATCTGCAGTTGGGGAATTTCTTGGCACAATTGGCAGACTGCAAGCTGAGCAGCAAAGGCAAATACAGGACTTCCAGGTAATGAACTTTTCAAACGTGAACCTGAAATAAATTCATTTCTTCAAAGTTAATTCTTTTATGTCTTGCTGTTTTTTAATGGAAAGAAGTTCACTGAACAATTTCTGTTTCTTTTTTCCTTTTTTCTTCTGGGAAAGTTCTTCTAAGTCTGTTCATAATTTGAAGATTTCTGATGGTGTTCTTCTCTATCTCAATTTTGGATGATTGAGCTAAAAATTCTTGAAACTTTGGATTCTCTTTTTCAATAGCATTATAGCAACTTATTTATCATTCTGTTGAAATAATTTTTAACCTGCAAAGTCTTGGCTGTTATCAAACTAACATGTGATTGATTGCTGGTACCTTTAAAATTGCTTCTTCAACAAGTGTTAGAGCCTCTAAAATTTGAAGTACAACATTTCTACCCAGTAGATGGAATCTATGCAAGCATCAGAGGGAGCATGCATATGCACATGTGTGCGGTGCATGTTCTTCTATCTCTTTGAGTGAATTGATTTGCTGTTGAGAAAGACGGATAATTCTTTTGGTCAAAAATTAGTGTCACATACTTATTGATGGGGAACGGGAATTTTATCCTCATGAATCCTTGAAACCTCTCTGCGATCACATTGTTGCTTATTCCTTCCATTGTTAGTAAGACATTCTTCCTTCATCTGACTATGTGCAGGAAGATGTGTTGGAAAGGGCTAAAAGAGCCAAAGAAAATGCAGCACGTGAAGCCATGGAGGCACAAGGGCTTGTCCCAAAGCCCACTGCAGTTGATGCAACATCAACTACATCTGGTGTTAGCTCTGCAACAACTTCATCTCAAGCCACTAGTGATATAACGCCTACAAGTTCATCAACTCCAAATTCATCTGCTGTTCCTACTGCTCAGACAGGTGCTGATCCTGCTGGAAAGGGCCCCGCTTTTGGGGTCTCAGATGATGACTGAGTGTGAATCTAGTTCGCGTAGCACATTCTTATGCTGTTAGATGAGCATCTTTCACTTGAAAGATGTCAATCCAATGGCTGCGAGAATTCCATTTTCCCTAGATAATTTACCTATCCTTTACTTCCCATCATGGCTCACACCTACCATAGAGAGAAAAAGAGGGGGACACGAAGCTATATTTGGCAATCTCAAATGATTTACTTAATTATATTTGCATATGTTTATCTGCTACATGGCCTTGACGAGCCTGTAATATTATGGTGCAAAAGTCCAAATTCCCCCCTAAGTTTTGCAAGTTTTTCTGATATGCTCCCTTGGCAATTATTGCTTTTAATCATTTGTTAAATTAGCGCTATTACTTCATATTCTTTAGCACTATAAGACGGATAAGAATAGTTAAGTTTAAACTATATCCAGTTTTCAAATAGTAAGTTAGAAGTAGGTAGTTCTAATTAACTGTAGTGAAATACATAGAAAATTTGAAATATAATATATCAAGTGCGAACCAAATAGAGATAATTATAGTCTGTCAAATAAAAGCATGGATAATTTAGTTCTAATTAACTGTAGTGAAATACATAGAAAATTTGAGATTTAATATATCAAGTGCGAACCAAATAGAGATAATTATAGTCTGTCAAATAAAAGAATGGATAGTTTGAGACTTATATATATATATATGTGTGTGTAAATTCACTTAATTTTTCTTTTAATCTATATTGCCCTTAAACTCAGTTCTATAGTGCAATTTTATCCCTCAACTTGGTGGAATGTCCACGTGTCTAATAAAATTAACAGCGGTCAATGAAAGCGCAGCACATTGACACATACATAATAGCCACTTTAATGATATGGCAAAAAAAAAAAAAATCTCTCGTCTATCCTCCTCTTCTTCCTCCTTTCCCTCCTAAATTTTGTAAACTTACTTGACCCATTTTTTTCAGCAATCGGACATTTATCAAAACTCTAATTAAATTAAATTAGAAGACATATATTTTTTTCATTTTAAATGGTAGAGATCGTTTTTTGAAATCTAAAAGTTGAGATTTTGTCACAGAAAGCGAATTATTTTTTTTTATTTTTCATATAGTGATTAGGTTTATTTTTTTTTTACGATTTAGTAGTCATTTATCGTTACATCAAACTGATTTTTATAAAGTAAGAGATTTCTTAAAAACTTCTACAACTCTTTCGGTGATCAATATGGATATCTAAAGACTCCTTCTTGGTACAATAGTGGATCAGGAGAATGCAACAAAAAAATTATCGGTTAAGCCGGTAATCAATAAATAAATGAATTAATGCATTGCTCAAGGTATCAAATTAACATCACCCAAAAAAAATTACAGATATTTAAGAAAAAATAAATGAATGAATAAATAAATGCATCGCTCAAGGTATCGAATTAACATCCCCCAAAAAAAATTACCAGATGTTTAAGAAGTGCAAACAAAAATAAATAAATGAATCGATAAAAGGATTTCCTAGCTATTCAGGCCTTCCATTTCACCCTCGTATCCGCTTTTCTTAACTTCTCCTGCGTTCCCCTCTTTTTCTTTGTTCAGTTGGAACTACGATGCTAGCAACCCGTCGCCTTCTATTAGCTGTTTCTTCATCTCAGTTTCTTACTGACTCTCCCTGTCATCAGGTTGGTTCCATTTTTTATCTCTATGCTCGTAGCTTTTCCACTAAAAGATCTAGGGTTCAAATCGATTATGTGTTTGATGATTTATTAGCCTCCTTCAATCGGATTCTTTACATGAATCCTCCGCCTTCTATAGTTGAATTCACTAAATTACTATCTCAACTTGTTAGAATGAAACATTTCGAGACTGTCATTTCTTTGTGGAAACGGATGGAATTGATTGGAATTCCAACTAATGTTTGTACTGCTAACATTTTGATTAATTGTTTCTGCCATTTGCACTTTGGGATTTTCCGTTTTGGGAAGAATTTTAAAAATTGGTATTGAGCCTAACATTATAATCCTTACTACGTTAATTAACGGGTTATGTAGTGAGGGTAAAATCGGTGAAGTTGTTGATCTTTTTGACGAGATAGAGGCTAGAGGATATCAGCCTGATGTTCGTACTTATACTGTGATTGTCAATGGTTTATGTGAAATGGGAAAGATCAATATGGCAATAGGTTTGCTTGAAAGAATGGCTGCAAGAGGTTGCCCAAAGTTGTAACGTATAGTGCCATCATAGATACCCTTTGCAAACATGACCGGCTTTCTGAAGCATTACAGCTCTTCGAAAAGGTTGAGAGCCAAGGAATTTCACCTAATGTTGTCACTTACAGTTCCTTAATTCAGGCTCTTTGTGATTTGGGCCAGTGGAAGGAAGCTTCCAAACCGCTAAATAATATGTGGAATGGGAATTTAACACCAAATATTTTCACCTTTAATATATTGGTTGATCAACTTTGCAAAGAAGGGATGGTAG
Source organism: Excoecaria agallocha (assembly GCA_037975025.1). Lineage (NCBI taxonomy): Eukaryota > Viridiplantae > Streptophyta > Magnoliopsida > Malpighiales > Euphorbiaceae > Excoecaria > Excoecaria agallocha. Next base: position 50,131,524 of record CM075807.1, on the reverse strand, counting down.
AGAAGGCTGAATGTGTAGTGGAAAAAATGATTCAGATGGATCTAGAATCTAATATCATCACCTATAACTCATTGATTGATGGTTATTATTTGAGGAGCCAAATACCTCGAGCTAGAAGATTATTTGACTGCATGATAAGTAATGATTGTAATTCTGATGTAATTACATATAACATCTTAATTAATGGGTACTTTAAGATTAAAAATGTGGATGAGGCGAAAATACTTCTGGATGAAATGCTTCATAAAGGTTTGTTTCCTGACACATGGATATATAATTCTCTCATACATGGATTATGCCGTGCAAAGGGCTCTTGGACAACTTTGGAGCTTTTCAAGAAGTTGTGTGTTAGTGGTTATTCTCCAAACGCTATAACTTACTCAACTTTGCTAGATGGCATTTGTAAACATAGATATCTTGATATGGCATTGGACCTATTTGATAAAATGCGAGCGAAGAAATTGAAGCCTAATTGTTATGTTTATAATATCCTAATAGATGGAATGTATAGAGCCGGAATGTTTAAAGATGTTGAACAAATATATTCTAAATTTTGTATTGAAGGGTTACAGCCTGATATTCAAACATATACTATAATTATAGGTGGACTTTGCAGACATGGATTATTAGATAAAGCATACAAAGTCTTTAGAAAAATGAAAGAGGATGGCTACCCACCGAATAATGTCTCTTATAATGTGATTATCCAATGATTTCTCCAGCACAAGAATCTGTTAGGGGCAACAAAACTTATTGATGAAATGGTGGGGAAGGGTTTCTCTGCAGAAAATACTACAGTAGCCTTGGTAATTAATGATGATCTCATGCTGAAAAAACTACAGAAGGATCTTGAGAGTTAAAAGATGAAGTGAGATTTTCAAATTTACAAATGATCTTGTGATGATGTTAATTAATCTTTGAATCAGTTTGTTCTAATACCGTTTATCAATGAGGTGTCCATGTTTTAGTTCCGCGGTTGACCTCTATACTCAAAGAGGTTGGGAGTATGGCTTGTAAATCAGTCAATGGCCTGCGTTGATTATCAATACTTTAGAAGGAAGCTTGCCGGATATGCCGTAAGTCCAATTTTGTTTATAGGTTATACATTTTTCTTAAATTGTATTTGTACTTTCATTGGTGCAGCTTATACAGCTGCAAACTGTACGTGAGAAGTTGAATGGCCTCACTTCCATTGTATGTAATTATTCAATGTTGAATTGCTGTGAGCATTTATGTCAATCAAATTGTATGTTCTCTTTTGTTTATTGTTAATGAAGTATTTTCACGGTTCCAACACCACTGGTTCTCATTTGTGAATGAGGAAGCCATAGTTTAGCTCCCTCTGTGCTAATGTGCCAGTGGGATGAGGGGCCTACAAGTTGAGATAGAAAAATAAAGTCATGGCCAGAATAAAAAATTAATGGCAATTTTTAATAACTAATTATTAAACTTAAACTGTTATGATTAAAAATTTGGTGAATGAATCAAGAAACTACAAAAAGATACTAGGATCAAAATATGTAGTAGAATAGCGCACAAAGAGGGATAACTTTTATTAAGAACGCTTAAGCCTCAACAAGTGCCAATTACTTAAAAAAAAGTACCATTGTTAATAAAATTTATCCCTTTTGTTGATCACATTCATTTGCCACAAATCTTCTAGAAAATACTACCCTTGGAAAAGCTGGTGATTTTTCTTCAATATCAATTGGCCATCTTCAAAAGATTTTGATATTTTGGTGCGGTTTTACATGGGAAATGCACAAAACCAGAGCCCAAAATTTAAAGCCTGGACGAACTCCAATTCACAGTCCACAAACTCTGTGGAAAGAGGTTTAAATTGAGTCATATCAATATCAAGCCATACTTCATATTCCCGTGAAGTGAACCACTGCCGCATTTCGAATCTCATCCGTGCTGATGCTTGGATTATAAACAAGCCCCAAAACATGTCATGACTTGTCCGGTTGCTTCTTCTTGCTACAGGAGACTGCAATCCGCTTTCTCGGGATTATAGTGTCACAAAGTAGAAAGTAATCAATGTGAAAAAAATTAATTTGAATCTAAATAAATAAAAGATGGGCTTAAATTATAGAGCGTGAATTGCAAATCTGAAATAAATTTATTACATGGAAATAACAAGGGTGATGCTTGCATATGCATGTGACCTACTAAAAATTGGTGTTCAGGTTAATGGAAAATAAATTGATAACTTGTAAACTTGCTAAATATAAAATTGGTTTGTGAAACACGGTTTAGAGATCATCTTGACTTCTCAGTACAATAAGTTGAATTTCGGCACCGCAAATTTCCAGTAACAAGGTTTTTACGGACGGTGAATTTAAATATTGCATCAAAATTCATGAAGATTATCAATCCATTCAAAATTATCTATATATTCTAACTCATTTGGTGGAGTAACTACTTGAAGTAAATAACTTCTTCATTCTTGACAAAATTTCATTGAATTGTAGAGTTCTCTTCTAAATATGATCTTTGCCAGTTCAACGAAAAAAATCTATGTGATGTAACTCACCCAAAAATAAAAAAAGAAACTCACTCGTTTAAATCAAAATCGACACCAGACATTGGCACCTGACTGATAATTTGATCTTCATTCCCATCTTCGACATCCATGGCAGTGGCCTTTTTCTTGTTAAAATCCACTTTAAAGTCATAATCATCATCCATTGCATCCACCTTACCTGCCTTTTTCCTCCTCTTCTTCTCTGCTCTTTTCATTTTTGTATTGAGCATACCTTCTGCTGCATATAACTTTTCGTTTTGCCTGCTTGTTGCAGTTTTTCCTTTCATCTTGTTTGCATCATCTTCTTCAGAGCCCATAGGCTCGTCTTTGCCACCATCGCTCATATGTTCCAAGTTTTCATCACCCTGATTTGATGTTTGGAAGTCAACATCTCCCTATTGGGAAAACTAGCAGTAAGAAAATATACTAAATGAAATGATACAGAAGTTATGACAGCTAAAATTAGATAATTTATAACTAACTCAAAGAAAAAAGGACAAATGTGCTAGCAATTCAACATGGAGCATTTTATTAAAGCAAAGGCACAAACTTTTTCATGCATATTTGCATATTAGACACAGCTTTTTGTTCAAAATTATGCATATGAGAAAACCAAAAGCCATAAAAAGCATTCATGGTAAAATTGCTTCTAGCAATAGCACCACCAGTGATACTCTCATGAATAGTATAATTAAACGGAAAGTGGATCCAAACCTCTATCATGCTTTCGTTGAACTTGATAGGGCAACTAGGAGGAACTTCAACACGATGGAAGTCATTGACGGACTTGAGGCTTCCAATGAATGAGGACTCAGCACCATAAACCTCGTCAATGTTAAATTCCTTTCCAAGCTCATAAACAATTTTAGCTTCCAAAGGTTCCTCTTGATTCCTAGTCGGAGGCATAGTGTAATATGGAATCTTACCTGAAATACGTCAAATGAAGAAAATTATTTTACGTGAAATCTGAATTTCTATTTCTATCACCACCTATTTCATGCACCATCTTTCTTCCATTTGTCTTTATTTATGGCATTGAAAAAACCAAGTTCCTAGAAGACATACCCTCATTCCAGTCATGCAGAACAATTCTAGCAGCTGCGTCCACATCCACAATGCCACCCTTTTTGAGCCTACCCCTGACTGTAGCCACCTTTTGCAAGAAGTCGTCAACCGATTCAAAAGTTGGTATCTTGTATAGGCTTACCAACAGTCTTTCTGGACACAGCTTCAGAATTTCTTTCACTGTATTATCGAGAAAAGCAATGAGCACCAATGGACCTAATAGAAGTCATAAAAGCATGTTTGCTAAAACCTAAAAATGCGTAACCAGCTAACACAAAAGTTCAGCTTACAGACCGAAAATATTCATAAACCACCAAAAATACTGGAAGTCTTGTAGCAATACATTTTCTTTTCCAGTTCATCTAATACTCAGAGTTTGGAAAACATAAACACCCAATCTTCTTTTTCAGCTTGGATTACACGCTTAAATTTTCAAAAGAGAACTGTTTAGAGCCCAGCACTCCATGAATTATGTGCTATTTCACAATTTATGGAACAAAAAATGTGTTTGATCACTTGATGAAACACAGCATAAAAAGACATAAAAACTTAAACTTGCAATCCAACTTTAATAAAGCAAGGACCCATATAAAATTAAGTAATTTTTTAGGGATCCAATGCTATCTTGGCATAGAAAAGAATCAGAGATTATGACTAAGGAGGCAATCATCCAGTACAAAATATAACAGAAATGGTTAAATTACCGGGACTAACTGGATCATCCAATTTCTCAATTCTTTTGCAGTTTCGAAGAGCAACAGATGCATCATTCTGCGCAGACTTCAGCAAAACCACCCCAGGACAATCCAGCAGTTTAACGTTCTTGTCTAACTGAACCTCTTGCATTGATCTTGTTAATCCAGGAGTAGCACCAACATTAACAACATGACTTCTCTTCAAGCTATTAATAAGACTGCTCTTACCCACATTAGGCAGACCAATCACACCAACTGTAATCGATTTCTTAATCTGTGAAAAACCAGATTATATAATAATAAAATAAGATAATAACAATAATAATTAAAGAGAGACAGAGGGAGGGGGGGAAGAAAACAAAGAAAGCACAAATTCATAGCAGCACAGATTTATATTTAGAATATTGAAAGCAGCAGAAAAACGTGTGATTAAGAGAAAACATCAGATAGGCATACAATAACTAGTAAAAGGTGAGAGATAATATATAATAGAACCTACATCATGACTTCTGGAGTAATTTTTCAGCAGTTTAATAAGAGTTTCAGCTCCCAAACAATCACTTGTTTGCAGAATATTGCTGGTCTTTGCAACTTTTGAGGAAGACTTCCATCCTAATTTGGACCTCTGCTCTTGGGTACTACACTTAAAGGCAACAGCTGGGAATTCTGCTCTAAGATACTTTAGCCATTTTTCAACTGCTTCTCGAGGGACGAGATCTGTAAAGATGAATAATATCACGAAACAAAAGTCACAATCTGTCTGAGATAATAATGAAGCATTGCACAATTCTACCCATGTTGTAATTAAAATTCAATTCATTTGATGTAGCAAACTCAACAAGAAAAAATTAGACTTAGTGGCATGGAGAAGGGCTAGACAATGATAGATTAGGCATGTTGCAATTAAAACTCATTTCGTTAGAAGAAGCAAACTCAGCAAGAAAAAATGAGACTTAGAGGCATACAGAAGAAGTAGACAAAGATAGATTACCTATTTTATTCAGGAGTAACACTAGATGCTTAGGATGGCCTGAGTTCATCACCATCTTCTCCAAATCAACACAACGGGTACCCAAAGGATCTCGGGCATCAAGGACTTCCAAAATGACATCAGATTCTTCAATAACTTTAACCAATTCCTTATAGAATGCCCTATCTGAATTGTCTGTGAGTAAAACATGCTAGCAAAAATCAAAATCAAACGTAAATCATCAATTCTTCCGCAAGGGACACATTTCCCAATTGAGTATCACCATACCTCGTTGTTTTGCAATTCCACCAAAATCATCATTATTTTGCTCCTCAATATTTTGTTCCTTTGCTGAAGCTACGTCGTCCTCGATCAATCCCAACTTCCGCTTCTGAGCCTGAAAAAGAAAAAAAAATCAGATTTCTATTACCCTGAAGGATCTAAATATAGGACATCACTCGGGCATTAGCAATTACTACAAAAAATAAATGATCGCTAACTTATTGAGAGAATGAACATTTAAGTCTTTAATTAACAGCTTCAAAATTAAATTCTGATATCGACAATGGTCTGGATTCCACAATGCCCTTTTATCTTTTTTGCCACAAAGCTTAAGAAATTTTGTTTCTATTATCCAGAAACTGAAATCAATAACTAAGCAAGGCATACAAAGAAGCAACGCCAAAATTAAGGAAAGTGAATCAATACCCTCTCCGTGCGGGCAGCTTTCTTCTGCTCTAATTCCTCGAAAGCACGAGCTCGGCGAGCTTCAAGAGCCTTGAGCTCCTGTTCCTTGAAGGGCCAGTCATTAGGTATACCGGGATCTTTCTCAACCTTCCGCTTGTTCTTAAATCCCAATTTCTTGGCTTCCTTGGCTTTCTTCTTGTGATGCTCCTTAACCTTCTTTAAAACCTTATACTTCTGCTTCAATGTCACTCTCTTGCTCTTACTCTCTGTGCATCAATAAACCACAAAACGGGGTTAAAAAATAAAAAAAGACGCAGTTAATATCCAATGACGAAATTGAATTTTGCTTACTTTTGCTTTTCTTCACCATGTTTAAATTTTTCTGAAGCTGAAAAGAGAGACGATAATGGAAGAGAGAAAGAGAGTCGTTGACTGAAGCTAGGGTTTTAACGTTGATGTTTCAAAGTGCAAAATGGAAAGAGAAGACGGGCGGGTTGGTCGGTACTAGGGTTTTTGGAAAGGTGGAGCGAACATTTAAATGGAAAGCTTGGAATTACGAAAGCCCAAGAAGCAAAGTAGTAGCTAAGCCTATGGAAAAATTAAAAAGTATGGGGTGAGAGAGGCTCGAACTCTCGACCTCAGGATCACTCAGTAGCTATGAGACCTACGCGCTAGCCAACTGCGCCACCACCCCGTATATGGCTTGGTTCTTTTCATATATTATACTTATTCTCTCATTTCTTGATTTTTTTCGTCAAATTAAATTTATATTATTTTTTATAATAAATGTTTTTTAATTAAAATAGTGAAATTAAAACTCTAATAAAATGAAAAAATAACTGAAATTTCAACCAACCGTTTGAATTATAGGTGATGTACTGTATTAATTTCTCGTTTCGATAAGTTTTTTTTTTTTTTTTCATTTTAACTATCTCCTTTTAGAACTCAAAAAAGGATTTGTACATATATATATTTTTCATTTTGCTACCTTTTTTTTTTGCAAGTTACTCATAGATGATAAATATTTTTTATAAGATTATATTTAAATTTAAAAAATAATATTATTACTTTACTAATAGTAATATAATTACAAATTTTTTTATCAATATCAAATTTAGTTGATTTCAAATATTCTTTCTAGATTTATAAAATCATAGATGTTTCGACAAAATAGTATTAGTAATAAAATTAAAAGTTAAATTGAGACGAAAAATTTAGTAATGCATTATTTATCTTTTTTTTTTGTTAAAGCCTTAAAATTTATTTGGTGTTTTATCATATAATTAGAGGTTTGAGAAAGAGAAACTGATTCTTAATTACATTTCATTTCTATAGCAAATTGATCCATATATGTTGCAAAGTTATGAATAAAACTTCTTTTTTTTTTAATTTTGAAAGGTAGATTCTTTTTTATTATGTAATAATAGAAGTACAAAATGATATTAAAACTCTAAATTAAAATATGACTGGCTGTAAATTTATAATATTTCATGTTAATTTTGTTGTTATGTTTGTATTTGTTGATTGCAAAAAAGCTATCATGTAAGGGAGCAATGTTGAAATTTTTACATAAAGTCTTTGAATTCCATTAAAAAGTTTGCTCACCATAATCGAATTTTATTGTCGAAAATATAAAATTTTATTTTCAAACATACTATTTTTTAAAATTAATGTCTACGTTATCTTACCCTGATCGAAAATATTTATGAATAATAATCCGAGCAACTAATTATAATAAAGTAATTATCTTCAATGCATTCCATCATCCCCTTTACAGGACTTAAGCATCAAAATTCAAATCTTAGACATCCTCGAATAAGGTTCTAAATTTTATTATATTGTAAATTCGTGTACTAGTTTTGCATCATTTCGGATCCAATTAGTCAATCGGACCGTAACATAGGTTAGTCGCCCGATTCCAAGTTTTGCCATACGGAAAAAAAATTAGGCTAGACTTTTTCTTGTAAAATCAAGTATAATCCAAGCATATAATAAAGTAATAATATTAGTATTAAATTTTTATATTAAAATAAAAATTATTATTATAGTACTTTTAATTTATTTAAATGGAAATACTAATTAAAAAAAGATGTATAATTAGTTTTGCACAACCAGATTTTAAATACTTTCATTTATATTTTATTTTACATGTTTTATATATTTTTAAATATAAGAAATATCTCACATTTACACTTTAGTCTAATTGTCACAATATTTATTTATTTTTTGTTTTGACTGCTTAAAGTAATGAATAGAAGTGTATAATTATAATATTTACTAAAATAATTTATCACGCACAAAACGCACATATATTTATTTGATACAGCGCATGAAGTAATGTTTGAGATTAAGGTACTAATTATACACGCCTTCCGATTAAAAAATAATATTTTTCTAAAACAATATGCATTAATACACATACTTAATATTGTATACTGTATTAATCATTATCTTAGCTGACTATAATATCATACATGAGTTAATGTGATTTGATTTTTAGTTATAATTGAACTAAAATAATAAAAAATCAAAATTTAGTAAAAAAATATAAATTAAAAGAGAATCGTACTAATCAAATGATATCAATTGATAACCAAAATATTCTTAAATATCATAAATCGAAATTGAACTCATTAGCAATTCAGAAAATTTTATTAATCAAACTAATTTTTTAATTTTTCAATTATTAAAAAATCTGAAAATAGCAACGAAAAATCAATTCCGTTACTAAAATTGGTTAAACTTTGTAGATTTAACAATGAAAAAATATTTAGTTATCTTCCATTATTAGAAGTAAAGGAAATTTTTTGCGCCAAAATTTAGCACCGGAATCACTATTCCATTGCTAATTAAGGCACTAATAGATGGCGAAAAAAATTTGAAACGAAAAATAGCAACAGATATGATTTTCGTTGCTAATTTAGAGACATAAATAGCAACGAAAAATAATTTGGTTGCTAAGTAGCAACGAAATTTATTTTCAATTGCTAAAATAGTAACTGAAATATATTTTCGTCGCTAAATAGCAACCGAATATATTTTCGATTGCTAAAATAGCAACAAAAATAATATTTCATTGGTAAATGAGAGGCATTTAAATATTTTTCATGTTTATTAGAAATATAAAATAGAAAAATCCTAAGCATACACATTTCCCTCCTTCCTTCTTTGCACCTCCTCCGCCCACTCTTCCTCCACCCCTACAGTCAGCGTCACTCATCAACCTCCCTATTAACGGAACAATTACATTTGCTTGCTCTCATTCTTGGCATTTTTTGTGCTGCAAATCCATCTCTGAGTGAGGGATTTTTTTTTTGGTTATCCCGGTAAAAGATGATGGAGGCCTCTGGTTACTGGCGTGCTTTTCCTTGTTGTGCTTTCTTTGCTCGTTCCTCTTGTTTTTTCACTGGCCTGCACAATGGCTTTCACTCTACTGGTATTATTTTGTCACTTTTTCTAGATTTAGATACATTTCTTTTTTTTTTTCATAATTTCTTCTAACTGGAACTCTTCAAATCTTGAATGCACTTCAAATCTCTGATGCTATGTTTTGGTTTCTCGATGGAGTAAGAAATATTCTTGATGGACTGGGTACAACTTCTATGTTGTCATTAGATGCTGTTTAGGATTCCATTGTATCAAACCAAACAAAAAATCAAATTTCATATATTTTACTAACGAAAATTAAATATCTAATTTAAATAACATAATCAAATTAATTTGGTTTGATTTGATTTTCAATTAAAAGTAAACCATTGTATTACCTCTAAAAAAATTAACCAGTTCATTAATATCGATTTTCTAAAATTACTGACCATTAATCAGTCTGTTACATTCGGTTAACTAGTCTGTCGGTTCACTTTTTTATTTGATTAACCAATATTTTTTGTTTAACCGTTAAAATTTATAATATAAAATTATATAAAAAAAATTAGACAAAATTCAATTCAATTTAAAATGTGCAAAGTAATTCAAAATAAAAATTACAAACAAACATAATTTACTAATCAAAATTCATGTTCTATAAATTAATAGCTAATATTACAAAATACATTTAATATTTATTGGAAATTAATAAGCTTGATTTTAACTTAAATAAAAATTTGGATAATATTAAATGTTACAATATAAACTCTAAGATATAAAAAAACATAATTAAATGCTATTAAATAAAATATGAAAACACCAATATATGATAAAAAAATAACATATATATAAAACTTAATCGATTACTACATATAAATATTACTATATAATTAAAGAAAATGACATAATATAAATTTAGTTTAAAGAATTATATAAATTTTATAAAAAATATAAAAAATCAAGGTATAAATATATATATATATATAAGAACCGGTTAATCGTTGACTAATAGTTAACCGGTACCTAAAATTTTAAATTGTAACTGGTAGAGCCCAATATTTCCTAAAATTTGGGCCGACACAGAAAAAGGCCCAACAAGCCAAAAGGCTCGGCCTAGTAGATTGCCAGTGTCTCAAAGTCTTGCACACACTGCCAGATGTGTGCCAAAAGTCAATGAGACGAGATAGCCCGATTGGTCAAGATGGCCTCATCATGTTAGAAGCTCCTGACACACGCCATTGTCCCATCCATTGCTTGTCAAACATCACGTCACTGCTTACCTACTTTGACACTTAGATAGATCTTTCAAGTGGCTATTCTCGTCTCTATAAATACTATGTTCATTTCAAAAACACAACACATCCTTACTAACACATATATCTCGTATAACACTCTCTTTCTCTCTCAAAAAGTCCATAAACTAACTTAATCATCAGAGTGCTTAAGCCCGGTCCTAAAAGGCAAGCCTCTTTTGTACAGGATTTTCCTTTTATCAAGCTCGACCAGATCCTACCTCACATTCATTATTTTCCAATTACGGCATTACCTTGCTCACTATACATGACTCTCCCTTTCATAAAATCATAGAATTTATCATTTGGTACATTCATTGAGAACCTATGGCTAAGTTAAAGGCATCTGATTCTTACACTGTTAAGGTAAAAAACATGGGTTCACTTCTATGTGAAGAGAGTCAAAGCATAAGGCTCCATGAAAATCTTCAAAACTACATGGGTAAGCCCCAAATAGCAACCAAAGAAAGTCAAATGAAAGCAAATCCCGGGATTGAAAGAAAATAAAATATTTTGCACCGAGTCTGAAAGAAGACGAAACGTCTTTCCTTTAAGACATTGGATAATAAATGCATGAGACTCCAGAACTTTCCTACTAGGAAAGATGCTAAGGCAAATAATGAGGTTGCCATTATCTCCTTCTCCAAGCAAACCACACGGGAAGGATAAGTGCAACCGAAAGTAAATCATCTTCTCCTTGCCATGCATATATCGGTACAATGCTCCGCCAGTCGAAATAAAACATCGGGGAAGATCTCAAAGCTACACACTTTTCCATCTGCTTCAAGGGAGAAGGAAGCACAATGCAGCAGGGAGAAAACCCTTGTTCCACACCAAGATAAAAAGAGATTCGCTCATTCCATACTAAGACGAAACGAGTTACGTCCCAGACCTATGACTGTTCGAATAGGCCAAATCCTCATGAATATGAAAGGATCAGTCACAATCGCTTAACGAAGAGACTACATGAGAAAGAGAGACGAGAAAAAAAAGTCTGAATGGGATAGTTTGAAAATAAAGAGGGCCTCACAGACCCTCCTCTTCATAATTTGGAATATCCCCAACATTGAACTAAAGTCGGGAAAATAAAAAATCTACGAAAGTCTCATCTGAAAAGCTGAACTCGAAAATCCCCCCTTCTTGTAACTTCAAGATCTGTAACCTCGACACGTGACTAGAGATATTCAAAACTTGACGAAGCCTTACGAGGACTATATGATGAAAGGACACTAACAAGCCATGACTAATGATCAATGAAATACAATCAAAATGAACCGACAATCTCCCAGTCCAAAAGAAAGATTGAAATATAATTTTAGTTCGCTAGAATGTAACAAGGTCACTATAACACGACCAGTATTTAGATCAAAAGATTGACAAAAATTCATTGTAATCCTGATCGAAAGATCGATAAAAAAGTTGTTATAATCCTAATTAATGAAAATTCATTGTAATCCTGATCGAAAGATCGATAAAAAAGTTGTTATAATCCTGATCGATGAAAATTCATTGTAATCCTGATCGAAAGATAGAAGAAAAGTCATTATAATCCTAAAATTGATATTCGAGCTACAACCAACATTATGACAAGTGAACAAACGAAAGATTAAAGCCAAAGCCTCCTTAATTAGTAAAAACAATTACGATTATATACTCAAATGACAGAACGATCACCATACAGGCTCTACAATAAAATTCGGGAAACAAATTATCTTTCTGAAATAATCATCACTTCCCAATCGAAAAATCCAAAGGGTTATTATCGCTTTGAGTAATAATGTAGACTCATTTTTTGATCGAGGGAAGGAACCCCTTATGACTTATGATCAAGTTAAATTTAAAGCAAGAAAATAAGGTGACATCAGAAATTGGAATTTCCATTGAAATTTTCAAAGTACAGAGGTACATAAAAATATACCTATATAAGTACATTGTAAAATTCCTACGTCTATAACTTGTTGCCATAAGATCACCTTTTATCAAACCCTCAGTAAGCTGCAACCCCTTCTTTCCTATAGCACATCAGAACTCAAAAAATAGAGAGGCAAATACAGACTTGTATCTCCTGCCATGATCCCCGGTGGCGCAAAATGAAAAGTAAAAGAGGAAAATAGAAAAAATGGACCCCCTGACAAAAGCCTATGAGTGTAAAACAAAAGCCAAGTCAAGGAGTCAAAAAAATGAAAGGAGATAAAATTCATTCATCTTCTTAAAATAGAGAAAAGCGGGAAATGAAGAAAGGACAGAATAGTTAGGTGGCTTCATGGAAAAAATAAAAGAAAGAGAGAAAAAAGTAAGAGAAAAAGATGAAGAATTCCTAAAAGCTCTCCAGGAAAGCACAAGGAATATGCCTATTTATAGGAATCATAGGAAAAATTATCTTAAAGCTTTAATGAGTGTAGCCACATGGCAACTTCCAATAAATACAGAGCTAAAATTGAAAAGTCAAAATTAAAGGGGATAACAAAACCACACAAAGAACAAACCAACAACCATTGAAAACGGCTGATATTTCGTGCCCTACGAAATGACGTCATTAAAGAGCACAACTACTAAGACACCAAAGAGCTTGAATAAATCAAGTATCCAAACTGACCCATCAAACTCCAATTGCATTATCGATCACTTAGGCTCTGCCTTTGCCACCACGATTGGAAAATAAGAACTCTATCTCCCCATATATGTCATCACCACATCAGAACATATCAAAGGTTCACATAGCCTCAAATAAAACAACAACACTCCAAAGGAAAAGAAGAAGCACCAAAAACGATCAAAGCCAAAAGGGATCAATTATGGCTCATACCCGATGGGATGAATAAGTAGTCCCTCCACTAAAATGATCGCCTTGAAAAACCAGCAAAAACTGAAAAAAGATAAGTAAAGGTCCGACATCATCCAATTTAAAAGAACTATTAACCTAACACAGGCCGATCAATCTTCAAAATTTATTTTGTCAAGCTTTTTGTGAGCCTAGTGCCCGGACAATGCTTTATCATGAAATTAGAGCGCCGTGCAAAGAGAAGGAAAAGAAGAAGACAAATGATACTAACAAAATGATTATAAAGGGAAATAAACACATAAGTAAACTCGAATTTTGTGAAAATCACAAAAATTTCGATAGAAAGATTAAAATGAAAATCCACTACCATCATCCTACGAGGAATTTCAAAGCAAGACTACCTCGATCGAACATCTTCAAAACTACAATCCTTGGAAACGGTCCCCATCCCTTTTTGCTATAGAAATACCTGATGGAGGCAGAAAGGATAAAAAAGGCGTTAAGTTAGAAAACTCAATAAAAGTCAAGACCTCCTTAAAGGTCTCGCAACATCGAGTTATGCTCCAAACAAGAGCTGGTAAAAACTCCGAAAATAAGTTGTAAGCCAAGAACCATTAGACGAAGAGCTCGATCAACCCACAAAAATAACCATGATAAACCAAAAAAAAACTCATTTGAAGCACCCTTGCTCGAATGTTCACACAAGGATCGGGTCAGAACATGGCAAAATTGAGACAAGACTAATTTGATTGACTATATTCGAGCTTTCAAATGTCTCAGTCTTATTCGGATATATAGGTTATCCATAGTCAACCCTAGTGCTTCACCAAGAAAAACACTAATATCCACCAAGGGTTGAGGATGGCAGAGCAATAGCAATAGTACGGGGAAGCATTATACAATCGACCTGGTTAAGTAAAGCTCTAGAGGTTATGTTCCGATCAAATGAACACGATGAAAGCAAAAGATGGGCTTCGAGCAAATTTTACTCTCACCTAAAGATCATTTCGATAAGGTCGATCAATCCGTAAGTGAAAAATGATTGAGAAAATAGAGAAAAATAATTAATTGCACCCCTAGGTAACTCTGTTCCCCTCACTCAGCATTTACATTGACATATTTCTTCACATAAACCAGAGGGATTGGGATGGTCACCACACAAACCAACCACAAAAAGCTACCTTCAAAGTATAATGGCCTCACCACTGGAAAATGCAAGACTAGGAAATACGCCCAGAAGACATCGAAAAATGAGCTCCCTAGAAAGGGTAAGTAAAATTTTGTTATATATATACCACCTTTTTTGCAGGAACCTGTAAGTAATGCAAACGTGTGGCAAGAATGCATGCCACACTTCATCAAAAACATTAACAAAACGATGCCTCTCAGGCATATAAACGTCCGACAAAAGAAAAATGCAAAAGTGTAAAAACCGAATGCAAAATTAGACAAATTCGCTTGCCTAGATATAGCAAAAAGCTCGGAGAATTAATAAAGCCTGAAAAAATGAACAAAGATTTGCAAAGCAAAATCAAGAAAAAATACAAGCTCAAAAAGGTTTGATGAATGGGTGAGTCACAAGACTTAAAGGAAATAAACTTGAAACTTGCTCTCAACAGGGCACATCCTTAAAAGGTAACATTTTAAATTAATAATCCACCAATAAGATCACAAGCAAAGAAGCGGGATACCCAATCCAAAGAAACGATGATAACAGAACATTGGTAGCAAGGAAACTAGCCTATAACACGGCTTAAAACTGGAATGTTCAAAGAAACAAACAAATGTCGATCAAAAAAATCTAGATGACGAAGCCCACAAAGTGTTAAAAGATTGTCCATCCAAGTTTTAACAAAATACAACGATCTCTTAAGAGACTACATATCAAATCAAAACCTCCCTCAACATAGCCCGATCTATCGATCGAAGCATCGGAAGGAGAACAAATGATAATGCCCAATATTTCCTAATAAATGGGCCAACATAGAAATAAGCCCAACAAGCCAATAGAGGCCCAGCATCTCAAAGTCTTACGCACACTGCTAAATGCATGCCAAAGTCCGATCGGTCAAGACGGCCTCATCCCGTCATAAGCTCCTGACACACGCCATTGTCCCATCCGTCACTTGTCAAATATCATGTCGTTGTTTGCCTACTCTGACACTCAGATAGGCCTCTCAAGTGGCTATTCTTGCCTCTATAAATACCAGGTTCATTTCAAAAACACAACACATAATTACAAACACATATATCCCGCATAATACTCTCTTTCTCTCTAAAAAAGTCAATGAACTGACTTAATTATCGAAGTACTCAAGGCCGGTCCGACCGGGCAAACCTTTTTTTTTGTAAGGTTTTCCTCTTATTAAGCCCGATTGGATCCTACCTCACACTCACTATCTTTCTATTACAACATTAAATTACTCACCATACACGACTCCCCCTTTTATAAAATTTTAGAATTTATCAGTAAATAAAAACCAAAAATGTAAAAATTAAAATCATAACCGAATCAATCAGATCGATAAATTGAAATAATTGGTTTGGTTTTAGATCTGTTTTGTGATTAACCATATTTTCGATTTTTTTTACTCACCCCTAATTCTCTCCAAAGCAAAAAAAAAAAAAAAAAACTTTGTTTGAATTTTGAGGTAATTTTTAAGGCAAAATCCATTATAGGTACATGATCTTTTCAAATTGTTTACATTGAATCATTTATATATATATATAATCTAGATTAGATACTATAATTTAAAATGAGTTAATATGTAATTTCTCATAAATAGAACGTTAACGCGTACAATTTTAGCTGTTGAATCTTTAAATTTAAAAAAAAAATTCACATTAAATTTTTGAATTTTTATAAATTTTCATATTAAATTGTTTTCTTAAAAATATATACGTGTTATTTTATATTAAAACATAAAAACTAGTGAATATTTTTAAAAGGAATAAAATTATGAAAAGTGAAAAATTTTAAAAGTTTATGAACTAAAAAAGGATTTTGCCATTTTTTAAAGTTCTAGAAGCTGAAGCTTCGAGCTAGCGAGTAGAGCAGCGAGCTGAGCCTCTTCAGCGTCTGTTTGGATGCAGTTTGTTTCGTTGTTTAAACTCTGGTTCACATCATGGCGTACTACTGAACGAAAATGACGAGCAATTGATCTTTAGCATTTATCGACCCAACGAAATAGGTGCCCACATATCCAATCCACACCCTCACTCTCCTCCATTCACTAACTCTCATCAGAAACATCAAACTTTGCTTTCAAAACCCTAACCCTAATTCCACATTTCTGAACTTCTCTGCATATTACTTACTTGAGATTCTTTAATGCTACTGTATTTTCTGTACATTCTGTTCTAACCTGTAAACTTTTGGATCTTGTATCACTCTTGGTGCTGAAGTTGATTTGATTATTATCGTAATGTGTTGATTGAAAAAGCCACAAGTTATTTTCAGCAATGGCGGAGTATGCAGCTTCTACATCATATGTTAAGCTGCATATGTGGTCTAGCTGTGTTAAAGAAAAGGCCTATTTAATACAAAATCCGAATCTTAGGATGCCGCAGAGGTTTTCCCTTTTCTACTTCCTCTCTTTGTGATGTCATATTGAGAATTTTGATTTTTGTTGTTATAGAAACAAAGTTAATATGATGATGTTTCAGATGAACTTATTGGTAACGTAGTTGAAATATCAATGTTGATAACTGCAGAAACTATTTGCACGGTAGCTGTAAAGTTGGCCACCTCCCTGGAAAACCATGCAAGATTGGATTCTCTAGTTTTAAAGCAAGTACTTTTGTCAAGGAAACTCCCCTAAGATGTAGTTGTCTGGGATCTTTGGTGGACCCTGATGGTATTACAGCATCTGATTTGGTTTCTATTAGCAACCAGTTGCTTTTGATGGCCAGCATAGCTCTTACATATGTGGCTGGAGTAATTCCTCAGAAATCCAATTTGATTTCTTTGAGAAATGATTTGGATGACAAAGCAGTTTCTGAAAGTGCAAGATCTTCTGGTAGGTAAGGGTAAGGGTATCAAAGATAATCAAATTTGAAAGATATTTCTTCTTGAATAGATTATTTCTTTGAAGGTAAGAATGCAATGTTGTTATTTACATGTGCTTTATTTCTGGTACTTAAAGTTGGTACACTTCTCTCTTTGCAGTGCTAAGACAAATGAGGACCATCTTAACATACATTGTCCTTGGGATAATGTAAAGAAAAAACTTTGGAATTCTCTTGATGCTATAGAACACAAAAGCAATTTGGAAAACAGACTTCTTCAAATTGATCAACAGCAGGCAAATCGACCCCTAAGTTTGTTTGCCATATCTGAGGGTCCAAAGATGCGACTACTTTGGGCTTCTTTTAAGCAACTCGAGGATGAGGCAGGCACTGCACTATTTTGTTTGTTTCTTTCTTTCCTTTTATTGTGATAGATCATTGTTATCTTCTAGTAGAAATTTTATGACCCTAAGGAACATAGGAATTACTTGCTCAAATCAAATTGCTTTGAGTTACCTTGCTAGATGAGCTCTTAGGTGCGCTTTTCAACAGTTTAATCAGTGTGAGGCTGTAGAGCTGGAAAATTGTTACTGGCACTGTTGGGCAAATTTAAAATATGCTTTTTACCGCCATTCATTAGCATTTTGGTGATCAAAGGTTTTGCAATTCTTTTTTTTTTTTTTCCAGGTGCATAATGTTTCAGGGGATTGTAAGGCTTTAAATTTGGACAGTTGGTCAAGTATTTCTAGTCAAATTATTCAAAAATGTTATAAATGCATATCTGTGGCTTGGTCAGTAGAGGAACTTCGCCTTGACAACAAGAAACTGGATGAGGTATTGGTTGGAAAAAAGTTCATTACATTGCTGAATGAGTTTTCTCACACATTCTCTGCTTAGCCTTAATCCTATTATCTTTTTCTTTATATATATATTTCAGGCAGTTGTGTCCTTCATGATTGAGAAATTAGAAGGAGATGAAGCTGTTTTACGGAACATAAGAAAGTCAGGCAAAGGAGATCTTTATGCAGAGTTATTATACTTTCTTAGATTTGGTTTTCCTAGGTAAAGTGATGATTGTTTTCATTTTTACTTCTTCAAACCATATAAATTCTCATACTAGTTATCTTCAAATTATTATCAAGGATCTTTTGGAATTTGAGTTTCCAGATTGCAGTTGAATTGGGGCAATTGAATCATGTTGCACATAGTTTCATACTGTCGCATGACATATTTGCTTCTCATGTTATTACCATTTTAATATTTCTGTCATATTAATTTTTTTGTTCCCTTTCACATGATTTTTTGTGAGAGCTGCAATGAATTTTGGGTCCAAATATATTGTGCACCTACTGATTGAGATATAGGGAGATAAAGATTACAAAAAAAAAAAAATTGAAAGGATGAATGCAATAACATATTTACTGTATCTTATCTAAGTATGCAGATAAAAGTAACTTCGAGTTGCCATAAAATTGCAATATTATGTGTAGGGGTTTGGATTTCCATGCCTCCAAGAATTTGCATCTTCAAACTCTTTACGTAGTAAATTGGACATTGCAATCGGTGAAAACCCATAAAACCAACTATTAGCATGCATCTTAGCATAAGACATGAGATCTCTGATTGTTTTAACCAGACCTAATTGTAACAATATAGTACATATTTTTGCTTCATAACCAAAGTTCACCAATTATCTATCTAGGATTCTAATATGGTGACAGAGTTCTATGGAATGACACATAATTAAGGCCTTTGCCTTGTCTCTCCCCACAAATAGATCTTGATATTTATCAGCCTTTTTGAATACTGTCAAATTGGCAAGATTCACTAAAATATCCATATTGATCTGCTGCATTTCCAGACATTTTATATGTAATACTCAATGGCTGATGTGGCATGACCTGCAACCACTGTAAAAAAACACAACATCTGTAATTTGAAAAAAAAAAACAGAGAGAGAAGTCTTTCCCCTTTTACTTATCTTCTACCATTTTTCTGATCTACAAAGACTTTAAAAGTAAATGTCAATTTTGCTTGAATTCCATGTGTCTTAGAGTTATCAATTAATTCTACTATATTCATCCTTGTTTTTTTTTTTTTTTGGGGGTTTCTCTAAACCAATTACTGTGTTCATGAGTCCAGTTAGCTCTCATGTCAATTTTATCAGAACTTAAAATTGTGACTTGAATGGTAAAAAATGGTGAATGTTAACCATTGGCATGTGCTTGGGCTGCATATCACATGCGTGCCAATTATTCACCTCTGATTTAATCAGATTCCTTCAAAAGGTTAATCCTCATTGCTGTTGAATAACTGCTCAAAGCAAAGAAGGGGATTCATGTTTTTGCCGTATGTTTCCTTGTTTTATTTTGTAGTGGCTCTAGCTCTTTTTATTATTGTTTTATGATTTTATTATTATTTTACAATCAAATTATTTGTATTGGTCTGGGTTGGTTGGCCGCAAGAAAATTAGGTGTGAAAAAAATGAAGTTTTAAGTTAGATAATAACTTGTATCTCAAGTATGAATCTTCTTACTAATAGAATTCAAGATAGGTTAGCATGCATGTGCTTGCTTAAACTTCTTAGCCAAAATTATGCAAATGATAATATTTCGTGGTAACGTGAGATCGAGGGGAGAGAAGGATTGGAAAATGTTATTCCAGGTGGCATTCTGGATTGTCAAAATGTTTTTCTTTTCGCCCATCTAAGCAGTCAACAAGCGTTTGTTCAGGCATGTCCACAGGCAGCTACTGACCTGTTCAAATTGGACTTAATTGGCTGAAAAGGAGACAATTTCATTTTGTATTACAGATTATAATCAGTCGAACCTTGATGCGATGACAGATGTTCACTGTGCCTTTACCTTTGTTTAACCAGGAAGAATTGCTGTTATGACCAGAGCATGTTTGTTTTACATGGAGATTCCATATTGGAAGATTTGGTTGTAACTTTAGCAGATGGTGTTGCCAGTGTTTATTTGGAGCTTATTTCTGTTGATGGTAATCTATCAAATGAAATGACTGACCTGGGCGTGGTTATATGTAACTTATCAACCCGAGAACTCCAAAGATTGCGCAATGAGGTATAGTCTCTGTTTTCCTAATGTTATTTTCAGCTGTCCCCTTCGGTTCTTTAAGCAGAATGGTTCTAGTATTCTCCTCGTACTTGCGTTTGCTTCTGATTTCATTAATTAATGTTAATTCTTGCAGCTGCTCTTGGTGTTTGTTACTCGTTACACAGATATCATGCAGTATTACACCTTTCATCTGTCTGCTTATTCTGTCTTGAGTTTTTCTTGAATGTATATATTTTCCAGCCTGCTAAATCTGTGTTTGTGCATATGGGAAACTTGCAGATTTAGTACTAAAGACAGCTGAAAACACCTTCATTTTTGCAAGAGAAAATTGTTGCTCATATTAACTCTGGTATATAATGAACTTCATGGTTATAATGTGAAAAATGTTGCAAATTACTTCTGAACTTTGTTGCAAAACAAATGCACTGTGAACTAATGCTTATTCCATCAACTGGAAATTTGGCAGAGCAAATATCATTTATTTATTGATGTATAATTTGCTTTCTTACGTTCTGAATGATGCTTAATTTTTAGTAGAACAATGCAACAACCAGATTAGGTGATTGATAAGAGGGAAGTCTATGAAAGACTTGTAATCTTAACTCACTTTTGCTTTCTTGCACCTGAAATTTTTTTTTGGCTCTGATAAAGAAGGCCGGAAATTGTTTGGATTCTTATGTTGTTTTTAATATTATCTTTCTACAAGCAAGCATGTGAATGTTTGCTTTCTGGTACATATTTGCATCACCGAACGCTTGAACTTTTGGTGCATTGAGGCTTTAAATTTTTTTTACCAACAGGTGTCTTTGAATCAATGGCTATATCAAAATTTGGAGTCGGTTATATCTATGTATGAAGATCAATTTGATCTTTGCACTCTACAGTCAATAGTCATTGAGGAACCAAGAGAGAATCAAGCTGAAACTCCTAGTTGGTGGAAGCAGATTTCTTGGAGAAAATCTGGAAAAATAACATCTTCAATATGTTATACTACCATAACTCAATTCTCCATGCCTGTAAAACGGACCAAGGAATTAAGGGCCTTGACAGGGTGGTAGGTTTTTATTCTTTGACCTTGCATTTTCTTTTTTGCCTTGTAAATGACATCAATTCCTCCATGGATTTCATGTGGAGTTGCACATTCCCATGTGAAACAATGATAAGTTGTTAATATGCAGAAAGTTGTTGCTCTTATATTTCCAGATTTTATGTTAAATCTTTTTAAAATATCTTTGTTGAATGTGTTAATCTTAGCTTTAGGACTGTTTTAAATATATTGGTTCTTTAATATCAAAACAGTTGCTGTGATGCAACTCCATCGTTTTCGCCATAATTTTTTTCCACTTGTGCAAAATATGGAAATTAAGGGTTACAACAATCTGGCAAGGTGCATATTAGGAATTCACTATCAATTCTCATTCTTATTTTGTTACATTGTTCAACTGCTTTATTAATCTTTTACGATTATAAGCTGAAATACCATCCACTTTCTAAATCTTTGTGTTAATTATTTTGCAGGAGATACTACTTCAGTTTATACCTAGAGCTATCTGATATTTGCATGCCGTTGATTAAAGCTGTCATTGACAAAGTTAGCAGTGCCATCTCATTCTTTCTTGTTTCCTTGATTGGGAGGTCATTGGGACTTATCTACACTGGAATTAGGCAGTCGCTAGGATGGAAGTGAGATTTCAAGGACACATTCTTTGGGGTCTCAGTTACAAGTTTGCTTCTTTTCTTTTATATGCGTAAGCAGCTCAAGGAAGATGACTTTCGAACTGAAATTTTGCCAAGGCTGCTATAGGTTCCTGCTGAATTATTTGTTGACAAATCTGAGTAGTTCGCTCAGTTTACTGCTGTAAATTTGGTTTTGAGCTCAATTAATGCCAAATAAATCATTTGAGTTTGTGATATCCACTGGAATTTTTTCAAGCATGAACTGGATGGAGCAGGGCAATCTGCAACTATCTTATGGAAGAGAAGTGTACGTATTGAAATGGGGTGCTTAAAAAAGTTAGAACCATGTCAAATCACTTGAAATAGAAATCGTATGTTTCTTATCTAGCCTTTATATCAGAACTGACGAAGCAATTGTGTTGTCTTGAATAGCCTGATAAGATATAGAGAGAGACAGGTGTTGGGAGTCATTTTTTTTACTGCATTGTTGAAAATGCTTGCATGTGCCTGAGACCTTAGATGGCTATTGATTGAGAACAAGAAATACAGTTAGGTCCCAGTCGCTCAATTGTTGCTGTTTTGGTAATTAATAATTGAAAGCAAAGGAACCGATTTACAGTCCACATTTGGATGATATTTCATATGGTTGCAAACGATTAAGTGGCATACTACGTAACATACATTACATTGTTGTCTTTTTTTTTTTGCATGAACGTTCTATTAATTTATGGTGGTGTAAGAAAATGGTGGGAACAGAAAACAGGAAGAAAAGGACAGGCACACATAAGAAATTGCTTTTCTAAAAGATTGCTAAAAGCAAAAAGTACAATTCAGAAGATAATACTTGTGCCCTACCATCTTTGCATGATGATCTCTTTTGCAGAGAAACTTCTTATTATACATTAATCAATTCAAGGTGTCCACATCTTTTTATAAAGTAAGAGTTTCCCACTTTTATTTCCCTAATTATAAGGAATCATGTTTCTTCATCTTCAAATATTTGCAGGTCTCCTAATTTTGGAGTATTCTATTTTCTTAAATTGTTTATTTCATTATTGGTAACTTCGACCCTTTAATTAAATGTTTCGGACCGCAAGTGCGGCGGCTTCTTGAATTTTGAATTCACAAGGCATCACCGAAACCTTGAGCGGAAAATGTGAAACAAGAAAAGTGATGTTTGAAAGGGTGATTAAGCATCACTATCCAAACCAAAGAAAAACAAAATAAAAGGGATTCTCATTCCTTCACCATGAAATTTAGCATTGCCTTTTACATGCTATAATAATAGAATAATTGGAAATGTTAGACAATATTACTATTGTATGTGCATGTGTATGGTGGACCACTATGATATTTTTTTATTTTTTATTTTTATTTTTTGGGTGGTGAAACGACCCATTCATTTGCATGTGATATTTGATAGTGAATTTGCATGTGTTGGCGATCTCAAAGAAGGAAATCTTTTCCTTTTGTGGATTCTGCCTGTAACTGACGTGTGTGTATATATATATCCATGTTTTATGTTTACATTTCGATTCTCTTACTTAAAACTATTCCTATAATTTCCTAAATTCTACTATCTATTTGACTCGGATCCAATCTCACTTTTCCATCTATTGTTAATTTAAGTATCGGAATGCTAACGTTCGAAATATTAGGCAGACACCTTTTTGCAGGTTCTCTCGACTTCAATCCGATCGAAATTCGCTCTCCAAACCATCAAATCTCTTCTGCTTTCCTATACAGAAACTCCCTTCATTTTATGAAAATTTGTGATTTATCACTAATAATTATTATATAAAAAAACTATCTCAAAGCATTTATATGAACAATTTAGTTGTTTAAACTGAATTCATAAATAAATTTGTAAACTAAAATAATAAAAAATTGCCATGTATAATAAAGGAGATGAAAAAAAAATGATGGGTAGATAGTTACTAATTTTACATATCAATATGTTATTGGTTTGATATATTAAAAGTTAATGGATGGACAAGTAAACCTTTTTACGTGCACTCCAGTCGGGTGTGGAATGAATTCTAGTTCAAGTAACTTTTTTGATATATTTTTCTAAACCGAAATATTTTTTGGTTTAAAAATTTTCTTTTATGATTGATTTGTTATAAGTGTTATAATTTAGTTACTGTGGATGAAGTTAACTCCACATATTTCTCTGGTGGAAAATGGAATGTGTTCTAATATTAACTCTGGATCTCAAACACTTCAACATTTTGCACAAAACTAATTATCATTTAAGAAGGCCCTACATTAATTCAATAATATATTAAAATTCATAACCACTGTGCAATAAATAATTGAGCAAAAACAAATTGAGGCTGTCGTCAACTTCATAAGCAGCCATGCACAGTCGATGACAAATTAGATGGTAAATACTAAATATAATTTTTTTCCTTAAAAAATTAAATTTTCATTGATAATATAAAAATTACATCTAAAAAATATAAATAAATTTATAAAATTTAAAAATATATAAAATGTGCAAAACTAATGAAGTTGCTAAAATATATTTCTGAACTTTTTTTACTAAAACAGTGGATAATGTTAACATGCCTTGGGCAATCTGGCTTTTAGTGGAAAACTAAGTTCATATGCTGTTTACGAAAAAACTTATTCTAAAAGTATGAAAACTTTCATAAAAAAAGACAATAACCTCCAAATATGGAGGACAAATTTGCATGATAAAAAATTTAAATTACATTTAACATTAACTAAACGAACTAGATTTATAAAAATACAAATAAAATCTGAACAAAAACAAAAATTAAATGTAAAATAAAAAATTTCAGATTTGAGTTTATTGAAACGAAAATACTAAAAAACCAAATACGAATAAAATTAAAATTTTAAATCTAAATTAATCTAAGAGATTTGAAAAAAATGAAAAGAAACAAAAAAAAATTGAAAAACATAGATAAAAAATTAATAAAAGAGCAAAAATGAAGAGAAAAGAGGCGGTTGCCTATAAATAAACTGACGACAGTCCCAAAATTAGATAAAGAAAAAGAAAATCTTCGAACTCTAGGAAGAAAAGGAGGCTATGATTTTTTCATAGAGGTCAGAGAGAAAAGGAGGTTAGGGATTTTTTTCAATGCTTTTACATCAGTAAAAAAATATTATTTAAATTAGATAATTATAAATAAATAGCAAAAAAATAAAAAATTAAAATCGGATGGAAAAGTGAGGAATTAACAGACAACAACTCATTGAATAAGAGGTGGCCTGTAATTAATGTTATAATGCATAAGAATATGGAGAATTTTTATAACAGAATGAGAGCAGAGATGATATCACCAGCTTTAATTATCTAACAAATTATATACAACTGCCTCAACCATTCATTACCATATTATAATTTCATGCAAAACCAATCTACTATATTCATTAAATTGTCAAAATTTGAAAAAGCTTATAATTAAGAATTTCTTTTTTTTTCCTGTTATTTAGACTATTTTTCAAAGTACAATTATTCAAATATGAATATATAAAATTAAAAAAAAAGAATTACTAAAATTGAAAATTGAGGGTAAAGCACATTCAGCTTCTTAATATTGTATATAATATGGTCCAACTTCTTTTTGCTTACTTTTCAACCGTATATGCCTTTTTTGACTGATTTTTTTTAATTCTCAAATTAATTTCTGATTTAATAATTTTCTCTTCTGCTTTTCTAATTTCTTTTCTTCTCTTTCATTTCTGGTATTATGGTTATTCCGTACGTTCTAGAATTTAATTAAAAAGGTTCAATTGGGGCATATGCTGAAATTATATAAAAAAAATTATTCTAGATTATACTTTTATTTTTTAAATCAAGATTCAAATCATCAAGATAACCTCTTCAATTTTTTTTAAAAGAAAAAAATTTAATTATCAATTATACTTAATCTTATATATATATATATATATATATATATATATATATATATATATATATATATATATATATATATATATATATATATATATATATATATTTTGAATATATTCAGATTAAATTTTAAAATTACTTATGGCTCAAACCATCAAATGATATAAATGCTTTTCATGCCATTTATTCTCCATACATCCCCCCATAGTAAGAAAGGGTTTAAATTTGCATAATTGACTAATCAATCGCCACAAGTTAAATAAAAAACAAACTAATTAATCTCCACCGTGGAGAGATTATGTTATATCGAAATAGAGAGAAATATATATATTATTATATAGTCTTTGACTGATATCCACACCTTTAAAGTCATTATATATTATAAGGAAATAAATTATCAAAAGATTACACCTTAATTAAAGAAGCCAGAGCACCCAGCTGCCATAGCTATGCCACTTTGCCAATTATTACTTTCTTCGTTCTTTTTTATTAGTCATTTTTGTTTGGGTTCAATTTTCAATTATTACTCTTTCCATTCTGTTTGGGTCATCACAAAAATTTTTTAAATATATTTTTATTCTATTTAAAGTGATAATTTTTAAATTTTAATAAATATTAATTATATATTTTTTATTTAATAAATATAGTCTTAGTTAATAATTTTTTTTTATCTATATGAAGAGTTGGAAATTATCAGATTGAGTGAAACGAAAAGAATAATATTTTTATATACGAGTCTTGATCAACTCCTAATTACGGCTACCATTTTTTGTTTTTCCTTAATTGATTGATCAATAACAAGTTATCTGTCTTAATAACACGGAAGAGGTATGTGTGGTAAAAAAGAAAATGTGAAATTGCTTTTAATTGAGTACAATTCTAATCAAATGGAGACCAAATTAAGCTGCAAAATCGCACGACCATATATTAATTATTATTTCAACATTATGTGATGATATGATAATCATTGAGATTTGCATAGTCGTTGAGTAATTAATTATGACATGAAAAGTTAAAAGTAAGTCTTAATCAGCTTGGTTTAGAAACATAAGCAATATAATTTGTGATTTTATCCAAATTGTCATGATTGTTGGCCCCCCCCCCCTCTTTTTTAAGACCATGTCCGTCCAGTATCAAAGTCCGATTGATCTGTCTAATCTGAATCTGGTACTATAGAGGCACATTACTGGAGACGACCCTTCCAACGCCGCAATTTTCATACATATACTAAGCTTGCGAATTGAACTCGATACATATTTAAGAGAGACAGAACCCTCATCTATTCCGATCAAGTAACATTGGTACATTGCACATTTAATTGTTGATTACTTGGAATTCAATATCTTCCTTTCCATAGTACAAAAATACCGATTCCTAATATTATCAACCTTTATTGGTTTAATTTCAAAGAATTCTTATTCCAATTCCAGAATAAAGAACATTAGATTAGTGAAGATGAAATTCTTAGAAAATGGAAAAAAGGAGAAAAAGAAATATTCCGTGGGCATTTAAACCAAGTTTTATTTTTTTTCTTTTTTTTAGAATATGGAATATTTGTTCTTATTTTCTTAGATAACTTTTGAATGAATATAATGAAAATTAAATTTAAATAGTTGGTAAAAAAAATTTCTAAATGGTCTGTGTTTGGAAAAATGAATTCTTACAGTATTATTAATGATCAAATAATTATATGAATAAGAATTGAATTTTAAATAATTGCTAAACTCGTAACTATTTCAACATTATATATATATGTAAAATCTATTGAAAAAGAAATATATGTGATTTAAATCGTAGGTAGGGTTACTGCACTGACGCACATTGATGTCACCCATTACTAATCTGATGCATGAACATGAAATTTATGACCCTACATTGTTCTGGGTTTTTTGTTGGGTACAGCTAAACTAAATTACTGCTCCAAATTTATTTTCACTTCAAATTTCTTACCCTTTTGCCAACCCTATGACATTGGAAATAAATGTTTAATGGTCATAACTGTCTACTGATTTTAAAACAAACAAAAAATATATTACCCTCCTTTTTTTATCAGTTATTTTTAAATAAAATTTAAATTTTATTTATTTATTATTTTTAAATTTTTAATATAATATAATTTATTTTTTTAATAAAGTTATAACCAATTAAATTTAATAATTAAATTTTAATTACGTAATTTAATATTAAATTTAAGTTTATTTATTATTTCTTAATCATAGTAAAAACAATAAAAGTAACAGATAAAAAAAATGAAAAAATAATAGATTTTTGATAACACAAATTTTAACAGTCAAATTATTATTTTTAAAGAGAGTAGTAGAAAAAGAATGTGTAAACTTAAGAGTTTATCTGGTGAAATTAAGAGAACTTAGTATTTTTAATGCTCTTAGCAAGTTTTTAAGATATGTAGATTATGTATAAACGATTTTTAAAAAACTATAATGGTCAGACAAAAGTAGTGAATGGAGACAATCTAGTTATTAATGATACTTTAAAAGTATGAAAACAAGGTTATCTAAATAATGATGGGAAGTGGGGAAAACTGGAAAAGAATACTAAGAAAATAATAAGGGTGGATGCAAAGCAATACCACAAAATGATTCTAAACAAAAAGAAAAGAAAAAATTACATCTTTTCCCAAGTTCAATATTCCTTCTGAAAAATTGGCCTATAAACCCGAAAAGTTTCATTTTATTTTTTCTGTTATATATATATATATATATATATATATATATATATATATATATATATATATATATATATATATATATAACACTAAGAAACTCCCTTTTGTTTTATTTATTTAACACCCAACGGATTTTGTTTTAGGGAGAAGAGGCTTATATATTCTTTTCACACTCTTCCAATTTAATTATTACGTAATCGAATTATATATATATATATATTCAGAATCAAAATACACGTCTAAGGATAATTCTATTTATAGCCAGAAAAACAAAATTATTTATTTTTCAATTACACCATAATTAAGGAAATAATGGCGAAATTTACTACCTTTTTTCCATACTAAACAGATATTAATTTAACGATGTTAATTATTAGTCCAGCCAACAATTCAACAACTGAATTTGATCTTCTCACTACCAATTTAATCAGTGAGGGATTTCTCACCCTTAGCAAAGAAATTAAGTTTCCCTTTTTAATTCCTATTTTTTTATTTTTATGAAATCATATTTAATCATGTAGTTATGATATTATGTTAAGATTAATGTATACTACAACTAAGTCACCGCTTACCTAATATACCATGAAAATATATCAGTTATTTTTTTTATAAAAATATTATCCAAAACTTACCCGTAAAAAATTGTATTAACGCTAATAATTAATTTAGATTTGCATTGGAAATACTTACAAGAAAAGCAAAATAATCATTTTCAAACATTTAAAAATATTTCATATTTGGAATTATAATTTAATACTTTTAGTTAATCAATACATTCCTTCTATCCCTTCTATCGATTCGGATATCAGTTTGTAATTCTTTTTAGTTTTTTTATTATAAGGGATATGCATAACGTCTAATAACAATCCTAAATATCACTAGAAAAATTAAATCTAAAATTTTATATACTTTTAATTGAGTATTAGCTATCCGCCCAATTTTTCTGATTATATGAGTTATTAATTTATTGAGATGCTGTATTGCTTTTAAGAAGTTTAAATCAATCCTGATTGTGGGGCTTGAGAATAAACAGCCACTAAATAAAAATATTTGTTTAAGGTACACTCCATTGACTTTTGGTGCTCAAATGTCTGGGAACCAGGCACATGGATGATTTTATTTCTGGACATAAAATCATTCTTGTAATTAAGAAGAGGGGCCTAATTTTGATGTTTTCCTAATTTAATGTGCATATATATATATAATACTAATTTTGTTCTACATTTAGCTTTACTTAATCTACTATTTTTTGGTAGGAAGATGACAGATTGGTGATTCGTAGTGACGAAATTGCCTTTTTCCTTTTCTTTTCCTACCAACAAATGTAAATGCACTTCATTTATTTTTATAATTTTCTATAAATAAAGAAAAATGCATTTCACGAAAAGTGAAAAATAGCAAAATATGGTCCGGTTTGACAAGGGTTAGGTAAGGAGCTTACTTCAATGAGGTCCAATCAATGGAGCCAAGTTGGTGCCTCGTTATGGTAGCTAAATAGCTTTTGGTCTTTTCTATTAAATTAAAACTATTCTTGCTTCTTTACACCTATAATAACTATAAATAATTAAATATGTATGTATTTATTTATTTTTCTTACCACACATTATTTATCCATGCACGTATTTTCAAGTTGATAACACTTAAAGACGAAAATCCTATATCATAAGTATTGAACATATATGTATAAGTGATGGGCATATAGCTGATTTATTTTTGATTGAATGTCAACCATTGGACTATATATATATATATATATAACTAAATATATTTCTTTTTCAAACATATGATGTACATTATTATTATTTTCAACAAACTAGTACACTATTTACTATAATAATTCAACCATAAATCCGCAAATTAAGCTGCATGAATTGATCTGACCTAGAAGTCGATAGAATGAACCAAAATTTTCTTTTTGGACCATATCAAAAAATTCATTATTTTAATACGAAATATAAATGTAGACAAAAACACACCGGATCATACTTTTGATGTTTTCTTGCAATTATGAACCCATTCAAGAACAATAAGGAGGGGGCAAAGAACAAGATGAAAGCAGGTAAGGTAAGCCACTCATGATTATACTATAAAGTTTTAGGTAATCTTTAATTCAAGAAAATTTCAAAATTGCAATTATTATTAAATGTAAAGGATAAAATTACAAAACTGTCCTTCACGTACCAATTTCCTGTGAAATAAAAAGAACGTATAGATTACCGAGGTAGAGGGGGCCCATCGATCATCCATCATGGGAGACATACATACATGTTTTGGCCTTTCACTATGAGGGAAGCAGCAAGCTGTGTGTTCATTTTTAAAGAGAATACGATGCTTTGCTTTTCTTTTGTCTTTTCTCTATTTTTGTTTCTATAAAACTAAATCTATGCCTTTTCATCCCGATCAATATTCTTTCTTTTCATCTATAAATAAATATCATATTAGTAGGATAATTAATTGATGATATTCAAAATCATTTTTAGTAGATTTGAGAATTAATAAAAAAAATATATTATTAATTCTAAGAGCTATTAGTTAATAATGTTTACAAGGTTGAATATCCATAATGGATCAACATATTATATGTAAAGTCGAAACTTTATTGCTATACAGTTAGAATTCTAATAAAGATACATTGATTGACTTATAATTAATTTGTTTGTGTTTATTTTATTTTTAATATATAAGAAATGAAGTAAATTATTCAATTGCGTTTGAATTATAACCAATGAAATAAGATTTGGTATATAATTATTGAAGGCATTATCTAATCGACATAATTTGGCAGACAAATTCAGTTGCGTGCGTGCTTAATGTCCAATCTATTTCTATCAGATTTTAATTTCACAAATAGGCACATGATTGATTGAGAATTAATGATATATATAATCAATTTTGTTTCAAGAAGATAAATTAACCTATGACTAATCCATCATTATTATATCATTAATTTGGGGTTTTAGCTACGCGCCAAAAAGGGTGTCTGAATTTCAATTTAATGGAGAAAGAAAGAAAAAGAATAAAATCATAGTAATATTAGGGTTCGCCAAGTCAAAGAAAGATTTCTTGGGGAACTGGCCAAGAAAGAAAAAGCCACCACCTCTCTACCTTTCTATTTGGTGCCACTGTCTTTAACTTTCAAGATTCTTTAATGTTTGATTTACAAGGACGACCCCATTAATTATTAAATCATGCATTTTCATGTTTCACGACAATTAAGACTACAACACCCTTTCTTTAATACCATAATGCATGCATTGATATATTACCATACCAGTGGGATAGTGATCTCATATGTGGGTAGTGACATGCATGCATTTTAGCTGTAAATTATATAATATTTAGCACAATAATTGAAATTTTATCCACTTTCCTGTATCTGTTAATTATAAATGTAAAGTGTTATAAATAATTTGGATTTTCAGATGTAAAACTTCAACTCTAAGGTGGTAATAATAATAGGTGGCAAGAAGGGGCAGAATGGTAAATTGATAAAGCTTTTGATATATAGCTGGATGTTAAGTTGGGCATCGGTGATGTTCAACAGAATGTGTATCGAATTTCAAAACCTCCTTTCCATTTTATGCTTTTGGTGAAGCTTCTTCTACTGTATCTCTCTCTATCTCCCTTCATAGCTAGCCTTGGTGCTGGTTCATGGATATTGAAACCTTGTGGGCTGTTGGGGGTGGGTGTTTTTTCACTTTCATTTTTATGGCAACACAGCAATCACCAATTCCTAAATCTTCTTCTCCTTCTTCCTCCTTACACCATTACCTTCTCTTCTTTCTCTTCATCTTCATTTTCATCTTTCTAATTACCCCCAATTATTCTCCAAAACCCTTAAATCCCAACTCTATCTCCCCCTCAATTTCCATCAAACGCCTTCTCTTGGTATCCTCATCTTCAAATACCATGAACTTGCATCCAAAACAATTCTCTTCTTCCAAATCTAAGGGCCGACAATTTGGAGCTGAGGCTCATGAAGTTCCCAGCGGACCAAACCCTATTTCAAACAGGTAAAGGGATATCAGATGGAAGAGATCGAACTGTAACTGCGAATTTATTATGTATTTCTCATCTTTATTATGGTTGTTAAGTTTGCCTTGTTACTTCTTCATTTTAAGTTTTTGTTTTTGTATTGAGGGAGGGGTTTCTTTTTTTATTATTAATTAATAGAATTGTATAGCAAGAGAGACAATCTATTCTGATATATATAAATAAATATATATATATATATATATGAAGGTATAGTTGCTAATTGTTTTGTATGTGAATGTTGCCGGGTCAATTTCACCCATGGTCACTGAACTTAGGCCATATTACCCAAAAGTAACTGACTTATTTTTTCTAACATAAATGTCACTGAACTTAGTACCTTTTTTCATAAAAGTCATGTTCACCGGTTTCCGGCGACGATCTTGGCCGGAATGCTGACGTGGCATGCCACGTCAGCAGTCCTTTGCCGGAATGATGACGTGGCACGCCACGTCATCCGCCACGTCAGCAACCCTTGCCGAAATGATGACGTGGCACGCCACGTCATCCGCCACGTCACGTGAAGATGCCACGTCAGCCGCCATGTCACCTGTTGAAATAAACAAATGAGAAAATGACACATGTCAACCCATTTGCCTTAACCAAATCCAAATTGGGTCATCCATCCAAATTGGGTCTTGCTAAGGTAATGGGCCTCCAACCTTATAAACCCATGCCACTCCCTTTCTCTTTCCAATGTGGGATATGGGAAGTTTGAGAACATGATATTTTCATGGTTTTTCTAGCTTTTTTAACCATTGAATCCATCACATTTTCATAATTTTTTTTGCTTTAACCATTTCTAATTCTTTCATGGGATGTGTATGTGATGGTTAAAGCCAAAAAAACCATGAAAATGTGATGGATTCAATGGTTAAGAAAGCAAGAAAAACCATGAAAAAATAAAGTTTGAGAAGATTATTCTTTTTTCATGATTTTTCTTACTTTTTTAACCATCGAATCCATCACATTTTCATGGTTTTTTTGGCTTTAACCATCACATACACATCCCATGAAAGAATTAGAAATGGTTAAAGCAAAAAAAATTATGAAAATGTGATGGATTCAATGGTTAAAAAAGCTAGAAAAACCATGAAAATATCATGTTCTCAAACTTCCCATATCCCACATTGGAAAGAGAAAGGGAGTGGCATAGGTTTATAAGGTTGGAGGCCCATTACCTTAGCAAGACCCAATTTGGATGGATGACCCAATTTGGATTTGGTTAAGGCAAATGGGTTGACATGTGTCATTTTCTCATTTGTTTATTTCAACAGGTGACATGGTGGCTGACGTGGCATCTTCACGTGACGTGGCGGATGACGTGGCGTGCCACGTCATCATTTCGGCAAGGGTTGCTGACGTGGCGGATAACGTGGCGTGCCACGTCATCATTCCGGCAAAGGACTGCTGACGTGGCATGCCACGTCAGCATTCCGGCCAAGATCGTCGCCGGAAACCGGTGAACATGACTTTTATGAAAAAAGGTACTAAGTTCAGTGACATTTATGTTAGAAAAAATAAGTCAGTTACTTTTGGGTAATATGGCCTAAGTTCAGTGACCATGGGTGAAATTGACCCGAATGTTGCCATTTGAAACAGCATAATCTTAAAAAGATGAATGATTTTTGCTTTGCTTAATATATCTATAAATATTAATTCTTAGTGGTGACTTTTTCTTTAGATTAGCTCAAAATCTTGAAAAATCAGTGCCCTTCTTTTTATTTCTTCGGTTTATATGCTTCAATTTGCTTGAAGGGTTTCATACATAAGCTTAGGATTCTCTACTTATTTGATCTAGTATATTAGTTAAAGCAGCTAAAATCTTGAAATTGATTTAGATATACTTGTTCAGAGAAGGAATGGTTTTATATATGGTGTTAAAAATCTTGGAATTTAGGATTGGTTGTTGTGAAGGGCTGAAGAAAGAAAGGGCAGAGAAGAAGAAGAAGGGATAGACTGAATTTGTTTTGATTTGAAGGGTAATAATTTAGATTTTGGAGTTAGTTTTTGTACGTCTTCGACAAGAAAGAAAGGAAGAGCACAAAACCCAAGAAAAAAGCTGAGATGCCAAAACAATAACTAAGTCATTTTTCATGGCTTATTATCATTCAGACACTGACAAGTGACCAAAGAGATAGAAAATGCAGTCCATGATTTGGTAATAATAACAGTGTCATTCCCTGTTCTGACTCAGCTGCCACCAATCATATGATTTATCATGCTGTTTCCTCTCTCAAAATAAAAATAAAAATTCAAAAATAACATTTGTCTATATGAATTATTGGACTCGCATGTTCCTTATGGATTTAATAGAATAAAGATAATTTTTATAGGTATTTCATTAAATAGAACAGATTATATATATATATACTTTAATGAATAAAGGTGAGAACTGTGAAAGGGAAGGTGAGACCCATATCTTTGGAACATTTGTGTTGGTGTAAGCTAAAGTGATTGCTAGCCATATGCCCTTTTTGACTAATTTTACATTATTCTATGTAATTGAGTGAGTATTTGGCATAATTAACCCTAAAATAGAGTCCTAAAGTAGCAAAACTTGCAGTGTTTTGGTTTGAATATGCATGCATGTCTACGTTGTACATTTCATTGTATTGTTATTTGATCTTTGACTAATAAATTAACGTGATAATATATAATTTAATTGCACTCAATTGGAATATCTTACTACAATGATCAATTTTTATCATAGTCTCCTTTTTAATTAATGTTTTTTCTCTCTTATCTAGTACTTAAATTAAGTATTAATAGGGAAAACTTGGTCTAGTGGCTCAATGCAACGCCAATCAGTAATGCTTCTTTTAATGGTAGTGATTGTTAGCGGATTCTGCTTTTTTTTTTTTTTTGACAAAGCGGATTCTGCTTAAAATAAATAAAGTTAAATCATTTTTTTTATTAATTTAAATTAATTTACATGGAACATGTCCACAAAATTTAATAAAAATTTTGATACAGTGTACCATGTTAACGTGATGAATTATAAGACCTATCCTAATATTTATAAAAACATGAATTGTTTGCATTTTTTATAAATTTAAAACATTTTTTTATTGGATTAATATTTCAAGCGTTGAAAATTAGCTTGTAAATTAAAGGAGGTTAAAATTCAAACTGTGGTATATTTTCGACCTTTAACAATGTTTTCATGCACATGCCATAATATTATCAATGATTATCCATATAGCATTATATATATATATATATATATATATATATATATATATATATATATATATATATATATATATATATATATATATATATATATATATATATATATATATATATATTAAGAAAAAAAAATAGAGGGGAAGAAAGGGTAAAGTTGGTTGCAAATAAAATTAATTCTTTGTGTATAAAGAATGCTGTGCTGAATTGCCCATCTCTACATGACACGTATAAAAGAAGAAAACCAAATGCTATCAACCCTATGTAAACTAGGGGTGAGAAAAAAAAAATCAAAAAACCGAATTTTAAGATAACCAATTCTGCACGACCGATCGAACTGCTCAATCCCAGCATAACCAATTCTGCACGCCTCGTCAATACATCCATGCCGCTACGGAGTTGATAGCCCAAGCATTCAAGAGATGCAGTACAAACTGCGTACGATGGATGCACTTTAAATAGTCGCTGATTTTATTAGAGTCATATTGGTAAATGATACTTAACATTCTTTTACTAAATTTATCTCTCTAAAGCTTTTGCTGATTTAATTTTTGAAATATATGCTCATAATCGATCCTCAAGCTCACTCTTATTTTTCAAATTCCATCCGATCGGAGGTCTTCTACATTTACCATCGTCAGTTGTCATATCCTATAAGTCAAATGGTGGCAAAATAATTTTTCCGACAAATGAAATGTGTGTTAATGGGACGAAATTACTTGCACTCAAGCAGCCTACACTATGAAACCCTTAATCATTAGGCTTAAGAAGAAAATAATGTCAGGGACATTAAACTGGCAAAAAGTGTAACCTAGAGAGAGTATAAAAAAGGGATTTGAAACCACTAACTTCTTAACTTTTCTAAGTCCAGCTCTGATATTGGAAATGATCAATATATCTATATTACTACTCAAGCAACCATAAAAAAATAAAATAAAATAAAATAGAAGGTCTAAATTAACTCTACCAGGTAAACTAGGGGGATTAGAATGTATTATTTTTGACAAAAAAATGTATTATTTTTTAAAAAGCAAGGGGCAGATTGCCTTCCTTATCACGTACATGAATTCAAACCTACATACGGGTATTAAATGATATTTGATTTTACCATCGAGTATGTAATTGAGATGGTATGAATTTCTATTAGTTTAACCAGTGATATCGAATTCGAGTTTTGAGAATATAGATGTGTTAAATACTTGGTGGTACAGTTTTGCCGCTCTTGTAATCCTGTCCAGCTCTAATGAGAATTAATTTAAATGGAATATAGTTTAAATATACCTCTCATATGTTGTTATAAGCCCGTTTAAGATATTTCGTGATTAATAAAAAAAAATATTTGACTTTGAGGACCTTAAGCAAATTGCATTTGGTATGGTTGTCCAATCAATAAAACTAGGCTGCACTAATTGTCTACTTTTATGTGTGTAATTTGGATAATGATAGGCACTAAAGCTATGACTAAACTTAGTCCCAACAACAATAAATCATAATGATTATGTTGGGTTTGCTCATAGTTACAGTGTAAATTAATTATTGGTCATGCTTTTTTTGAAGCTACCATATTGTCATGTGCATTTAAATTGAAAAATCTTACTTTAGTAGCCAGCTGTGACATGGAAACATAACAAAGCTTATTGCTAATCATGCCATTTGCTTCCTGGTTTTGACTGTCTCTCCTTCAATGACTAATTAATTAGTCTTTCCTCAGTTTCCGTCCAAGGAAAATCTAACTTTATTTGGGCCGAGATTATTTTATTTGATACCAATTCTACTCCTTGTTTTTAATTTTACTTCAAAAAAAAAAAATTAAAGTTTAGATCTTGTTTTTAATTTTTCTGGTTTTCTATTAATTTTGTAGTTTTTTGTGGATAATTTCTACTCAATTCTATAAATAAACTTATACATTAAATCCAATTATAAATTTAGTTATTACTACTAGTCTCGGAGCCGCACGGTTCTGAATAAATATTTTTATTCTTTAAATATAAATATAATAATAATCTCAATGAGAAAAATTTTCATTTAAATATCAATTATAATTTACATAGTTTTTTTTTTAGTTTGAGAAAGTTATAATTTGTTAAAGTATTATTGGTAGTTCATAATTAGCAATTATTTCGTATTTAAATAAATAATATGTATAATTACATTTTTCATAAGGATAGTTTTATAATATATATAGATTCTAGTTGTAATATTTTTTTGCTACCAAATTCAAATTAAAATTACATTATTAAAAACTATTAATTAACAAATTAATTAAAAAATTTACTTTTTTGTCTGATAGATTCACTAAAATCTCAATAAATTTGGAATTAAACTTCAAGAATTCTACATAATCATTGCAATTAGCAATAAAAATAAAAATAAATCAACTCAAATCAAGAAAATCGTGAAATATTTCTTCCTAAAAAATGAAATCCACTCACTTTCTTTTATTTGCATTATGTAATTGAAGATTTTTCATTGATACCTATTCCGCATAGCAGCTACAAATAATTAGTTAAAATATTATAACTATAAAAATTGAAATCTAAATATGAAATATACCATCAAAATGATAATTTAACACAAAATATAAATTATTTTAAAAATATTTTTGTATCTATGCAATAAAATCATTAAAAATAAATTAAAATTTGATAGATATGTTATATAATATATCACGAGAAATAAAGATAAATACCTTTTGAAAAGTAAATTCACAAAAGTTGAGATCACTCACTTTTTGCATCACTGGTCTAGTCTCACCCATGCCTCGCAAGTCTAGGGATGAAAACTATAAGTCATGAATTAAAAACCCACCGAAAAAGAAGAAAAAATACTCATAGAAACAAATCAGCAGAATTTCGGTATGAGAGATTATTCTTGCATTCCCAAATATAGAATTTTGGCTCTTATATAAAAGCTTCATTAATTAAGGTAAGATTAAATTACCTTAATTGGCATTAAAAAAAATTAGCAGTTATAATAATTTAATTTAGAAAATAATATCTCATTAATATATCAGTGACCTAATTTAAATTAGATAACTGTCTATATTAATACTCACTAATAATAACATATTTCCTAATTAAGGAAAATTTCAATATAAAACTAATTCCATGTATATTATTTTTTGTTTTGATATATTCTCGTTTATATCGGTGCCAATTTCTCATTTCGTGAGTTATGAGTGTATTCCAAACTCTTTCATCTCCCGCTCACACATGACAAAATAATTTTCAATCATTCTCTCCTGTTATACAGACAAAACTAGCATACATTGAGAAAACTAGTGTTATACACTTGTTAGAGATATATAGCGTATCAAAAAATAAAATCTTATAATAGTATATCAAACCCTAAATAGTTTTTCACATTCGTTGTTTTACCTCATAATCTCATAAAATAATTTTCATATTCAATATTGTGTCTCTACTTATAAAAACTATAATAGATTAACTGGTGAACTATGAAACCACTACTACAAAAAAAATAGGGAATTCCACTGCTAATACACTACAGCGACTAATGACTATTCGTCGCTATCTGGCCGGCACTGCTATATTTAGCGACGATTATTCCACCACTACAGTAAAAAATCCATCACTAATTAATCCCAAAAATCAGTCATCATTATACTTAAGAAAATATTAGCGACTAATTATTTCATCGTTATTTGTAGTCGCTACAAACAATTGTGAATTCAGGAAATTAGCGACGCAAATTAGTGTCGCTAATAATGCAAAAACCGTCGCATTTTATTTCTCATGTTTTATTTTTTTTATTGTTATTTGCAATTTTTTTTTGTTGTTATTATTATTATTATTGTAACATCCAAAATTTAATTTATATAACAATTCTCTAATATTATTATATTAAAAAATATAATACTACAAAAATACATTAAATTGTATAGTACAATAAGGTTACAAAAGTAATAAAAAAATTAACAAAGTGCTAACAAAAATAATAAAAAAACTAATCCATTGTTAAAGATTCACACAAAAAAATTGAAATTCCAATCTATACGAAATGCCATTTCATCCTCGGCAAGTAATTTCACAAATCCGTTCAAATTAGCATTTCATTAAGTACCAATTAATGTACAATGAGTAATTAAAAAAAAAAAAGAGCAAAAGTCAGAGACAGTATACCGAGTGATGTATTGGTACAGCAGCCAATGTTCCAAATCTACCATTAATGCGCCCAACAATCTAGCTTGTAAGTTTTTGATCTGCAAGTAGTCCGACAAGAAAATGAATTGATGCATAATTTTCTTAAGAGTTATGAAATGCTAGGTTAAGCATTCATCTATATCATGGAAATTGAGATAAAACTCATGTATAACAAAAAGAAAATCACAGCTTAAATGAATTATATTTATTTAAACATAGAAATGCAACCCTCAAATGCAATGGATCTGATCTCAAGACTTAAAAGTTTTCATAATTATTGATGTATGCCTACAGAAATACTGTGCAATTTGACTGTTAAGACATATCACTCCAATACTTCCAGTTTCATCCATTGTCAATTTATAAATTTCTTCTCAATGTTCTTAAAATCATAATTATACAACCAAGATATAACTTTCTAGTGCACAACCGCTGATGTTCAGCTTCTCAAGTTCAATCTCGAGCTTCAAAAAGAAAAAAACAACAAAAAATAAAAAAAGAAAAACAAAGAATAACTGATTGTTAATGAAATAATAATAACAACATAGCTCAAGGAACTACAACCATTTTAGGAAACTTACAGTCAGGAACGTCAGTACGTGTTGGCACTGCAATCTGCAGAAGAACAATTTATATATATATATAAACAAGGGCACATGAAAGGCAGATTGCTGTCTAAATAACTAATAAGACAGTTCAAGAAATCTTACACAAAGTCGTCCCATGCAGCATAATAATGGGCTAACAAACCCAAAATAAAAAACACTTTATATTATAATGTATGTATGTCCAATTAATTATGCTAAAGATAATAAAATAATTATGATTTCACAAAAATTATCGTTAACATACATACGATAATAAATTATTAATCTGATTTTTATTTTTAAGAAAAATATGAAATGGGATGTACGATATACCTAGGAGGCCAAGGGCAAAAATTTAGTGCGATGTGCCACTATCCAAATTAACAATTCCTAAAAGTTTGATTTAATTATAAATTATAAGTGGAGAGGTGCATGTGGGTTGGGAGTGGCCAATAACCATCTTCACATGGATTATATCTCTGAATTTTCATGAAGAGAATCATCAGAGAAAAAGAAAAAGAAAAAGAAAAGAGCTAAAGAAAGACAAGGAGACAAGAAAGACAGAAAGCAACAAAAGGAGAAAAGTGGAAAAAAGCAGTCTTTCATGTCAAGCTCAAGCTGTAAGAGGCTAAATATCTTAGTAATATACTCATAATTGAGAGGCTAAAAATAAAATACACAGCTGCAAGTTACAACCAATGGTTTGCTTACCTTCACAACCCAAATCTAGACTCATTTTGGCACAGATGCAAAAAAGTAACAGACCTTTAAAGTTCTCCAATATAGTTATTCCAACAGCAAAATATTTACCCTGGGACCCTCACCTATGTATCCACCATCAATTCACCAACATAAGATAAGCTCAACAAAAGATAACGACATTTAAACTTATGCATCCGTCAAAATGTATTTTATTTGATTAGTTTAATTGCAGTTTCCTTGATGGTTATATAATTACTTTCACTGAGAATTAAATTAATTTCCTCTCGGCTCTTGACTGAAACAATTTTTCAACCTTGCTGTGTTCCTTTCTGCAGGATCAACCACATGAAATTTTGCAGGGTCATTCTTCGGGTCATAATTTTCAAAGACCCTGTAAAGATGCAGTAGCCATTCAAAATTTATGCATTGCCTATTGCTCTCCAATTATGAAAATTTTATTTTAATTGTTTAGCTGCCCAAAAAGTTCAAAGAAAAAGAAAAAATTGCATTGCCTTAGTTTAAAAT
Source organism: Excoecaria agallocha (assembly GCA_037975025.1). Lineage (NCBI taxonomy): Eukaryota > Viridiplantae > Streptophyta > Magnoliopsida > Malpighiales > Euphorbiaceae > Excoecaria > Excoecaria agallocha. Next base: position 50,089,608 of record CM075807.1, on the reverse strand, counting down.
ACAAAAAGGTGCCATTAACGCCATACAATCTCTTCATTGCCTTAGTTTAAAATACAAAAAGGTACCATTTTTGTTTTTGCTTTTATGTTTTTTAACATATACATGGTCCAATTAGAACCATTAGAGAGATGCCTTCTAAATATTTTGATTGAATAAGCTACGCATGTTAATTATTAGACTAAAAACATAAGTTAAGAACTAAAGCAAACCATACATACAATTTCTGAAAGTAATTAAATTCTACAGCATGATAGTGCGAAATTCTAATTTCAATCCCAAAAGAACCATATTCAATGTCTTTCCATTATAAAATTGTGTAAGAATAAATATAATCCAATTATGAGTGCTGTTATGAATTTTTTTAATGACATTTATACCATTCCTAATGGCAGAATCATTTGGAGGTTGGCATGGTAATTAGTTGAATTGGATTAGAATAATTGAAGACAAGTTGGCAAGACAATCACCAAATAATTAGCTCTCTTACTTCAAGATAAGTCTGATGATAACAAAAGAAATTTGAACGATAAATAATTTAGTTTCTTGTAAGAAGTACTAATGCACCTAAGTTTAAGAATTTCAAATTATTATTAATTAGCATTTCATTGTCTTAAAAATAATTTGCCAATGGCTATTTAACTAATAAAAAAACGTTTTAAAGAAAGGAGCGATATGTATAGTGATTTTGAAGAAAAAGTTCATTTCTCTAGATAAATAAAAAATTGAATCATTTAAGTAACTCACCATTTGTCAAGAACAAAAAGGGTACCTTCAAAGACCCTGTAAAGATGCAGTAGCCATTCAAGTTAGACAACACGAGCGTAAATTAATCAAGTCTTTATATATTATCTCTAACATCACAAATTAGAAATAATGCCTTTTCAGAAAGTAAGTCCCAATCTTACTTTTGTATTTGTGTATATATTTATGAAAAATAGTGTATAAGTGAGACAAATAGAGCAGCGGACAAAAATAAACTTCTGTAAATCGGAGAAAATAAACTGACGAAAAGAAGTGCTGAGATAATAGATTGAAGTTAGTAACAACTACTAGCTGAAACTATAACTATAAATAAGAGTGTAAATTAAACTTGAAATACAACTCCATCAATGAGCAATATATATAGAAAAGAGAAAAATGTTTAAAATTTAAGATTTTTACTATATGTATTTCATTAATATGTATATATTATCTAAAATGACATTCAGGTCATATTGAATTTTGCTTGATTCTATTTTAGTTATTCAAAATTTAAATAATTAATATCACATAGCATGAATTAGTTGAAGAAAAAACTTGATAATTTTATTGAGAACATATGAAACTGATCAATCTACATATACTTTATCCTCTTAGTTTCTATCTCACATAAGAGTTCAAATAAAACTGATAGCTATTTTTTGGCAGTAGTTTAAACCAGCATACTTAAAACAAGGTCAAGCATACCGTCTAACTACTACGGCAACATTACTAACACATCATTCTTGAAGGCATAGCTTCAGTTAACGAAATCCTGTAACATGGCATTTCAAAATCAATTCGATGATTGCAGGGGCCAACTAAACTTGTGGAAGGCTAAATGCTTACCACCACTCACCCTATAAGTAACAGAGTACATATTTCTAGACAACTTGTATGCTTTGTGCACATGTGTCAGCAATATAGCACAGAATAGAAATGGATAGCATTTGACTAACCTATGAATGCATAGCATAAACTGTGTCCAGTCTTGTAGTCACGGATTATATCAGCCCTGCCACCATTCACACGAGAATTGAATGTTGCCCTGATACCAACATGACAAATTCAAGAGTTCTAAAAGAAATTCAATTACTCACGATATAACAGTTCCAAAACGTGAAAAGATTGTATGCAGGTCCTCATCCTGCATTGGAACAGGAAGAACCAACATGACCTTAGCATGACAAAATTCAATATCCATGTCAAAAAGAATGATAAAACAAAGACTCACTTCAGTAACTGGATTAAGTTTACAAACAAAAAGGACATTATCAGGAGGCTTTATCTCAGCATCAGGAATATCCCCAACCTGCAAACCAAGGAAGAAGAATAAGTTCATGTACCCAATGTCACAGACAGAAGATCACATCCAAACAAAAAAAGATAAGTAATCGATGAATGAAAGTGAAAAAAAAAAAAAAGAAGTGAAAAGAATCAAAGAGACCATTTCAGAAGAGGCAGAGTAAATCATCATTCAAGCATTTTAACAAACAAGATGTAGGCGTAAATGAGAAACCGATTCGAGGGTTAGGTTGAAGAATCTCAACAAGAGGATAAAAATCAATAATTTGCAATCCCTAGTTCTTATTCTAAAATTAGAAACCCAAAACTAAGTTGCGTAAAAATTCAACTTAAACATATATATCTAAGAAACCCAAAAAAAGAAAAACAAAGAGCTTGTAGGCCGTAGGGAAAACGAGAGAAGGAAAAACAAACCTGTTGAAGGATTACCAAGGCCCTGGAAAGAATCGGAGAGAATGAGATTCCAGCAATGGCAAAGGAAAGGCGGTGAAGGCATCGCAACGAGGATGAGAAAACCACGGCTGATTCACAGCAATGAGAGGGAGTTTTTCGCTGGAAAGAAGACAGAAAAACAGAGGCGGAGAGAACATTCTGAAAATACTAAAATATCCCTGCCAATTTTCATCACTTATCTTTGCATTCAAGGATGATTTGATAAATATATATAATTAAAACTTCTAATAATTTAATATTTGATCAAACTTTTAACAAAATAAAAATAAATTATAAAATTTTTCATAATGATTTTAAATGAAATAATAAATTTCATATTATTATTTTATAAATATTTATTTTTATTAATCTTTATAATGTAATTATATAATAATTGCAACAGTTAGTTTTATTATTATTAAAAATGTAAATTTTTTAAATACGTAAGTTTAGATTTTGGAATAATTGGCAAAAAATTATTATTTTTTCAAAATAATTATAATATATAATAATTAAGGATTCATGTAATATATTACTATTAATAATAAATAAAAACTCTCACAATAAAACTTATAAATCTTTTTAACATAAATTAAAAATTACAAATTATTTGAATCGAATTTCATGTGTAAAGCAAAATTATTAAAAATAATTAGTAAGAAAAAATATGGGTGTATATGTTTTATTAATATTATAATGCTTAGTGAAATCAATAATCAAAATTAGAAATTTTTTAACAAATTTAATTGAAAACATGCAGTTATACAGTATAAAATATTTTTAGCGACGAAAGTATTGGTCGCTATTTCTTTAGAAAATTAATTTCCTAAATAAAATATTGAAAAGTTTCTAGCAACAAAAAATTCCGTCGCATAATGGCGCCAATTGTTGCACCATTATTTAGCGACTGTTTCAACATTTTTGTCGCTAAACTTATCTTCAATTTGAATAAATACATTTTCACGACTAAACTTTAAAATCATCGCTAAATAGTGACAAAAGCTTTTCTGTCGCTAATTCTGATTTTTTTTTGTAGTGCACCGAATGTGATCGAAAAACATCATTCCTATTCACTATATATCATCCATCATAGTACAACTCACTTTTTAGGTTAGATTCACTAGGTCAAAATTTTTTCATGACTCTTTGGAGACTAACTAAGCTAGCTACACTGAACTATACTTCTGATATAAGTTAAAAGTTTTAAGGGTTAAAAAATTATGGTTTCATACTAGAAAAAATTTGAGATCATTCACATAAGATTCCCTTCCCTTCCCTTGGTCAACTTAAACACACATGGTATGATTTATGTGCTATGGTGTTATCTCCTTTCCCTTAAAAGAGCGCATGTCTTATTATTATTTAACACCATACAGAAGCATAAGGTTGTGATGCACCAAAGCATCCAACTTTAGTCCACTTTCTTTAGGACTACTTCTGGCTTTTTGGACAGAATATGATAGTTACGTTTAACATATCATCGGATCATTCTTTCTTATTTTGAATCTTAATCCAAAGCACACAACCTAATGTGTGTCTTTATCTTGCACGTTAACAAAACTTATTTTGTAATTTCTGCAAGATAGCACTTTTATTTTGAATAAGTTCTCGAAATTCACTTTGTGTTTAAAAATTATCTCATATTAGATTTTTTTAACTTATTAACAAAACTAATGTAAACACCCGTGTGAGTGGGTTACTTCTCTGTCCAACATGCTCTATTTTATAACAGTAAATGTTCACATATAAACATTCACACTCATGTATTGCCAACAATAAATTCAATTATTATTATGCATAAATAATAATGTCAAGATATTACAGTATAAATCAAATCCTACACAAACCCTAATATCTAACATGTCTCTTGATAAGTGTGAATTATACTATATATTTAGTTTATTTTTAATATATTTATTGTGTTAATTTAGTGTTTATTTAGTTAATTTAGTAATTAATTTGTTAAACTCATGATTTGAGGACCTAATTGAGTATCTTGGTGCTTATAGGTGTTTATTTGAAGGAAAAAGAAGAAATTGAAGGACTAAAAGGAGAATTCAACAAGTTTAGTATGAAAGAAGAAAAAATAGGTAGTGGTTTAGTCCAGAGGAGGACCATTCAGTGGAATCACTTTTTAATTCTACCGAATGGCCCTTTAAAGAAGGGAAACAAAGAGTATTCGGTAGAATCAGTTTTGCATTTTACTAAATTGTGAGAAAAATTAGCAAGAAGCATTCGATGGAGTCATTTCTAATTCTACCAAATGGGGTTTTAATTGAAATTGCAATTCTTTTGATTCGGTAGATTCAAAGTTCTATTCTACTAGTTTAAGGTTGTTCGACTAAATTGGAAGTCTTTTCCTAACTAGAAAAGGAAGCTTGCTATCAACTGAAATAAGAAGTCTTCTGCCACTTGGATTAGGAAGTTTCAAGGCACATAATTTCTTCTTATGGCAGCTTAATTCAGCTATAAAAGGGCACCAAGACACCAAAGAAAAAGAGAGCTAATGAGATGTAGAGAGCTAATGAGATGTAGGGAGCGAAGGAGATGTAGAGAGCAAGCCTCTTTACTACTATCGTTTCTTTAGTTTTACTTTTAATTTTTTTTAGTTAAAATTTTGTATAATAGTTTAGCTTTGTTTTTCTCTTTTTCTTAGTTTGCAATTATCTTTATTATAATTATTCTTTTATTTTCATCATGTTTGGTAAGTAATTTTCTTTTTTGCTAAGGGAAACTTGAACCCTCAGTCTTTTATTGTAATGATTTAGTTGTGCTTTAATTTAATGTAAGTTTGATTATTTCTTAGTTTTGAGCAAATTTTTATCTTTGATTATGTTAAGATTGGTTTAGTTTATTGGTTCAATAATTAAGAATTGATTTAAGCATAATGTATAATTTGCATGTTCTTAGATTAATTTTTTAGTGTCAATGCATGACTATTTTCTGATTTTAAGGTAATTGTGTATTAGTAATATTGGTTAATACTGAGAGAGGAGGAACTAAGAATAAATTGAAGTTGAATTTACTTGAAAAAGAGTTTAATGAATGTTTAGAAAGATAAAACTAGATTTTTATGCTAAGTGTTAAATTGTTCTTAAACAGGAAATTTGATATTTAAGAAAGATATTCTTGATTTAAGATATCAGGCTTTATTTATTTGGTTTTTTCATAATCACTTGTGTTACTTTTGTCATTGAGTCATTGCAATGGAAGTTGAGATTGATAGTTCCTTTGGCAAGAGTATTTCAGTTATTGCTTTGTGTTTAATTTATGTTTGTCTAATTTTAGTTTTTGTTTTAATTAATTATTTACTTAGTTAGTTCAATTCATACATAGATATTATCCTTAGCAATCCATGTTCCCTTGGGTATGATATTTAGGGTCTTAATCTATATTTCCTTATATTACTAGTCAATCTAGTATATTTGCTAGACACCGGTCATCTCTCAAACACATTTTCTGATACAGGTTTAGCTAAAGGATCTGCTATCATATCATGTGTAGAAATATACTAAAAGTTCACGTCTCCTCGTGTAACAATGTCTTTAGTGTATTGATACTTAATGTTGATATGCTTTGTCCTACTATGAAATTTTGGATCTTTAATGTAAGCTATCGATGACTGACTATCATAGGTTCCTCTGAGACAGTTACATTCAGATGACCATAAACTGTTTTAACCAAATTGGCTTTTGTACTGTAGCTGAGGAAGTGACAAATTTTGCTTCCATTGTTGAAAGGGCTACACAGGTTCATTTTTTGCTACTCCATGAAATAACACCCTTGTTTAGCAAGAATATATAACCTGATGTGGATTTCCTCTCATCCATATCTCTTCCCCAATCAGAATCCGTATATCCTCTCAAATACAGATCTTTTTCTTAAAAATAGATAAAATAATCTGTAATACCATTGAGGTATCTAAGTATCATTTTTATCACCTTCCAATGTGCTTTCCCTACGTTAGATTGATATCTACTTACCATGCCCATAGCATGGCATACATCAGGTCTGGTAGACAACATTGCATACATCAGACTTTCTACGGCACTAGCATGCAGAACATTCTTCATACGTTTTATCTGCTATTTTATTTTAGGACACATGCTTTTGCTAAGAGACTGATTCTTAGCAATGGGGTTGTCTGTGGGCTTACAATTTTGTATATTAAATCGTTCAAAAACTTTATTAATGTATGTCTCTTGAGACAGTGATAATAACCTTCTTGAGCGATCCCTTGAAATTTTAACTCTAATGATATAATCTGTTTGACTCATGCCTTTCATGTCAAAGTTGGATAACAACCAATTTTTGATAAGATTTACGTATTCTTTATTATTTCCTGCTATAAGTATGTCGTCTACATATAATATTAAAATGACAAACTTATTTTTCGAGCTCTTAGAATAAACACAATGATCTTAATTTGTAATGACCTTAACACTGGATTGGCTGTGATCAGTAATTTACGATGGTGAATAGTATTTTTGGGTTGAAAATTGTACCCGAAAGTAAAAAATATTTTATTTGACCATCGAAAAGTATTGATCATGGTGAGTTCGGGATTGAAATTTGAAATGAAACTGAGGTCAAATGGGTCTCCAAAAGTAAAAAATACAAAAAAGCTATCGAGTTAATTTTCTATGTAGAAAGGGTTGATTTGATTTTGATCGAATTTTTAAAAATAGTAAATGAACTTCAAAAATTGTCAAATTTTGCAGATCTTAATGAAATTTCATGTATAATATGTTGATATTAAAAAGTAAATTTTTCGATAACATCGGAAGTTATCGAATCGAACCGAAAACAGACTCTGATTGAGCTGAAATTTTGTGTTTGTTTCATAATCTTTAAAATTCCAAAATAATTTTCAATAATTCAATAAAATTTTATGGATACTACATATGACATTTATAATTAATTTAGACTACTAATTATTATTTTCATGCAAAAATCACTATTTTTACCTTAGTGAAAATTTCTGCCATCACTTAACACAATCGTAAAAAAATATATTTCTTCATTCTAATCATTCACATAGCATCAAATATATTTAAATTTCATTTTCCCCATCTTAATTTCAATATTTAAACAATTTAGCATTTTTTTTTCTAATAACATAATTGAAATTAATTCACAATAAAAGGAAGATCAAAGGATTTTGTAGTCACTTACAATTTTCTTAAGCTTTAACTTCCTTAGGCTTCCTTTTCCATGCCTTACACCAAATAAATCCATCCTTCACCCAAAAAGACAATGGTGGCTGAATTCTTCATCAAAGAAAACACCAAGATTTCAATCTTTTTAGCTCAATTTAACTACAAAAAATGGATTCTAGGCACCTAAAACTACTTATAGGTACCTTCAAACAAATTTAAAACCTTAAAAATCTCTCACCTCATTTTGACCCCTAAGCCTTTCCCTCTTGGTTTCTCTTGCTTTCCTCTTTCAAATCAAATGCTTGAGGCTTGATTAATTATCTAGAGGGATGAAACTACAATTCTTAAGTTGAAAGTTATGAGAGATCTTGAGTGGTTATGAAGTAAGAGAGAGAGAGAGAGAGAGGTGTAGATTCGGCCATAAAAGGGGAAGAGGAAGGTGAGCAATTTTTCTGGAGTTTTCTCCAGATTTTCAGCCCTTATATACTTCTTTAATGGGCCCAAAATTGGGCTTAATGAGTGGGCTTTGCCCACTTAAACATTAAGGCCCATTTTAGGCCCAATTCAATTTATCTCTCTTCCTCACTTCAAATCACTTCAATATTGATTCCATCATTCTTAAAACATCAAAAATAAGTATTACATAAATTTTTGGCTCAATTAGAGTTCGTTATTGATCTGATTCGACAACTGTCGGTGTCACCAAAAAATTCCATTCTCATCACCAAAATATTCTACATAAAAATTCATGTAAGCATGCAAAATCTGGTAATTTTTGGAGTTCGTTTACTATTTTTAATTATTTATGCAAAATCAAGTGCCCTTTTCTACTAGAGAAATTGACTCGCTACCTTGTTTGTATTTTTGACTTTTTGAGGCCCATTTGACCTTAATGTCACTTCAAATTTCAATCCCGAGCTCACTATGACCATTACTTTCCAATGATCCAATAAAATATTTTTGACTTTTGGGCCCGAAAAATACTATTTACTGTCGGAAAGTATTATTCACGGCTGATCCAGTATCGAGACCATTACAAACACAACTATTTCTGCAACCAACATCTAATGTTGATGGTACATCTAGCTCTACTGGAACACTAACTAATTGAAAATTTGATTAAGAGTATAGTAGAAAGTGTCTTACTTTGTCGATTATACTTGATGAACTTTCTTTTAGTTTTGTTGAAGGATAAGGATTTAGGAAGTTTGTTGCTAGTTTATGTCCCTAGTTTAAAGTCCCTTCTAAATGGACTGTGACACATGATGTTAATCGGTTGTTTAATAAGGAGAAAAACATTGAGAGCATTTATTAAAGAGCATGCTTAATCTGTTTGTATAACTACCGATATGTGGTCCTCCATACAGAATATCAATTATATGTGTGTGACTGTCCATTTTATCGATAATGATTGAAAGTTACAAAAGAAAATTGTGAATTTTTGTCCAGTCGATAGTCATAGGGGTGAGATGCTTGCTCTAAATTTAGAGAAATGTTCCAAGAAGTGGGGAATTTACTAAAAAGTATTTTGCATTACAGCTGATAATGCAAGAACAAATGACAAGATGATTGCAACTTTAAGAAATAAGTTTGTAGCAAAAAGGATGGCTTTTTCAGAAGGTAAATACCTTTATGTGAAATGTATTGTTCACATATTTAATCTTGTTGTGCAAGAAGGTTTGAAAGATGTTGAAACGAATGTTAAAAGTGTTAGAAATGCTTGTAAATATGTAAGATCATCTCCTGCTAGATTAAAGAAATTTAAAGAATGTTGCATTGCTGAGAGAGTTGAGTAGTCAACGTCATTATGTTTAGATGTGGTAACTAGATGGAATTCCACATTTTTTATGTTAAACACAACACTCAAATATGAAAAGGTGTTTGATGTTTTTGAAAGTATTGATCCATACTATAAAATTGAATTGGATAGTTTAATGCCTACTAGTTTGAACATAAGTGGTGTGCCTAATTGGGTTGATTGGTGGGTGGCAGAAAGAATTAAAAATATACTGAAATAATTTTATTTGGCTACCCTGCATATTTTTTGTTCACTTTATATCACATCTAACATATACTGGATTGAAATTAGCGACTTGTATGACAAATTGTGTGATTGGAAATCAAGTACCGATGTGAGTTAATGCAAATGGGAATCAAAATGCAATCTAAATTTGACAAATATTGGGGAGATTATGACAAAGTGAATAAAATCATTTACATAGCTTTTGTCCTCGATCCTAGGGAAAAATTTGAATATATGGAGGATGTTTTTGGTACCATTTATGGTGATAGAAAGGGAAAGTATTTATTTGAAGGTGTAAAAATTGCCATGCATGAGTTATTTGATGAATATAAGAAAAAACTGCAGCTTGAAAGTACTCAAAGAGTTAAAAGTTGGCCAAGTTCCACTTCCTTTAGATCCGATGTTGGGGAAAGAGGAATTTTAAAACAAAGAATTAAGCGTGTAAGAGTTAAAAGTGGTGTTGCAGGAGATAAAAAAAACTGAATTGGAGTTATACTTGAATGAGGCCGTGTATGAAGATAATAAGGAGGATTTTGACTTGTTAAAATGGTGGAAGTTGAATTCAGAGTGGTTTCCTATCTCTTCTCATATGGCTATAGATATCCTGACAGTCCCAATTTCTACAGTAGCTTCAAAGTCGGCGTTTAGTGCTGGTGGGAGGTACTCGATCCATTTAGGTGTTCACTAACTCCTAAAATTGTGGAACCTTTGATATGCACAAAGGATTGGTTTCGAGGATGTAATGAACACATCAAGATTGAAAAAGATTTAGATGTCATTGAAAAACTTGAGGATGATATGTATTTTGTACCTTTTTTGTTTAATATTTTATATTAATGTATATTTTTTTTAATTTTATAACTGTTTCATTGTTTATTCAATTTATAAAGTTGGAGAAATTTAATCAAAGTGAAGTTCAAGCCAGTCAAGATACATCATCAAATGTAAATCAAGGGAAATCATCAAATTTGGACAGTATAACTTTAGATGAATGAGTATGATAAATTTAATTTAAGTACATTTTAAATTTTATTTATTTTGCTATTTGTTCTTAATTTATAATTAATTATCTCTCATTATTTATAAATTAGGTGGTCATGAAGAAATTAGAGAGCGAAGATGATGGTGTGTTGGTGTTTTTAATATATATTTATTATTGTTGGATGTTTAATTTTGGATATTTAATTTGATTTTTATTGTTTATAATTATTGTAGATGTTTATTTTAATTATTGTTCTTAGTATTTAATTATTATGTAATATATGTTTGTTGTAAATTTTAAATTGTTAGTTTCTTGTATTTTTGAATATTTTTATGGTGGTTACTAGTGTTGATTTGTATTTCAATTTAATTTTAAGTTTAAACAAAAAAAATTAATACTAAATTTGGGTAAATCGGATTAAAAGAGTCGGAGTTCAAAAATTATCGAGTTAATCGGGTAGGGGTTCAATATTTATATAATATAGGATCGGATGAGAAAAATACTTAAAATTTGGGTGTTGAGTTAATCAGATTTGGGTCAGGTTGATCCGAACCGATGTACAACCTAGTCAGATTATCCCAAGAGTTTTTCTCTGCAATCTGCTATCTCTTTATATATATATATATATATATATATATATAAAGAAAACCATGCCAATATCGCGTGGTATTTGGCGCAAAGAATGCACACCAAAACTGCACCGTCTTGAACATTTCAGTTTCATCACCTCGCCTCGCGGCTTAAACCCTACCCGGCGAAATGCTTGTACCCTGCTGCCTCTTTCTCCAACTTGAAAGATAAATTTTCTGCCAAAAATTATCTCTTTCTCTGGGAAAATGTATCTGAAAAGTCGACATTTGAGGCAAATTTCAAACCTCTTGCCTCTTATTTTAAAAGGTTGGATTTTTAACCTCAAACGAAACATGCATCTTTCCAAATTGTTAGTCAATTCTTGGATTTAATTTTTGTCTTTTCTCAGGCAATCATTCGAAGCAATGCGGAGAAGCCATTATTTTAACCTCGGTTATCTCTTTAATCTCCGAGCCATGCTTGCACAGTCTCAGAATCTGCAATTCGAGGATTTTGAACAGAGGTTTTCAATCTCATAGGTAATTGATTGCAATTTATTTTGTCACTGCATCTGAATTTGATAAATTCTTATGTCATTTTTCTTTTCGTTGTTTTTACTTTTGAGTCACTTGATTATTTCTCTGGAATTATTATGTTGTTGAGATATTATTGGCAATTCTAGTAATTTTTTTTTTTATTTTGTTGGCCTAACTTATGAATGGCAGTTATTTTCAGGTATCCAACAATGCATCTGAAGTGTCTAATGACTCTACACCTTCTTCTGTGGATGATATACTGTCATTCATCCAATTCGCATTTAATGATCAGCAAGGTTTTTTCAAAAATTTGTGCTTCTTAATCATCAATTTATTTAATTTTCCTGTTAACCTGGATCATACATGACCCATAACAAATGGAGTCAATTCACAGATAATTACATGCTACATACTTCAGAAGCAGTTGAAATGGTTTGTTATTCAACTTTGAAACAGGCCCAAATCATTGTTGGTTAAACAGGGCTGAGGAAAACAACGATTGTTTCAAGAAAGATGGGATATTTTTGGTCCTTGCAGGACAATTCCTTGAGAATTCTCAAATAGTTGGTATGCTTGAAAAAGTCAAGACACTTCAGCAAAGGCAAGATAAATATTCATAAATTGCTCCTAATATTTGGGCAAATTTTGCTTTTGTAGATTTTTTGCTTTGAGGCTTTCATGTATTTTCTCATGCTAGATTTCCTCAAGTTTGCATTATGGGCTTATATTATGGAAGTTCAATGAGTTCTCCTGCTGATAAGACTTCTCTTGTTGAATTGATAATGAAGGAATACATTACTTTTCCTATTCTATTGTCAAACAAGAACTTGTTAGAGGTAAGGTAATAACACAAACTCAATTTCTTGTCAACAAAATATCTGTCCATAGTATAGCTAACACATTGCTTTATCAATTTATACAGATGGAAGATGGGGCATGCTACATTTTGTTTATAGCAATCCTGTTTTTTATCCTGGGAAGGATTTGGATGCTGGAAGGCTCAGCAAAGGTACATGTGTATGTGGTTTCTTTAATATCTGAAATGGAAAAATTTTCTGGCAATGGATTAATATTTCCCTCATAGAAGTGAGAATTCTCATGTAACATGGCATTATAATTCCACTTGATATTTCATCTGCCCTTAGTGTCCTAGTTTGCTCCAACACATTGTAAATTAGATGCACCATCTTTTGCCATATCAATATTTGACAGCTTTAGGCCCGGAGTTTGAGTATTAATTAATTACCTATACGGAAAGCAGGTTTTTGATCTTATGTTTCAGTTACTATTTTTCAAAATTGGAAGATTGACCATCCTTTAGTTCTTATCTCAAGTCCCATTCATTTATTTGTTGTATTTTGTTGTCATTGTTAGTAAGATAAAGAACGTATCAAGAGTGCAGAAAAGATAGGAAGTTGAAACTGATCACCTGGTGGTCTGAGCCAGCATCCATGTTATCTCCTTGTTAAAGTTACCATTTCTATGAAGACCCTCTTTTCAATGTACAGTTGAACCTCTTTACAAGACATTTGTGATTATTCTCTTTTCTCGTATCTATACTTGAATTTGAGTGCTTATATCAGGTGGCTACAACTAGAGTATTTTGATGGCTAAAATTTTTAAAATCTGCATCTCTGCTTATACATGCTGTATGCACAGTGCATGGCCCAGCATCAAAATATATATATCAAATTAGTGCTATATATGTTGTACTTTCTCATTTGATGCCCTTTTGCAGCCATCGAGGAGATAGAGACGACAAAATAGAAATCTTGACAAAGGGAAATCTAATGAGCACAATTTGAGAGCCACTTGGGTGAAACAAGCTGAGGTTATTAAGGAACCAGACTTGCCTTCGTTCCTGCAAAACTTACTCCTCTACTTCCCAGGTAGGGTCTTCCTCAGCATGGACTTTTGTTGCCATCCCATGTAGATATGTAGCTGTATTATTACTTGGGAAAAAATTGTTTTTTTTTGGTCTTTAATTGACATGTCTTGACAAATATGGTCAAACTATGCTTAAATGTAAGAGCAAGATAGTGAGGGATGCTCTAAACCAAGTACTAGCCAAAATCTGCCTCCAATTTATAGATTGAGTCACTACATCATGATGGCTGAATGCATTCAATATGCTCCATTTGTTTTGTGATTCTCTTTTAATGAATTCAAATTGCCAGAGGGCGGTTTGATTTTGTCTTGATCCTTGAATCTTTCTTAAACGGTAGAGTTAAGATAAGCCTGGATAGGTTGTTAAATTGGAATCCTAACTTTATTTAAGAATTTGGTGTTCATATGCTATGACTAGCTTAAAGTTGTATATTAAGACAATATTGTTTTCTCATAACCTGCCATCCATGTCCTGTAGGCTGTGTCTCTGCAGATGAAAGCAGGAATTGACTATTTCTTTCAGACATCAACCATCATCGAATTATCATATGTGATGGAAATGGAAGGATTATAGACTCTGTACGTATTGAAGATTTCATCAATTCAGTTTAAGCAACAATGAATCTTTTTTCCCCACCTTAAAAGCCTTTATTTAGATGTTAGGCAACTGTTGTGTTTTAGAGATTTTATTTTCTTTCTCTGTCTGTCTGTCTCTCTCTTTCTTTTTCCTCAAATATTAAGTAGGCCTAATAAGCATTGATTTGTCTGTTTCACTGTTTGGCCATATAAACTTCTAACAAAACTTTCAGTGCCTGGGTGGGTATCATTTCCAAGAGTGGTCAATGTGTCTGAGTCCAAGTTCACTTGTAAAGTGGGTGTCTTGTTCATTAGATAATTGATATTTGATCTATGTTGTGCTAATCCGGTGGATATAAGTTGGTGAAGTAATTTCCAATTTGGATAGTTAGGTATTCATGTTGTAAAGTGCTTCACGGCACCTGCTATTTTCATCCTTATTTGATAGACATGTTCAGCATGCTAAAAGATGAAATGATGATGAATAGTTTAGACTTACTCCTTTTCATTTGTGTCAGATCGGTTCCTGGCCGGGTTTTAATGATGGAGACTTTGAGTCTGCAAGGCTACTGCGCCCTGCGGCTTCCTTTTATGATGATGCTGAGGATTGTCTGTACATTGCAGATTCGGAGGTGTTGAGTTCGGAGCTTTTTTGAATGATGATATATGATGCTGTGAAACTAAGGGGCCTTCATATTTGATGCATAAATATGAATGTGCATTTTTTCACCCTTTTTTTTTAAATAAAGCCTATGCATTAGCATTAGTTTGCAATACTTGAAATCAATCTGCTGAACCAGCTATCATCTTAACTAATGGTTCCCGGTTGATTAACCATGAGAATAATGTAGATTCCAATTATATTGACATTCTTCAGCCAATACATAGAAATCTTAGGTCTGCCTAATTTTGCATTCTCCATATGCTGTAATAATTGTGTCAATGGAAGACGGCCTAAAATCTCAAGCTTGTAAATTGGGTTCCCAAGACTAGTTTTGCATATCTAAGACGGTGAATTAATGTAGGTCTAGCTTACCTTATGCTGAAATCTAACTAATAATATGGGGGTGGTTAAGATCTGAACGCTAAACCTTCCAGTTTCAAGGGACTCTGATTCATGTCAAGGCATCACTCAAACTAAAAGGTCAAGCTTGTTGGTGAGGTTTACAAGAATAACTGTGTCATTGACAAATTGTTTCCATATGTGGCTTGTAATGATATATTTGCAATGAATTAAGTAACTTTTCTCCGTGTGTTTGTGAATGTCTTATTAAATTTTTGCGTTCCTTAAGTTTAGCTGAATAGTTATGTAATTTGAGGCTTAGTAGATGACCTACTGCTGTCTGATATCAACAATTGCTTTATAAGACAAGTGAAGTATCATTTATTTTATAGTAGTGGCACTTTGATTGACTTCATTTATTCCTGTTCCTAAGAACCACGCAACAAGGAGAGCTGATCTGGAGAGGCGGATTTTAGAGACTCTTTGTCCGACTTGTAGCATCAGTAAAAATAATAGCAGTATATGGACCTGGATTGTTGACAAAATGGGTTTTTCAAGGAATGTTGATATGAAATCCAAGGACAAAATGGGTTTTAGCAGTATATCCAACTTTGATTCCCAAACACTGGCATTTCCTTGGCATCTTATGAAATCAGAGGATGATAATTTATTGATCCTTAACCGCAGGTAAAGGGTGATGTTCTTTGTGTTAATGTTGGATAATAAGCAGTAGGCAGTATACTTCTGCTTTGCTGTGGTAATTAAATAATATAATTCATGATATTGAAGGGGTATTGGCAGTATGCTTGGAACATGATTCTATATTCTGCCTATTTGCATTTCTCTTTAGGAAACATCACTGTTGTGGATTTTGAGTAAGTGAATCTTTTCACTTCTCTTGAAGATTGTGATAGCAAATTAAAACTGATAAATGCTAATATCTAGTTTTACTAGGTCTTTGTGATTAAAAGAGAAACAACTGTAGAATTGAGAGTAACCAATCTGAAACCAAAATGAATGAGAGAGATTAGGGAGAGGAGCCTTGGTACCAGGCGATGACATTAGTCCTATCCTTTTGGGGTTCAATGCCTTTGAAACTTCTGCCTCATCTGGTGTTTTCTTGATCCTTGTTAGATCAAGTTATTCTCTTCAGAATCTACACAGTTTTGTGATTGTTTGTTTTGAAGTTTGAGTTGGCAGTTAGTTTTCCAACCAAAAAATGCAGAGTTGTGGCACCTTCTTTCCTAAAGAAATCAAATCAACTAAAGTAGTGGTGAACATTTGTTTGGTGAGATAGGATGCTTTTTTCAAATGTCAGAAATGACTCTTGATGTCATATTAAAAGCTCTCTCTCTCTCTCTTTCAAAAGGCTAACCAATTAAATGTTACAAGCCCTTAAACTAACAAAGGCTGGCCAACTATTCTGCAGACTGCCCGTTTGAAGGAATTGCTTTTATATGCTGAAGTTTCTGCATGTAAATAAATCCTGTTATGATTTGTACAGCTGTTAGCTTAATTATAGGGATTGATTGTTAGCTTAATTATAGAAAAATTATTAGAGATTTGTTTCCTAATTCAACTCTTGTAAACAATATAAATACCTGTATATTTTTAATGGAACATATAAGAATTATTTCTCACTTTTACATGGTATCAGAGCTTAGTCGAGTTTTTGGGTCTTTTTTCTGAGGGTTGCGATTCCCTCTTGTCGGTTTCGGGTTTCTTCCTCTTTTGGATTTTTCGGTTTTGAGATCTGATTCTTAGGGTCATTTTCCGGTGACCGTTTTTTCTCACAGCCACCACAGGAAGGAGCGCCTCCGTCATTCCAGCCATTTCACCATTTTCCGGCGACCATCGGAGCTGCGCGTGAACCTCACGCGCCGATCGAAGTTTGACGCTTTCTTCACGCGCCGGCGAGTGACGGCGCGTGGCTTGTCCGACGACCCTCTGGTTCCAGATACAGCGTCGCCTGAGTGTGTCCGACCAGTTCGCAAGGTCGGTTTTCTCGTCTGATCTCTTCTAAAGGGCGCTCTCTCTCAGATCTGTTCCTGCCTCTTGGGTTCTGTTCTTTAAGTCTTTTGCTGTTGCTGTTTCTTGGTGAGATATACTGATCTCTTTGCTGCATTGATTTTATTGTCTAAAGTTATTTGTGACGGGTTTTAATGGCTGAGAATAGTGATAAGAAGACTGTTACTGAAATTATATTTGGTTCGTCTAAAATTACGGATAGAAAACTGACTGGAAGTAACAATTATGCACAATGGAAAAGAACAATCCGTAGATTTGTGACAAGTGTAGACTTGGAGGACCATTTAACTAGTAATCCACCGTCTAAAGATGATGCTGTTAGTCGGAAGAAATGGTTAATGGAAGATTATAAGTTGTTTAATCAAATTCAGAATACTTTAGATCCTGCCGTTGATGATGTTGTGAATCATTGTGACAGTGTAAAAGAATTATGTGAATATCTAGAATTTTTGTATGCCTGCAAACAAGATATGTCTCGTGTCCATGATTTGTTACTAAAGATTTATCAAGCGGAGCAAAAAGGTCGCTCACTGTTCCAGTATTATACTGAAGTGAAACAAGCCTTTGAAGAAAAGCGGGCTATGTTTCCTATTGTTGCTGATGTTAAACAGATGCAAGAACAAGAGGAGCAGATTGTGGTGCAGTGTTTCTTGGCAGGATTGGGTTTTGAATATGATGTGGCACGCACACAATTGTTAACTGGTGAGTCACTTCCTTCTTTCATTGAAGTTTATGCTCGTTTGCTTCGAGTTTGTAAAGACGGTGATTTGCCTTCCGGTATGATACCCAATGATACGGTGGCATTGGTTGGTAATGCTTCGAATAGTAATCGCGGAGGTAAAGGTGGAAATGGTAGTTCTGTTGTTGGGAGTAGTAGCAATTCTCGTACATGTCATTATTGTGGAGTTGAGGGGCACATTAAAAAGAATTGTTGGAAATTACATGGGAAACCCTCCAAGAACTCAAGTCAGATGAATAATAAGAGGTTTGCAAATGTAGCTACTCAGGATGGCATCCTACCGCTTCCACAATCATCCTCACCATCTGTCACCATTTCAGCGGATGAGTATGCTCGTTTAACTGCCACTTTTGATTCACAGCAGTTATCTTCTAGGACTTCAGCTCTGGCTAATACAGGTAACCCTGCTGCATGTCTTTCCACCTCATCTCGTAGTTGGGTTATTGACTCAGGTGCTACTGATCATATGACTGGCAACACAAGTATTCTCTCTTCTTTCCAATCTACTGATAGTTTACCTTGTGTTACGTTAGCCAATGGATCTACTGCTTCTGTAATTGGGCGTGGGACAGCAAACCCAACAAATTCTCTTCCATTGTCATCTGTTTTATGTTTATCATCATTTCCTTTTAACTTGTTATCTGTTAGCCAAATTACCCAAAATCTTAACTGTTGTGTTATTTTCTATCCCAATTATTGTCTTTTTCAGGATCTTGGGACGAAGCAGATTCTTGGTAGAGGGTGTCTGGTGAATGGCTTGTATGCTCTTGAATCAACTTCTCAACCAGTGCCTCGATCCATTGCTTGCACAAGTTCATCTTCTCTTTTGCAACTTCATTGTCGTTTTGGTCATCCTCCTCTTTCAACTTTACAAAAGCTGTGTCCTAGTCTTAAAAGGGAATCTACTTTAGAGTGTGAAGCTTGTCAATTTGCTAAACACCATAGAGTATCTTATTCTCCTAGATTAAATAAACGTGTTGAGTCTTCTTTTTACTTAGTTCATACTGATGTATGGGGTCCATGTCCTATTACATCTAAACTTGGTTTTCGTTATTTTGTGACATTTATTGATGATTATTCTCGGGTTACTTGGCTTTATCCTATGAAATCTCGATCAGAGTTATTTACTATATTTTGTGCTTTTCATGCTGAAATTAAGACTCAATTCAACAAATCCATCTGTATTTTGAGAAGTGATAATGCTAAAGAATATGTCTCTCATTCTTTTAAATCTTATCTTTCTGAGCATGGTATTATTCATTGGTCTTCTTGTATTGTTACCCCTCAGCAAAATGGTGTAGCTGAGCGGAAGAAACGTCACTTATTAGAGGTTGCTCGGGCACTAATGTTTCATATGCAGGTTCCTAAAATATTTTGGGTAGATGCTGTTTCTACTGCCTGTTTTCTAATCAACAGAATGCCCACTTCTGTTCTTGACGGTCAGATTCTATATTCTCTTCTTTTTCCCTCATCTACTCTTTTTCATCTTTCTCCTCGGATTTTTGGATGTACTTGCTTTGTTCAAGACATGCGACCTCAGCTTTCAAAACTTGATCCTAAATCTCTTAAGTGTGTCTTCCTGGGATACTCGCGTGAACAAAAGGGGTATCGTTGTTACTCACCTTCTTTGGGTCGTTATTTAGTATCTGCTGATGTTACATTTTTTGAACATACACCTTTCTTTGGTTTCTCTGTGTCCTCTTCTTCGCCCTCTAGTGATTCAGGGGATGATTTTCTTGTTTATACTGTTAGTGAACAGGTAGTGTCTCCTCCTTCTCGACCTATTATTCATCAAGTTTATTCTCGACGTGTGCATCATTCTATCGAGACACCTCCTGCTCCTGCTTCTTCTTCAGATCCTCCACCACCACCAGATCCTAGCCTTGACCTTCCTATTGCTCTTTGCAAAGGTAAACGCACATGTACTTACCCTGTTTCTTCTTTTGTGTCTTATCATGCTTTATCACCTTCTTCCAAGTCTTTTGTAGCTTCCTTAGACTCTATTGTTGTTCCAACATCCCTTACTGAAGCATTAGCTCATGATAGTTGGCGAGCTGCAATGAAAGAAGAGATGATGGCCTTAGAGCATAATCATACTTGGGATCTTCTACTTTTGCCCTCTCAGAAAAAGGCTATTGGTTGTAAGTGGGTGTTTACTGTTAAGATGAATCCTGATGGTTCTGTTGCTAGATTGAAAGCTCGATTGGTTGCTAAAGGATATGCACAAACATATGGAGTGGATTATTCGGAGACCTTTTCTCCAGTTGCAAAACTTTCATCTGTTCGATTGTTTATTTCCTTAGCTGCTAATTACAGTTGGCCACTTCATCAACTTGATGTGAAGAATGCATTCTTGCATGGGGATTTGAGTGAAGAGGTTTACATGGAGCAACCACCTGGTTTTGTTGCTCAGGGGGAGTCGGGGAAGGTGTGCAAATTAAGAAAGTCTTTGTACGGGTTAAAACAGTCTCCTCGTGCCTGGTTTGGGAGATTTAGTACAGTTGTGATTGAGTTTGGCCTGCGGAGAAGTGCATATGATCACACAGTGTTCTTTACATCATCTACTTCTGGGTGCATTTTGTTGGTTGTATATGTGGATGATATAGTGATAACTGAAAGTGATGAAGCTGGAATTACCAGGTTGAAAGCATTCCTTGGGACTCACTTTCAAACCAAGGATTTAGGATCATTGAAATATTTCTTAGGGATTGAAGTTTCTCGCAGTCAGAAAGGGATTTATCTATCTCAAAGAAAATATTGTCTGGATTTATTAGAAGGTGCTAGTTTTATTGAGGCAAAAGCATGTGATGCGCCTATGATACCGAATGTAAAGCTGAAAGCTGAAGATGGAGACTTGTTTGGGAATCCTGAAAAATATAGGAAGGTTGTGGGAAAATTGAACTACCTTACTATCACTCGTCCTGACATTGCTTTTCCAGCAAGTGTTGTTAGTCAGTTCATGTCATCTCCTAGAACCTTACACTGGGATGCTGTTGTACATATTCTGAGATATTTAAAAGGTGCACCAGGACGTGGCATCTTATATCGAAATCATGGTCACCATACTATAGAAGGTTTCACGGATGCAGACTATGCAGGAGATCTTTCAGACAGGCGTTCTACCACCGGTTATTGTGTCTTTGTTGGGGGTAATCTTGTTTCTTGGAAGAGTAAGAAACAGAATGTGGTGTCCCGATCGAGTGCAGAATCCGAATATAGAGCTATGGCACAGACTACCTGTGAACTTATATGGCTACGTCATTTGTTTGGAGAAATTGGGTTTGTTCAGTCTAAACCAATGAACTTATGGTGTGACAATCAAGCAGCTATCTATATTGCAAATAATCCCGTGTTTCATGAGAGAACCAAGCATATAGAAGTTGACTGTCATTTTACTCGAGAGAAACTAGAAGATGGATCAATTTCAACTTCACATGTCAGAACAGGAAGTCAATTAGCTGATGTATTCACTAAAGCATTACCTGGGAATCGGATCAACTACATTTGTAACAAGCTGGGCATGATCAATATCTATGCTCCAGCTTGAGGGGGAGTGTTATGATTTGTACAACTGTTAGCTTAATTATAGGGATTGATTGTTAGCTTAATTATAGGAAAATTATTAGGGATTTGTTTCCTAATTCAACTCTTGTAAACAATATAAATACCTGCATATTTTTAATGGAACATATAAGAATTATTTCTCACTTTCACAAATCCTAACATGATAAGGATCTGTGCTAACTGTTGTGTTTTATCCTTTCTTGATTGAGTTGGGGTGATCAATGACACAAGGGTCTATTATTTTGTTTCCTTTCCCAGCTTTGAGACCCTTTGGATTATGGATTCTGCTTCAGGGGAAATAAAAGAAGTTATCAAAGGTTTGACATTGATTTTTTTATATCATTTTCCTATTATTACATTGTACCAGACTATTTATTTTCATATTTTCTCATACAATTGTTGTGAAGAATTTCCAAAGATTATGGAGAGTTGTGCACACTTGATCATGGAGAAAGTATCTCTCTTGAAGCAGATGCCAAAAGATTGGCTGCAAGTGGATGTCAAATGCTCCCCTAATGGGCTTCCGTTTGGTAGTCACTTATCATCTGTTACAACCTTTCGAGATCACATAGTTGTGTGTGATACAGGTATCAAGCATATTAACTTGTTTTATTTATTTATTTTCATCCCTTGGTTTAGGTTATAATTCATTCATCCCACTGTTTTCTTGAAGTTGTACAGCAGGTGCTGAGAGCAAATAGGGAATCAGGCGTCTGTTCAAACTTCCAGCTTTCAAATTTTGGGATCCTTGGATTTACTTACTGGGCATCATTTCCTTTGGAGAAAGTTTATTCAGAGTGAGTTATTGCTTATTAAAACTGATGTTTTGCGTGCTCCTGTTTTTCAAAACATCAGTCCCCTCCCTCTTTGATGTAGACTTATATTTTTCATTTTATTAAATTTTTTTCCCCAATTTGACAGAGCTCCACCTGGCAATGGACAGATTGATCATCTTCAATGTTTCAGCTTATTGCCAGGTATTATGTTGATACATTTATAGTTGATATCTGTATTTCATACAGAAAAGTAAGCTTTGTTGCTATGTTTGTTGCAACCACTTTAATTGGAGTAAATATTAAAGGTTGGAGAACACTGCATTTTCCCATCTCTGATACTTTTATTGATGATGATTCTGTGAATATGAAGCCTCCTCCTTGAGTTGGATGTTAACTAAAGTTCTCACACCTATGGCTTAGCAATTTTCCTTGTAAATATCGTATTGATTTGACATTGTCTCTGGAAATCATCATGGCTATAAATAACCTTGGTACTTTTGAGATGATACCAGATGATGTTAGGATTGTTATTTTTATTTGAAGCTCACAAGTTGATGTCTGCAAGAAATATGTCACAATCTTAATGAATTGAGGACTTGTAGCAATCCATTTAAATTTGCTTAAGCTATCTGTTTCTTATTCTGGGCAGCCTTCTAAGTAAAAGAAGAAAAGCAATTTTGGTTAGTTCTCAAAAATAAACTTCTTGACAACTGCTTGCTTTTGCCATAAAAGGCTCAGGATAAAGGGGTTTGGGTGGCCAACCCGTCAAAACCTGTATCATTTTGTTTTACTTGCAATAGCAGCCATCTGACTGCTTCCATTCTGATTTGATTAGCAAGTGTTCTTTTTTTTCCCCCTCTCCCGAAAGAAAGGTCTGATGGTAGTTGGGTGTGACCTAGCTGCTGTAACGTTTCTTATCCAAGTTTAGTGATCTTTCTGTAATATGTAAACTGTTTGCTGCCAATCATTGAAGATGTTGTGTTTGTAACAGGTAAGGTTGACATAAAGTTAAATGTAGACATCCCTGTAGATGTTGAACTTGTTGAACCATTGCAAGAAGGATGTATATGGCGCCGGGCTAGAGGTGCTGCAACTGAAGTCTTGGGAAGAGAGGGTGCAGTAGGATCCTCGGAGAAGGTTTTTAAGTTTGGACAATTATTTTCTAAATCCTGTTGATTCTGTCAAATTTTCTTTCAGTTTGGCATTACCTATTTTTCCAAGTACCTGGAGCTCTAGTTTGCGGGTGCACAAATGCAGGTTGGTGTTGCCCAACAGTGGTATGATGATTTGGATAATTTGGCCTTTTCTACTACTGAATCAGAGCTCACGCTTGAAGACAGAATGCCAACATTGGTTGCTGAACCTGAAGACAATAGAATTCACATTGATTGTGCTGTGAAAACAAGTCCTGGAACAAGTGAGGTATGCTCATTCTTTCCCCCATGTCGGGTGTCTGTGTGTGCACATTTCAGCACTTTCTGACACACTTAATTTTTAAATTAATATAATACAACTTTGGAGCACAGTTGGCAACGAAATATGCATGCAAGATATCCCATTCATTGATCAATCTGTCCAGTTTCTTTATCAGTGAATTGGGTTATCGATGAGCATGCTTTATCCAATACCAAATAGAAAGTATTTTTTAAACATCTAAATCAATGTAGATTGCTCTCAGCTGTGGCAAGCTACACTTTGTCTTCCTCATTACTGAGGTTACTCCGGATGTGGGCTCCCTCCCTCTATATTGAGTAGAAATAATATGCAAAAGCAAATGATTACTTCGAAATGCAGAGATTAATGGGTGGAATTTGGATTAGCCCAGCCTTTTGCAGGCTCGGAGTTGTACTGATATCTTTTTAACTTTCTTTATTTTATTTTTTTGAATTGAACAGGTTATTATTGACGCAGTTTTGTATCTAAAACTTAGAAGGCATTCCTGTAGACAAGTGGAAAATCAGGAGAGATATGCAAGCGAGGATAGCTGATTTCTTGAATCCAGGGAAAAGAGGAGGAATCGGAAGAGATTTGTGCATTCAACTGTTGTTAAAATCAAAAGCTGATTTGAGGAATCTTGTGTTTATGAAACCATTGCATGTGACGATCAGAATAAATAGTCTTAACCACCCAAAAGCTAACAATGCAAAAGATATAATCTTAACTGACTCTTCCATTGAAGTTAATGCTACACTCGAAACATGATGCTGCTTGTGCAATGCTGGAGTGATAGATCTGTTTTCATCATCTAGGACCTGTGGTAGAAACAAGAGTTTTGGGATTGGTGTGGAATGCCCATTCATCTCATTTTCATGGCAGGCTTGCGAGACAGGAGCTGAAGAGGAGCAACAGTTCGGACTTCTCTGGTACCATACTCTAGTTATCCAAGATGTTCCTTTCTCCCAAAGGTTACCTGAGACAAATAACATTCCGGTGGGCTTCCATTATGGAACATTCCAACAGTCAAATCAGTAGGGATAGAAAGATAATTCTAGAGATAGAGAGTTCTGTTAAGACCAGAGGTGCATACCTGAGGAATTTTTGGTCTATTTATAGTATAAAATTTGGCTGATCATTAATGGCCGTCCCATAAATAATTGTGTAAACGATGTAACAGCCAAATTATGGCTTGTAACGCTTTTTTAACTGCCAAAACTAAATCTCTAAAAAACTGTATTATTGTTATGTCAACATGACATTTACGGAGTTGACTTTTTTTTTATTAAGACGTATTGACATTTAAAAAAAATCTATTAAATTTTTTATTTTACATGTCAATGTACTATTGACTTAGTGCATGCCACCATATAGTCTAAAAAAGAATTTCGATTATTAAATATACATTTAACTATTCTCCCAAAAAAATGCATTTGATGTAAAATTTATAAATGGGGATAATAATATAATAACAGGTAAGATAATTTTTTGCAATTTATGAAATTGAGAGATAAATTAAATTGTTATTAATTGAGTCTATATAAAAAAATTAAAATAAAATTGAAAATTGATTGAAACACTTACCTCTCTCTTAGTCCTCCAAATTGTACGCTAAATCCAAAAAAAAAAAAAACCGTCCATTTTTGTTATTTGCTGAGCTTACAGCCCTATTTCCCGGTCATTGTTTTTTCGTTTTTTGAATTTTTCAATATTTTTAATGTCATTGCAAACCTGCCCTTACGCCTTCATCTCCTTCAACATCTTTTTATCAATTCCTACACAACGCAAATGGCTACCCTTTGATACTTTTTAATTTTATATAATTATAATTTTCCGTTTTGTTCATTCATAACATTTGTTTTGTCTTGAAGAATAAATTAATTTGGTAATATAATTGGAGAAAAAAAAAAGAACAATGAATAGTTGTTTTTCTTGTTTTTCTTATAATGAAATGAAAGCAGCGAACGGCAAAAGATGTTCGTCTCTTCATGTTAGAGAATCAATTCCTTCGCCGCATCATCGCCCTCACGGTAAGCATAAATATTTTGCAAAATTCTTTTTTTTATTTTCAATAATACTCTAAGGAAGCGAATAAAAATCTTGGTTTCTGATATGCAGATAATTCAAAAGGAATACCCAAAGTACGTGAAAATGGTAGTAATAAGGAGGACGAAAATGGTACAAACAACATTAAAGCACAAATTTTGACTTTCCGGGAATTGGCCACAGCCACCAAGAATTTCAAGCAAGAATGTCTAATTGGTGAAGGTGGATTCGGAAGAGTTTATAAGGGACAACTTGAGAATGCCCAGGTGGTGGCTGTGAAACAACTTGATAGAAATGGGCTGCAAGGAAACAAAGAATTTCTTGTTGAGGTGTTGATGTTGAGTCTTTTGCATCATTCCAATCTTGTAAATCTTGTTGGTTATTGTGCTGATGGTGAACAGAGACTTTTAGTATACGAGTACATGCCATCAGGATCCCTTGAAGACCAGCTTTTAGGTATATCTATCTATCTATCTATCTAAAGATAAATTATCATGCACGTAAAATAATAATTACTCTGCATATGCGATGTTCAGATCTTCTGCCGGAGCAAAAGCCACTAGATTGGGGGACGAGAATGAAAATAGCATTAGGGGCTGCAAAAGGATTAGAGTATTTGCACGATAAGGCGAATCCGCCGGTGATATACAGGGACCTGAAATCATCAAACATATTGCTGGACAAACAATATAATGCCAAGCTATCAGATTTTGGGCTAGCTAAGCTGGGACCTATGGGAGACAAATCACACGTGTCCTCCAGAGTTATGGGAACATATGGTTATTGTGCCCCTGAATATCAAAGAACAGGCCAGTTAACTACCAAATCTGATGTATATGGTTTTGGAGTTGTTTTACTTGAGTTAATTACTGGAAGGAGAGCCGTTGATACCACAAGACCAAATTTGGAACAAAATCTAGTTACCTGGGTAACCATTTCTCTCTTTTTTTTTAATAATTTAGTTAAAAAGGCGGTTTTTTTTTTTACTATGGAAGTTTTAAGAATTGGTTGGAAAATGCCATTTTTTCTCTTATAGTTTGAA
Organism: Excoecaria agallocha; assembly: GCA_037975025.1. Lineage (NCBI taxonomy): Eukaryota > Viridiplantae > Streptophyta > Magnoliopsida > Malpighiales > Euphorbiaceae > Excoecaria > Excoecaria agallocha. The sequence goes on along the minus strand of CM075807.1, from coordinate 50,062,768 downwards.
ATATAGAAAACAATATCCTTATCCCATACAAGGATCAGTCCATATAAAAATATATTTATTTTAATAAATTTACAAGCAAAAATTACATATTTTAAAGTAAAATGATAAAATCTAGAATTAATTGCAACCGAGATCACTTGAATTAGGATAAAAACTACCATAATGTCAGAATAATTTTTTTATATGAAATAAGACAATATTGTAAGAAATGTAACTTTAGCCAATATATATATATATATAGAATAAGACGATAGGAAGTCTACATAAGCAGTCTACCTAAGCATTTTTCTTTTAAAAATATACAAGATATTACACATGTGGCTAATCATTTTAAAAACGACATATTAATTTATAAAAAGATTACATGTGGTCAGTCATTTTAAAGATAACACATCATCTTTAGCTTGCCATGTGAACTTCTGGGCTAAAGTTACACTTCTTGCAACAATGTCACAATTCAAATATTTTTCTAGAAAATAAAAAAAAAAAAACAAAATTTGACCCTAAGTCTAGTGAACTAAATTAATCCTAAACAATATATTTGTTTTGAAACTGTAATTCAAAAAGAAGAATGTGAAGGCTTTAATGTAGTTGTGATGAATTTGAACTGTAATTTGGGTGAACAGGCAGAACCGGTGTTTAAGGATCCAAATAGGTACTCTGATCTTGCAGATCCACTACTTGAAGGAGAGTTCCCAACGAAAAGCCTAAATCAAGCAGTGGCAATAGCAGCCATGTGTTTACAAGAAGAACCTGAAGTTCGGCCATTAATGAACGATGTAGTGAGTGCTCTGAATTTCTTAGGTGATGATTCTAATTCTACCACTCATGTCCAAGAAGATGAAGATGCCACAAAACAACCCCACCCAACTCCATTGTAGCTAAATAAGTAAAATATTACATATGCTCTACCTCTTCTGCACAAGCTTCTTCTGTTTTTTTTTTTTTTTTTTCTTTAGATGAGAGGAGAATGTTAATGGAATGAGACTAATTTTCTTATCTGTATCATTTAATCGTATGTTCATTTTTCAATACTAAGTAATATATTGCTATGTAAAAAGAAGCTTTCACATCTTAATTTGATGTCATAATAACTTTTACATGCTAATTACTTCTTCAATGTAGCATTTGAGTATATGCAATGTTATTAAAACCGGGTCCGGTTTAATCGAAAACCGGTAGTTAATACAGTTGGTTCGATACATAAAAACCGCACTGAACCAGTCAAAAATTGACTAAACCAGATAAAATCAGAAAAATCTATTTTTATCTAAAATATCCATACATTATTTTTTATTAGAAAATAATAAAATATAAATATAAAATAATTAAATTTTTGATAATTTTAATGATTTTTTTGAATAAAATAAAAATTATAATTTATAATTAATTAATATTTTTGAACATTTACAATTTTTTACTATATTTATTTTAAATATTTATTATAAATATTGAATATCTTAAAAATATTACTTTATAAATATTACTTTATGATAAATGTTTGATAATAAATATATTTTTTTAAATTACTTTTTATTTTTATTTTTTTTATATAGTTATAATTTCATAATATGTATAGAAAATTTTAATTTTAATTTTCTAATGCATTTGAGCAGCAATCATGCATGTAATGCGCACAGATGTAGTCCGCCTTGGGTCACGTTTATTCAGATAATCCATTAACTCAAATACACACCCATCACATAAAATCATATCCACACGCACCTCACTAGGAAAACATAATAATATCATCTGTTCCAATTGCCGCTGTTTGGCTGTAATTACCAATATATTCCTGAACGAAGACGCATCTACGTTTTTTCTCGGCTTGGCTGCCTTTTTTTATCCCCTTTATGAATAACTCCATTTTCTCATTCAAACTATAAATCTTTGTTTGAGATTCATTCTGTATCTAAAAATTTCTTATTGTTTTGAAAGATTTAACTTAGCGTATGCTGATAGTTACCAGAGTAATACTTGCTCTCCCCAAATGCTTCAGAAAAACACAACATTTGACAAAAATTTTCATCAAACCTCATAAATCATTTTCCAAGTAGCCAAACAAGGCATCTAAGCCATTTAACAAAAAGAAAATCAAGCTAAAACGAGAAAGAGAAAAAAAAGATACAAAGAGGAGGCTCAGATCTGCATATAATATAGATCAGGAAAAGGGCAACGCATTCCGCCATGACTGCAACAACCGGTTGCCAGTGAACAAAGACTAAAATAGCCCTTTCACTTTCTTTGGCCATCCGGGTTACCCCGCCATAAAACGGCTTGTCCCTCTTCACCATTTTCCTGATCGGACGCTCATAGAAAAGAACATCAGCATCATCACAGCCTCTGTGTGTGTATATATATATATATATGAATGTATGAGTGTATATAGAAAGAGAAAGAAGCAAGAAAGAGTAGATAGAGAGACAGAGAAGTAGATATCGGAGAAATCATCGACTCATCCAAGCAGCACAAGGCCGCGGCTGAGCCTCAATCATTTTGCGGCGGGCGTCAAACGCATCTACATTTTTTCTCTGAGTTTATAGTGGCTTATTTTTGCTTCTCTTCCGATTTCGTCCCTTTGGCCTTGGCCAGATGATTTTTGGGAATAAGGGCAGTTTAGTCATCAAAGAAATGTTGGAAGTTGTGAAGCTTTGATGATTGGGTCCAACGGTTGCCCTTATACGCAATCCAATGGCTGAAAGAAGATCCGACCCATCATCAAAAACCACCTAGGCCTTGCTTGGAACAAATAAATTACAATTATAAAATTTATTTACAAATAAATTTCACATAAAATTTATTTATAAATAAATTTTTATACTTATAATAAAATAATTAATGTATAGAATTAAAAATAAATTTCTTAATTTTATATTTGGAATAAATAAATAAAAAAATTTATTTCTAATTTATTTATTTAAATATTCTTAACTTCAATTCAATACATATAAAAAAGCCAATAATATTTATAAAAATTATACCAAATAAAACACTAACTATTTTAATTCATGATTAATTAAACAATAAATCAATTAATATGAACAAATTTATTAAATTAGGGTTTTCTAATTTTATACAAAAAATTTAATTTACAAAATCTAAAAGAAAAATACTAACCAGGTAAATTTGATTAAAAAATTGAGAAACAAGAGAGAAAATCGTTCAAAATACATATTTAATTGAAAAATTGACTAAGAATGGTGAAAGACACGTTAAACACAGTATATATATATATATATATATATATATAAGGGTATTATAGTCTTTTAATACTTGGCTCCTTAAAAATAAAGAATTTATTTGCAAATTCCACCTATTTTGATAGAATTTGGTAAAAGTATAACGAATTTCATGGAATTTAATTTGTGGAATTCAATTCTTTTTTTTTTGCATTCCAAGCATAAATATTTGGAATTACAAATGAATTCCATAAAATTTTATGAAATTCATTCATTTCAAGCAAGGTCTTAGTGAGCTGGCCCCAATGATATATAGTACATCTTAAAAATACTAATTTTAAAGGATTTTTACAGACGTTAATGGACAAAGTTAATAAAAAAAACACCATCTTATTTGGAGAATTGATAGGTGATAAAACATAAAATTTTATCGTAGAAGGAGAGATCACCGGCCATGGTAAAGGAAGCTTTAATGACCTGTAAAAAAGAAAACTAGCCCGGTTTTGCCGGGCTTTTGAGCTTCAATGCCTAAGTTAGCTATCGAAGTGTGGAGAGAAAGCTTAATGGAGAGAGAGTATTAAGAGTTAGAGAGAGAGAACCCCCCTTTGTTATGTGTTTACCTCTCATATTTATACCCTTGAGTATTTGCTTTATGAGCTTCGGATCTTAGATCTCTTCGTGGGCCTTTAATGGGCCGGCCTTATAGTTAATTTATTTTGGGTGTTATCACTAGTCCTCCTCCACGCAATTTCGATCTTTGAGATCGAAAGCTCGATAATTTTGGGAGTTACCCGCTGATGGGGAGTTACACGCTTATGGAGAACCTTATCTTTGGAAGTTCTTCGCTTATGGGGAGTTACCCGCTTATGGAGAACCTTGTCTTTGGGAGTTATCCGCTTATGGAGAACCTTGTCTTTGGAAGTTATCCGCTTATAGGGAACCTTGTCTTTGGGAGTTACCCGCTTATAGGGAGTTACCCGCTTATGGGGAGTTACCCGTTTTTTAAAATTTTATCCTGCAAATAATTTTTTGCAATTTTATTGTGTAAATAATTTTATAAATATTTACTAACCTGAAGGTTGCTTATGTGATCCACCCTTGGCGATGGACGGTCTTTCGATTCGATCTGCTCTTAACGGGCAGATAACCAGTCTGATCCACCCTTGGCAATGGACGATCTTCTGATTCGATCCGCTCTTGACTGAGAGATAACCTCGTCCGATCCGCCCTTGGCGATGAACGGTCTTTCGATTCGATCCGCTTTTGGTGGAGAGATAACTAGTCCGATCCGCTCTTGGCGATGGATGGTCTTTCGATCCGCTCTTGACGGAGAGATATTATCCGTCCGATTCGCTCTTGGCAATAGACAGTCTTCCGATCCCGACCGATCATTCTCCATCCGATCTGCTCTTGGAGATGGATGGTCTTTCGATTCGATTCGCTCTCGACGGAGAGATAATCTCGTCCGATTCGTCCTTGACGATGAACGATCTTCCGATTTGATTCGCTTTTGGCGGAGAGATAACTAGTTTGATCCGTCCTTGGCGATGGATGGTCTTTCGATCCGCTCTTGGCGAAGAGATATTATCCGTCCGATCCGCTCTTGGAGATGGACGATCTTTCAATTCGACCGATCGTTCTCCATCTGATCCGCTCTTGGCGATGGATGGTCTTCCGATTTGATCCGCTCTTGGCGGAGAGATAATCTCGTCCGATTCGCCCTTGGCGATGGACGATCTTCCGATTTGATTCGCTTTTGACGTAGAGATAACTAGTTCGATCCGTCCTTGGCGATGGATGGTCTTCCGATCCGCTCTTGACGGAGAGATATTATCCGTTCGATCCGCTCTTGACGATGGACGATCTTCCGATCCGATCGATCGTTCTCCATCCGATCTGCTCTTGGCGATGGATGGTCTTCCGATTCGATTCGCTCTTGGCGGAGAGATAATCTCATCCGATCCGCCCTTGGCGATGGACGATCTTTCGATTTTATTCGCTCTTGGTGGAGAGATAACCAGTCCGATCCGCTCTTGGCGGAGATATATTATCCGTCCGATCTGCTCTTGGCGATGGACGGTCTTTCGATCCGATCGATCGTTCTCCATTCGATCCGCTCTTGGCGATGGATGGTCTTCCGATTCGATCCGCTTTTGGTTGAGAGATAATCTCGTCCGATCCGTCCTTGGCGATGAACGATCTTTCGATTTGATTCGCTCTTGGCGGAGAGATAACCAGTCCGATTCATCCTTGACGATGGATGGTCTTTCGATCCGCTCTTGACGGAGAGATATTATCCGTCCGATCCGCCCTTAGCGATGGACAATCTTCCGATCCACTCTTGGTGGAGAGATAACCAGTCCGATCCGCCCTTGGCGATGGATGGTCTTCCGATCCGCTCTTGGCGGAGAGATATCCAGTCCGATCCGCCCTTAGCGATGGACTGTCTTCCGATTCGCTCTTGGCGGAGAGATATTATCCGTCCGATCCGTCCTTGGCGTAGAGATAACCAGTCTAATCCGCCCTTGACGATGGACGGTCTTTCGATCCGACCAATCGTTCTCCATCCGATCCGACCTTGACGATGGATGGTCTTCCAAATGGTATGCTGCAGGAATAAACTTAAAAGAATAATTAAATAAATTCCTAATATACATACCTTGTATTGGGCTAAAAAGACTTTCGAAATATATCTTTTCAGATCTTTAAAGATGTGGTAGGTAATCACATGATTTTTTCTTGTAGAGGTGTGACCCATCCATCATGTTTTTCAAGAGATAGAGATGGGTTTGCAGTCAATGCTAGTCATCTACGAAATTTGAGTGCATGTACCAACTGAAAATTGCTTTTTGATTTCTGCTTTCCGGCTTTGTTTGTTCTTCCTACTGTTTCTTCATCATCACTTTTGTCCGGTGGGGGCCTTTCCGGTGAGTTTGGTTGTCACCTTGTTCTATTTTTCTTGGAGCACAGCACTCGTATCACTTCTCTGTTCTTCTTTTTTGCAAGATCAAATTTAGGATCTTTAGATATAGGCCTTTTCTTTGAAAAGAAACTCAAGATCTTTCAGATTTAAGCTTTTATTGTGAGATCAAGCTCAAGATCTTTCAGATCTGGGACTTAAAGTTGTCCATGACTGTCCCTTTTCTTCGATTTAAGGCTAAGTAGCTCAGATCCGGCATCAACTTTCAACGAAAGCACCAAATGATAAAACACAAAATTTTACCGTAGAAGGAGAGACCGCCGGCCATGGTGAAGGAAGCTTTAATGACCTGCAAACAAGAAAACTAGCCCGGTCTTACCGGGCTTTTGAGATCCGATGCCTAAGTTAGCTATCGAAGTGTGGAGAGAAAGCTTAATGGAGAGAGAGTATTAAGAGTTAGAGAGAGAAAACCCCCCTTCGTTATGTGTTTACCTCTCATATTTATACCGTTGAGTGTTTGCTTTATGAGCTTCTAATCTTAGGCCTTTTCGTGGGCCTTTAATGGGCCGATCTTATAGTTAATTTATTTTGGATGTTATCAATAGGTAAATCCAATGTACCGTACACAAGTAAAAATAAAAGCGTTGATTATTTTTTATTTTTGTGGTGTTAAAATTTGAAGATTATTTTATTTATAAATTGGGGTAGAAAATGATGGTGTATTTGGAACATAGTTATTAAAATAGGATCGGATCGGCCGGTTTAACTGCGAATCGATAAGCCAATCAGTTGGTTCAACTAGTAAAAATCGAATTGACAAAAAATCAGATTGAATCGAAAAAAATCGGGTAGAACCGGAGAAACAGATTTTTTGCTAAAAAATGTAAAAAATTAATTTTTTTTTTAATTTTCACACACACACACACATATATATATTTAGAAAAATTAGTATTTTAAATTTTATGTATATCACTTAATAATTTAATATACTTATTATATTTTTGATTCATTGTAATCAAATATATATATAATTTTTATTATTTATTTATTTGAAAAAATTAGTATTTTAAATTTTAAATATGTCACTTAATAATTTAATATATTTATTATCTATTTAAATTATTATAATAATATATTAAATTATTAAATAATATCTTTAGAATTTAAAATATTAATTTTCATGATATAATTGTTTTTTATGTTTCTAACATATGATATTTAATAATCCATAATTAATCACTTATAATAATCAAATTAAAATTAAAATTATATTTTGTAACTTATTATTAGAATATTTGTGACATATATTTAATATTTGATGAATATTTTTTAATTTTATACAATAGTATTCAAAAAATTATAATAATTATAATATTTTAAAAATATAAAAAAAATCAGTTGAACCGATCAAATCATAAAACTCCAGCAGCATAGTATAAACTAAGAATAATGAAATATAATATTAATAATAGAAGAATATGCACAAAATACTTTTTTGACTTTAAAAAAATGCATTTATCAATTCTAAAGGTTTAAAAATATTTTTTAAAATTTATATTTTTAAAAATGCTCCCTTTTTTATTTTTAGTCTTAATTAATTTTCTGCAAATTTCTTTTTCTTACAATCTCTCTGTTAATATTATTCCAAAAACGATGCTCCATTTATAACAAGTCGTAGCCGACTCTAAGTCCATCAATTCTCTAAATTTGCCATTGTCGACGAGTTCATCGTTGTACATTTTATTTCACGTATTAATTGCTTTTTTTTTTTGTTTAATATTGTGCTTTTCTCTTCTCCTCATTTTGTTTCTCTAATTCACACACACTCTCTTTCAACAGTTAAAACTTCATCAATCTTGTTACTACCTAAGGTGTGCTTCTCTTTTCTCATTTCTTCCTTTGTTTTGTATTTATTCATCTTTTTTTTACTCTTAGCCTCTTTGTAAGGATTTATCCTTGTTTGGATTTTTAAAAAATTTTTATGAGTTGGTTTGTGGGTTTGATTCTTTTGGGATTTATGGAATCTATTTTTCTTGTATTTGAAGAATTCAAGTTTTGGATTTATGTTTGGTTGTTGAAAAAATGAACCAAATGAGAAGGATTCCAATGTTTTTACTCATTTCAGTTTAGAATTCAATACTTTGGATGACTTATGTGGTTGTTCACAAATCATTTGTCCACCACCTATTTGTTTAATGCTAGAGAGAACTGTGGGTTGCTCCTGATTAAGAGGTTATAAAACTTCATATGGATGCTGGTACTGTGGATACTGTAAATGTTTCATTTGATTTTTATTTGCATAGGATTTATGGTTAAGGAAATAGGTAGGGAAGTTTTAAATTTTAATTTTTGCTACTTAGTCTTAATATGGAAAAAGAAACTTCTCAATTCTTTTAGTTTTTAAGCTTATAAGTATTGTGCTCTTCTAGGGATTTCGTTTGTCACCTATTTAGAATTAGATGTATCATTTATCTTTGTTTTTAAAAAGATATATTATTGTTACTTTCTTGGCAAAAAAATGGTTCTAGGATTTTAATAATAATTATAATCTTATTGATTGGAGGAAGTGTTTTTCACATTGATCTTTTATATAGATTTTCATGGTGAAGTCTTTAAGTTGATGCATAATGTGCTTAATTATTCAAAGAATTGGATTTAGTTCTTAATTATTAATTATTGATGATGTGTTAGGTGGACAATTATTGTGGGAAGCGAATTGGTTGAGTTTTTTTGGTTTAACTCTTTGTATAATTTGTCGTAATTTATTGGCTTTCCATGGTTTTGTAGTTGCAATAATTGTGGTACTTTTGTTTTGTCATTTGTTAAGTACTTCAAAAATGAAAAGGACATTCCAGCCCTAGACTTTAATGCGAAAATTCATTGAGTTAAATTGAAAATCTCTTTATATTTTCATGAATTAACAAAGCAACTGCAGAATATTGAGAGTAAATCTGAAACACCTCCAAGAAAATTAAAGGATGTTACTAAAGATTATAAATAAAAAGCTATTTTAATTTGACAATTTATTTTCAAATAGTTGTAAATACTATGAGATGCATTTGATTAAAGACAAAGTTGTAAACATGATTTTAATTTACATTCAGAAGATATATCTCAATTGTGTAATTTAACGTACTATATGTAAATTAATATCAATTTTTTTATTTGTTTTAATTATCTCTATTTCCATGGACTTTCGTACAACGAGTTATACCAAATATAGCAATTGGTATGCTAAATTTCATATTTGAAATTTCTTTTTTGAATCAAGGTACATCAATCGGTATATCAAATTTCAATTTTAAAATTTTTTATCTAAACTTTGATATATCGAGGTATACCAACTAGTATACTAAATTTCAATTTTTGTATTGAAATATATGAGATATATATTTAATTAAGGTTAAGTATTTGATTTTTTTCAATCAATGTACTACATAAGGGATATATTTTGAAATCTGATTCTCTCTTATTCAATTCCAAGTAAAATTTTATACTAGCATCATCATCTATTTCCAATAGATAATCTTTAACAATTAAATGTGTATATTTTATGTTGATTTTTAATTGATATGATATTATTCCCACAAGATGTTCTATTTCTATATTAGGATATGTAACGCCCTAAAAATTTTGGTTATGTCAATAGTACCTTTAGAATTATAAACAACATATATTGAGATTAATAGTAACCCTGTTGGCTGAAAGTTGAATAAAAATCATAGTTGACTAAGTATAGATTAAAAATTAAATTAATTGCTCGAAATTTATATTGGTTACTGGATTAAAAATTTGAATTTAATTAAGATTATTAAGTTAGACAAAAGAAACAGAAATATAAATAAATAAATAAGAATTATATGAAATGAGACAATTGTGGAGAATTTTCTTAGCGCCTTTATAAATATCTTAACATACAATCATAGCCAAAAAAAAAAAATCGCAGCAAAGGAGCTGGCCTTTATCTTTTAGGATCTGCTCATAGTCACCAACCAAAACCATCTCTATCGCCACCATTGTCAATGATCCCTCGCAGTCGGCCTTCTCCACCACCACCATCCTTTCCTATGTCGAATATTGCACCACTACTGTCCCCCCTGCTCTACCCCTTTGTAAGCATTGGGTTCTGAGGAGGCTTTTGTTAGGGTTACCTGATGAGAAAAATTGTTCATTTAAAGACAGCGAATCGAGGACGGTGAACTCTTTTTTTGTGTTAAAATTATTTTCTGGAAAGCATTTTTAAAATGTTTTGTGCAATGGCCTAGGCAGTTGAATGGGGTAGAGGGGCAAACGATGAAATATACCCTTAATCAGGGAACTTGAAATGGAATTATATGCATTTAAGAGCCTTGCACATCATGCAGTTATGGCTCACACGCCCGTACATTTGAAGAATATTCATCATTTGGCCTGCAACATAGGATTTTTGCCCTTTTTTGAGTGCACAGCTTTGCACAAAAGAGTGTACAACCATGCATTCCAAGGAATCTTGCCTTTTCAGGCAAGTTAAACCCTTTTTGGAGTGTACAACCGTGCATCCTAATGGTACGGCCGTACACTCAAACGGTGGTGGACTTTCCTATGAAGCAAGTGGCCAAATGGAGCACCTTTTGAAATGTACACCTGTACACTCATAATTATATAAAAGCTTTACCTGAATTTTTGTAGAGAGATTGGAGAACATTGGTGAATTTTGAAAATTCCTAAAGGAAGAGTTAGATTACTTTCAAAAGTTTTCAAAGGCTTTTAAGCAAAAAAGGGTTTCTGGCATTTAGCTTTTCTTGTCTTTCAAGTGTTCCTTGACTGTTCCAACACTATAAAGGGTCCACGAATCCGACATTCTAAAGTCTAATCGAGTAAGTATATTGAAGGTAATATAAAAGGCCTTTCTCGATATTTTTATAACTATAATAAATTTTTTGTCATTCTTCTCATCTGTTAGTTGCTATCATATATTAATTTCTATTAGATTTAGGTCATGAAATCCTGTAAAAATGGTATATTGCTGTTTGATAGAAATTATTAGGTCATCTCTTTTGATTTTTGTTTTGTCCATTTTCTTTAAAACTTTTTTTTTTCAAAATAAAACTCGATTTAAAAAGCTTATCTTTATACTTAACTTTTCCTTTTTGCTCCCTTTTGGATTTGTTGTTGGCAAAGACCCCATCTTAAAATGAAAGAAAACTCGCCATTATCAGGTTGATACGACCGTGTGTCGTTTGACATGCATTTGCCAAATAATGCACGGCCCAAAATGTATTTTTTTTACCTTTTGAGGCAGGTGAGCTGACCGCATGTCGTCAAACGCACTCTCATGCATTTTTTACATGCGCGCTAGATCCTTGCCTTCTCACTTCTTTTTCACTTCAAGAAAATTTTGTGGATGTTTTCTTTTCATTTTTATTATCATTACCAACTTTGTTGTTATTGTTATTGTTATTATTATTATTATTGCTCCCGAGAAATAAAGCTCCTCGTGGACATAACCAGGAAAGTGCTCCAAGCAAGCCTACTATCCCTTCCTCTACTGTAAAAAATAATATTTCGACTGCAAATAAAAAATTTCATTAAAATATTTATAGTAACTAATTGGGATATTTCATTAATAAAATTGGACCAATGTCCGCATCTTTGCCTAGGAAACTTGCATGTAAAAATTAGCCTTTAATAATGTAAATGATTTTTGTATATAATTAAATATCACGGGATGTTTCTTAAATAAAACTTAGGCTGACAAGTTGCTGTCTTCAAGATCTCGCAATGAAATGCTTATTCAATAATATACATGCGAGGACCAAAGTCCTCACCTAAATGGGGCATAATAAACTGCTCGATTTATGGATGTCTTTATCACTTTATTCTATGCCATGCTTTACCTCTTTCTTACATGATTGGATACACCTTTAATCTCTATATTTGCTTTACTCCTACATGAAAGGAAAGAGATAACACGATTAATTTGAAAGCCGTTATGTCACATTTGTCAAAGGTAAAAATATGAGTGGAATTTCATATCCTCTCTGAATTTTTGTCCTCACAAGCTTAGAACATCCTTCTTTCCCAATGTTCTATTGGGTGGCAACTCCTTATTATTCAGCCTTGTGGTGCCCAACCAGTTGCCTCTCGGTCATCGATCGTTAGTGATAAGATAGGGGCATTTTGACATACTCGCACCTTTTGAGGTTTATGATTGTGGCAAAGCGAGTCGAGTTTCTTTTCTATCACAAAGTGATCGTCGACCTGGATGGGGAACCTCAATCTCGTTCTGACCCTAAAAGTGGGATTGAACCGTTAAAGGTCAGAGGTTTTCTTATTCGAACTTGATGATCCCTTGGTTTTGGGGGTGAAATCGGGTGTCGGTGACTCAAAAAAAATAAATCCACAAAGCTTTGAGGTGGGGCATACATCACAGTGGTTACTCCATTGGGGACTTTGAGATTTCACTTTGAAACCACTTTTGACTTATGTGACATAAAAGGCATTTGGTTAAGAAATTTTATCTCTTTTTGAACTTGCATTAAAATTATACTAGAGCCTTAAAATAAGTTAGGCGTCCCAATTTTCTAACCCCGGTGCATTTTTGAAGCACTCGCTTGTCGTTCACTCAATCGAGGGTAGTGTTAGAGATAATCACTAGCCTAAGTCTCGTACCTGATGGTATATTAAATGGTGACCCGATCGATGGTTATGCTCATGACGAGCTAGACCCATTAGTAGGGACCATACTTGGGTACCTTATAATTAAGTACCTAGACCAAAAGCCTATATAATGACATAGAAATCTCTATTAAGACGTCCGTAATAATTTTTCATTACTTGTCATATAAATCCTTGTGTATTATGGCATGCCCAGATAAATTAGGGTGTTCGTTTATCAAAGGCTGCCATGCCCAGTAAGCCCATGCTAATTTATTTAGGTCGTCCGAATATGCACCTATCAATACCTTTTTGTGTGCCTTCACAAAAGACATCGTGCTAACAGATTTTTGCCATGTAACATGCGTATTCATCGGGGTCACCTATTGACTTATGAATTAAGCCCACCTAGGAAAGAGGACTTTGACCACATGTGTGAAGGAAATAAGGTAGAGAGGATCCCTGTGTGTGATTTTCGATGCTACATCTCACAATCATTCATTTGCATCTACTCATGCATCACACTAACAACCTCCATTTTGATAGCCATAATAGAGCCATCATTTCCAAGGTGGTTTCGATATTCGGATGGTCGTCTGGTTAGGAAGTGGTTTGCAGAATAGATAGAAGAGTTGGTATCGGGGCAGAGTTTAGAATTAGGGCCTGAGTTAGGGTTAGACAGTATTTCAGAAGAATTTTCAAACAAATATTTAGAACAGTCAAAAAGGAAAGTTATGGCCGAGCTCACTCCTCCAGTTGGTTCCTCTAGTTCTCAAGATACTGAAAATATGATGGATGATCTTGAAAGAAATATGATGTCAATGTTTGCAAGCCTCATAGCTAGTTTGGTCTTCCTCTCAGTTGCTTAACTTGTCGCGATGGTCGCTGCTTGAGTTGAACTGACCCCTATTGAAGAGACTCCCATAGCTCTTATCGTGATACCCCCACTTACAGTAGATGTCAGGAATGTTACTTTACGAGGAGGAGAAAAGGATGTCACTCGAGTGGGTCCCGAATGTAATTTTATAACTGATGAAGAGGATGAGTTACGGGCCCTTCAAATGCTGAAGAACCTCATCCCTAAAGAGGAAAGTCCCATTATAAGAAAGATGGAGGAAAAGTTGGAGGCTTTGACCAGGATATTATCTATAGGAAAGGGAGTCAATCCTGAGGATATCGATTTAGACAGTGAAGCTTTGCCTAGTCAATTTAAAATGCTTGACTTGATGAAGTTTGATGGAACCTCTGATCCCCTAGCCCATATAAAACAATATGTCCTGCTTATGAAAAGGACTGCTCTTACTAAGAGGCAAAAGGTAGATCTCTTTAGCCTTAGCCTAGTGGGCCTCGCTGTTGATTGGTATTATAGTTTATACAGAAAGACAAAAGAGGATTAGGAGAGATTGATGGAGGAATTCTTTAGGCAGTATGATTATATCACACACATGGAAGTAACCCTAAAGGATTTGGATTTATTACAATAAAAACCTTGAGAGTCCTTCCACGAGTACCTCAATCAATGGAGGAATATAGTGATGGAGATGAAGAGAAAGCCTGACACACAGGATCAGATCTGCCTGTTAATTCGAAATGCCAATCCTTAAATGAAGAAATGTCTAAAGATGAAAGGGTTGAAGGATTGGGAGTCTTTAAAGGACATAGCGATTGAAGTCGAGGGAGAATATTTGGCAAAGAAGGGTAGTGCTGCAAGTTCAAATAGTGGAGGATAAAAATGGTAATAAGAGGGTTTTTAGAAACTTGGGATTTGGTAAGATTACTGCAACAGTAGAGGTATGGAGGTAACAGTGGAAGAAATACTGAGGTATTGGTTATGAAAGTCAATCAATGTCGTTACTCTGAACTTGATGACTGCTCTTATTGAGAGGTGGAGGCCAAAGACAAATATTTTTACCTTGTTGTTGGTGAAGCTACAATTACTCTATAGAATATTCAGATACTCACTGGCTTGCCTGTTGAAGGACATGCTGTTACCGAAAATTTAGCTTATGACTGGCCTAATGTTTGTGCTCAGCTGTTGGGGATTGTTCTATTCGAATATGCAATTAGAGGACTAAAAATAAAACTAACATGGCTGACTAACAATTTTAGTCACTTACTAGCAAATGCGACGGACTACTAGATATAATACTTTGCTTGTGCATGAATCCTGCATTGTATTGGTGGTCTATTATTTCTTGGCCAGGTTAATAATTATATACATTTGATGTGTCTTTCACTATTGGAAATTTTGGCTGAAGTCGGTGACTATAGCTAGAGATCAACAGTTTTAGCTTGGCTGTATTAGGAGTTATGTCATGCAACTTGCCCAAGTGCGAGTGGACTTGGAGGGTATCATCAGTTAGTCTAAATGTGGGCATGGAAAAGACTTCCTCAGTTTCAACCGCACTTTACCCATAGAGTTGTTCTGGATCAGACAAGGTTGTATGGTTATATGTAAAATTTATTTATTATATTTAATGTTAGAATATTTTTAGTTTTATTTGTTAAAAAAATATACTGGCAAGTTATGTATTTATCGTAGAACAGATGGGAATTCCCATTATATTTAAGAAATATTAATAATAAAAATGTTAACAAGTTTCGAAAGGAATTAGACTTATAGCGCTATGATCAAATTTAAATTTTTTTTTGAAGGCATTCTAAATTATTTAATATCGTTAAAAAATAATTATTTTGTAACAATATTTTGATGATTATTAAATTTTTTTTGTAGGTGGATTGGGAATCATATAAAAATGTTGTGCATTTGCTGCTAGTTTTTTGTACTAGTGGACACACGAGTTGGAGATATATCATCCCACTAGTATGTTTTCATACTATTGAGTGGCACCAACTTGATAGATATCTGAGATAATTTGGTTCAGATCAGCCAATTCCAACCCCTCCATAAGACATGGACGCATTACATTCTATTTACTTGAGGGGGCATGTAGATCAAAATTGGGAAATGAGATTTGCATATTTCATTTTAGAGTGGCACAATAGACATAATCGAGTGGCACAAGGTTCAATTCTCAGTTTACCATTGCATAGTAGATCGCAATATATGCAATGGTATAGAGAGAGAACAATATGGTGGATGACTATAGTCAAAGCTACAATGTGTTCATCGATATATAGTATTGTCATTGTTGTTGTTATTTTTGTTGTGTTATTATTATTATTATATTTTTTATAAATATTATTGATCAATTATAATTATTTTTTTTTGTCATGTAGGCCGATGCTGCTGAACGAATATTTTACAATAACATTACATCATCATCTGGACTTGATAGCGATAATATTCGTTTTGCATCAATAGAAATTTTAGGTGCTATTGGTGCATATGATAGGATATCATCTAATTATCCTCGTTAGCCTGTATCTGATACTACAGATATTCAACCAGTATCAGTATCATATAAAGATCGATGTGTTAGACATAACAGGAGAGGTAAGACAGAAAGAAAGATGATAGTTGATTCTATTTCTATTCATTCTACTGTTCACCAAGTACCACTAACCAATGACATGGCCATATATTGCTGAATATACTTCTATCTCATTAAGTATGCCTTCATACCATCAGTCTTGGCAGTATGAAGCTGCAGCAAGTCCTTTTGATTATTATCAATATGAATCTGGGACTTCTGGAGCTATTTCTTCTGGATATTTTGACTATGAAATTGGGCGATCTAGAGCTGCTGCATCTAGATTGAACGTTGATCTAAATATAAGCTTATCTGAAGATGTTACATTTTACAATATTTATGGGCAGACCACCACTATAGTACCACAAGACAATTTCTTTAATGAACATTTAAGTGGTCCAACTGTTTTAGGCATACAAAATTTAGCGGGTCAACCACTGTATGGTGGGAGATACAATGATCCTAACCCATACGGGATAAATCTCGATACCCCTACCCATAGTACCATGTCTCGTAGAAACGGATGTTGAATTAGTTGTATTGGTGTAATATTTCAAAATATGCCCAATTGCGAGTTGTTATCTTAGTTATATTATAATTATTTTTCATCATTTACTAAATTAATTTAAAAAATAGTACAACTAATTATTTTTAATTTTTAAGGCATAATTTAACAAATATTTATAAATTATAAAATGTAAAATATATTACAAGATATATTAGTAAATACATTTATTTATAATTCAACCACTAAAATATTGACTAGATGTTTCAGCGATACTTCTACATATTTTTTTATTATGTCCAACATTTTCACATTTGCTGCACCACGTTGCATTATCGCGTTTATGTCTGTCCATCTCGTTGCAAATGTAAATTGTTCACAGCCGACCTTTTCTCTTTAACAATTTTATATCAGGTTTAATTTTTGGACCATAGTATTGTGGCCAATATGTTCTATGGTGCATAGGTCAAAATTTAGCCTCATAGCATTTCAGTAACTCATTAATGCTATAATAGTTGTCAATAAATTAGAACATTTCAATATTCTTGTTCATACATGCTACGATGGCATGCAAATAAGGCATTTTAGTTTCTTGAAACTTACCGCACTCATATTCGCGCTTTTCAAGGCTCAATACATATGTTTTTGGCTCAAGATTGATCATGGTGCTCTGCCAGCTATCACTTTTAACAATTTATAACAACTATCATAGCTGATTACAATATGTCCTCTAGCACGTTTGGTCATAATATCAACGCATTTAAGAGTGAAACGTAATTGTTGGCCAATTTTGTTCATGTAGAAACACCTTCTATTCTCAAAAAATTTTACCAAATAGACAAAAGTATGCTCAACGATGACAGTTATCAACATTATACGAATACCTTTAAACCCGTTGTTGACACTTTCAATAATATTTGTCGTCATATGGCCATATTTGTGTCCACCATCCTCAAACAATGTCTATTTGTCCAACAATATTCACATTGCCCAATCATAGAAATCTTAATCGAGTTCTTTAATTTCATCCATCTTCTGTTGAAACTTACACGATTGAAATTTTGCACCTACAACGTTATGAGTAAACATTATACTATCATATAAAAAATAAAAATAAATAATATTTAATATTTATTAACTTAGCAGCCTTGTAAAGTAAATTCTTAATTGTTAGGTTCTTGTGTTGCATGTTATAATTGCTAACAAATGTCGCAAACAGAATCTATGAAAGCTCAAAGGTTCTTTTCAACCACTTTTTTCATTTCGAAACAATGTCATTATACCTGAGTGTGTGTCTGATATGATGGTAATACCGATTTGCTGAGTAACATACTTTCTAATCATCTTTATAAACCAAATTTAACTTGATTTATTCTTAGACTCGACAACCGCAAATGCAACTAGAAATAACATGTTATTATTTTCAACAGAACTGGCTATCATAAGAGTCAGTTGGAATTTTCCCAACAAAAATATGTCGTGAATTAAAATAATAGGCTTACAGTGAACCAAGCCATCAATGGCGGGCTTAAAACTCTAAAAAAATCTTTAAAACTGCTTGACAGTTAGATTTTCAGTATCCTATAGCACAAACTCATAGATAGTTCCTAGATTGTACTCTTGTAAAAAAAATAAAAAAATGGCAACCTCGCAAATGGTTCAACATAGCTACCAAAAATAGACTCTATGCTCTCATCTTCCCATGCCATGCCTTAGTGTATGACACCTCAAACTAAAATTGTTGCTTAATAGCAGCAATAATAACATCAATAGGAAGGGTTGATTTTTTACTTACCAAGCCCACTATGCAATTTCTAATCATTTTCGAGTCTAAATGTCTATGATCCAATGAAAGGTTGCCACCTAGGCATGAACGTGACCCTTTGAACCTTGTTATAATCCACATCGAACTTATTCCTTTTTTTTATTGCCCTTAACCTCTATATGCATCCACTTTCAAACTGTGCACACCTAATAACCCAATAGTTTGATTTCGATTCAACCACTTTGAAGTCAACATTCCTCATTATCGAGTACTTTTTTATAGAATATTTGACTTTATCCTTGCTACTGAAAACCAAACCAATCGACAACTCGGATACACCATCCCAAGTTTTAAAGTCAACAACCCCCGATATATCAACTTGGTATGCTTTGCAGTCAATATCCGTATAATGCTCAGATGAAAATACAAAATTATCTTGTACCACATCACCACTTTGATTCAGGGATGCTAATAGACTGACATAATGTGTATTTTCGGACTCATCACCATCACCAAATTTAGAACTATCACTTCCTGAATTTATGTCTGCATTATTGGCTTCTAGGTCGTCGTTAGGTGATAAGTAATTATTGTTAACTGCAATATCTTTGAGATCATTCTCGTCACCCAACTTAATAGCCGGTTATTCACCACACTCCCCACTAATGTTGCCAGAAATGCAATCTTTCAGTAAATCACCATCTCTTCTACTGACAGGCTGCCAATGTTGACTAAGAGCAACATATACTATCTGGGACATAGAATAATGTTGGTTTACATCTTTAAAATGCAAAACTGAGCTTCTGTGTCTGACGTTTGGGATATGGAAAACTGAACTTTTCTGTCTCACTTCTAAGACATGGGATACATAATGTAATTTACCTGTGTGTTCAAATTTTGACTTCGCTCAATTGGTGTGCCCATCACAAAATTCCTATCAGTTGAATAACTCCCTGATCTACTTTCAAATATTGAATTACCGAAAAAAATTACCAACCCTTCAACCAAACGACCGCCTAGGTTGACTTATACAAGCAGTAGGAATTTGACTTACTAGTGTGTGCATATGACCGTGCCTTGAATCATCATATGCCTTCCATTCAATCAAGTCACCATCCCATCGACTGATAGATTATTTTGGTTGACTGGAAGTAGTGTCTCCACTAAATTGAAAAAATATTTCAATGTCTTTTCGACTTACAGATTGTCTCGGCTAACTAAGACCAATGTCATTTAGACATAATTGTTGAGGTTCCCTAGTGTTTTTCATTTGAAACTCTTTATTTGTAAACTGATAACAGTCAGGATATGCAGGTGTATTGGATCTTACAACAATATCTGCAACTACAATTATTAATTTCACCAAATTATACTATTCATATCTCCTTAAATTGTCATATATTACATTTACGTCATCATCATTTGATAAATCCACCACCATCTAACATAACGTTCCTTCATTGTACCATACACTTTTGTATATAATTTTAGAAATTATATCGTTCATATTTGAGTCCATTTTAACATGAACTTTATGGCGCAATTCAGGAAGTGTTGGCTTATTTTTTAGTCTTAATCTCATTGTAATAACATTCGGATTGGTTATGTCATAATCAAAGCCTGACACTCTAAAACTTATTTCCCCCTGTCCCCTCCTATGTACAAATAAAAATTTGTATACATTCACATTCTACTTCCTAAAAATCATAATAATAATATCTTAAATTTTCAAACCATAATGTTCAGAATTATACATTTCAAAAGTATATAAAGCTAAACAATATTAATTTGCATATTTTTTTTACTTTTTTTAATTTTTTTTTCTAATTAAAATTTAAAAAATTTAAAATAATTATTACGAAATTATATTATAACAAAATCATAAATATATTTCAAAAATACATTCACATTTAAAGTTTAATAATATACTATTATTGTCACTAACAAATTTTATTGTCATATCAAATTTATTCATAAAATATATTATTAATATATTATACAATTATAAATATATATTCAACTTTATCAAATTTGATGTAAATTTATGACAATAAAATAAATATATTAAAATTGATAACATACCTATTTTCAGTAACTACTTTAACTACTCCCTTTTATTTTCAAATCGATCAACTTATTCTTGTTTTTAAATAAATAAAATATAAAAATTATTATCATTATACTTTCAATATAATTAATATATTAAATTATATAGGGAAAAGGACCAAATTTGCCACCCAAGTTTATCAGGTGGTTTAAAAATGCCATCTAAGTATTTTTTTCTACAAAAAATGCCATTATTTTTATATAATTGGTTTAATTAACTCACATTGCAGCTAATACAAGGCTGTGTTCCTTTGACATGGTTGACACCTGAAGAGATCAAAAAGTTATTAAGAAATTCCATCACAGCTTTCTCAGAGGTTGAAGCTGGTACATTTTCCACATAAAGCCTCCTCATAGGACGGGTAGCTTGTGTTTGTTGAATGGTGTCAACAGAGTCATTCTTCTTGACTGACAAAAGGTTGTATGGAACTCCTGAAAGGGGTTTGACTGCAATTGAAGGAGCAGGAACTGCAATAACTGCTTCATGCATACTTAGGGATACAATCTTCTGTGGAAGTTGAAAATTCGAAGGAAATGACACAGAAGAGTTGTTATCTGATCCTTTTGGTGTAACATCCCCTTTAGCACTTTTCTTCTCTGGTGAGTGTTTAGTGGGAGAAGGAGTCTTGGCAGCTGCCTCAGTTCTTCTCTTCCTTGCTGAATAGCCACCGAGCCGACTTGTGAAGCTACCATGCCTCTTATGTTGGAGACTTGAACCATTATTGGTAGTTTTTGTCCTGTCAATATTAGGATGCTTCCTTTCAGATCTCCCTTTACGAGTGGGTTAGAGAGAGAATGGGAGATCGATGAGAATGGGTTAGTGAGAGAATAGGAGACCTGTGAAAATGGGTTAGAGAGAGGAGGGATAAAGTGGGAGGATAGAGTGGGTTTGGTTTAATTTTGGTTTAATATTTTAATTCAGGTTGGTTTAATTTGGATATGGTTAACTTCAATGCCACATATTTATTTTTTGATGACATGTCAATTATATTATTGCCAACTCATTTTTTTTTTGCTTGCTAGGATTAGAATGGCAAAATTGAACCAATTATATAACAATAGTGACATTTTTTTTAAAAAAAATACTTAGATGACATTTTTGAACCACTTGATAAACTTGGGTGGCAAATTTGCCCTTTTTCCCAATTATATATGATCAAATAAAAAATTTTATCCATTCAAACTTTTACCAACTAATAAGTTATTTACAACTCAAAATCACTTGCTTCGAATGCAAAATAAACTTTGGTTGAATAAACTTCGATAAATTATTTACACCTCCAAATCACTTTCTTTGAATGCAAAACAAACTTCGGTTGAATAAACTTCAGCAACTGAAGCTTATATAACCGAAGCTTATATAGACACTCAAGTGAAAAAATTTTCGATGGGATGATTATGGGGTATGTGACCAAAATGAAAAACGCAGCATTTTAAAGCGCCACCAGACAAACGATAGACAGCAATCATTGATGATAGATAACGCAGCACGTAACTGCGTCTTCTATCAAGGCTGATCGA
Organism: Excoecaria agallocha; assembly: GCA_037975025.1. Lineage (NCBI taxonomy): Eukaryota > Viridiplantae > Streptophyta > Magnoliopsida > Malpighiales > Euphorbiaceae > Excoecaria > Excoecaria agallocha. The sequence goes on along the minus strand of CM075807.1, from coordinate 50,040,702 downwards.
CACATAAGCTTGATGGATAATCAGAGATGCTTTGCGTATTTTAGCACAACCTCGAACAAACAAATAATTTTTTACACACCTTAAAGCGATAATTATTTTTTTTTTTAAAAATATTATTTAAAAAAATCCTCCCAACTTTAAATATAAAAATATAAAGATTAGCGTAGCCGTGGGAACTTTAATTCAAAAATCAAAGCGAACTTAAATAAATAAGAATAATAATATTTTCAAAAATATTATTTATAAAAATCCCTTCGTTAACTGTATTAAATTCTGACGACTGTTTAGCCTCAATCACCAATGTATTCCTGATCCATGCGTCTTCCTTTCTCTCGGCTTGGCTGCCCTTTTTATACCCCTTTCTGAATTACTCCATTTTCTCATTCAAACTAAAAATCTTTGTTTGATACTCATTTCTATATCTAAAAATTTCTCAATGTTTTTGAAAGATTAACTTAGCGCCTGTCGATAATTACCAGAGAAAAACTTTTCACTCCCAAAATCCTGCCAAAAAAACATAACATCTAACAAAAAAATTCATCAAATCTTGACCAGTTATTTCAGCTTCAACGCAGATATCATTTTCCGAGTAGCCAAACAAGGCATCTATGCAATTTAGCAAAAAGAAAATCAAGCCAAAACGAGACCAAAAAAAATAAAAAGATAAAGATAAAGATAAAACAAAAAGAGGAGGCTCAGATCTGCATGTGATATAGATCAGGAAACGGAAACGCACACCGCTATGGCTGCAACAACCGGTTGCCAATGAAAAAGACCAAAATAGCTCTTTCACATTTTTTGGCCATCCGGGTCACCCCGCCATAAAACGGCTTCTCTTTCTCTCTCTCTTCACCGTTTTCCTGATCGGACGCTCGTAGGGAAGAACATCAGCCTCATCACAGCCTCTATATATGTATATATGTGTATATATATAAAAAAAAAAAAAGAAAAAAGAAAAAAAAACAGACAGCGATTTATAGAGAGAGAGAGAGAGAAGAAATCATCGACTCAGCCAAGCAGCCCACGGCCGCGGATGAGACTCAATCTTTTTCAGGCGAGCGTCAAACACACTTACATTTCTGCTCAACTTTTATGGTGGCTTATTTTTGTTTCTCTTCCGATTTCGTCCCTTGGCCTTGGCCAGGTTATTTTTGGAAATAAGGGCAGTTTAGTCATTAAAAACTGTTAGAAGTTGTGAAACTTTGATTAATGAGCTCGGTCTTGAAAGGTTACACATATACCCAACCCAATCGCTGAAAAAACCCGGCCCATCATTAAACCCCACCTTTGGACCCAATGATACAGAGATCTTAACAATATGTTTACGGGACGACGATTACCTCGCGCACGAAGCTCCGGCTACTCCTTGGGACTCTGTCCTCTTTTTCCACCAGCGAGGATTGGTAAATTACCTCTAGATTTTCTCCCAGGTACATGCTTTATAGCTCGATTTTGCTTTTATTTCGCTGCACGTTGTCCGTTCAGACATAAACCAATATCAATCCTGATGTTTCTAGTAATGTTGTGCATCTTGTAATAATATATCTGAATGTGTAAAGTTTGCAATTTGATCATCATCATTTTGTTTCCAAATTCAAATTCATCCTAGTAGGTTTAAGAGATAAGGAATTATGTTTAAGCCAACTTTTCTATTGCAATCTTGCTAAAAATAATTTTTCTTTTGTTTGATTTGTCATTTAAGGTCAAACTTGGGCGTGCACTGTGACCTGGGTTGTGCAGAGATAAAGTAATTCAAGAGTTTTATTGCGATGGGAGTGATATGAATATTTGAGCTTTCTTGGTGGATTGAGGAAGTGTTTCATTCAATTTTGGACCCTGAGAATATGCAAAGTAAAGCCTGGAGATGGATTGTTGGTTTGATATACATATTTGCTGTTGCAACTATCTGGATAGCTGCTAGTTTTGTGGTTCAGTCTGTTGTAGATGCTGGTGTTTCTCCATTTCTCATTACATACATTTGCAATTCTTTGTTTGTGGTCTATATTCCATTAGTTGAAGTTGGACGATATTTGGAGAATTATTATGACACTTTATTTTTTTGGAGAAAGAAAAATAGTAGCCCTTTGCAAGAATTGGGAGAATCAGAGCAATCTATTCTTCTACGAGAGCATCATTTAGAGCTAGACGATGAATCCGATCCTTCTCTTCTTGTAAAAGAAGGGAAAAGCAACCCTGGTGGAGATGGTATTTTTCCATTGGTGGAACCTATGCCATGTACACTTGAAAAGATCTTACATGTAGAAGAGTCTAATAAAGGAGTTGATGAGAAAGGGCGTTGGACACGAGCTAGAGTGGCAAAGGTCAGCCTGCTGATCTGCCCATTTTGGTTTTTTGCTCAGCTGACCTTTAATCTATCATTGAAGTATACTACTGTTACGGTGAGCATCTGCCCACTTAATATCATATGTCTGTCTATTGCCATGTTGATGCAGTTAACTCAATCCTCGCTTGTCTCTACTTTCTGCAGTCAAATACCATCTTGAGCACTGCATCCAGCCTCTTCACCTTTTTAGTATCTGTGGCATTCTTGGGTGAAAAGTTCGCTTGGCTGAAGCTTGCAAGTGTTCTTCTCTGCATGGCTGGAACTATCATTGTCAGCTTAGGTGATTCAAAAACTCGTTCAAGTACAGTTGCTTCAAGCCCTCTCCTTGGAGACATTCTTGCTCTTATTTCAGCAGGGATGTATGCCATATATATTACACTCATTCGCATCAAATTGCCTGATGATGATGGCAAAAGTGGCGGTGTCAGTATGGCACAGTTTCTTGGGTTTCTAGGGCTTTTCAACCTCTTCATTTTCTTTCCAGTTGCCCTTGTACTGCATTTGACAATGTTAGAGCCTTTCAATATACTCACTGGCAAGCAGTTCGGTCTAATTGTTGGCAAAGGTCCGTATTATACTCGGTTCCTCCTTGGTGTTAGAAATCTTTGCTGCATTTTTTATATGCCTTGATACCAAAAAGATGTCCTTTGGACTTACAAAATGCATTATTGACGATGTAGGCTGTTGAAGTGCATTGTTGACTTACACTGGCTTCAAATCCACCATTAGCATCATAGTCGGTTTTGAAATATACCTTTTACTATCTCAATAGAGCTAATTGTCGAATGATGATATGCTTCTTATGACATATTGGTTTGAGTTATATAATCCTGTCAGGGCTGAAGCAAAATCTGTATTACATTTTGGCACGCTTCTTATATAGAGTTGCAATTTTAGGCAATTTATACTTTCCCATCCCAAAAAAGATACGGTTGCTTTCCTTCTTCATTTGTAGTTGATTTTTAATTTTCTTATATGCCCAATTTAATGTGAATTATTAGTAATTATCAATAATTAAACTAACATTGCATAGCTTCCTAATATACCCCTAATTGATATAGAAGTATAATAGAAAAGATGTGAGCAAAAATGTGTAATATCCTTCCTTGTAATAAACTTTTCTCCTTTCCGTGAAAATAAAAGTAACTTATGTTTGTGGGATGCAGAGAGAATTAAGTTCACATATTTTGATGCCATGAAAGTCAATGGAAACATGTACTAAATTTGAAAATATACATGTAGCGGTTCTCATCTTTTAACCTGGTTTTCTGATACATAAACATTCTGCATGTGTGTAATCTTTATATTTCCTACACGTGAGACAATGCAGTTATTTCTACAAGGTTGTCTGGCTAATTCACACCTAAGATAGTGGTCAAGAAACATTATTGTTTGGTTAAGCCTTTCTTCTTCCTTAAGATGATGGATCTAGCATACATTATGAGTTGGGATAATAGTAAAATGGAATTCAAAGGCATGGGTTGTCAAAAGTTTATGGCTACAGTTTGTATGCTCCATTATGAGTGAATTCCCTGAAAGTCAGTGTCGTCATGTTATCCAGGTGGATCTTATTCTTTCTGCCCTTGGCTAGAACTAGAGAACCTAATGCATCATTATTGGTTTGTTCATCGTTTTTTCAGAAGGAAAAACAACCACATGCTTGGCCATGATGACTTATGTCAAAGGTCTTATTTCAGTGTTCATATATGTGCCTGCATGCGTACAAAAAAATATAAACTACATGCTATTTTTCTTTTTGCAGTGCAAGCATCAAGCAGTAGTATCTAATAGTAGTTACCAACTTTTTTTTTTTTCTTTTCCTGCAAATGAGGAATTAGAATCTGTTTTACATAACCATGTGATCAATTTTTTGGATAATCTGACTTGAAGGGCTCCTGCTTCTTGACAAATAACATCTAACTAATTTTCTATTCATTTTTCCTTTTTCCCTTTGAAAACAGGTTTGCTAGACAATGTCCTTAGTGACTATTTGTGGGCAAAGGCTGTCCTTTTGACAACCACAACCGTTGCAACAGCTGGTCTTACAATTCAGGTTCCATTAGCAGCAATTGTGGATTCACTGACAGGGCATGCCCCTCGCCCCATGGACTACCTTGGAGCTCTAGCTGTGATGATTGGATTTGCTGGAATTAACATTCCTTCGGATTCTTTTAGCCTATCAAAAGAAGCAAGTGTTGAATCAGAAAATGGAAACATTGAATCCTCTCCTCAAGATCAGTCATCACCACCTCAAACAACTGCTGGCATCTTCTAGCATCGTTTTGTTGGTTTCTTGTACCACTAAATATTAGAGTAATGCTTATTTCTTAGATTAATGCACAAGCATACCACAATTAAAGATATGATGCGGACCTTCTTATTCTCTAAGCTTCATCAGCGGAATGGCGCGCACGCTATTTGCATTCAAGGTCAATCATTATACGGCTCCTTTACGGCCCAACTCACGGAATTTGACTCTCTTTTTGTCGAACAAATGAAATCTGTATAGTTGTCCGGTAAAACATTCAACAGTTTATGCATATTACAAAGCTTGCCTGAAGAAATATTTCATTTTTTCTTCACCTTTTTTTTTTTTTTGAATGTTTCGTTTTGCCCTTAACACATTATATTTGGAATATTGTTCATTAAGATCAATCCCTGCGGGGCACACACCCACTCGCAAAAGGATCTAAAGTTACCAGCAAAGCAAACAAATAAAACAAGAGGCGCAACTTCGGAACCAGAAGGGTGCTTTTATAAATTGGGTAGTACACGGCAATTTGCCATTTCGTACCACATGGCACTCACATAACAAGCGAAATTTAGTGAAGGGCCATTGAGAATGGTCGAGTATAAGGTTTATACTTGCTTCAGACGGATAGATAACTGACAATTACCTTTTTATAGTATTAAGGTCATTAAGATCACACTTGTCATTAAGAAATGACAACAAAAAATCATCTAAAATTACTTTGGTCAACTAATTTTGTTGCACCGCAAGATTCAATTGTCCATATCTTTGCATCACTCTCCTTGTGGCAAGGGCAGCAGCCTCACTGGCACGCAGAGTACCAGTAGCCATGATCGCAGCAAATTCACGGCTGATCTCCTCCTGGACCTTGCCCCTAGCATCTCCAAGAGGGTCTCCAGCCAGCCCATTGACTGATACAGCTTCTGAAGGTTTGACAGCAGGAGGTACAGACTTTTTTGATACCGTTGGCTCCTCAGATTTCACTTCATCATCAGCTGTTTTAGCAGCTGTGTTTGTGGATGGGCTAGGAACAGTACCCGTTGATTCCTTAACAGCAGTTGCTGCTGCAGTGGATGAAGGCTGTGTCATAGCTGTTGGCCTGAATTGCGGAGCTTGGGGGACAGCTCCAACTCGCAATGTTGTTTCCAGATTCTGAATCATGGGCACTACAATGCAGAATTCGGGCATTAGACAATCAGCCCCCAAAACAACTAATAATTCTCAATGGACAATCTATCGGAAGTTATAATGAGAAGTCCTAGCTCTGAATTAACATATCTTATTTCTACTATGTACCATACCACTAAATCAGAAAACAGTCCACTTCCAGTATTTTAAACAAACAAAGAATGAATCTCGTTATCTATAGGCAAAAAGATTTGTGAAGCATGTTATTGCCCTCAGTCAACGATGACGAATATCCAGAACCAAGGGCTATTCATTGAAAATCATAAAAATCAACAGAAGACAAGAAAAGGTAACCAACATAATCATAATAATAGAAGGCAAAGCGCTCCGAATAAAGATAGATGGCGACTCACTTATAAGAGCACCCATTGGACTGCTCATAACTTCGTTAGGGAGCTGTAGGATATAGTCTGGAATGGTTGCCCCCACCAGAAATTGAGCAACCTCATTGCTGAAGTTGTTACAGTTGTGTGTAAGCAAACTGTATGTCTCAGCTGTGTAGCGAGGGCTGATTTCCTGCAAATACATTTCAAATACATCCTGGGGTACATGCGTGACACCCAAATCTACCACTTTAACTGGTGTTCCATATGGAGTTCTTCCAGTTGGATCATGCTGTATACCTCCCCCAAAATAATATTCATTACCGTATACCACCACTCCTGTGTGCCTGCATACACAAACATGAATAAACCATAAGGTGAAATAAGCAACATGAACAAGAATTGCTCACATTGTTGAATTTAACGTCACAGCAAGGGGCCATGTTAACAACTCACACAGTGAATAATATAGCTGAAGCAGAAAGGTAGGAATCTAGCCCTAATCTATGGTGTTGATTGTCAACACCATCTGTGTTTTATCAGACCATTGCCCAGGTATCCATTTTGACATAACCAAAAATGTAGAACCAAACTAAGGTTCATGTATGACCCTTGGAATCAACTACATACCCAAAAAAGAAAAAAATGTCAAAATTTTCCCATATAAACTGAGAACGAGTGTCCATTCATCTAAGAATAGGAAGGAATAGCCCGATTAGGACTCACTACCAACAATACAAGTGCATAGTTCAGTACCGGGTCAGCCATCATATGCGTGAAACTCCAAACATCGAGAGAAAGACTACTAGAGATCAACATGTACAATAACAACATATGAAGCAGCACTTTTACGTCAGATTTAAGTTTTCCTGTTCAAATTACAGCATACAAAGCATAAGATATTCTGAATACAGATTAACTAGTTTGAATTTAGACGATCTAAAAGTTTCAAAATGAAAATACTTGGTGACCAGAAATAAGCATCTGTTTCCCTTCCTACAGTTAAAATTTTCACATCAGATATATTCAGGTTCAAATTACAGCATACAACAGATACGGAAATTCTCATTGCAGAATAAATATTTGAAATTTAGTCTATTTAAAAGATTCAAAATGAAAATACTCAGCGACCAGAAATAAAATAAGCAACCGTTTTCCTTCCTACAGTTGAAACTTACCATATGCCCTCAATTGCTTTCCCCAAAAATGTAGTCGAGAGCTGGCGTGCCAATCCTTGACTGAGATCATATACATTCAATGTAACCCTGTGACCCTCCTGCCAACAGTTCAAAATTATGAATCAGTACCAGTGTCACAGCATGTGTACATCATAACTTCTATAATAAAGAAACAGAGCTCCGTACCTCAGCCATTTCCTACTTAAAACAAAATTTAGCAACTACAAGTCCTTAACTCCTAAAAAAATCGGTATCAGCAAAATAGAAGGCCTCTGCAAATCAAAAATCAAACAGATGAGTTACCGCCTTCAAATTGAAAATTCACAATAAGCAAACGCTAGCAGCTCGCTAAGCATAGAAGGGAGGAAGAAATAAAAAATAATCAAAACCATTTTCAGATAAATTGGCACGAAAAAAAAAAATCCTCAGAAAGGCTTATAGCTAACATTTTCAAGTGAAGCCCACCAAAATCATGATATCAGAACGTAAAAGAAAGACAAAAAAAGGCACTACGAATATTTCAGATCCAGGGCAAATTGATTGCAAATGTACAAGAAACACGCTTCTCAACCTCAAAATTTGTTGAAATGTCTGCATTCAAAGCAAAGGCAAGGATCTTGACTCTCTAGACTCGCAAATTTAACAAAAGTTGAAGAAGAGAGTTAATATCTAAATGAAAAAGCCAAAAGCACAAAATGGAAAAATGACGAAGAACACCGTCAATTGAAAGGAATTATTACGTAAGAAGCAGAAGAGAACGCACCTCTAAGAAGAACAAAATGCCAAAATTTGTTGGACCGTAGAAACGAGACTCCCAAGTTATTCCCTCCCCTTTTTATAGCTGAGGAATTGGGGGATTGGGCCCCAACCTTCTCCGTAACTACACGGGAGGCGCAATGAGAGTTCCGATTCCTTCTATGACCTTCTAGAACTCCCCCATCCAATTGTTTTCTGACACGTGTTTCGGCCAGTTGATAAAGTTTTGCATTGGAAATGGACCGGTAAATATTTGGCTCCGAGGTTTTCAAACTCGTCCCGGAAAAAAAAACCGATACATGCAAAAAGGTTGAAAATTAGAGATTCGATCATGATTGACATGTCATTGAATTGAAATATAAAAATTTAAATTTTATATAAGAGATAAATTTATCAAAATGGTATAAAATAAAAAAAAATGTCCATAGTGATATATTAATATTTTCATTGTCAACTTTATATTTAATAAAAATATCATCTTAAATGAATTAGACTCAAATATAATATTGTTAAAAATAAAAGTAATTTTATATATTTTATTAGAGTAATTAGAATTAGTACGTGTCGATGAGAGATCATTCTTATAAAAGAGAGAAGAAAGAAGAAAAAAGTGCAAATTTGCACATAGAAATGAGGCATAATTAAAATAAGAAATCGATCAAACCATTATTATTTGTTCTTAGCAATTTTATGGTTTTACCCTTAACCAAACCGGTATGGACCAATTTTTGATTTTCTAATTGAACTGATTGGTCAGACCGAATTTCAAAATCTTATTTTGCCAAATAAATTTGTCTGGATAATTTACTTAATTTCTAAACTTTTAAAGTAATTAAATTTATAAATTCAAATTTTGTTGGTCGCTTCAATATTGACATGGCATGCCGTACGATTTTCATGCGAGCAAAGCGCATTAAAGGCATTAAATGCAATTAAAATAATAATATACATACATTTAAAGCGTATTTTAAGAAAAATATACATGCAATCTCCTAAATTTATTTAAATAATTCACTGATATGTTAATTTTTTTAAAAAAAATCATTTGTCCTCTAATTTTATCTAAATAATTCTTATTTTAATGTGGCAACTGGCATCTAAAATTTTGTGGACTTTTTTTATTGGATTTTTTTCCATGTAATTGCCCTTATATAACATGTAGGTGTGGACTTTCAAATAATGAAATAAATAGATCACTGTTGCTGGAGTTTATAATTAATTAATTATAAAGAATAAACTGAAAAATTTTGAAAAAAAGTAAATTTATGGAGTTGAATTTGTACTTGGCCTCGAGTTTAAGAAAGAGATTTTGCATTTGAATATCCTCATCTTCCCCCTTCTTGTAAAAAAAAAAAAAAAAAAAAAAATGCTAGTTGACGTAAAATTACAAAATTTTCAATTTATTACGTCAATTTTAATGAGGTTCAACATATAAAATTGTACAATATTCGTATATAATTTTTCATAAAAATTTCAATTTAAACCATTCATTACTATAGTTCATTTATCAGTCCAAACTTGCTTGGGTTTGACAAATAAAAAATGCATTAATTAAAAGAAAAACATGTTGATTTTTGGATTAATTACAGAATAGCTCTTAATATTTCACTCATTTTTCAATTTAGATTCCCAACTAAAAAATTTTATATTTTAATACACAATATTTAGTTATATTTTAAACCAAAAATTCAGTTTAAAATTATATTCAGAATTAACTGAATATTTTAGAATATTATGTGAATCTCATAAAATATTTTATTAGTTTTTGACATGTTTTTTAACATAGTTTTTTATATGAAATATAATTAAAGATCGGGTATTATATTGTAAATTTTTTTTAATTTGAAAATTAAATTAAAAATTGAGTGAAAGTTTAGATTATTTACTTTTTACTCGCTTAATATGATATAAAATATAATATAATAAAATAATTCAACATTTAAAATTTTATAAATCAAGTATCAAAGTTTTAAAAATGTTGTTAGGGTATCCAGCGTGCATAAGAACGATGCACCAATAGCAAATAATTTGTGTTTTATTAAATTATAATTTGTTCCTAACTTTCTAACTGCCATTTCCTCTGTCCAATATATATAAGCACATTTTGCATTCCACAAGAATTAAGAAAATATTTATTTATACTTTTATTAATTTGTTCCTATATTTATTAAATTGTTAATTATAAAAAAAAAACATCAACTATAAAATACTTTTTAATATCATACTCGATTTTTAAAATCTTACAATATCGACCTCCAACTTAAAGTTTTCTTTCAATTAAGCGATTTCGTCAATAATTCCGTTAAATGCTAATGAAACTTACTGATTCAACTAAATAAATGGATCTCACATGCCAATTAAACTGTCACATCATTTTACTTTCCCTGCGAATTAGTGACGGCAATTTCCGTCGTTAAAAATATTATTATTATTATTATTATTATTATTATTATTATTATTATTATTATTATTATTATTATTATTATTATTATTATTATAACGTCTGGTTTATCAAAACTCCTAAATGAGTCGAGGCCTACAAGATTCGATCGTTGCGTGAGGACCTGCAAAAAGCCTTGCTCGATCGGTCTGAGCGGAAGTACTCCGAAGTTCAAGTTAGTGACTTAAAAATATATGAATCTAGAGATAGATGGTCTCAAGTTTAGCGTACCTGGACCCACTGTACATTGAGCTATTTATAGATAATATGGGAGTGCACTTAAGTGCCTAAGTAAGGCTACAGAGATGTCAGAGTAGGAAAACGACAATATGACAAGTAGCAGGTGGGAGACATGAGCTTTACAGTACGACAGTCGATTGATAAGACTACTAGTTCCGTCAATCCGATCGGTTCAATTCAGCCAGCTTCCTAACGTTTGTTTGTCACGCACTAGGCATCTCTAGGGGCCAAAACCTCTAGGCTTTGGGCTTAGGCCTTGTTTGGGCTTAAAAGATGATAATGTGTTATCACTCATCCCTCCTTAAAAAGGTGGCCGATCGTTCGAAAGAAAGATTGGCGATGATTGCAAAATCATTCGCCCGATCAAATCATCATTAATCGGACAACTATCATCACTTAAACATAAGCGCACATGCCTAGGACGACGCTTCGGTGTTTGGACCAGCGTGATGTTTCTTTTCAACGCAATGCAGAATTCAGTTGGTGTATCTGAAGAGTCTCTCTATATAAATATGTAGCCTTTAAGAACCGTTTTCTGCCTTTTAATAATTTTTCTAGCAAAGCTCTGCTGATATTTTTCTTGCGTTTCCCAGATTTTTAGGTTTCAGGAGAGTTTTTTCATATCTCAAAATTATTTCCTCAAGTAAGTAATTTTGACTTGTACGTCCTGTGTTTAACTTTCATCTTTTCACATTTCGCTTGTGTTTGTCTCATCTCTGAATCCTCTAGTTTAGGCTTCCGATTCCTAACTGAGACTAGGAATTATCTCACTTAGAAATGGCCTTTAGCTGCAATCAATCCCTTAACAGGAGCTTTGTTGAGCAATATAAGGACAAACCTACTGTAGAGACGCATTCCATCCTATCGGAGAGTGAGGTGTCGAGGATAAAAAAAAGTATGGTTTGCCGAATGATGTGCATGTGATGAAATGCCTAGATTCCATGGCGATAACAGAAGGCCTATTTGGTGCGGATAAAAATGAGTGGTTTATTTGCCATCTTTGGAGTTTGGATGGGGGGCTTAGGTTTCCACTTGACACTTTTGAGATCAACATTCTCGAGGGTTACAAGCTTACACCGAATCAAGTGAATCCCAATAGGTGGAGAGCGATAGCTTACTTTAAAATGCTCTGTAAAATTGAAGCAGTGGCCCTGACTCTTGATCTTTTTACCCATTTTTCTACCTATCCAGCCAAACCGAAGAGACAGAGTATTACTTTACCAGCAGGTCAAGGAAGAAGATGTTTATACTCCTTTCATCAATGAAGGGCTATAAGAAGAAGTATTTCCTTATAAGAAGAGTGGTCGAATTTGGCATGTCGGTCACCCGATCGGATAGGGTGACCTCTCTAAAAGACAAGGCAGGCAGTGTGTCTTTGTATACAACAAACAGTGCTAAGTTGGATACGGCCGTGAACAGGAAGGGGAGTCCATAAGAATCTAACTGGTTGTTGTATATCACAGATAGGCTGGATAGCTTTACAAAGGGAGGAGACACAGAATTTGAGCATTGGGGAACATTATGAAGAGCTTGCTATGTTATCTATCTGTCATGCATTGCATATATAGTTGTAGCAAATTTTTAATGCGAAGTATTGATCTCTTTCTTCTTTTCTCTCTCTTTTTTCTCATTTTTTTACAGCTGTGATGCTCAATGCAAGAAGTGTGAGGAACGAGTTGGCCGGAGCCATGACACAGCAGTTTGCTGCAAGGAGGATTTCAAAGGAAAAGAAAGGTGATAAGAAGAGGGCGAGGAAACCGTTGTCCTCTTTTGAGGTCGAGCAGCGCAAACGCTCAAGGTGCGCTCGAGGTGGGAGTTTTTTAAAAGGTGTTGAATCCCTTATTGTAGAGCTATTGGCAAGTCTTGTGTGCATCGGCACAACGCCCGATGCCCCTGTTACTTCCAGCCCTGCAGGTTGTCTTCTTTCGTGAAAGAGAAGACTCAGGGATGAATCACCATCACCCAATAATACATTCCCTGTGTCTAACCCTCCCACCATCCTCATAACAACCGGATCTGTAGAGGGGATATTCGTGAGATGGCCAAGGGTGCCAAAGGCAAGGAGACAATCCCGAGTAACACAGTCAAAGAGGAGGCAAGAGTAAGGTCTGGGCAGAGATCCACTTTTATGAAAGATGCATTGAAGGAGTGCTTTGGGGAGAAGTATTATATCTTAGATTCCCATGTGCCATCCTTCATCTACAAAGGGCTCCTTGACGAGCAAGACTTTCAGGCAATGGGTGACCATGATGCTCTAAAGCAAGAGTTCGAAGGATTCAAAATTGCGATTTTGGAGGTTTTTTTCATTGTTCTTGCTCCTAAGTTTCGATGAATCAAGTTCTATTTTTCTTACTTTGTTGCTTATTGTGAGTTTTGCCCATGTTTAGGTGATCAAGCAAGGTACGCAGCTTCATGGTCAAGCCGTTTATTTCAAAGTGAAGTGAGAGGACAACGTTCGGTTGAAGGGAGATCTAAAGAAAAAACTCAAGGTGGCTGCCTAGGAAAATTCGAATTTAAAGGCGAAGAATCTTTACTTAACTAAGGGTTCCTCTAAGGCGACTACCGAGATGGGCACTTTGCGAGAGAAGGTTGCCCAGTTAATGGAGAGGCTGAAGGGAGACAACGCTCATTTGCAAAGGCTTGAAGGGGATAACAGCAAATTGGCGACGGATTACTGCCACATTTCCTCCGAGTGTGATAGGGTTGTTGAGGATAAAGATAGGGCCGTTGCAAAGTGAAAGGCTTTAAAGAATGCTTTTAAGGAAAAGGATTGCACTTTTATTTGCAAGCACGCAGAGGAGCTGGCATCTCAGAAAGATAGCCTCATTAAGGAGCTGGTTGAAGCTCAAGTTGGCATGATCGTTCGACTCAAGCACAAGACCAAGAGGCATTTTCCCAATGCTTCTCTTGATTGGATAGAGGATCTTAAGGCATTACCTGACCCCCTGTCTAGTGATGACAAGGAGGATTTGCCTGAGTACGAGGTGGATAAGGAACCCAAAGATGCAGCTAATCCTGGGATAGAGGCACTGTAGATTTTGAGGCCGTTCTAGGACCTCTCACGAGGCTCGAGATTGTTCCTCTTTCGCTTGCTACCCCGATTCCCGACCTATATTTCGAGCCTCTCACTGTGGAGCCTTCCGCTCTGCCCAATATGGGTCTTCCTTTTGTACTAATCGCGGAGCCTATTGTGATCCCGACCGCTGATCCGACTGCCGATCTAACTACTGAGCCAACTGAAGCACAGATCTCTGAGACAATCCCTTAATGTTTTCCCATGTACAGACAATTTGTAATTATTATTTTTTATGTAGTTGTTATAAATTTGTTTTTTATTTTAATGAAGTTTAGGACCTTCATTTCATCACATTATTTTGTTCTATTGCAACATAATATCGCGATATGAATGAACAAATAGAATATACTTCCTGAATAATTAAAGAAATTGCAAAGTCTATAGATCGTTTGTTTCCCAATATCAGTTTGATTGGTATAAGTTAAAAATTCCAACTATTTCCATTGTTTATGAGCGCGAGATCTGATCGATGGGTATGATTAGTCGGTTATTTTAATCATGGTTGAGTCATCAAGCAGAATGGATTATCCTGTGGATCTCGCTTTCTAACTTGGGATGTAGGTTGCACTTCGTACATCAAGTTAGATAGGTGAGCATTCTGATCAGCATCGTTGTGCTAATTTTAACTTGGAATAAGTGAAATGTTCGCCAGTAGAGAACTTGGACCCTTGCGATTACTGCTTAGGATTTGCATTGAGCGTAGCGTATGGGTTTTTGTAAGTCATTTCATAAATGGAGAATATTTTTTTCTTTTTTCTTCTTTTTTTTTTTGGTTTAAGATACAACACTACATTAAGTACTTCAACATTCCAACTCCTAAGGATGTCTGATCCATTTAGAGTTCATAACTTGTAGGTGTTTTTTCGTCGAGGACTTTGGCAACTTCATAGGGTTTGTCCCAGTTAGACATCAATTTCTCTACTCTAGCATTACCTGTTCTGATTTCAGCCTTTTCAGGACAAGATCACCAACATTAAAGGCTCTGGGCCTCACCCTTCTGCTATGATATTTAGCGATTCTATGCTTATAGGCGGCGATCTTCACGTAAGCATTCTCCCTCCTTTCTTCCACTAGATCTAGGTCTTGGTGTCTTTCTTGCGCATTGCCTTGATTAGAGTAGAAGGTCAAGCGATAGGAGGGGATTATAATTTCCACCGGTATGATAGCCTCTGATCCGTACACCAAAGAAAATGGGGTTTGGTGAGTTCCAGCCCTGGGAAAAGTTCGATAAGACCATAAGACACTTTATAGTTCTTCTGTCTAGCTGGTTTTTGCTTTTCTTAGTTGTTTTTTTAATCCCATCAAGATGGTCCGGTTGGAGACTTCTATCATCTCGTTGCTTTACGGGTGGATGACTAAAGTGAATCTCAAGACAATATATAGGCCGAAGCAGAAATTCTTGAATATTGAACTTTCAAATTGCTCGTCATTATCAGTCACGAAAAATTTAGGGAGGCTATATCTACAAATGATCTCCTTCCAAGTGAAGTTTTCAATTCGTTCGGCTGTTATTATTGCTAAAGGCTCTGCCTCGATCCATTTGGAGAAGTGGTTAACAGTGACAACAAGAAACTTCATTTGTCGTTTGCCTCGAGGGAAAGGGCCCAAGATATCCAATCCCGATTGGTCGAATGGCCAAGATACTCTTATCAGCTGTTGGTCTACTGCGAGCTGTCTGATAATTCTACCGTGAATTTGACATTGCGAGCACTTTTTTACTTTGTTTTATGTGTCTTTGAAGATACTTGGCCAGTAATAGCCAGTTTGGAGCACCTTTCTAGCAATCGTCCTACTGGCTTTGTGTGCCCCGCAGATGCCTTCATGGATCTTCTTGAGTATATAATCGCCTTCCTCCTTCGTCACATATTTGAGCCAGGGATGGCTAAATGCCTTCCTATATAATTCGTCATCAATTATAGAATAACTAATAGATTTTTGAGATACCTTTCGGGCTTCAACCTTGTTTGCGGGCAATTCGCCTATTCAGAGAAATCTTTTGATCGGGGTCATCCAAGTATCACCCCATTGTTCAATTTCCATCAGCTCTGGCTTATCGAGAGAAGAGGAGAGTTGTTCTATAGTGGTTACAGCTTCTTCAATTTCATTCTTGTTTGAGGTGGATAACTTGGCTAATTGATTAGCCATTGTTGTTTCTTCTTTAGACACTTTCTCCAAGATCCAAGTTAATCCAGCCTCTTCCAGCTCCCTTAGAGCGGTTTTGACTTTTGCCAAGTATCTTTTCATGGAATCTTCCTTGGCTTCAAAGGCACCTAATACCTGGCTGGTCACTAACTGAGAGTCCCTTTTGATTCTGAGGGTTTTCGGTCATACCTCCCTCACCAACCTCATGCTGTGCAACAATGCTTCATACTCTGCAACATTATTGGATCCTTTAAAGCTAAGTCTGATTGTGTACCTGATTGTGATGCCGAGAGGGATCGTTATGACTAGTCCAACTTCACCTCAGGCATTGTTTAAAGCCCCATCAATAATCATTCCTAGGCCATTTTTAAGGGTTGTTCGATTGGCTCTCCGTTCATGGTGAACTCGACGATAAATTCAAATAGGGCTTAAGCCTTTATTGCACTCTTGGCTTCATATCCGACGTCTTATGATTGCAACTTTATGGCCCAATCCACCATCTTGCCTTTTAGGTTGGGTGCTTGTAAAATTTTCCTGAGTGGCTAATCTAATCGAATAGTAATGGTGTGTGATTCGAAATATCATCTCAACTTACGGGTGCACATCATCAGTGCCATGATTAGCTGCTCAACTGGGCTTTTCTTTAGCTTGAGGCCTCTAAGCACCTGCTGACATAAAAAATTGGCAGCTGTTGCGTCCCTTCTTTTTTGACTAGAATCAACCTGCTCAATAGGGAAGGGGCCATGAGAAATTTCTTTAGTTCATCAAATGCTTGCTGACAGTCCGTTCCCCACTCAAACGTGTTGTTCTTCCTCAACTTTTTAAAGAAAGGCATGTTGCTCTTTATTGAGGAGAAAATGAATCTTCCTAAGGCTGTGACTTATCCGTTCAGTTTTTGGATTTCTTTAACATTCCTCGGGGGTTGTATATCTAAGATTGCCTGTATTTTCTCTGGATTGGCTTTTATTTTCCTTTGCGAGACCATGAAACCCAAAAATGTTCCTGATGGTAAGCTGAAGACACATTTTTCCGAATTCAACTTCATTTGAAATTGGTTCAGAGTGTTGAAGACTTTCGCTAGATTAACAGAGTGTTTATTGAGGCTTTTTCTCTTGACGATCATGATGTCGACATAAACTTTGATGTTCTCTCCAATCTGATCTTTGAATATTTTATTTATCAAGTGCTGGCATGTAGCTCCAACATTTTTTAGACCGAACGACATCACTTTGTAGCAGAAGGTTCCATTGTCTGTGATGAAGCTTTTCTTTTCTTGATCCAAGAGCCACATTAGGATATGATGGTATCTGACATAAGCATCAAGCAACAAATAAATTGTGTGACATGCTGTTACATCTACCAACTAGTCTATACTCGACAGTAGGTAGCTATCTTTTGGATAGGCTTTGTTAAGGTCCATGAAATCAACACACATCCTGAGATTTTTGGATTTTTTTTCACCAGGACCACATTCGCTAGCTACTCTGAATAGGCTACCTCTCAGATTGTCCCCGCCTTTAGGAGTCGATCGACTTCTTTTAAGATGAATTTTCTTCGATCGGAGGTGTGTCTGTGAAGCTTTTGCTTAACCGATCAATAACTCGAGTCGGTATTTAGTCTATGAGTGATGACTTGTGGATCTATTCCGGTATATCCTTTGGTTTCCATGCAAAAGAAGCCTGATTTATCATTAGTACCTGCATCACCGATTCTTCGACCTCTTTGTCCATGCTCACTTCTATCTGAATGCTTTTTTCCTTTTGAAAGTTCTCTTGCTTTTACTTCTCAAGTAGGGTTCATTCTCGGGCGCTCATCCTTTTTGCCTCGCTCGAACTCCGGCTCCACCTTGTATGTTTCTCTGTTTTGCCTGATTATAGAGATATATGCCTCTATGGATGCCTTTTGATCTCCCTTCAAGATGGCGATGCCCCGTTCGATAGGTATCTTTATGACCATATACCGTATGCTAGTGATGGCTCTGATTTTAAAAGCAAGGGCATACCAAATATCGCATTATAGGTAAAATTCATATCGATTATCATGAATGTTACATTGCATGCATGAGTGATTGCTTCTTGGCCTAGCTCAACAAATATCTCCACATACCCCACTACAGAGATGGTGGAGTTGCCTAATCCTATCAACAGGGTGGCATTTGGTTGCAACTCCCCTATCAGTAGTCCCATCGCTTTGTAAGTCTCGAGTGTCAGGACATTTACGATGCTTCCATTGTCCACAAGAATTCTCTGGATAAGGAAGTTGTTGACCCTTGCACTGACAAGCAGAGCATCTTTGTGAGGGAATTTTAAGTCTCTCGCATCCTCGTGGGAAATGAAAACTAGGCAGAGTGTTTCGAATTGGTGCGAAAGGTAAACACCCTTCCCCTTCTTCTTCCAAAAGAGGTTTTCTCCATAAGGTGATCCTCCAGTGATCATATTGATCACTCTAGCATATGGCCTACACTAACCTATATTGTCAGGTTTTCTATGCTTATCGTCATCATCAAAGCCTAAATCGTTCCCCTTTTTAGAGAGCGGCCTATAAGGACTCTTTTCCTTCATAGGGCCTACAAATTTCTTCAACAGCCCCCTTTGTATGAGCCATTTTATTTCTTCCTTTAATGAGTGACATTCGTCAGTCGTATGATCGATGTCTCGGTGCAATTCGTAATACTTGTTGGGGTCTCTTTTGCTCCGCAACTGCTCAAAAAGTCTCTTGGGCTAGTTCACCTTCTTGTGCTTTTCTTTGATCTATATAAGGACTTACACAGGGTTGGAATTGAGCGAGGTGAAGGTTCGTGTAGGGTGATTGGCTGACTGCTCGGGCTTGCTTTGCTTGGTTTCCTTCCACTTGCCTAGATTTCTAGATGTGGATGGCCTGTCTAGACCTTTTCCCATTCTCACCGGCGCCCAAGCCTTCTGGACATATCATCCATATGGGTATTGTAGTCTGTCCATCACGTTCGTCCTTTATCCCCTATTCCATCACATGGCATAGTCCAATTGGATATGCTACCTAGCTTTTTCCATCAGGTTGGAGAAGTCCATGGGTGGTCTCATAGTGAGGGATTCGAATAAGGCTGATTGTGAATTCCTCCGGCTAAAGCATTGGTTACAGTCTTAACACTTACGTTCCTAACTTCAGACATCATGGCCTGAAACCTATCAATGTAGTCTCTAAGTCTTTTATCAGATCCCTGGTAAAGGTTGTATAGGTCGCTGATCGATTTTGATGCTTGCATTTGTACAGTGAATCTTGTTATAAACAGATCCTTTAACTGTCTAAAGGGGGTGATTGACTCTCAAGGCAACTCATGGAACCAGTTCAGCGCATCTCCCCCTAATGTAATGGGGAAGATCCTACAGGCAATCCATTCATCATAGGTGTAGACTTGTACTTTGATAAGATACTTCGTCATATGGGTGTTTGGGTTAGTTTTACCCATATACCTATTCATAATTATATCTCTCCACCTAAGAGGCAATTTAGAATTTGTTATTTCCTGGCAAAAGGGGGAGGCAGTATTTCCATAAGTATTGTATTTAAAGGTGCCTCTTTCGAGGTTTCTCAGGCCAAATTGTTTGAGCTTTCACTTGAACCATTTGTCCTCTCTACTGTCCATCTGCGAACCATCTTCGTCCTTGATTTTCTTTGAGTGGCACCTGGCAGGGGTACGCATGTATGATAGGTCATCTACTATGGATGTGGTAGATGAGCGGTTTAACTGGTAAATGGGATCTCTTCTTGAAGAGATGGTCTTATCGCCTTTGTCATCCCTTCCAGTGGCTAGTGCATTAGGATATGCACTTGTTCTACTGCTATACTATGCTCGTGGTTTATCGATGAAGGGACCTCTATTCCTCCGCCTTCTCAGTTTTTCTTCCATGGTGTCGTATCCACAACTCTATACAGGGGCCTGTGGCATTTTGCCTTTGTGGATGGTTTGCACAATGCTTCTCATGAAGTCATCGAGAAGTACCCTCATATCCCTTACGGTGATGGGAGTATTTTCGGTTTGGCGTAATATTGCGTCATTGAACTTAGGTAAGAGGTCAGCTAGCCTGAGGGACCTGTGGGTCTCGTTTCGACTCCCCACAGGCCTGGAATCCTCCTGGCCATCTCTGGCTCCATTACTTCCTTTCGGTATCATGCGTCTAGATAATCTTGATCTCGCCATGGCTCTCAACGAAAATACCAATTGATAACATCTGGTTTATCAAAACTCCTGAATAAGTCGAGGGCTACAAGATCTGATTGTCATATAAGGACCTGCAAGAAGCTTTGCCTGATTGGCTTGGGCGGAAGTACTTCAAAGGTCAAGTCAATGACTTAAAGATATATGAATTTAGAGAGAGATTGTCTTAAGTTTAGCATACCTGGACTCACTTTACATTGATCTATTTATAGACGATGTGGGAGTGCACTCGAGTGCCTAGGTAGGGTTACAAAGATGTTAAAGTAGGAGAATGACAACGTGATAAAGAGTAAGTGAGAGGCATGGGCTTTACTATACGACAGTGGATTCAGCTAGCTTCCTAACGTTTGTCTGTCACGCGCTAGGCATCTCTGAGGCCCAAAACCTCTGGGCTTTGGGCTTAGGCCTTGTTTGGGCTTAAAAGATGAAAAGGTGTTATCAATAATAATAATAATAATAATAATTATTATTATTATTATTATTATTTAAACAATATACTAAAGAAGAATGGAGATAATAATAATAAATATATAATAAAAAATATTATATTATAAATTATTATTAGGGTAAACACATACCCAGCCCCCTAAACTTGTCCAAATAGTTTAGTTAGACACTTTATCTGTAACAAACACCTAATAAACACCCAAAGTTTTATATAGCTGATATTTTTAACACTTTTTGATGATCTGGCAGCAAATACAATATAAGAGAAAAATAGGGCGCGTGAAGGATTTGAGCACCTGTTTTCAACGGTAACTTTTGCAAGGTATAAATGGCAACCTCATCTCTCCCTTTTCATTTGAAAATCGTTATCACCATCTCCATGGTTCTATGCTTGTTCTTCTTCATCTTAGCAGCTAAATTAGTTATCTCTATACATCCAACCTAAATCGAAGTTGGTTTTTTTCTTGAAATTCTTGTTAATCCCATAAATAGGCAGTGAATAAGGTTACAACATGAGTTAGTCAAGGGAAATTTGTTGTTGTGGTGAGTATACAATGGTCTCTATTGGGTGGAGACAATCGAATCCTGGAAGAAGGTTTGTTGCATGCAGGCTGAGGAAGGTAAATAACAATGTGAGAAAAATTATAATTTATTTATTTTTTATCTACCAACAGAGGTAAATATTTGAATGCTTTGTTAAGTGATTTGTATTAGAAGCAAGGGGGTTATTGGTATTTTAGATGGGCTGATGAAGAATTCCCTTACCAGGCTAAGAAGGTGATTTGGGGATTATTAAACAGGGTTAAGCAATACAAGAAGGTAGAGGTTGAGAAAAAAAAAGAAAGGGAAAATGAAATGTCTAACTTGGTTAATTATTTTAATTTTATTTTATGTGTTATGATTACTGGTGATGTAATGCAAGAATCTAGTAATCTATGTGATTTTTTGTGTTATTTGGTTGGTTGATGTAATTGGCAGTGATGATTATATTTGGTGTAAGGCTCATTGTAATTAAAGCATCAGCTATTTATTCTATTTTGGCATATTGTTGGATCAAATAGTTTGTATTAGTTGGTAAGGCTTATTGTAATGTAAGCATTAGTTAAACTTATATCTCATTAACACCCATAAAACAGAAAGAAACAGAAAATGGAACATCCAAAAATCTTGCTGCTAGTGGAACAAAATAGAAACTTATATCTATTCAATCCCTACAGTTGTTCCCATTTATTTGACAAACATTTAGGTCCTACAATCCTTGGATAAAGGCAACAAGAATACAAATATCTCCAACAATATCTGAATTTCATAGTAAAAAGCAGTAGGACTGCATAATATTGATTTTCAAATTTCAAAACATAATACAAAGTCTTTAGAATGCAATGCCATGCCACAAATACACGGTCATCTTCAAACAAAGTAGTGGCAAAAATGCAGAAGCATCTTTATACATTGTTGTTCCCCAAATTTGCATAAAATACTTAAAAAAATACATAACAAATGTACTAATACATAAGAGATTTTAATGCGGTTGAATCCTGCTTTGATAGCTACTGGACTCATTAACATTGGATGATGACCCTCTTGACCTCATATTTGATACAACAATATCCCACTGATGCTGAAGTTATGAAGAGGTCACAGTGTTTCTTCCTTGCTATTTAAGTCTGGATGATTGGAACCCAATGTCAATGTTTATGATATTGGAGTTTTGAACATTCGGACCAATTATAATTACTCTCTTAGATTGTCTGTCAAGTTGTTAAACGAGTTTAAAACATAAGAATTTCATACATAAAAAAGTAATGATAGTTAAAAGAATAATTTATAAGCTACTTACATTCATGATTGTTGTTCCTATACTCTCATCAATAAACACCCCGAGCCCATATTCTCTTGGCCTTTTATATCCCAAAGTCCCTCTGTCTCTTCCTGATGTGGATGGTGGCTGTGTGTATAGGCCAGATTTAACATGTTGATTAACTAATGTGGAAGAGGGTTGGGTTTAGGAACCTCTCCCTCTCCTTCTACCTCTTCCCCTCCCTCTTACAAGTGTTTGCTTACCACTCCCTCTTCCTCTGCCTTTGGGGACATGGGATGTTCTTTCTCTAAAAATTGCAGAAGTATCATCACAGATAGGTGTGGCATGCTCAACAGCTAATGATGATCCATGATGTGCTCTTTCACTTGCATTAATACCGACTCCATTATTTGGTGCATTTACACATTGTCTTCTTTTATATGCACTTGAACTCTTTTCCACCTGCAAACATGTAGCATCTTATAGCATAATAGGTTCAAGTAATACAAAATATATTCAATTAATATGTATTACCTCATTTATGCAACTCAACCTATTATGTCCAGCATTCTTGCACCTACTATAATGCATCTTAATCCCTCTTTTGCTAGCCTTGCTATGTTTGTTTTTTGGTTCATCCTTGTCTTTTATTTTGCATTTCTTAGGTCTGTCAGGCATTGGTCTAACTTCTAGTGGTTTAATTGGTGGAAATTTAGGCTTATCCCACATTTTCATATTGGGTATTGGTTGGATAAAGTACTTATATGCCTTGACAAATGTATACTCATGGAACCAATGTGACACATAGTTTTCGGGCTTTTTCCCAACATGGTACATTGCATATACAGCATGTGCACAGGGAATTCCCTTAAGCATCTAGACCCTACAACTACAAGTCTCCTTTCTAAGGTCAATAACATGACAATATTCCCCATCAACTACTTCAAATCCTGCATCCCCATTCCATCTAACCTGGCACTTCCTTGAATGTTCTATGCTTTCTTCTAAAACTTTTATTGCCATTGGGCTAATGTCAAAAATCTATTTATCTGTGAAACTAATCATCTCAACATGTCTATTTGTTATCTTGTGCCTAATTTCTTCAAGTTTAGTGATGATAGACTTGGGCCTAGGTCTTAGAATCTAGTTGTTGAAAGACTCACAAGCATTGTTCTCAACAGAATCACTCTTGACATTTGTGTTAAAATAAACCCTACACCCATTCTCCTTATTGTAACTAAGCAGATCCTCACAAATGCTCTGACTTAGCTTACTAAGAGACTTCAATTCATCTTTGAATTTTGTGCTCACATTGAGGAAGAAAATCTTGCATACATTGAATTAAACCCTATAACAAAATAATAACAAAAAATTTGCCAAATAAATCATAACATTAAATCAAACAGGTATTTAAAGAAAATATAAATTTAGAATTACCTTTTGCATGTCAGATATTATGGTCAGCCCCTCTCCATCTTTAAGCTCTAAATCTGAAATCAAATAATTTAGAAACCAGCTCTAAGAATGTTTGGTCTCCTGATCAACTACTGCCCAAGCAAAAGGAAACATTTGCTGGTTTTCATTTTTCCCACAAGCCACAAGAAGTTCTCATTTGTAAATCCCCTTGAGAAAGCATCCATCTAGCCTAATAACTCTTCTACAGCCTTTCTTCCACCCTCTTTTAAGAGTATCAAAGCACACATACATGTAAACAAATAAACTTTTGCCAGGCTCAGTCTCTTTATCTGTTCTAATCCATATTGAACTGCCTGGATTTGTCTGTTTGATATAATAAGCATAGTCAGCTAGCCTACTAAACTCAATATTCCAATCCCCCATAAACTTGGATATAACCATCATCTTCACCCTTGTGCATATTGTCCTACCAACATAAATACCCCATTTTTCCCTAACTAAATCATAGATTTTCCATATTTTTATCTCAGGTTGAGATAATATTCTCTCCTCAAACTTCCTTGCTATGAATGCTAATGTGCAGTGCTTGTTCTTATTCTTCTTGGAGCACTGATATTGAGGATTATATTTCTTGATCTTAAAATCCCTTGAATCTGCCTCTATATTAACATATAATTCCCACTCACACCTCTCAGCCTTACACTTAACCCTAACTCTATGCCTTTCATTGGATCTAACCTTCAGTTAAACACCATTTTCTATTACAAAGTCAGCTACTACAAGCCTGAATTGCACAACATTCTCAAAAATCATCCCAAGCTCCCATACTGTCACTTCACATTTTTGATCATAATAAACTTTTTTACTTCTCCTCTTGTTACGAAGATCCACACCCTCTAAAGCATCTGGATGTAGTTCATCTCTACTATCATCACTTCTGGGGTCATTACTGCCAATGTATTCTTCATCCCCACCTAATCTACCATCTAACCTGTTATTCCTTTTCATATCAATGTCCTTAAACCCTCTATCCAAACCAACCTTCTCTAATTGTACTCCTTCAATAGCATTTGGCTGTTTCTTTCTTCTCTTTTCTCCTGCCTAATAGCTTCCCTAAGTGCTCTTAAATCATCATTAACATCACTGTCAAATTCATCACTGCTACCATCTTCATATGAAAAGCTTTCACCATCATCTTCTTCATTGAAAATTTCATCATCAGAACTTCCCTCATTATCAGCTTCATCAACATCCACATCCTTAGCTTCACTTAAAGATGAGGTAACCCTAATTTCAATAAATTTAATCTCTACTTTATCTCTCTTTACTATAACTGCTCTTAACTCGGCCTCAGCCTCAGCCTTATTAGGGTTTCCATTGCCCTATTTGAACCCACATTATCTACACTTATATTGTCCCCTCTAGTTGTTATTGTGGGATATATTTCTACTAATACATCTCCCTCATTAATCATGTGTGAAATAAATATATCCAATTGATCCCCATATTTTAATCCACTAACCAGCTCAATCAGTTCAAGGTTAGTTTTTAATAGAACAAACTTTTTGGTATTTTTATCAAAATGACAAAAACCCCCAATTTCAATATACCCTATTATCTTCAAATGGAAGGCTAATTCAATCAAAGAGAAATGGTCATTGTCCACTAACCATTCTTCAACTTTTTCCTCTCCCTTGGTGAAACATACAGCATATATACTCTGCCATTTTTACCATTGTAAAGTCTAAACAACAACAAGACAATACAATACCAATTTTAAATTAACACATGCCAACTTAGTCATAATTGGAGTTCGTAAAAAACACCCCACAAAATCCCTAACTTTTCTACCCAAATAACATAAAAACCACAACAAACCTAACTAATACACACTCATAAAAATAAAAAAAAATATTTACAAAAATTCATAAAGGAAGAAATTGCACCTCACTCTTGTGTAGTCCTTGTTGTCGTTATTCACTTTCACCAGCTTAGAATCTCACTATTCAGCTCGCACTTTTATAGAGTTCTCCTAAATGCAGTAGTCGGCTATATCGCACTCACATTTCCAGTTTTCTTTGCACGATTTCACCAAAATTGTAATGGGATAAAAAATTCGAAATTTCGAATGGCTTTGATGAAAGAAATCCCAACGAAATGGAAGTATAAATTCTCCCTCCCCTATAATTGATTTTGATTTACTCTTTGCCCTAATTTTTTACCGATTAACCTGATTTCAGCTTTAAGGTTATTATAACCCACACTTGTCGGTCCTTTCTTACATGAGTGCCACATGTCGGTTGGTCAATGTAGTTGTCAATCACGTGCTCAAGGATCCCGCTCTTATGTTATTTTTGTGTTTGAAATATCATCTATCTAAAACTTTGAGTGTTTATTAGGTGTTTGTTATAGATAGGGTGTCTAACTGAACTATTTAGACAAGTTCAGGAGGCTGGGTATGGGTTTACACTTATTATTATTATTATTATTATTATTATTATTATTATCTTTAGTATTTTAAATAATAAAGGAAATAAAAAAATAGTCTAAATAAAACACCCAACAAGTGAAAGAACAAAGAAATGACAACAGAATTCTAATGTTAAGAAGAATTGAAAAGAAATGACAACAAGGGAAGCTACAATTAATATGCTTTTTCTATTATATTGTATTAAGCTTAAAATAATTAATTTAGCACATTGGACACTGAGTTCAAACATTCCATTAGTCATATATATGTAATATATGTGTCTTGAATTAGATGTAGGTTAACAAATTTCATGGGATCCTACAAAATAAGAGCTTGCTCGGTCGAACTAGGCATAAGCACTCCGATAATTAAGTCAATTTTAGACTTTTAGGGAGAGTGCTAAGCAGGACATAAATTGTGTATTATGTGTGTTTTGGAAATGAACCTCAAATTTATAGGGGCGAAAAGAGCCACTTAAAAGGTCTATTTTAGTATCGGAGTAGGTAAGCAGTGACGTGATGCATGGTGGGCGGCGAATGAGACATTGGCGTGTGTCAGAAGCCTCTGATAGGATAACACCTGTCTTGTCCGATCAGGCTGTCTCATCTTTTGGACTTTTGATGTGTATCTAGCTGTATGCGTGAGGGGCCATAAGACGTTGGGTTTCTACCAGGTTAAGCCTTTTAGTGTATTAGGCCTTTTTTGTACTGGCCCGTTTGCTAGAAAATATTGAACATTATCAATTATAATATAAAATAAGAAAATAGACCATAATTTAGGATAAATAAAAAACAAAGTATGCTTATCTATTTGAGATGGGTAAAGTATAAAATCAAAAATAATATTTTGTTAAATTCCTTAAATTGAATTTTCTTAACTTATTTCCTTTATTTTGTCATTTGGCTGAAAATAGTGTATGAAATTAAGTTGTTTAGCTTTATTTTGCTCATCTTGGATAAAATTATTAATAATCAAAAAATCAAATCAAAGACTCAATTGGCTGTAGATAAGTTTGCTTTTCACTTTTCATATATGGTAATATAGGGCTCAACTATAAATCCCAAATTAGCCAATTTTGCTAGTTGTTAAAGAAAGCGCTAAATACTTTTTATTTATTGCCCTTTCTTTTATCTTCTCCTTCAATTGCATGATGCATATAACTGTAAATTAAAACGTGTGATCTTATAATTTATAAAAGGAATACACATTGTATAATGGATGAAGAAAATAAAAGAAAGTTAATAAAAATAAAATATTTAGCACTTCTCGTTTGTTAAATGATAGTGAATGATAGACATTATTTTTTGAGCACGATTATATTTTGGTGTGCAATTCACAATATATAACCATTTATATTGTATTTCTACGTGAAATTATTTTGTTTTTTTAAAAATTTTAAAAGTGCACTCATTTATCAATAAATATAAAACACTTTTTCTTAAAATAAAAAACCAGAGAACATATCTTTTAATAAAAGATTGTTCTTTCAATTAGGAAATTGAATTCTGTATTAATTTTATAAAAATAAAAAAAAATATTTTTCCTATTTAATAAAATCCCCATATGTATTTCTAATTTTTGAAGCTAAAATAATACGTGCAAGATGATTCATTTGTACTAAACATTTAGTGACATTTTGTAATAAAAATAAAAGATGAATACAACAAGATATTCAGTGACATGTTTCTACTTATATCATATAATAATAAACACAAAAAGATAAGTCTTCGTTTGTGACAATATGCACACCCCTAAAAAAACAACAAAAGAAATCTCAATCTCTTGCTTATATTCAATGCTAGCACTTGTCAATATGAAGCGGTGTTTACTCTAGCTATACAATTCACAAAATTCTTACCCCATTGATGTTAGAAATATTTATAGTGAAGTAAATCAATTAACAACAATCAATAATAAACACACAAAGAATTTCAAGTATCACAACAACAACAATCGTAATAACAACGATAAATAAATAATAATTAAATCAAGAAAATATTTAGAATGGTCTGTGAATTTGTGGATTAAAGCATGGCAAATTGCTTTGTCCTTTGAGAGGAAACGACTTATCTGCACCAAGTAAATATTATCTACGTCCCCTCTGCAAGATACTTTAACCCGTTGAAATTCTTGTGTGCGACTAAGAATTTTCCGAACCGATTATTTTCAATGGTCAAATAGAAACTAATAACAAATAGAAGCTAAATTTAACAAAAGACATTTAATGTTTCTCGTAAATGTTGTTAAAATTGGATTTGGTGGGTGATATAGGTTATTAGGTTTTGCAAAGCAAATAAACTTTTTGTATTTTCCAAATAGTATACGAGAGAGAGGCTTTTTTCAATGGGTAAAGACAAAGATATTTAAAAGCTACTTTATAAAAAATGAAAAACAAATGTATATTAAAGGCTATGTGTTATGTATCTAAGATGAAAAACAATTATAATATTTATATAGGGAAAAATATAAACATTGTAATGGTTATAGTGGCAGCTAAATAGGAAAATAAAAAGGAGATAAATTAGGCATGTGAATTAGAAAAGCCTGCTACTAACACATAAATGCCTATAGATTAGGAACTGCCATTTTACTAATTCAAAATAAGAATTTTAATCAATAAAATTCCAACATTCCCCCACATGATTAAAATTTTTCTATATTTATTTAAGCATATAATACCGTGTAATAGATGTTAGGTACCTTTAGGATTTGAACCTACACTTATAGTGTTAATGAATATATTTTAAAGAAAACATAGTAACATAAATGTTTTAAACTAAGCTCTTTTACTCAAAATAATATTCACTGCACACACAGTATGAGAAATCATCAAGGTTCTATCAGTTTTACGTTTTTCGGTCATGCGCATGTATCTATTTCATGAGTGTTTTTAGAAAATGACCCAATTTTCATAGTGGCAACCCCACCACCACACTCACTAGGTGAATCCTCCAAGAGTGATCTATGATCATTACCCCACAAAATTATATGCCTTTGGATTCATTCAGAATTGAGATTCTTCCTATTCATCACAGTAGAGAGCATAACACCATAGGAATGGAACTCGAAATTTTTCGCATAACAATAATAAACTTGTTCTCCCAAATTACCAAATAGTTTTGTTATTACATGTTGAACTTTATTTATGGGATTGCTATGTATATAAAGATAGGTATCCACTATGATAACTAATTAGCGAGTCTCAGTCCCATTCCCCTCGATGTAAGAAGTATATGTTGGCTAGCCAAACCTTTGGTGAGCGAATTCGCTATATTATTTTCAAACCTGACAAAATCCAAAGAAATTACACCATGAAATAAGTCATTCTGCTTTGCTACTAGCTACATCTAATGCCAATAATTTTGCTTCCATAGTGGACCTAGAAATTATAATTTGTTTAGTAGATTTCCAAGCTACTGCTCCACCACCCATAGTAAATAGAAAACCACTAGTAGATTTAACTTTTTCTGAATCTGATATCCAATTTGAATCATTGTAACCTTCTATCACAGCATGAAAACCACAATGATGTAATACATAATCAATTATACCTTTAAGATACTTAAAAACTTTTTCTAAAGAATTTCAATGTGTAATATTTGGATTATGAGTGTATCTACCCAACTTTGCTATAACAAATGCAATATCAAGTCTAGTATGATTTGCTAAATGCAATAAAGATCCTATTAGCTGAGACTATTTATATTGAGAAATACTTTCACTTAAGTTTTTTCTCAATTTAACAGTTATATCATATGGAGTGGAAATAGGAGATATATCAAAATAGCTAATTCATTTCAATATTTTTTCTACATAATGTGATTAAGACAAAGCAATACCACCATTATTTTTTAATAATTTAATTCCTAAAATTACATCATCTTCACCCAAATCTTTCATGTCAAAATTATTTGAAAGAAATTATTTAGTCATATTAATTACATTTAAATTACTACCAAAAATTAATATGTCATTCACATACAAACAAAGTATCATATAAGAATTTTTAAAATAAACACATTTATCAATGCTATTTATTTGAAAACCATTAGATAACATTACTTTATCAAAATTTTTATGCCATTGTTTAGAAGCTTGTTTTAGTCCATAAAGGGACTTTACAAGTCAAAAAACTTTATTTTCTTACCCTGGTGTAATAAAACTTTCAGGTTGATCCATATAAATTTCTTCTTCTAAATCACCATTCAAAAATGCAGTTTTTATATCATTTGATAAAATTCTAATTTATAAATAGAAGCTAGTGCGATCAAAAGTCTAATAGTTGTAATTTTAGAAACAGGTGAATATATATCAAAAAAGTCTACTTCTTCTCCTTGTTTAAAGCCTTTAGCTACCAATCTAGTTTTAAATTTTTCTATAAACCGATCGATTCTTAAGTTTTTCCTAAAAATCCATTTACATCCAATTGTTTTACACCTAGGTGGAAGATCACATAAAACCCATGTTTTATTTAAATTAATAGAATTTATTTCATCATTTACTGCTTCTTTCCAAATGGAGCATCAGTTAAAATTATAGCTTCAGGATGTGTTTTAGGTCCATCTTCAAGCAAAAATGTATAAAAACCTGAGCTAAAATCTTTATTTTTTCTTCTTCTTTTACTTTTCCTAATTTCTTGAGAATTGTCAAAAATACAATTAGAACTAGATGAACAAACATTAACAGGTTTGGATATCTGGAAAAAATATTTTCAAAGAAACATACATCTTTGGACTTTATAATAGTATTATTACTAATTTTAGGAATATCTAAGTTTAAAACTAAGAAGTAGTAACAATTTCTATTTAAAGCATAACCAACAAAAACACAATCAATTGTTTTAGATCCTATTTTTCTTTTCTTAGTAATAAGAATATTAACTTTAGCTAAATACCCCCCACACTTTAAAAAATTTTAGGGATGGTTTCTTATTATGCAAAATTTCATAAGGTGTTTTGCTACTATTTTTATAAGGAATTCTATTAAGAATTAAGCATGCAGAGTATAAAGATTTACCCCAAAAATCATTTGTCTAACCAGAACTAAGTAACATAGCATTAACCATATCCATAATAGTTCTATTTTTTCTTTCTAATACTCCATTTGATTGAGGTGAATAGGGAGGCGTTACTTGATGAACTATACCATGCAATTCACAAAATTCATTCATCTCATTTGATGTGTATTCACCGCCTCAATCAAAAAGCAAATTTTTAATTTTCTTATCAAGTTGATTTTCTACTTTTGCTTTATAAATTTTAAATTTATCAAACAATTCACTTTTGTAATGAATTAAATCTACATAGCAATATTTAGAAAAATCATCAATAAAAGTAATAAAATATCTTTTTACCACCATGCGTTAAAACATTATTACTATCACAAATGTCATTATGTATCAATTCTAATAAGGATGACTCCTTTATCACAGGTTTAAAAGGCTTTCTAGGTTGTTTATCTTGAACACAAATTTGACATTTTTTCTTTTTATTAATTTGATGCCTTGAAATTAATTCTAGACCCATCATTCTTTTTATAGTATAAAAATTAACATATCCAAGTCTACCATGCCAAGTATCATTATATTTAACAACAACAATAGAAGAATCAATAAAAGACATATTATTTTTAGAAAATGGCACTACATTTAATTTATATAATCTATTAACCAAGTAACATTTTCTAATAAAAGTATCATGTCTAGTAATAACAACTTTATTTGAACCAAGAAGAAGATTAAAACCATTGTGATCTAACAAAGATGCATTAATCAAGTTTTTTCTTAAACTAGGAACATGAAATACTCAATATAAAACAAGAAAATTTCCTGAAGATAATTTCAATTTTATTTGTCATTCTCTTAAGATTTAAGCCTCACTATCATTCCTCATATTCACAGATCTTGTAATTGAAACCTGATAAGAGGAGAAAAACCTTTTATCAGCACAAGTATGAACATTAGTACTAAAGTCTATTTGCCAATCATTTGAGTTAAAAAACATATTTAACTCTAGGCTAAAAATAAAGTACCTGTGAGATGAGAAAGGAGAGCTAGGTTCTAAAGTCACCATATTAGCTTGAGGTTTTTGAACTGATGATGCTTTAGTACGTTGACCATGGCGCTTAAAGCAATTTTTTGCAACATGATTGGTGTTTCCACAAACCCAACATTCCATTAGCCCTTTTTCTGATTAAAATTGTTATTTTTTGATTCATTATTATTAAAATTGCCACCACCACCAAAATTTTTCTTCTAAGCATTTTTCTTGAAATTTTTGGTTTTGGCCTTATAAAAAATTTTCAACAATATGAGATTTTGCATGAAATTCAAAATTTTGTTTTAATGAAGTACGATGTTGCTCCTCAATTCTTAAAAAAACTAACAAATCATCAAAAGTAAAACTTTTCTGGTTTTTATTTTAAACCTCTAGCAAAATCAAACAAAAAAGGTAGCAACTTTTTAATAAGAAAAGAGACAAGTACTATATCATGAAATTCAATGCCTTTAATTTTCAAATAAAAAATAATGTTCTCAAAATCATAAATTTGATCGGACACTCTTTTTCTATCAACCATATTAAATTAAGAAATTTTTTAATAGTATGTCTTTTTAATCCTTTTTCTTCAGTGCCATATTTATGTTCCAATGCATTCCACAATTCAATAGCAGTTTTGGTATGACAAAAAATTCGATATATATTGTCAAATAAAGCACTTAAAATTCGATCATGGCACAAAATATCTTTTTCATTGAAATCATCGTTGTCACTAGGAGTATTATCATCACTGGATGCAACAACTTTAAGGAATTTTTTAAATGCCTTGTGGAGTTTTTATCCTTGACACCATTCAAAATCACAGAAAAAAGACCCAATTCAGTGAGCCAAAATTTCATATGTTGTTGCCAACAAAGAAAATTTTGATCCGAAAACTTTTCAGATTTACTAGACAAAGACTTAATTAAATCCATACTAAAAATAAAATCTAACATTTTCCTCTCAAAAAATGTTAAAAATATTTATAGTCAAGTAAATCAATTAAAAACAATCAATAATAAACATACCAAAGATTTTAAGTATTGCAACAACAACAACAACAATAACAACAATAATAATAATAATAATAATAATAAATAAATAAATAAATAAATAACAATTAAATCAAGAAAAGATTTAGAGTAGCCTATGAGTTTGTGGATTGAAACACGCCAAATTGCGCTATCCTTTGAGAGAAACGATCCGCCTGCACCGAGTAAATATTATCCATGTCCCCCTTCGTAAGATACGTCAACCCATTGAAATTCTTATGTGCAGCTAAGAATTTTTTGAAGTGATTATTTCCAATACTCAAATAGGAATAGATAACAAATAGAAGCTAAATTTAACAAAAAGAGATTTAATGTTTCTCATAAATGTTGTTAAAATTGAATTTAGTGGGTGATGTAGGTTGTTGGGTTTTGCAAAGTAAATAAACTTTTTATATTTTCCAAATAGTGTACGAGAGAGAGGCTTTTTCCAATGGATAAAGACAAAGATATTTAAAAGCTACTTTATCAAAAGTGAAAGACAAATGTATATTAGAGGCTACATGTTGTGTATCTCAGATGAACAACAGTTCTGCTATTTATATAGGGAAAAATATAAACGTTGGAGTGGTTATAATGGCAGCTAAATAGGAAAATAAAAGGAGATAAATTAGACATTTGAATTAGAAAAATCTGCCACTAACACATAAATGCCTATAGATTAGGAACTGTCATTTTACTAATTCAAAATAAACATTTTATTTAATAAAATTCAAAAAATTGACACGTCTTCTACATTGTAAAGTTGGATCAAAGGGGTATTTTAGAGCCCTAACTTGATATTATTACCTCATTGGATTTCTCGAATGTATTATTATTGAATTACTTTGTTAATTAAATTATTTTATCCATTGTAGTAATTTGATTTGATTTAGTTATAACATTCATCTGACCTATGTTAGTAGTGTTTCATTAAATAATGTGGAAACATTGTTCTTGGAGGGAGCACATTAGAAAAAAGAAAGTCTAAACTTTGAGTGAAATACACATAAAAATAAATAATGTAGTTTAATATTAATTATTGTGAATTATGCATAGATTTTTGTTCTGTTTACACATCGCTTAGTGTAGTATTAGCATCTGGTGTGTGAGATTTTAAGTCTCTATGTTAGCCATTTTTTTCGTAAATTTCTTGCCACTTCCCCTCTTTTACTTCTTTAACTATTTGAACCACTAAGGGTATCCATGGTTTGAAGTAAAACAAAAATATACATATTGGACCACTGATAACTTTACAACTATATTGTTAAAATTGAGTAATTTTGCATATACGAATGAAGATTCAAGATACTATTGATATATCCACTATATAGTTAATAGATTATATATATGAACAAAGTATCTTTCATTTTGGTGTTTTAAATGTATTTATATATTTTTAATCAAGTTTTATTTAACTTAATTAAAGGATAATTTAATAATTTAAATACTTTATATTATCTTCATATGTGTGAAAAAAGGATTGAGCATTTTACCCGAACTCTAATCTTCTTAGTTAGTTTAAAGGTCAAAAGTGCATTTTTGCTCCCTGAATTTTGCCAAAATGTTCAAATTTGCCCCTTGTGTTTCAAATGTGAGAATTTTGTCCCTTATGTTTGTAAAATGGGAGATTTTTGCCATTACCGTCTAATACAATTAATTTTAACTAAAATATTGTTAGTTGACTAGTAAAGTGTACAAATTTGACACGTGGTAAGTAGTTATTAGACACGTCACTCGACACATTGTGGCACATGAGGTAAAAAAAATTTACAATTTTACTGCCTTTTCTCTCCCTCACTCTCACTAGGGTCATGTTTCCCTCTCATTCTCTTCATCTCTTTCAATATGTTAAACCCATATGGATCACTCTCACTGGGATCGACTTAATTTTCTTTATAATAGCTAGAAAAATTTGCATGTTGGTTTATTAACTCGTCTTTTTCAATCTATTTCTCACTATTTATTTACTTTAACTTTAATGTAGGGTAAGTTTGAGAACCTCTATTAATTTGTGGTATAACTGAAAAAAAAAGATGGCAATTTGGATAAAAAATTGGGTATGTACAGGGGAAATCAGAGGCAATGGAAAATTTGACCCAGATTTAATCAGTTACCAAGTTATATGAGTTAAATTTACAGATAGGTTGGCTGTAAAGGGTCTTTTACATTTGTAAGGGATTATGGTGTGTATAGAATGTTGTCTTGTTTAGATTATTTTACAAAGAATGTAGTTTTTTTTCCATTATAAAATTTGACTTGATTGAATTTCCTAATCAATTGTTAGTTAAATTGGGGATAACTAGAGAAAGGGTTGATCGGGCTAATGTGGATCTTAATGGGCTTACAGAGGATGGGGATGATGGTGTTAATGGTTATGCCCTAGGCCAAATATTTGGACTTTTATGTTATATCATATTTTATTCTCTAAAAATGAATTGTCTTCACATTAATATATTGTTAGCATATTACATTATAATAATATTTGTAAATAACTATTTAATGTTATTCTAAATATCCATAGTCATTTATCATTAGAGGAATAATGATAAATCAAGACTAGTATTGTTTGATTGATAATTATAAGATGATTATATATGGTGACTTGTAGGTACTCGTTAAAGAACAATGTACTAAATAGACCCGCTATGAGATCACTATATGGTTAGACTCATAAGCGATCATTACAGTTATGTTATCGAATCCTTAGACTTGAGATTAATTATCATAGCTTTCTATGTGAGGAACATCACGTTTTGACATAATCAAAGCATTATCTTTAATAAAATAATCATAAAGGTTATGATTAGACATGATGAGAATTATGTAGATGATAGTGAATAATCAAGATGGAATTTGCCCCTCTCTTATGAGAGAGATATCTATTTGGTCTCTCGATGTGAGGTTTCAAAGTATACCCTAGTAGGGTTAGCAAGTAATTGAACGAGAGGTTGTAAGAGTCTCAGCAAGAAAGAATCGTTAATTATGCAATCATGACGTAGTCGGTATTAATGTAAAAGTGAAGGGCAATTCCATAAATTATCAATTTAGGCTAAATGTGTATTATTATTGAAGAAGTATAGATTAATATGTTAAAATAAGTTAGTATTGTGTGTAATTAGAAATAAAAATTAATTAGAGGGAGTAGAGGGCAATTTACCTTAAGTTGACAACTGGGCCAATAGGAGCTTAACTTGTGTCCTCTCTAAAAAGGCCTTAAAATCTCTTGATTTGAGAAGAGATGACCGACCCTTTTAAGAGGGATGAATTCAGAATTTCATTCCTCTTTTCTTCTCTTAATTATATATATAATTAAAGGTTAAGAGGGCTTATGAAGGTAGAGCAATGTTAGTGTATCCTAAAGCATAGTAAAGTGAGTAAACATATGATTTTAGGTATGAAGTGGATTCTCTTCTCCTTCTTTCCTTATTTAGTGAGTATCTAGAGTGTTTATTCACCATATTTGAGTGATAATTTAATGGTATTTCATGATATCTATTGGAGAAATTAACAAAAACAAAAGGGAAAGAGAATGAGGAGCACTAGAAGAGCCAATTTTAAGGTATGGGAGTTTATATTCTCTTTACCATGAGTTTAAATTGATTCAAGTTGATAAATGTATTGTATATGACCTATAATTGATATTAGATTTAAGAGGTGATGTTATAGTGCATGGGAATGATGATTTGTGCCTTAGAAAGTGATATAGTGAAAATTTGCTTAAGGTTCACTTGAGCCATTTTTAGTGTAAAGGGCATAAATCCTTTCATAAATTTCTAAATTAGGTGATTCTAAATGGAAATGAAAGATAAGACATATATCTATACCTTTGTAGAAGACATTGAAACTTGAATCCATTTTTAAAGTTTTCAAAATTTAGCTTGAATTTGCATGACCTCTGCTGCCCTATCATCTAGAGCAGTCTATACTGTTTATTAATAGCTTGAAATTTAGAAGTCATAATGGAGTGATTTTTAATAATTTAGAAACTAAAAACATAAAGGAACAACTTTGTAGAAAATCACTTTTCCTGAAAATGTCGTTTATTAAGTCTAAAACAGCATAAAATTTAAACCTGAAAATCTGCCTCTAGGATTCTTAGGGCATAATTGTGCTTACAGTCACAAATAATTAGTTACCATTGTGATCCCCTTTCAGAACCGATTTTGCACTAATCTCTCGGTCACAACCAATCATTTGCCACCATGTGCCTCCCCTGTTTCATATAATACTTGATTTTTGGGCCCCAAAATGTCACCGAATTGCATCCGAACTTTCTCGAATGCTTATGGAACTTTACAAACACATGATTTGGGTTAGTACATATGGTAATGAGCATGAAATAAGTGATTTAACATTGAAGTATAGATTGTAATAAAGGTATATAAGATGAATAATGAATATTATAAGGTTTTTAGTATAACTTACCTTAATGCTTATATTATTGAATTGTATTTTGAATGTTTAAGTGTTAGTGAGCATCAACATTATATGAATAGCGATATATATTAATATCATCATATGTTACGCATGATACATATTATAATAACGATTATTATAAGATGAATGAAATATATATTAAGTTAATAAGCGACCATAAGTGTGTTTTCTAGTAAGTAGCTATAATGAAGTGTAATTGACACACCCAAATATATGAATAAAGTGTATAGTGCACACATGAGTGATTAGTGTAACGAAGTAGTGCATCAAAGAAACCTTCATTTAGGGCCTGAGTTAGATATAGACGTAGACATATATGGGATAGTGATTGGGTGCCTTCAGGTATCTAGTGAATGGCACATTTTGGTCTCTAGTGAATTGATACCTTTTGGTATCTAGTAATTGGTACCTTTTGGTGTCTAGTGAATTCGTACCTATATGGTATGTAGTGATTGGCACCTTTTGGTGTCTAATGAATCAATAGCTTCGAGTATCTAGTGATTGGCACCTTTTGGTGTCTAGTGATTCGATACTTTTGGGTATCTAGTGTTGGTACTTTAATGGTGTCTAGTGATTCGATACCTTCAGGTATCTAGTGATTACACCTTTGCGGTGCTTAGTTGTAACACCCATAGCAAACTTTGACTATTGACTAAGGCAATTAGACGATTTTTTTTTCAAT
The DNA here is from genome assembly GCA_037975025.1 of Excoecaria agallocha. NCBI lineage: Eukaryota > Viridiplantae > Streptophyta > Magnoliopsida > Malpighiales > Euphorbiaceae > Excoecaria > Excoecaria agallocha. Next base: position 50,002,250 of record CM075807.1, on the reverse strand, counting down.
CGAATAAATTCTTTAACTATCAATTTCTTTATGTCAATAATAGAGATAACAGTTTAAGCTTGTCGATTGAACTATAATTGTCCAATTTACTATTCACCAATTAAAAATTCATCAATATAAAGACTTAAAAACTTGTCTAACCAAAAGCAGATAAGCCACAGGCCCTCAAGGGCATAACGATTTATAAACAATATATACATCCATTCCATTATCTAACTCAATCACACATATATACATATATAACAATATTGTATAATTACAAACTAGTTCTTTAATTTTGACCTTTATAATTTATATATACATGCCATAACAAAAGCAAGTTCCTGATTTTCTTATTCCCTGCAAAATTTCTTCAGATGTATACTATTGCTCCACAAAATCATTGGTACCTACACACAGTAGATTCTTATGTACTGAGCATTAAATATGCCCAGTAGTGACTAACAATCGTAATATTTTCCAACATACATAATTATTCTAACTACGCATAACTAAAATTAACAGTTTCTAACATAAATATAATTAATCAAAATTGTTCATTTTATTATAAAAAGAGCACTTTTTACCATTATCATTAACACTTTTAAATTGATACCATAACTTTGAATAACTTCTCAATTTAGTCCCTAACTTTTCACTTATTTTCAAAATTACCCTTTTTACTATTACAAAATTGCCATTATTTTTCACTCTTAATCTATTAATTGGCATACAATTTACTATCTAACCCTCGTTTTAACTTTTTCATGTAAAATTATATTTTAGTCCCTTTTCTTTATAGAAATTTACCTTCCAGACTGTTGGTGTACTAAATTATCATTTTAACCCCATTAATCATTTTCTTATCACTTTTACTTATTAACCTTATCATTTGAAAAAATTACCATTTTACCCTAAACTTTTCATTTTCTATCAAATAGGTTCTTTTTCATTCCAAACTTCACATTTACTTATCTTTTTGCACTTTTTGGCTTACTAATGCATTTATGCTCCTAATACAATCCTAGCATAAACTCTTAAACCGGATATACAGGATGTAGACCCCACAGGACCACCAGACAAACTGAGAAATGACCTCAAAAGACCATTTCTCACAGAGTAGATAACGAAACAGATAGATATTATGAAAGATCAATGATCCTACCATAGCAGAGTAAGTCGCCATGACTTGCATCGTGATACAGATGTCTTTATGGTCAGCCAATTATATCTTGAGCTAGATTTTGATTGTTCGACTATTGCTAAGGGCACAATTTCACTTAATTTCAATTTTTTACTCAGATTTTTAATTGTTTCAATTACTTTTTCAATACAGAATTTTATCAGCCAATCGTTTCAATACTTTTTACACAATTTGTGAATTCTTCCACCACAATTCACCATTTTTCACTTGTTTAATGAATTATTTCACAATAATTCAATAATTTCACCTAATACATCACCAAATTTCATCTTAAAAATGTTCAATTAATTTCTATAAATTCTATAAAAATTCATGGACATATTATTTCATTTCTATCATCATTTTATAACCTAATTTCATCAAAATATATAAATTAAACATTGATTCTCCTTAGGATAGGATTCAGCCAAGCTAGGAAGTCCACCATGCAAAGTTTTAAAAATTAAATTAAGCATTCAAATAGGCTTATTCAAGGTTCAATTGCATTATTCTAGTGTCAATTTCAATTACACATCATTTACTAAATGTTTTCCTAAGTTACATAAAGAAAAATTACTCAAAATTAAAGGAAATAATAGGATTTATTAGTCACTAACCTCTTTTCTAGGCTTAAGCTTGGCTAGACTTCATTTTTCTTTCCTTTTACTTTGGGAGCTTGATTCTCTCCTTGTGAATCTACCATGGCCGAATTTTCAACCATGAGAAACCTTAAGTTTTTTTTTATCTCTAATGCTTAAAATAACATAAAAAATGAACTTTAGGCATCTTAAATTACTAGTAGACACCTTAAAATCAAATTAAATCCATAAATTTTACTTACCTTCCTTTGACACCTAACACTTTATCTCTTGATTTCCTTCCTCAAATCAAAGGATAACAATTTAAATAATAATCTAGAGAGGTAGAAATAATTTCCTTATGCTTGGTTTAGTGAGTGATTTAAGGTAAAATGGAAGGAAATTGGGAGATTTTTTGTGATCAAGGATTCGGCCAAGACGAGGGAGGAGAAGATGGTGGAATTTTCTAGTATTCAACAGATTTTTCAGCCTTTTATAGGTGGTTTTGATGGGCTTGGGTTGGGCTCATTAGTGATTTTAATTCAATTTAACCAAAGCTCATTAATAGTCTATTAAATGACTTTAATTAATTTTCCCATTTACCAAGTCTAAATCACCTCAAATTTGATTCCATCAGTCTTATCACATCAAAAATAGGTTGTACACAAAATTTTAGCTCAATCGGAGTTCGTTACTGGTCTGATTCAATCGAATCGATCTGATTCAATAACTACCGGTGTCACCGAAAAATTCACTTTTTGTTACCAAAATATTCTACATGAAATTTTAGTAATATCTGTAAATTTTAGAGATTTTTGTAATTCATTTACTATTTTTAAAAATTTGGTTAAATTCAGGTCAACTTTTCTACTATAAAAATTGACTTGCTGCCTTTTTTCATATTTTTGACTTTTGGAGACCTATTTGACATCGATTTCAATTTAAATTTCAACCCTGAACTCATTGTGACCAATATTTTTCGATGGTCAAATAAAATATTTTTTACTTCCAGGTGTATTTTTTAGCCCTGAAAGTATTGTTCACTGTCGAAAAATACTATTCACGACTAATCTGGTGTTGAGGCTATTAAATTAGTGATTTGATACCTATACAGTATCTAGTATTCCCATTGTCCACGCCTATATCGAGTTCAAGCTACAAAAGTGATAATGACAATTAAAAATAGTGTTAGAGATGAGCATGATTTAAAAGATCATTAATTTATTGACACGAATATTAGTGTTAAAATTAATGATAGTATATAGTTAGTATTATGTATCGTAGTCAATGTATGTGTGAAATTGATTGTGTAATGATGGCCATGCCATATGTTTGTGTGATGGATGAGTCATGGAGTGTATAGTTGAAATGTTACATGTTAGCTAATTACAAAGTATAAGTTATGTGATTTGAACTACAGGATTTTGATTCCCAGTCTCGGGATACGTAGGAAGCTTGGGATAAAAATTTTGAGTTTGAACCAATTACTAGAGGTAGTGTTAAATATTCTAGTGCTAATGGCAAGTTAAGGAAATGACCTGCATAAGAGTTTTTAGGTGTTATTTGTAAAGTTAAGGCAATAACTTAAGAAGGAAATTCTATGGGACTGAGATTTGAATTAAGCGCAATTAAACAATTAGTGAAGGTAGTTGAACCGGAATAGATAGTTGATTTATTGATACACTTAAGAATAATCCTAATAGAGACGGTTAGTACTAATTAAGTTTAATGGTAAACATAGTTGCATGAAATACTAACGTTATTATTGAATTAGGTGTGTTTAGTTATACTTAGCGAACTATTATCATTAATGACTTAGTCATATGTTGTTTGAGTAGGTTTCAAGTGAAGGCGTCTTGAAAGTTAGTATCTGGGCAGGCACGAAGAAGCTCTTGAAGATATAGAGTAGACTATATCAAGCTCTATACTTTGTAATATTGTTTATTGTATATTTAACTAAAATTTAGCAAGATTTGTTCATGTAATTGAACTTTGGTATTTCATTATAAAGATTTTAAGTTGAAAGTTATGTAAATTTTGCTTAAAGCAATTGAGTTATGTAGTAATATTTATAATGATTTATCATTGTGGTCATTCGTGATTGTATCATCTCAGATACTCCTAAGGGGTATTAGAGCATTGCACTCGATAAGTAAGATTGAGAAACGCATGGCCATACTCAAATGAATTGATAGGGAAATCAATATCACTTGATATTATCAGTTTATTTAGTGATTGATAAATTATATGTTTGAATTTGATATAAACCATGACTTATATTCAAACAAGATATTGTGTGACAAAAGAATTATAATATGTTTTATTGGTTAGGTTAAAATTAAATTATCGATATTGATATTATTTGGGTGGTCATAATATCTTGCTAGATGCCACTTATGAGTTATAGGCATATGATAGGATTAGACCCACTACCAACATAATATGAACCTATTGGATCACACATCTAGAATGTGATGAATGGACTAGATTTTATTTAGGCATTTCAAATTTTAAATATGTCAGAAATAAAATTCAAAATAAATTTTAAAGATAAAATTATAATTCTTATTATTTGAATAAAAAATAAAATATTTCTTATTTTGAATAAGAGATAATATATGCTTAAATTTTCTCTTTACACATTAGGGTTAATGCATATATACACACACATGTATATATGTATGTATGTATGTATGTATATATGTGTGTGTGTGTGTGTGTGTGTGTGTATGTGTGTGTGTGTATACATATATATATGTGTGTGTGTGTGTGTGTGTGTGTATACATATATATGTATGTATGTATGTGTGTGTGTATATATATATATATATATATATATATATATATATACACACACACACATACATACATACATATATATGTATACACACACACACACACACACACACATATATATATGTATACACGTACACACACACACACACACACACATACATATCTGTATATATATACATATATATTGTTAGTGCTAAATCCGCAAGCGCACGGTTCACCGATTATAGTACTTAAGATATCGTTCCCACAGAGAATGGATGAGGAATTGCACACTGTCACTCAATTCTTAATCTTGTTCACAACGTTCATAGTTTATATTGTCAAATTAACTAACATCTACATTAAGCCTAATAATTCCTACTCAACTATTAACCAAATAAGACAAATTACATATTTATATTTTAAGTTATGAATTGAAATTGAATTTATTCTCCTACTTTGAATTTTAAACCTTATATTGCAAAGCAAGTTGGATTAATGTCCTAATTCATTCTCTCGAACTGAAATAGTTATTCTTAAGACATGCATATGTAATTTTAACCCTTAACTCTCATTAGTTGTTAATTGATTACATACACTTATTTTAAGATTAATTACCAACCTAGAGTAATTATTTCAATATCCTGATCTCTCACGCAATATTTCAATAATGAATCTTTATTTTTTAAAAGAGGGAATACATCTCTTAATCATATTCTCACTTTTAGTAATCATACATGAAGTACTAATAAAGAAATCTGCAATAAAGACTAAGTATATTACTAAGAACATTTAAAACATGGTTATCATTGTTCAAGTTCCTAAAGAAAATATAATTACTAGTTACAAAAAGAAGCAAAAAGATAAGAGATAGTAAAAGAAATCTCTCAACCCTTTTTCTGCTCTCTATGTAGATAATCTTCCTCTTGCTTGTCTTCTTCAAAAACTAAGTAAAACTAAACTAAAATGGAAAGATTGTTCTTTTCTTTTTCACTCCATATAAAATCCTCCTTTCAACCCTAACTAATTCTTGTATATATTTGTTTCCAACCATTGTGTCTTTGAGAAATACTCTTCCAGAAGTAGGCATCATTTGGTGGAGATTGATATCCCTTTGAAGTGCCTTTTGAAAAGTAACTACCCAACGTCCCTATCTGTCGCACTCGCAATAGATCACAGAGCTTCAAATGTTGACTTTCTTTAGGTTTGACTTCTTTTTTTTTTCTTTTTCCTTGCTTTGTTGCGCTCGCGACAAATCTTTTTAATTTGCTTGTTTTTCTGCCTATTTCTCCATTAGTTGTAACTCCTTTACTACCTACACACACTTATAATAAAAACACATAAAGGCACCATATTTCACATGAAAACTTAATTAAAACTAGATATTTACTTCACAAAAATATTCACAAATAACACATCAATTAACCTACATCAATTCCCCACACTTAACCTTTGCTTGTCCTCAAGCAAAATTCAAATGCAAGAAAACAACAAAAAGCAACAATTAAAACATAGACAATATGCACACAATTATGGAGCTTACATTCATATTTGATAGACAACATGTTATAACCTTCATATCTCAACATATTAGTCTTAATTTGCAAACTCTCAAGCAATACCCTTGCCTATTCAACTCGACAACGATGCACATTTAGAGAATTAGGAAGTTGCAAAGCACAAGAATATAAGTATTCAAGAAATTGAATATCTTAACACATGTATAGACTATTTTGTACAAAACATTGCCTAAAGTAACTCTTACTCAAACACTTTATTATTTCTTCACTCAAATATTTAGGTGTTAGTGTTTCACTCTTTCCTTTAATATGCCATTACATACCATAAGCTTGTAAATGAATAAACATCTCCACTACTAGCACAAGTCAAATGCATAAAATTAAAGGGTTTTATTTAAGGTTGTAACTTGGCTTAGGTAAAGGTAGGTCACATTTGGTTAAGTAGCTCATAATGTATAGAGAAAAAGTTATCACTATATCATAAAAGACTTAAAGTAATCACATAGCATGATTATATAAATTTTCAACTTTATTATTCTAGCTCCCTTATTAATGTCCACATATTGTGCTATTTTTCTTTTTCTTTAAATCTTTTCTTCACTTTTGGAGCTCTTGTCTTTACTTTTCCTCTTTTTTTCCGTCTTTCTTTTTAACTAGCTTTGATTCCATATTGGACTTATAACATAAAGTGAAAAAGGGAGCCAACTATTCATCATGCTCACACTTAACAAAAATTGTCTCAAATGACATAGTAATCCTAATCCTCTACACATAAAGGGTGCTAAAAGAAAAGTTTATTGTTCAAAATTGAAGTAAGGTTATCTATGTGCTTAACACAAAAAAATTTGGCTAAAAGCTCAAAATCGGTTGCCTAAAGTCAAAAAGGATTGGTTTATCTAAGCAAGTTAAATTGGCTATATTCTAGCGTCCTTATCATTTTTCATGCACAAGCTCACACTAAATGTAGTCTCGAAGTTTACCAAAAATAAGTTCTAGAGGATATGGCATATCAAGGCTCTCATACAAAGAAAGATCAATGTAAAAGGCTTCAAAAGCTCACTTAGCTATAGGTCAAATTACTCTAAGTAATGATTTGCCAAAATAAGCATATTTACATGTGAAAAGATAAAACAACTTAAAAAGAACCTACACTAAAGTGCTTTGCCACATCATAACCCTCACTATGCACATAAAGATGTAAAAGTAAAATAAACATTGATATTTCTCAAGAGTTTTGCTAACTAGACCACAAATTGAAAGAACAAAATTATCTCATGTCCATACTATCAAATGTTCATCAACTATAAAAGCTCCAAAATTATGCAAATACATAACAACCTAAACAATTTAAACATAGACAAATGGGAACACAATTCACTTATACTAATTACAATTTAACACATATGTACTAACATACTACACCATCCCCCACACTTGAAAGACATAATGTCCTTATTGTGCAAGGAAACATCACTTAAACATTAAAGCACAAAATCACAAATCACATATACACAAAACATAACAGAAAACCAAAAACAAAAATAAAAAGAGAGTAAATTATTGCTCTTATGTAGCTCCACTAGGCGAATCCGGTAGAGAAGGCTGAAGTCAACATTGTTCCTTTTGAAAAACAAAAGTAACTTTCGGCTGAGACTCTTGTGGCTCTTATGCAGCACCTTCAAGCTTGTCTCTATATGGACCACCTTATCCTCAAAGCTCTTATTGGACTCCTCCATCTTGTCCAATCTATCCAACACCTTCTGCCATATCGAGGAACTCTCCTCTTCACCAGTAGCAGAATCATCCCTAATCTCATCATCACTGGCACTAGTGACATTATCAGCTTCACAACAGGGGATTGGTTACGCCTTCCTTCAGTCCTGCCACATCTCTCCTCATAAGAGAAAAATGCAGGGGGGATGGCCACCCCTCTTCAACAATCTTGAATTCCTCAAGCACTTGACAACCATCATGGTAACCACCTCATTTTTCTCAAGTGCAAAATCCTGCAATTTGCCAAGACAACCTAACACAATACCAGTGACCATGTGGCTCATGCCTACACTCTTGGTCTTTGCAATTGAAGCATGGTATAAACCATCAAGAATAAAGTCAATAGAGTCAGGGGTTTTTTAGATTGAACCGTGGATAAAATAAATAAGTCTTTGGCTTGCACATTGTTACTCTCTACTCTACCAAATAAAGCATGGCACAAAAACTTATGAAACAGTAACAATGCATTATCCCTAATTTGCCTATTAGTAGAATTCTTGTTATCAAAATGAGGCAAACCGGACAATTTTCTCCATACTTCAGCAGCAGCAAATTGTTGAGGAACAAAAGTGTGTCCATTAAAGGAAAACCAAACCACTCATGCATTTCTCCAAAACAGAAAATGTATTTAATGCCTTCATGCCTAAATTTTATTTTTATCTTCCTATCATCCACATAAGACAATGTGACAAAAAAATTCAACAGCCCAATCCTTTTTTACAGGCAATTGCATGTTAACAAATTTTTTCCATTTTATGTATTTCACATATTTTCCAAATGTTTGAGCAATGCCTAAATCTTCTAACAGAGCAAAATCTAAATGCCACATACCTACATAGTCTTTTGTAGAGAAAAAGCAAAATTTCTAACCTTCATTCTCACTGAAAATAGGAAATGGACACTCAAACATATCTTAATAGATGGTTGGGCCCCTTGATAGTTGAGAAGAAATCTCAGCAGCCTTCCCTTTGCCCTTGTCTTTGTTGGCTAGTGTCTTTAATCTCACTATTGTTACTCAACAGGAAGAGTGCAGCCACAACAAAATAACAAGTGAAAATTGAAAACTTGAAAGAAAATGAAGCACAAAGTGAAAGAAAATAAAAATAAGAGATGAAGAATAAAGAAAAGTTGAGAGAAAATGGAAGAGAAAGGGGCGAAACTGCTAAAAACGGCAATTTAGGGTTCAAAAAACTATGTATAGGGAGAGATGGAACCCTTGCAACGGTTGAAAACTGCCCCAAAAATTTAAATTTTATGTTTTGTCACACTTACGATAGAAGGCTCTCTGGTGTTCTTCGCACTCGCGATAGAACCAACTTAAAAATTGCTGCTTCCTGGGTCGCGCTCGCGACAGACACCAATTTTTCAAAATCCTTGTTAAATAAAAAAGAGCAAAAATTGAAAACTCTCACATTTTATCATCAAGACTTATGTAAAACACACCATTACGTAAATTTAAACCAACAAACATTAAAATATTAAAACAAAAATATATAAAACAAATACAAATGTGTATATAAATAAACATATAGAATTAGAATTATTTATTAAGTACTACTAAAAGATTCACCTTTAACCAAATTGAGATAAATATGGAAAACCTCTCTATTAAGAAGATTACTCTCCAAATACACTTTACACCTTTGACCATTAGCTTTAAATAATTCACCTTAATCGTTTTTCAATTCTAGATACCCATGGTCAAAAACTTGAGTTACAAGAAATGGCCCACTCCAACGCGATCTTATTTTTTCAGAAAATAACTTCAATTTGGAATTAAAGAGAAGTACTTTGTTGTAACACCCTTATCAGAACAGTATTTTTCGATGCGAAACTTAGCGGTAAACGGTAAAATTTTTTTTCAAACTTCAATCATTGTCAAACAACTTTGATACAATTTAATATTTTATTCAATTTACGAAATTTCGACAGCATAATGGCTATAACTTACTAGCCTCCTGAAAAATTCAAACAATCCACACAGCCTCTCAGAGGCACAACAAATCATATATCAATAATAGTCATTTACAACTCATTAACTGAAATTATCAGAACAATAACAATAATTATCATTTAACAAACATTACCTTAAATATTGTTCAGTTCTATATTCTCACTGTCTAAGTATATACATGCCACAAATACTAAAAATAAAAGTACAACTAATTTTCTTCATCTTCGCGTTCTGCTTCTCCGTGTATCAAGCTCCATCAACCCTTCAAAACCTGCACGCAGTAAACACTACGTGCTGAGCACTAGAAATGCTCAGTGGTGACTACTAATCCTAGAACTTTCCAATTTAAACATAATTACATAAATTGTGCAAACTTCTATTCTTATTTATTAGAAATTTACTTTTAATTTCTTTCACACTATTTTATTTTCTACCAACATTTTGTTTTAACCGTTTTACTTTGTTCGTATACTTTTCAATTTACTTTACACTACTTTCTTTGTGATTCGATTACAAATTGACTTTTCCTTTTACGTTTCTTACTTCTACTTTTAGTTATCTTTTGTCCTATACTTTTGCATCACTTGACGTAGTTGTCATTTCATTTAACGAATTACATGAATACTCATGTCTTTAATGGCAAGTTTCCTGTTCCTAGTTCCATTAGATAATTCAAATACGATTTCCATTACCTATTCTTATAATTCATTTTAAACTTTAGGCTTATAATCTTTATTGCAAAGTGATGTAAGTATTTTGGATCACTCTGCATACAAATCTTTATTTTCTTTCCTTTTTAAATGAACATTTTTCATTTTAACTAAACAATCATTTGTTTTATTATCATTTTACTTTTTACTTAATCTTTACTTCCAGAATTTATTATTTAGTCATATTTTACACTTAAATACAGTATTGTCATGTTTAACTTTAAATACATAATTAGCACTATTTTTCGAACTCTTTATTTTCTTCAAATAATAATTGGTACACAAATTACAAATTCAATCTCATGGGTCTTTTCATAAACATTTTATTTTTATAACCATTTTCTTATCATTATTGCTTATTAATTACAACCTTTGGGAATAATTTCGGTTTTATCCCAAAGATTTCATTTTCTTTCAATCAAGCTCTTTGTCATTTATAACATTTACATTCAATTACTTTCACACTTTCCATTTATTCTTTTCAATATGCCCCTAATGCAATATGACAGGACTCTCAAAAAGGATATACGGAACATGGACCCAAAGGTCCCACTAAACAGATAGAGAAATGATCTCGGAAGATCAAGTCTCACAGAGCAGAAAACAGATGCACTTTCACTTTCACTTTACACTGAAGCTATGGAGATCAAAGATCCTACCCATAGCTAAGCAAGTCGCCATGACTTGCACCGCGGTACAGAGGTGTCCCTATGGCTAGCCAATTATATCCTGAATAAGAATATCACTACCTGACTATTGCTAAGGGCAAAAACAGTCAAGACCTTACCTTTTTCTTTCCGATAAAATAATTCACTATAAATAATTATTATTCTTTCGATTTTTAATTAATTATTTTCTCGATATATTTTTTTCTCATATTTTGTGAATTATGTCAGGATAATTCACTCTTTACTTTCTTGACACTTATTGAATTATTGCTTGATAATTCAAAAATATACTTTACAGTCATTTTATTCACTTTTTGACTCTTAGTCAATCTCTTGCTCTTTCGGTATGAATTTGCAATTATTTGAAAATTGCAATACTTAATACAGGTTGTGAATTATTTAATAATTCACCATTTTATTCGAATTATGAATTATTTTGTAATCCTTTAGGTACTGTTCATTTATACGGTTACTATTTACTCATACGATTACTATTCACAAATCATTTACTATGGTTAATTGATTCACTGTATTTTTTTATTTTCTATAAATTTATCATTTAATCTCTTCTTTTTCCTTCTACGAAATGTATATTAAATTATCAGCTTTTAATTATTTATTGGATTATTTTTCAATAATTCAATATTTCAATTAAGCATATTCCATATTTATTTTCTAACTTAATCCATATATCACATAAATTTCGTAAAAATTTATGTGAACATTGCTTTTCAATTATTGTCATATTTTCTTATTTCATGAATTATTTTAACATAATTCATCATATACCATACACTTAACAATTCTCTAAATTTTCATAAATTTCATTAAAAATTCATGGCAATTTATGTTATGCTTATTATCATTATAAAACATAATCAACAAAAAAAATCTCTACTTTATCAATTACATTATTCAATACATATTCCAAAATAATCATATAAATTTCTATAAATTCCATAACAATTTATGGATATATATTATTTAATCTTCTATCAATTAGCATTTAATTTCATTAATTTACAATACAATAATTCATTTCTTTAACAAGGGAATTTTTGATTCACAAAGAAAATTTCTTAATAAATTCCTTAACCCAATTTATACACTATATTAGGCTTAATTAAAATTTAATTGAACAATAATAACATTAATTTCAATATTAATCAATAATTCAATATTTTTTCCTTAATAAATTTAAAGGAAAAATTCAATAAATTAAGGAAAATTAAAAGATTTCGTAGTCACATACCATAACGGTCGAATTCGCTTCAATTTACTTAATAACTTCCTCACCGGACCGTCGCCGGAGCGTCGCCGGAATCTCGCCGGCGACAATCCGACACTATCACCTCGTAGATCGGGATCCCTCTTTCATTTTCGGTGGTCACGTGCCCAAATTCTTTCTTGGTTGGCCGGAATCTTGACTTGAATCACCCGCCAAATCCATTTCCGATCTACCGATCGCCGGCGTTTGAGGAGCGATGGAATACACCGGAAGACTCGCCTCGTCGCCGGGAGTTGATCGGTGGTGGTGGTGTCCCCATCCGACGCCTTGATTCGCCGGAACGAACAAAAAAACCCATTTAAACTAAAACTAGAAAACTCGACGATCGGACCACCACAACGGAGGCCGGACGCCGGTGAGAGGAAGAGGACACGCCGCTCGTCGCCGTCGCGGTGGTGGTCGGCGTGAGGGGTGGCCGGCGGTGTCCCTTCTTTCCTTTTTTCTTTCTCTTTCTTTTTTTCTTTCTTTCTTTCTTTGGTCGACGACCACTGCACCTTCTCTTTTTCTTTTTTTTTTTTTCTTTTCTTTACATTTGGTCCACGTTTCTTTCTTTCTTTTATTTGTAAGATTGTGGCCATTTGCCACAATTGCCGACATTCATTTCATTTGTTTTTGTTTTTTTCTTCTTTCTTTTTTTTTTCTTTTCATATATTTATTTATATATATTTATTTATCCATAATTTTATTATTTTGATTCCTAAAACTTTTGCTATTACTTTCAAAGCTCCTATTCACATTAAAATTGATTCCATAATTTTTATCACATCAAAAATAGGTGGGACATAAATTTTCAACTCAATCGGAGTCCGTTATCGGTCCGATTTAAATTTATCAGTCCAATCCAAAAATATCGATATTATAGAAAATTTTATTTTTTGTAGCCAAAATAATCTATATATTATTTTAGGCTTAACTGCAATTTTTTTTGAAATTTTCGGAGTTCGTTTACTATTTTAAATAATTATACAATATTGAGTCAATTTCCCGATAATAAAATTGACTCGCTACCTTTTCAATATTTTTGACTTTTGGAGATCCATTTGACCTCGGTTTCACTTCAAATTTCAACCTCGGACTCACCATGACCAATATTTTCCGATGGTCCAATAAAATATTTTTCACTTCCGGGTGCACTTTTCGGCCCGAAAAATACTATTCACTGTTGGAAAATACTGTTCACAGGCTAACCCGGTGTTGAGGCCGTTACAATTCTCCCCTACTAAAAGAAATTTCGTCCTCGAAATTTACTTATATCGAAGAGTAGAGGATATTATACAGTTATCGAAACTTCTTTTTCATTTAATAGTTCCGAAGAAAGAATCTTTGCTAATGGAATCCATATATTTTTAAGCCAACCAATCTCGATATCAAAAACCTCATTATCACTTTCCTTGCACAAGTCATGCAACCCTGTATATAGACTTCTTTCATATTTCAAATCAAATTAACCCTTGCTGACTTCCTTACATTTAATTAAGTCTAACATAAAGGATTCGACATTTTCTTTTCGACAATACCTCACTAAGAGTTAGATTTCTTATCGAACTTGATATTCTTGTCGCATACAGACTCTACTAAGGGCAAATACTTTTCACAATCATTTTTTTTATTATCTAAATTTTCCACTCCAACTGATTATCAGTACAAGGGTGGGTCACAATGCTAATATTGAGATTATCGCTAATCTCTTATATAGCATCTTTCCTCTCTAAAGCACAGACAATCCGATAACAGAATCTCCTGATCACAATGTCCCATTTCTAATCAGATATCATTATAAGTCAAAGCAATTCCCGAAGGCATCTAATGTTTCGCTTTCATTTGCTGACACATCAAACATTCACTCACAATACCTGTCACATCACACTTTCAACCTGAATTTCAATACTAAGCTTGTAATCTTGGTAAATCTAATAATTTTTCGGATGCAAAGTATTACCATTTCAGTGGATTTCAATAAGAATCTTTCAATTTACTGACATTTACTATTATACAAATATTCTCTTTCTGAATTTCTTTTCCTACTCGTTATACACTATCGATTTCACTTATCATTTAACTAATCACAACTCGAAAAATCGAAAATATTATCATTAATCATTCTTACCCTTATTTAGTCATACAGACTCATTTAAATGCATTCACCTTATCACATACGGATTCTTTTGCTGAGGGTTCCAGTCACTTCGTTACCTTTTCTACAGTACCCAGCTAAATCCAGGAATTCCATATTTAACCAAAGGTTACATTCACTATTCAATACTTGCAGAACAATTCTCAAATACTTATCATATTCTTTCTGTATCTCAGAATATACCAGATGGTGATTACTTAAATCCACTAACATGAATCTAAGTAAAGGTGAAACTCTTTCCTATCAATTCACAAAGGTGATCGGTGCGTTAGCAAATATAACTGACATAGCCAATAACTTATAAGGGCTACATCAGATACAGAAAATAATCTTGAGTACGCTAGTTCTTGTCTCATTCTTAGGTCGTCCCTATGCTCAACATATCCCTTGTCAGTTTCATCCTATCAAGTGGGGCCTATACACACAGTATGATGCAGATCAGATGCTGTCAAATAAGGTGAAATGCTATGTAATGAATGTATGATTTCATGTATGCAATAGAATACTGTCACGTATTCTCATAGAATGCAGATGTTACAACCCATCCCGATACTATGTCATGTACAATCAAATCCCCACATCTATAAAGGAATCACTGACAGGTATATAGAGCATCTTAAACAACTTCAACTTCTTATCAATTTGCTCAATAGCATTTTAAATCAAGACAATCCAATCAAGGTAGCTCTGTGTCCCTTACAATTTATCTGAACCCAATATACAATTCCTTTTAACTTCCTGGCATACTCTTTATTTTGTCCTTCTTTGGACTATTTCTCATCCACACAGACACTTAGACACTCACATTTACACTCAGTTCCAGTCAACACTTCATTTTCCTACTTTGACTTTCAAGAAGCCTCAAGCAACAATACTTTTATTCTCACTCACTACTGTCTTTACTGTACAGAATCAATCCTTTCACATTCGACAATCTCGGTCAAACATCAACTTTTCACATTTAAAACTAAGAGGGAAGTACGTACACATCAGATTCCTAACACTTATCCACCTATAACTGGCATGTATATACAGACAAATCTATCACTTAACCTTATTCCACTCCGATCATAGAACCGCTTAAACCTTTGCTCTGATACCACTAAATGTAACACCCTTATCAGAACAGTATTTTTCGATGCGAAACTTAGCGGTAAACGGTAAAATTTTTTTTCAAACTTCAATCATTGTCAAACAACTTTGATACAATTTAATATTTTATTCAATTTACGAAATTTCGACAGCATAATGGCTATAACTTACTAGCCTCCTGAAAAATTCAAACAATCCACACAGCCTCTCAGAGGCACAACAAATCATATATCAATAATAGTCATTTACAACTCATTAACTGAAATTATCAGAACAATAACAATAATTATCATTTAACAAACATTACCTTAAATATTGTTCAGTTCTATATTCTCACTGTCTAAGTATATACATGCCACAAATACTAAAAATAAAAGTACAACTAATTTTCTTCATCTTCGCGTTCTGCTTCTCCGTGTATCAAGCTCCATCAACCCTTCAAAACCTGCACGCAGTAAACACTACGTGCTGAGCACTAGAAATGCTCAGTGGTGACTACTAATCCTAGAACTTTCCAATTTAAACATAATTACATAAATTGTGCAAACTTCTATTCTTATTTATTAGAAATTTACTTTTAATTTCTTTCACACTATTTTATTTTCTACCAACATTTTGTTTTAACCGTTTTACTTTGTTCGTATACTTTTCAATTTACTTTACACTACTTTCTTTGTGATTCGATTACAAATTGACTTTTCCTTTTACGTTTCTTACTTCTACTTTTAGTTATCTTTTGTCCTATACTTTTGCATCACTTGACGTAGTTGTCATTTCATTTAACGAATTACATGAATACTCATGTCTTTAATGGCAAGTTTCCTGTTCCTAGTTCCATTAGATAATTCAAATACGATTTCCATTACCTATTCTTATAATTCATTTTAAACTTTAGGCTTATAATCTTTATTGCAAAGTGATGTAAGTATTTTGGATCACTCTGCATACAAATCTTTATTTTCTTTCCTTTTTAAATGAACATTTTTCATTTTAACTAAACAATCATTTGTTTTATTATCATTTTACTTTTTACTTAATCTTTACTTCCAGAATTTATTATTTAGTCATATTTTACACTTAAATACAGTATTGTCATGTTTAACTTTAAATACATAATTAGCACTATTTTTCGAACTCTTTATTTTCTTCAAATAATAATTGGTACACAAATTACAAATTCAATCTCATGGGTCTTTTCATAAACATTTTATTTTTATAACCATTTTCTTATCATTATTGCTTATTAATTACAACCTTTGGGAATAATTTCGGTTTTATCCCAAAGATTTCATTTTCTTTCAATCAAGCTCTTTGTCATTTATAACATTTACATTCAATTACTTTCACACTTTCCATTTATTCTTTTCAATATGCCCCTAATGCAATATGACAGGACTCTCAAAAAGGATATACGGAACATGGACCCAAAGGTCCCACTAAACAGATAGAGAAATGATCTCGGAAGATCAAGTCTCACAGAGCAGAAAACAGATGCACTTTCACTTTCACTTTACACTGAAGCTATGGAGATCAAAGATCCTACCCATAGCTAAGCAAGTCGCCATGACTTGCACCGCGGTACAGAGGTGTCCCTATGGCTAGCCAATTATATCCTGAATAAGAATATCACTACCTGACTATTGCTAAGGGCAAAAACAGTCAAGACCTTACCTTTTTCTTTCCGATAAAATAATTCACTATAAATAATTATTATTCTTTCGATTTTTAATTAATTATTTTCTCGATATATTTTTTTCTCATATTTTGTGAATTATGTCAGGATAATTCACTCTTTACTTTCTTGACACTTATTGAATTATTGCTTGATAATTCAAAAATATACTTTACAGTCATTTTATTCACTTTTTGACTCTTAGTCAATCTCTTGCTCTTTCGGTATGAATTTGCAATTATTTGAAAATTGCAATACTTAATACAGGTTGTGAATTATTTAATAATTCACCATTTTATTCGAATTATGAATTATTTTGTAATCCTTTAGGTACTGTTCATTTATACGGTTACTATTTACTCATACGATTACTATTCACAAATCATTTACTATGGTTAATTGATTCACTGTATTTTTTTATTTTCTATAAATTTATCATTTAATCTCTTCTTTTTCCTTCTACGAAATGTATATTAAATTATCAGCTTTTAATTATTTATTGGATTATTTTTCAATAATTCAATATTTCAATTAAGCATATTCCATATTTATTTTCTAACTTAATCCATATATCACATAAATTTCGTAAAAATTTATGTGAACATTGCTTTTCAATTATTGTCATATTTTCTTATTTCATGAATTATTTTAACATAATTCATCATATACCATACACTTAACAATTCTCTAAATTTTCATAAATTTCATTAAAAATTCATGGCAATTTATGTTATGCTTATTATCATTATAAAACATAATCAACAAAAAAATCTCTACTTTATCAATTACATTATTCAATACATATTCCAAAATAATCATATAAATTTCTATAAATTCCATAACAATTTATGGATATATATTATTTAATCTTCTATCAATTAGCATTTAATTTCATTAATTTACAATACAATAATTCATTTCTTTAACAAGGGAATTTTTGATTCACAAAGAAAATTTCTTAATAAATTTCCTTAACCCAATTTATACACTATATTAGGCTTAATTAAAATTTAATTGAACAATAATAACATTAATTTCAATATTAATCAATAATTCAATATTTTTCCTTAATAAATTTAAAGAAAAAATTCAATAAATTAAGGAAAATTAAAAGATTTCGTAGTCACATACCATAACGGTCGAATTCGCTTCAATTTACTTAATAACTTCCTCACCGGACCGTCGCCGGAGCGTCGCCGGAATCTCGCCGGCGACAATCCGACACTATCACCTCGTAGATCGGGATCCCCTCTTTCATTTTCCCGGTGGTCACGTGCCCAAATTCTTTCTTGGTTGGCCGGAATCTTGACTTGAATCACCCGCCAAATCCATTTCCGATCTACCGATCGCCGGCGGTTTGAGGAGCGATGGAATACACCGGAAGACTCGCCTCGTCGCCGGGAGTTGATCGGTGGTGGTGGTGTCCCCATCCGACGCCTTGATTCGCCGGAACGAACAAAAAAAACCCATTTAAACTAAACTAGAAAACTCGACGATCGGACCACCACAACGGAGGTCGGACGCCGGTGAGAGGAAGAGGACACGCCGCTCGTCGTCGTCGCGGTGGTGGTCGGCGTGAGGGGTGGCCGGCGGTGTCCCTTCTTTCCTTTTTTTCTTTTCTCTTTCTTTTTTTCTTCTTTCTTTCTTTGGTCGACGACCACTGCACCTTCTCTTTTTCTTTTTTTTTTTTTCTTTTCTTTACATTTGGTCCACGTTTCTTTCTTTCTTTTATTTGTAAGATTGTGGCCATTTGCCACAATTGCCGACATTCATTTCATTTGTTTTTGTTTTTTTCTTCTTTCTTTTTTTTTTTTCTTTTCATATATTTATTTATATATATTTATTTATCCATAATTTTATTATTTTGATTCCTAAAACTTTGCTATTACTTTCAAAGCTCCTATTCACATTAAAATTGATTCCATAATTTTTATCACATCAAAAATAGGTGGGACATAAATTTTCAACTCAATCGGAGTCCGTTATCGGTCCGATTTAAATTTATCAGTCCAATCCAAAAATATCGATATTATAGAAAATTTTATTTTTTGTAGCCAAAATAATCTATATATTATTTTAGGCTTAACTGCAATTTTTTTTGAAATTTCGGAGTTCGTTTACTATTTTTAAATAATTATACAATATTGAGTCAATTTCCCGATAATAAAAATTGACTCGCTACCTTTTCAATATTTTTGACTTTTGGAGATCCATTTGACCTCGGTTTCACTTCAAATTTTCAACCTCGGACTCACCATGACCAATATTTTCCGATGGTCCCAATAAAATATTTTTTCACTTCCGGGTGCACTTTTCGGCCCGAAAAATACTATTCACTGTTGGAAAATACTGTTCACGGCCTAACCCGTGTTGAGGCCGTTACAATTCTCCCCTACTAAAAGAAATTTCGTCCTCGAAATTTACTTATATCGAAGAGTAGAGGATATTATACAGTTATCGAAACTTCTTTTTCATTTAATAGTTCCGAAGAAAGAATCTTTGCTAATGGAATCCATATATTTTTAAGCCAACCAATCTCGATATCAAAACTCATTATCACTTTCCTTGCACAAGTCATGCAACCCTGTATATAGACTTCTTTCATATTTCAAATCAAATTAACCCTTGCTGACTTCCTTACATTTAATTAAGTCTAACATAAAGGATTCGACATTTTCTTTTCGACAATACCTCACTAAGAGTTAGATTTCTTATCGAACTTGATATTCTTGTCGCATACAGACTCTACTAAGGGCAAATACTTTTCACAATCATTTTTTTTTATTATCTAAATTTTCCACTCCAACTGATTATCAGTACAAGGGTGGGGGTCACAATGCTAATATTGAGATTATCGCTAATCTCTTATATAGCATCTTTCCTCTCTAAAGCACAGACAATCCGATAACAGAATCTCTGATTCACATTGTCCCATTTCTAATCAGATATCATTATAAGTCAAAGCAATTCCCGAAGGCATCTGTTTCGCTTTCATTTGCTGACACATCAAACATTCACTCACAATACCTGTCACATCACACTTTCAACCTGAATTTCAATACTAAGCTTGTAATCTTGGTAAATCTAATAATTTTTCGGATGCAAAGTATTACCATTTCAGTGGATTTCAATAAGAATCTTTCAATTTACTGACATTTACTATTATACAAATATTCTCTTTCTGAATTTCTTTTCCTACTCGTTATACACTATCGATTTCACTTATCATTTAACTAATCACAACTCGAAAAATCGAAAATATTATCATTAATCATTCTTACCCTTATTTAGTCATACAGACTCATTTAAATGCATTCACCTTATCACATACGGATTCTTTTGCTGAGGGTTCCAGTCACTTCGTTACCTTTTCTACAGTACCCAGCTAAATCCAGGAATTCCATATTTAACCAAAGGTTACATTCACTATTCAATACTTGCAGAACAATTCTCAAATACTTATCATATTCTTTCTGTATCTCAGAATATACCAGATGGTGATTACTTAAATCCACTAACATGAATCTAAGTAAAGGTGAAACTCTTTCCTATCAATTCACAAAGGTGATCGGTGCGTTAGCAAATATAACTGACATAGCCAATAACTTATAAGGGCTACATCAGATACAGAAAATAATCTTGAGTACGCTAGTTCTTGTCTCATTCTTAGGTCGTCCCTATGCTCAACATATCCCTTGTCAGTTTCATCCTATCAAGTGGGGCCTATACACACAGTATGATGCAGATCAGATGCTGTCAAATAAGGTGAAATGCTATGTAATGAATGTATGATTTCATGTATGCAATAGAATACTGTCACGTATTCTCATAGAATGCAGATGTTACAACCCATCCCGATACTATGTCATGTACAATCAAATCCCCACATCTATAAAGGAATCACTGACAGGTATATAGAGCATCTTAAACAACTTCAACTTCTTATCAATTTGCTCAATAGCATTTTAAATCAAGACAATCCAATCAAGGTAGCTCTGTGTCCCTTACAATTTATCTGAACCCAATATACAATTCCTTTTAACTTCCTGGCATACTCTTTATTTTGTCCTTCTTTGGACTATTTCTCATCCACACAGACACTTAGACACTCACATTTACACTCAGTTCCAGTCAACACTTCATTTTCCTACTTTGACTTTCAAGAAGCCTCAAGCAACAATACTTTTATTCTCACTCACTACTGTCTTTACTGTACAGAATCAATCCTTTCACATTCGACAATCTCGGTCAAACATCAACTTTTCACATTTAAAACTAAGAGGGAAGTACGTACACATCAGATTCCTAACACTTATCCACCTATAACTGGCATGTATATACAGACAAATCTATCACTTAACCTTATTCCACTCCGATCATAGAACCGCTTAAACCTTTGCTCTGATACCACTAAATGTAACACCCTTATCAGAACAGTATTTTTCGATGCGAAACTTAGCGGTAAACGGTAAAATTTTTTTTCAAACTTCAATCATTGTCAAACAACTTTGATACAATTTAATATTTTATTCAATTTACGAAATTTCGACAGCATAATGGCTATAACTTACTAGCCTCCTGAAAAATTCAAACAATCCACACAGCCTCTCAGAGGCACAACAAATCATATATCAATAATAGTCATTTACAACTCATTAACTGAAAT
Source organism: Excoecaria agallocha (assembly GCA_037975025.1). Classification (NCBI taxonomy): domain Eukaryota; kingdom Viridiplantae; phylum Streptophyta; class Magnoliopsida; order Malpighiales; family Euphorbiaceae; genus Excoecaria; species Excoecaria agallocha. The sequence continues at coordinate 49,980,258 of CM075807.1, read as the reverse complement.
TATCAGAACAATAACAATAATTATCATTTAACAAACATTACCTTAAATATTGTTCAGTTCTATATTCTCACTGTCTAAGTATATACATGCCACAAATACTAAAAATAAAAGTACAACTAATTTTCTTCATCTTCGCGTTCTGCTTCTCCGTGTATCAAGCTCCATCAACCCTTCAAAACCTGCACGCAGTAAACACTACGTGCTGAGCACTAGAAATGCTCAGTGGTGACTACTAATCCTAGAACTTTCCAATTTAAACATAATTACATAAATTGTGCAAACTTCTATTCTTATTTATTAGAAATTTACTTTTAATTTCTTTCACACTATTTTATTTTCTACCAACATTTTGTTTTAACCGTTTTACTTTGTTCGTATACTTTTCAATTTACTTTACACTACTTTCTTTGTGATTCGATTACAAATTGACTTTTCCTTTTACGTTTCTTACTTCTACTTTTAGTTATCTTTTGTCCTATACTTTTGCATCACTTGACGTAGTTGTCATTTCATTTAACGAATTACATGAATACTCATGTCTTTAATGGCAAGTTTCCTGTTCCTAGTTCCATTAGATAATTCAAATACGATTTCCATTACCTATTCTTATAATTCATTTTAAACTTTAGGCTTATAATCTTTATTGCAAAGTGATGTAAGTATTTTGGATCACTCTGCATACAAATCTTTATTTTCTTTCCTTTTTAAATGAACATTTTTCATTTTAACTAAACAATCATTTGTTTTATTATCATTTTACTTTTTACTTAATCTTTACTTCCAGAATTTATTATTTAGTCATATTTTACACTTAAATACAGTATTGTCATGTTTAACTTTAAATACATAATTAGCACTATTTTTCGAACTCTTTATTTTCTTCAAATAATAATTGGTACACAAATTACAAATTCAATCTCATGGGTCTTTTCATAAACATTTTATTTTTATAACCATTTTCTTATCATTATTGCTTATTAATTACAACCTTTGGGAATAATTTCGGTTTTATCCCAAAGATTTCATTTTCTTTCAATCAAGCTCTTTGTCATTTATAACATTTACATTCAATTACTTTCACACTTTCCATTTATTCTTTTCAATATGCCCCTAATGCAATATGACAGGACTCTCAAAAAGGATATACGGAACATGGACCCAAAGGTCCCACTAAACAGATAGAGAAATGATCTCGGAAGATCAAGTCTCACAGAGCAGAAAACAGATGCACTTTCACTTTCACTTTACACTGAAGCTATGGAGATCAAAGATCCTACCCATAGCTAAGCAAGTCGCCATGACTTGCACCGCGGTACAGAGGTGTCCCTATGGCTAGCCAATTATATCCTGAATAAGAATATCACTACCTGACTATTGCTAAGGGCAAAAACAGTCAAGACCTTACCTTTTTCTTTCCGATAAAATAATTCACTATAAATAATTATTATTCTTTCGATTTTTAATTAATTATTTTCTCGATATATTTTTTTCTCATATTTTGTGAATTATGTCAGGATAATTCACTCTTTACTTTCTTGACACTTATTGAATTATTGCTTGATAATTCAAAAATATACTTTACAGTCATTTTATTCACTTTTTGACTCTTAGTCAATCTCTTGCTCTTTCGGTATGAATTTGCAATTATTTGAAAATTGCAATACTTAATACAGGTTGTGAATTATTTAATAATTCACCATTTTATTCGAATTATGAATTATTTTGTAATCCTTTAGGTACTGTTCATTTATACGGTTACTATTTACTCATACGATTACTATTCACAAATCATTTACTATGGTTAATTGATTCACTGTATTTTTTTATTTTCTATAAATTTATCATTTAATCTCTTCTTTTTCCTTCTACGAAATGTATATTAAATTATCAGCTTTTAATTATTTATTGGATTATTTTTCAATAATTCAATATTTCAATTAAGCATATTCCATATTTATTTTCTAACTTAATCCATATATCACATAAATTTCGTAAAAATTTATGTGAACATTGCTTTTCAATTATTGTCATATTTTCTTATTTCATGAATTATTTTAACATAATTCATCATATACCATACACTTAACAATTCTCTAAATTTTCATAAATTTCATTAAAAATTCATGGCAATTTATGTTATGCTTATTATCATTATAAAACATAATCAACAAAAAAATCTCTACTTTATCAATTACATTATTCAATACATATTCCAAAATAATCATATAAATTTCTATAAATTCCATAACAATTTATGGATATATATTATTTAATCTTCTATCAATTAGCATTTAATTTCATTAATTTACAATACAATAATTCATTTCTTTAACAAGGGAATTTTTGATTCACAAAGAAAATTTCTTAATAAATTTCCTTAACCCAATTTATACACTATATTAGGCTTAATTAAAATTTAATTGAACAATAATAACATTAATTTCAATATTAATCAATAATTCAATATTTTTCCTTAATAAATTTAAAGGAAAAATTCAATAAATTAAGGAAAATTAAAAGATTTCGTAGTCACATACCATAACGGTCGAATTCGCTTCAATTTACTTAATAACTTCCTCACCGGACCGTCGCCGGAGCGTCGCCGGAATCTCGCCGGCGACAATCCGACACTATCACCTCGTAGATCGGGATCCCCTCTTTCATTTTCCGGTGGTCACGTGCCCAAATTCTTTCTTGGTTGGCCGAAATCTTGACTTGAATCACCCGTCAAATCCATTTCCGATCTACCGATCGCCGGCGTTTGAGGAGCGATGGAATACACCGGAAGACTCGCCTCGTCGCCGGGAGTTGATCGGTGGTGGTGGTGTCCCCATCCGACGCCTTGATTCGCCGGAACGAACAAAAAAACCCATTTAAACTAAAACTAGAAAACTCGACGATCGGACCACCACAACGGAGGTCGGACGCCGGTGAGAGGAAGAGGACACGCCGCTCGTCGTCGTCGCGGTGGTGGTCGGCGTGAGGGGTGGCCGGCGGTGTCCCTTCTTTCCTTCTTTTCTTTCTCTTTCTTTTTTTCTTTCTTTCTTTCTTTGGTCGACGACCACTGCACCTTCTCTTTTTCTTTTTTTTTTCTTTTCTTTACATTTGGTCCACGTTTCTTTCTTTCTTTTATTTGTAAGATTGTGGCCATTTGCCACAATTGCCGACATTCATTTCATTTGTTTTTGTTTTTTTCTTTTTTTTTGTTTTTTTCTTTTCATATATTTATTTATCCATAATTTTATTATTTTGATTCCTAAAACTTTTGCTATTACTTTCAAAGCTCCTATTCACATTAAAATTGATTCCATAATTTTTATCACATCAAAAATAGGTGGGACATAAATTTTCAACTCAATCGGAGTCCGTTATCGGTCCGATTTAAATTTATCAGTCCAATCCAAAAATATCGATATTATAGAAAATTTTATTTTTTGCAGCCAAAATAATCTATATATTATTTTAGGCTTAACTGCAATTTTTTTTGAAATTTTCGGAGTTCGTTTATTATTTTTAAATAATTATACAATATTGAGTCAATTTCCCGATAATAAAAATTGACTCGCTACCTTTTCAATATTTTTGACTTTTGGAGATCCATTTGACCTCGGTTTCACTTCAAATTTCAACCTCGGACTCACCATGACCAATATTTTTCGATGGTCCAATAAAATATTTTTCACTTCCGGGTGCACTTTTCGGCCCGAAAAATACTATTCACTGTTGGAAAATACTGTTCACGGCTAACCCGGTGTTGAGGCCGTTACATTTGTTCCCTACTTTAGAACTCTTATATTTTATGTGAGCATCATACCACTTCTTTGTCCTTATCTTATAAATCCTAGCATTCTTATAAGCACTAAGATGCAACTCATCCAATTCATTCAATTGCAAACACCTTTGCATGCCAGCTTGTTTAAGATTAAAATTTAGGGCTCTAATAGCCTAATAAGCTTTATGTTCCAACTCGACAGGTAAATGATATACTTTACCATACACTAACCTATAAGGAGTCATGCCAATAGGTGTTTTAAAAGCTATCCTATATGCCCAAAATGCGTCATCCAATTTATGTACCCAATCTTTACGTGAACTAGAAACACTTTTTTCTAAAATTCACTTTAACTCTCTTATAGAAATCTCTACTTGTCCACTTGATTGTGGATGGTAGGGTGTGGTCACCCTATGATGCATCCCATACTTGTGCAACAAGGACTCAAAAGATCGATTTATAAAATGCGTACCTCCATCACTTATAATGGCACGAGGCACTCCAAACCTTGAAAATAATTTCTTCAAGAACTTAACAACTACTTTGAAATCATTGGTTGGGGTAGCTTTAGATTCCACCCAGTTGGACACATAATCCACTCCAACAAAGATATAATTTTGGCCAAATGATGTAGGGAAAGGACCTATGAAGTCTATACCCCATACATCAAAGACCTCCACTTCCAAAATATTTGTTAAAGGCATTTCATCCCTCTTACCCAAATTTCATGTCCTTTGGCATTTGTCACATTGAGCAACGAATTTCTTTGCATCTTGAAACAATGTTGGCCAATAGAATCCACATTCAAGAACACGAGCCGCCGTCTTCCCACTACCATTATGTCCTGCATACAAAGCGAAATGGAAATGAGATAAAATATCAAGATATTCATTCTCACCTACACATCGACGTAAAACTCCATCTCCACAAATTTTGAACAAGTAAGGCTCCTCTCATAGATAATATTTAATGTCATAAAAGAACTTCTTTCGCTATTGAGAAGACAAACCGTAAGGCATAACCTCTGCGGCAATATAGTTAGCATAATCCGCATATCAAGGAGTATTAAGGTGACTAACTAGCATTAAACACTTATAAAGAAATTCTTCATTTATCTCATCATCATCACCTATAGGTCTGTTCTCATTCTCTAATCTCGATAAATGATCAACCACTAAGTTCTCACTACCTTTTTTAACTCGTATTACTATGTCAAATTCTTGTAATAAGAGAACCCGGCGAATTAACCTAGGTTTAGCATCTTTCTTAGTAAACAAATACCTTAGAGCTGCATAATCTGTAAAAATAATGACTTTAGATCCTAACAAGTATGATCTAAACTTAGCACGTGCATAAACAACAACCAACATCTCTTTTTATGTGGTTGTATAGTTCAGCTGAGGACCCGAAAGTGTATGACTAGCATAATATATAACATACAACTTTTGTCTTTTCGTTGACCTAGGACACATCATACAGCTAAGTCACTTGCATCACACATAATCTCAAAGGGCAAGTTTCAATCCGGTGAAGTTATGATAGGTGCACTTATGAAGGCTTTCTTTAATTTCTCAAAAGCTACTAAGCATGCATCATTAAAATTAAAAGGAACATCTGTAATTAAAAGTTTTGTCAATGGCTTTGTAATTAAAGAAAAATCCTTGATTAATCGTCTATAAAAACCAGCATGTCCTAAAAATGATCTCACACCTTTTAATGTAGTAAGGGGAGGCAATTTCTCAATCAATTCAGTTTTAACCCTATCTACCTCGATCCCTTGCCTTGAAATTTTATGCCCTAGAACAATTCCTTCCTCAACCATAAAATGACACTTCTTCCAATTAAGCACCAAGTTTGTTTCCTCACACCTAGCCAAGACTTTATCTAGGTTATGCAAACAAAGTTCAAATAAATCTCCATACACAGAAAAATCATCCATGAATACTTTCATTATCTTCTCAATCATATCCCCAAAAATAAAAGTCATGCACCTTTGAAAAGTTGCAGGTGCATTGCACAAACCGAAAGGCATCCTCTTATATGCAAAAGTACCATAGGGACAAGTAAAGGTGGTCTTCTCTTGGTCACTAGGATAAATAAAAATTTGAAAATAACCCAAAAAACCATTAAGAAAATAATAATGAGAATGACCTGCAATCCTTTCTAACATTTGATCTATAAAGGGCAAAAGAAAATGATCCTTCCTAGTGGCTGCATTCAATTTCCTATAGTCAATGCAAACCCTATACCCCCGTGGTTGTTCTAGTAGGAATCAAATCCCCATTCTCATTCCTTACTAAAGTCACTTCGCCCTTATTTGGCACACATTGAATAGGACTAACCCATTCACTATCCGAAATAGGATAGATAATCCTATCATCTAGCAACTTAATGACTTTTTTTTTAACAACTTCCTTCATGTTAGGATTTAACCCCCTTTGCCTATCAACCTTAGGTCCATAGCCCTATTCCATGTGAATTCTATGGATAACCATAGTTGGGCTAATTCCCCTTAAATCTCAAATCTACCAGCCTATACTTCTAATTTTTTTTCTAACCACTTGCGATAACATTTCCTCTTGCTTACTTGTAAGTCTATTAGAAATGATAATTGGTAAAGTAAAATTTGTTCCAAGAAATGCATACCTTAGATGATTAGGCAACTCGTTCAACTCTACATTAAGAGCACTTACAATTGAGGGAGGTAATGGATCCTCACTTCGATGCAAAATTTATGGCTTGTAAACACCTTGATCCACCTCTTCATTGATCTCTTCATCTTGAGAGTTTATCATGGAATCTTCAATCCCTAAAACTTCCATTACACATTCATCAATGAAATCAATCTTCATGCATACATTATCCTTTATAGGGTATTTAAGTGCTTTGTCCATATGGTACTCTACACTATCATTTTCTACCCTTAAGATTAATTTACCTTCTGACACATCAACTAAAGCCCTACCAGTATTCATAAAAGGTCTACCCAAAATTAATGGACAATTAGCATTATAAGAAAAATCCAGTATCACAAAATCAGCTGGTAAAATAAACTTATCAACTTTTACTAGTACATCCTCAATAATACCATATGGCTTCTTTAAAGATTGGTCAGCAAGTTGTAACACCATAGAAGTTGACTTCACATCCTCTAAACCCAATTTATTAAAGATTGATAGTGGCATGAGATTTATACTAGCCCCTAAGTCACAAAGACACCTAGAAAACTTTATATCCCCTAAAGTATATGGAATAGTAAAGCTACCGGGATCTTTCAATTTAGTAGAAAAGTTATTAGTGATAATTGAATTGCAATCTTCAGTCAGAGCAACAGTAGCTACATCCTCCCAACTTCTTTTCTTAGAGATTAAATCTTTCAAAAATTTAGCATAGTTAGGAACTTGGGTGATAGCCTCAACAAATAACAAATTAATATGCAAATTCTTTAATTTATCTAAAAAAATTAAGAAATTGCTTATCCTTATCCTTTTGCTTCAAATACTGCAAAAATGGCAGACTAAGGTTGATACACGTTTGCCTTAGAACTGTCTTATGTTGCACCCGTGTCAGGTGTTGCGCTCGCGACATTTCTCGGTCTCTCTTCTGTCATGCCCATGATAGGTGTCATGCTTGCGACAGGAGCTTCATCCTCTTCTTGAATTCCCTGCAAAATTCCATTCTTGTTAGCTAAAACATTAGCAACATATATCTTACCAGACCTGAGTGAAATGGCCTTCATCTGCTTCCTTGGGTTATCCTTCGTGTTGCTAGGTAAGCACCCTTGAAGTCTCAAAGGTAGTGCACTTGCTAATTGACTCATTTGAACTTCTAGATTATGTATGGATAATGACTGGTTCTTTGCTATTTGATCAAGCTTAACCTTTAATCTCTTATAATTTTCATATTGAGAGTTAAGCTTTAAATTTATACCTTCTAAGAACCTATCCATTTTGACCTCCAAAGCACCAAATCTATCTTGTCCTGGTTGAAATCCTATAGTTCCTCTGTTTTGCCCATTCCCCTAAGAAAAGTTAGGATGGTTCCTCCAGCCAGAATTATAAGTATTTGAAAACGGGTTACCATGCCCCTGACCTTGCACAAAGCTCACTTGCTCCTTCGTACTAGCCAAGCTTGTCCCACAACTCTCAGTCCCATGACCTTGTTGACCACAAAGGGTACAACCATTTGGTGTGAATCCTCTCATACTCATATTATCTATTTTATGTGTCAATGCAGCAACTTGGGCTTGCAAAGCTATAACTAAATCTATAGAGTGGACTCTTTTGGTTGGAGAAATAGGTGATACCTTGGCTCTTTCCATAGGCCACATACAATTATTTATCGACATTTCCTCTAACAACTCAAATGCCGCATCTGTAGTTTTCCTCATAAGAGATCCTCCAACAACCGCATCAATGGTCCCTCTAGTGGTGGGATTTACACCATTGTAAAATGTCTGCATAATTAACTCTTTTGGTAGATTGTGATGAGCGCAAGTCCACTGCAATTCTTTAAACCTTTCCTATGCCTCATACAAAGGTTCATTATCTTGTTGCATGAAAGTAGTAATTTCTTTAATAATTTTAGCAGTCTTAGATAATGAAAAATACTTAGAAAGAAATGCTTGAGCCAATTGATCCCAAGTGGTAATTGATCTTCTTGCAAGCGAGTTCAACCAAGCTTTGGCCTTATCTTTCATTGTAAAAGGGAAAAGCCTAAGCTTAATTACATCCACAGAAACTCTGTTTATTTTAAATGTATCACAAATTTCTAAAAAATTTTCTAAATGAGCATTTGGATCCTCATTTGGCAAACCGTAAAACTGGATACTATTTTGCACCATTTGCAATAAAGATGGTTTTATCTCAAACTGATTAGCATTTACCGTAGGTCTTATTACTCCTTACTGTGTATCACTCAAGGCAGGTGTAGCATAATCCATCAAACGTGGAGGATTATCGTCAGCCATGGTTGGTCTCCTAGTTTTCTTCTTCTTCTGTCTTCGGTTACTCAATAAAAATTGTTTTATCTTCGGATTTAAGTGTTCAAGTTCTTCTTGAGAACTCCTTGTTCTAGGCATGTACTTGAACTCCTAAATCTATAATACAAAACAAACAAACAAATAATACCAGTCAAAGGTTGTAATCCAAAATCTCAAATCAAGCATTAAAATGGCAATCAACACAAAACATCTTCATTCTTTGGCAACGGCGCCAAAAACTTGTTAGTGCTAAATCCGCAAGCGCACGGTTCACCGATTATAGTACTTAAAATATTGTTCCGACAGAGAATGGATGAGGAATTGCACATTATCACTCAATTCTTAATCTTGTTCACAACGTTCATAGTTTATATTGTCAAATTAACTAACATCTACATTAAGCCTAATAATTCCTACTTAACTATTAACCAAATAAGACAAATTACATATTTATATTTTAAGTTATGAATTGAACTTGAATTTATTCTCCATCTTTGAATTTTAAATTTTATATTGCAAACCAAGTTGGATTAATGTCCTAATTTATTCTCTCGAACTGAAATAGTTATTCTTAAGACATGCATATGTAATTTTAAGCCTTAACTCTCATTAGTTGTTAATTGATTATATACACTTATTTTAAGATTAATTACCAACCTATAGTAATTATTTCAATATCCTGATCTCTCACACAATATTTCAATAATGAATCTTTATTAGTTAAAAGAGGGAATACATCTCTTAATCATATTCTCACTTTTAGTAATCATGTATGAAGTACTAATAAAGAAATCTGCAATAAAGACTAAGTATATTACTAAGAACATATAAAACATGGTTATCATTGTTCAAGTTCCTAAAGAAAATATAATTACTAGTTACAAGAAGAAGCAAAAAGATAAGAGATAGTAAAAGAAATCTCTCAACCCTTTTCTGCTCTCTATGTAGATAATCTTCCTCTTGCTTGTCTTCTTCAAAAACTAAGTAAAACTAAACTAAAATAGGAAGATTGTTCTTTTCTTTTTCACTCTATATAAAATCCTCCTTTCAACCCTAACTAATTCTTGTATATATTTGTTTCCAACCATTGTGTCTTTGAGAAATACCCTTTCAGAAGTAGGCATCATTTAGTGGAGATTGGTATCCTTTGAAGTGCCTTTTGAAAAGTAACTACCCAACAACCATATCTGTCGCACCCGCGACTCCTGTCGCGCTCGCGACAGATCACAAAACTTCAAATGTTGACTTTTTTTAGGTTTGACTTCTTTTTTTTCTTTTTCCTTGCTTTGATGCGCTCGCGACTCCGCCGCACCTGCGACTCTGCCGTGCTCGCGACATATCTTCTTTATTTGCTTGTTTTTCTGCCTATTTCTCCATTAGTTATAGCTCCTTTACTCCCTATACACACTTACAATAAAAACACATAAAGGAACCATGTTTCACATGAAAACTTAATTAAAACTAGATATTTACTTCACAAAAACATTCACAAATAACACATCAATTAACCTACATCATATATATACATATATATGTATATATTTTATATATATATGTATACACATACATATAAATGTATGCATGTGCGTGTGTGTGTGTGTGTGTATGTATATACATATATGTATGTATATACATACATATACACACACACACACACACACATGCACATGTATACATATATATGTATGTGTATACATATATATATATGTGTGTGTGTGTGTGTGTGTGTGTGTGTGTGTGTGTGTGTACATATATATGTCTGTGTATGTGTGCATGTGTGTGTGTGTGTGTGTATATATATATATATATACGCACACACACACACACACACATATATGTACACACACACACACACACATATAAAGAGAGAGTGTTTTTTAAGGGTGAACCCTAATTATTTTACAGAGGCAGTTGTTTTGAAAAATATATTTTGCCACCTTTTGAGAGACAAAGAATGGAAAATAAAAACCTTATCCCCAAATAGAAAAGGAAAAAGGGAGCTAGCACTACTTGCAGATCCGTTCATCCCATTTAAGTATGGATACCGATAGATGGTGATCATTCTTTGAAGCAACACCCGATCTTATTTGTTTTTAAGTACAAACAATGTGAAACCAATTGGAATTAAGGTGTTAATTGACTATTTTTGCACTTCAGTAGGTTGGTAACCAACTAACTCCTTTTTTTGAATCAATTGGTTTGCATGGATCCTGTTTGGATTTTAGTTATTTTTGTTGTGTTTTTTCTACCAAAATCTAACAAACAGGTTTGTTGTTAATGGGCCTAATGATGCTGGAAATAATGTAGCTAGTGATATGGATGGGCTTAATGTACATAGGGCTGATGTAAAAGTAGGACTTAGGGCAATTAGTGGGAGTGAGGAAGTTGACATAGTGAAGATAGTAGTCAGAATGTAGTCGTAGCTAAAATTAGGGATCCAGACAGCTCTTACTATTGTTCAGATGGTGATAATACTGATATGGATAGCTCCAGTAATAGTAATAGTGAGGAGGACAATGATCTTGATGAGGATGATAGTGAAACGGAGGGTGAAAGTGATTCAGATCTTGAGGATGTCGTAAGTAAAAGAGATATGGGAATTGGGACAGCATTAAAGAGGGTTAGATATGATCCTAAAGAAGAGAGGGCACAGTTCAATAAAGGGATGACATTTAAAGATGCAAATGCTGTGAGAAAGGCATTGAAAAATTATTCTATCACAATTGGTAAAGATTATAAGACCATAAAGTGAGCCTGGCATAATAAAAGTGAATTACAAGAGAAAATGTTGCTTTTTTATGTTTCATGCATCAAAGGACAAAGGGAAAGCTGGTTTGAAGATAAAAATTTTATGTATGCAGTATAGATATTATAGGGTTTTCAAGAACACAAGTGTGACATCAAAATGGATTCTAATCAAATGATGGAGACAATTTAGACAGATCCAGAAACAAGAATAAGAAAGATGCAAATAGAAATTGAGAAGCAATTTAGGGTACATGTTTCCCATGACAAATGCAAAAGAGCAGAAAAGCTGATACTTAATGAATTGCAAGGTAACTACAAGGATGATTTTTCATAAGTAGATGCTTTTGCTCATGAGTTAAAAACCACAAATTCGGGCAACACTATTATAGTTGAGTTATCAAATGATGGTTTAGAAGAGGTTCGTATGTTTCAATGTGTGCAAAAAAGGATGAAAGGCTAGATGTAGGCCAATCATAGGCGATGGTTATTTTTTGAAGACAAAAATAAAAAAGATGCTATTAACTACAATAGGTGTTAATGGAATGAACCAAATATATCCCACTGCCTTTACTATTGTAAGTAAATAAAATAAACATAACTAGTCTTGGTTTGTAAGAAAATTGGTTCAAGAACTTGACTTGGGAGATGAATCACAAAGCACACTGATGAGTGAGATGTAAAAGGTCGGTAAAAATTTGATAATGAATTTTTTTGTTTTAACTCTTTATTTTATGTTTTCATAGCAATACAGTTATTGACATGCATTTCATATATAGTTATTGACATTTTGCAATTTAATTTTCACATGGTTGAAATTTGTTTACTTTTAGGGATTAATAATACCAATAGTGTTAAAGGTACTTCTTATGGCTAAACACGGGTGGTGTTCAAAGCACATCTATGCTAATTATGTAAGAGGTGGAGAGGATAAAAAAATAAGAAAAAAACTATGGATTTGTTCTTGGAGTACTTATGAGGGAGAGTTTTATGATAATTTGAAAAATATTGGAGAGCTTAGTAAAAAGGTTACCAGAGATGTTAGTTAGTTATACTCCATAATCTTAGTGTAGAGCATATTTTAGCAGTATGTACAAGTATGCCATTCTTGATAATAACATATTTGAGACTTTTAACTCTTGGATCTTAGCTGTTAGGTTCAAACTAATAGTGAGAATGATAGATGAAATTAGAATTAAGATCATTAACTCGTTAGTTGAGAATGAAAGAAATTAAGAAGTTAGATTAATAAATATAGCCCACGATGTATGGAATTGTATGATCATTGGATAGATATTGCATTCGGTTGTAGAGTTGAGTGGAATAGAGAAGTTGCTTATAAGGTGAGTAAGGGGGTTGACACATATAATGTTTGGTTGGATAAGCAAATATGCAATTGCAGGGCATGGGACTCAATTGGTATTCCATGCCCATATACAATTGCATCATTTTATCACAAAGGAAAAGATTTGGGTAGACATATTTCTATATACTATCATAAGCAAAATTATGCAAATAAGATGTAGCCAGTTAAGGGCAGGAAATTCTAGAATGTAGAAAAGTATTGAGCCTCCACCTATTCCAAAGATGCCTAACCGAAAAAAAAAGGAAAAAAGGACAAGATGGAAGCCAAAAAACATAACAGAAGCAATGAAGAACTAACTCAAAAATCACAATCAAATAGAGGACTTGTTATCGAGAGGCTTTCAAAAAAGGGGAAAAAAACTTGTGGTAGATGTGGGCAATTAGGCCACAACAAAAAAAGTTGTACAAAGGTAAAATCACTAACTTATTTACATTTACCTTTGGCCTTTCATATATGTTATTTTGTGATTTTTTCTACCAGAATCTTGGTCAACTAAATTTGCAGGATGAAATTTCATGTGACGAGGGCAACAATCCTAACCTGTTAATGTGCCAAACAACGCTGCCAATCCTTTTAATATAGATGTTCTCAACACCACTTCCAATTTAGTAGAGGATCCTACAGAAGATACAGCAAATGTATAAGAGCAAATCGGTAATATGCATACAGATGAGGGAATAAGTAAGGCAACAACATGGGTAATAAAAAAACCTAATGTCATATTAAGACATAAAAAGAGGCAATTCAGTGAAAGGTTAAATAACTTAAGAGAAGAAAGGGGATATGGGATATTCTATGATGAAAATGGCAGAATAATTTACAATGTGAGTAATAAATGTTTTCAATTTATTTGATGTAATTGTAAAGTTATGATTACCGTTGAATCATAACTTGTTATCTCTATAATGCAGCCCGTACTTGTATCTGGCCATATTGTTGATTCATATGAAGATGGTAATCACAATAGTAAAGATGAAGATTCGGATTCCATCATGCCTGATCATGAAGCTAATCCAAAGAAAAAGTTTTCAATTCCAAGTGAGAGAAGATTACTCATGTCCTTACAGATTCAAGGATCATAAATTTTAAAGGAAATGGATATCAAGTTCTAATGCCAATAAGATTGCCTTTTCAATCGCCAAGAAAAAAAGACTTTTACTTAGTGATTTGGAAAAACATAACAATAAAAGGCAATCAAAGAAGAACCAAAAATAGTTATAAGCAATTTGTGATAATATTTTTGTTCATATGATGTATGGTGCAATGATGGTTACAGTATGGATAATACTTCCAAGAATTAGATTTTGTAAGTTAAGAGTATACCATATACTGCTAAGAACATCATGTACACTTGGTTATTTTATTAATAGTAATGCAAGAAGCTCATTATAATACCTAATAAGCTGTTTGTGCTTTATGTTTTTTGGGGTTAGTTTCACTCATTATCACTAAACTTGTGGTCAATTTTACAATAGTAATAAATTTTTTTTTTCATAAAAATCACTAAAGTTAGCGAATATATACAACAAAATTACTTTGATTAGTTTTCAGCAAGGAATACACCGAAAAGTCCAGTTGGCATGTCCGGTTATCACAACATGCACAGATGGCATCCAACGTGACACCACGTCAACATGACACGTGTCATGTTTGCCACATCAGTGCACACATGGACAAAAAATAGTATTTGGAATCGCTATATGTCATGCTGACGTGGTGCCACGCTGGATGCCATGTGTGTATGTTGTGGTTATCGGACATGCTAGCTGGACTTTTCGGCGTTTCTCTTACCGAAAATAGGTTAAAGTGATTTTGTTGTATATATTCGTAAACTTCAGTAATTTTTATGAAATTTTTTTATTACTGTTGTAAAATTGACTACAAATTTAGTGACCATAGGTGAAACTAACTCATATTTTTTGTATGTCCGAGAAGCTATTTGTCATTGATGTTATTTTTATACCCAAAAGTTAGTGCTTAATGTTATTTTTATGCCTAAGATTTTTTTGAAGATGTTATTTTTATGCCCAAGATTATGAGCTTGATGCCCTATGTGATTATACACTTAGTTATTTTGTTAATAGTAATGCAAATAGCTAATTATAATGCCTAGCAACCTATTTGTGCTTCATTTTTTTTATGCCTAGAAATTTTGTGCTTGATGTTATTTTATGCCCAGGAAATTTGTGCTTGATGTTGTTTTTATGCTCAAGAGTATGTGCTTAGTGTCACATGTGATTATACAATAATCTAGTTTAAGTTAATTATGATTCAATCCAATTTCTGCTAATAAACATCATATATCATAAGATTATAAGTGCAAATTTAACTTAACTTCATATTAAATATTTGCAAAATGGTACAAGGTTGGATCCATTGCACATACTCAAATCACTATCCCTATAAAAATTATACATCATATATCATCCTACTATCTGCAAAAAAGAACCAAAATCTACACTGTATAACATCCTAAGCTATGCATTAGCCTTGCTAGTTGCCCAACAAACACAAGCACCCAACATTAAACACAAAATTTTCATCACCTAAAAATAACACACCCTTAATTAACTTTTCTTAAATTTACTGCCAGTTCTATACCATGCTTTCTCTTTATCTCAGAAAAATCATCCCTCTTTTCAAATTGCGTAGCCAACTGTTGTATGGTCTTTGATTGGCTTTCTATCCTTTTATTCAACCTCAATATCTCTTGGTCCAGTTGTAAATTCTCCCTATGCAATTCATACAACAACATTCACAACCTTTCCTTCATTGCTACCAAAAAGTCGAACCAAGAAAAAAAGTTGCATTCCTTGCCCTATTAGTATTAACAGTACAAAACGAATTAAAACAAATTACTCATCTCATCACAGAGACAAAGAACATGAAAAAAGGGGGGAAATATATTTATTATTCCAATATGGAGATAGTTGTAGTATCTTCTTCCTGGATTGCTTATACTCCATAACTTAAGTATGATATCTGTTCCCATACAAACACCTAACTTTTGTCCCCTCATTTCTAAAATCTTTGCTTTTTCACTGTTTTGAATATATTGAAGAGGAGAGAAAGGTCGAATGTGATGTCGCCATTGAAGATTTCTCATTTAGGGATTTTAGGGATTTTTTTTGGTTTTATATTACAATCAAAATAGAAGGCTAAAATGGACATACGCAGAGACTAGGTTTTAATTAGGAAATTTCAATTACTTTTGCTTATTGTGCGTTGTTGAGATCGAACTACGAGAGACTGATCTCTATGGGTGCAATAGAGTGAAAGAGATGGAGAGAAATAGAAATAAATGATCTCAGTGAGAATGAGGGAGAGAAAGCCAAGACAGAAGGGTTAATTGTTTTTACCTCACATTCTTTTCATACGCCATCAGGTGGCAAGTGACGTTTCCAATCACTGCTTGTCATGTGTCAAATTTTGATATGTCAACAATTCAACTAACGATATTTTGGTCATATCAAAATTAACTATATTAAATGATAGAAGTAAAAATCTCCTATTTTGTAAATATGAGAGACAACATCTCATTAAAAATATAAGAGGCAAATTTTGGCCTCTGTTGGCTCAAGGCTACATCCTAATTTTGATGATTATCAAACCTTAAATAAACTCTAGTGTGAATTCTATTCTAAACATCTTTCTGCATGAAATTCTACATATCAGTCTGATGCAAATATCAAGAAATAAAGATTATAATATTTCAAGATATGGATATACAAGAAGACATATTTAAAGTCTGTCTTAGTATATAGGAATTTAAGATATTAAAATGTAAGATCAAATTGAAGATCAAATTATCACTCATGCATACATATTCTTAATCTTAAAAATTGTATAAAAATGTTTTGATATCATAAAATAAGTTTTCAAGTCAAAACTAGGTTCTGTTAGAAAATGGTTCATAATTTGATTCGTCAGAAATTTGTATCATTAGAAATTGAATTAGAAATCTGGATAGATTTTTGAATGAAAATCCTGTCGAACACTACAAGATAAAATAACGGTTAGTAACGACTAGTTAAGGGCAAAATCGTCTGTTCTGATCCCCAATAGTCATAAACGGCTATAATTGAGATTTTACACTTAAAAGCAAGTTTTTAGTATAAATAGAAGTGTTAGACCTCATTTTGAGGTTAGATATCATTTTGGAAAAAATTATAACTCTTAAGAGAAAGCTTACATTTTTAAATCTCACTTTATATCTTTACACTTCATCTTTACATATTATTCTCAGTTTATTATAGTTTCTATTGTAATCTCTAGTGAGGAATTTCAATTGTGAAAGATTGTGAGTTGGGTTGGCTAGAATCTAAGAAAGAATTCTAGTAAGTGTTTTAATCTTTTACTTTGGAAAAAAGATTGTGGGTAGATATACATAGGATTGCATATTGGTTTTGACTCTTACCCTTAAAAGAGTTAGGAATGAAAAGAAAATCTCAAAAGTAATTATTGAGTAGTAGAGGTAGGCAAAGAGGCCGAACCACTATAAATTCTGTGTGTGCTATATTTTTCTATTCTATTCTCTATCTTCTACATTTCTGATATATATTCTAGAACTTTTGTTTTCAAAATTCTGTAAAACAAATTTCTGAAACATTCATAACAAATCTAACATATAATTTCAGAATAACTATAAAGGTTTTATATTGAAAAAAAAATATACAAAAATTTGTTATTTTTATTGTCTTGTATATTTAGATTTTTTGTTAGAAAATCTATTAGAAATTTATACTTACATTCATTTATGTTTCGTTACAAATTTAGCAAAAAAATTTTAAAATACCTATGGAGTGTTTTTCATAACCTGCAGCCTAGTTTAAATACGAACCTAAAAATTGGAATGCCCATGGAATGGCGCCATCCATAATTTACGAAGGCAGCATTCAAGAGAAACTGTCTGACGTGGTTTGCGTCCTGCGTGAACTCAGCACATTGCATACAAACAGCTCCCCTGGCGTCACGGGTGTTGCATCACATCACTAACTGTTCCATCGTTAAACCTCCAACACTTTCCTCTCCACGTCACCTCCCTTCTCTCCCCCATTCCACGCGTCCGCATGACTTGTCTTCCCTCTCGCTCAAACTTACTCGTCACTTAACCATAAAACATCGCCGGGACCGCTCCATACCATTAAATATCTAACAACTTCGACTCCGAACCTAACTCCGAGCCACATGGCTCTTTATATTCCAACCGAGACGGTAAATGACGCTTGTAAGGTAATTATGAGCTTTCCGCGAATGTCACCACATGCGACCGATTTTGTTCTGCCTTTTTTTTTCCTCCACTGTTAAAGCTCGAACTGTTCTGCTTCAGTTACACTCAAAGAGAGTCTTCAGCTGCACAGTTTTTGCTAGCGGAAGCAATCTAAGAATCTTTGTTCTTCGAGGCTGATAGAACTTGTATGGAGTTCGTCGTTCCGATTATTTGCTTTTGCTTTTTTTTTTTTTTTTTTTTTTGTGTGTGCGCGCAATTATGTGTTTCTTTGATTAGTTTCTCTCTCTCTCTCTCTCTCTCTGTTTCTTCGGTTGATTTTTCTTTGAACTTATGGTTCATAATGTGGAGATCTTGTGAGATTACGTTATAGATGTTGATCCATTGCTGAATTCTACTTTTGAGCTTAGTCAGGTAGTGGTAAAAGGCTTAACTAGTTTGCTCGTTTGACAAATTAAGGCAAAACTATCAGTTAAGCTTGAATTGTGCTGAAGATTTTGCTTGCATCTGTTATTTGTTCAAGAATTGGCTTTTGTTCAATTAGAAATGTAAATATTTTGGAAAATAGAGATAATTTGTTCAGTAATTTGCTTTGCGCCAGTGTTTTCATTCCTTTTTAGTGAAATTCAAATATTCTGTTGCTGTTGCTGAGATCTGAAGTAGTGATTCTCCTTCCTGCAGATAAGAACAGTGATCTCCGGCAGTAGTTTAATTCATTTTGAGAACGAAAGATGGGGCAGAATAATTGGGAAGCTGATAAAATGTATGAATTTTACTGATGGATTTTTTTTAAATGTTAACTCGCTATCAAATTAACATCATTTTTATTATTATTGTTTTATTTGCGGCATTTAGCATTACTGTCATGGTAGTGACATCTATACTTTTCCATATTCAGGCTTGATGTTTATATTCATGATTATCTATTGAAAAGAAAATTGCATAATTCTGCCAAAGCTTTTATGACTGAAGGGAAGGTTGCCACAGATCCCGTAGGTATGTTATCAGCTATTCAACAATTTTCTTTAATGCATGAAAGGTGGTTGGCAGTATTTTATTTTCTTTAATACTGCTATTAGACTGTTGATATATTTACAGCAAAACATTAGTGTGCAAAGTACAAACCATAAGGTTAATTTAGACGATATGCATTCCCTTCATGGCATGGTTCTACTTTGTCAGATTGAACTTTCTGAAAACTCTAGGGTGCAATAAGCTTTCTGTCTAAACAGTAATTTGTTTGTGCAGCTATCGATGCACCTGGGGGATTTCTATTTGAATGGTGGTCTGTGTTCTGGGACATATTTATCGCAAGGACAAATGAGAAACATTCTGAGGCTGCGGCAGCTTATATTGAGGTGTCTTTACTTATGATTTCTATTTCATTGCCTTTGACTAGTTTTTTTTTTTCTGAGTAGAGGAATTTTGTCATCATTTTGTTTTTCCTTTTGCAACTTCAATTTTTGTGGAAAATAGGCCCAGCAATTTAAGGCAAGAGACCAGCAACATCAGCTGCAAATGCAGCAGCTGCAACTAATGCAGCATTGCAATGCTCATTTGCAACGAAGGGACCCTAATCATTCAGCTCTTGCTGGTTCAATCAATTCCATGAACTCTGAAGGAATGATGGGACAGCCATCAGCAAATGTCTTGGCAATGAAAATGTATGAAGAACGTATAAAGCACCCTCATTTGATGGACTCAGAGACATCAACAGCTTTGCTTGATGCTAACAGGGTAGCTCTTTTCAAATCAGCAAGTGGTCATCACGGGTATCTCCCATTTGGCTTCCCATTTTTATATGCGTATTTGACATGTAGTTTGAGCCAGTTGGAATAGGTGCTTAAATCTCTACTTCTTGTTGATTCAGCCAACTGGCACAGGGCAATTCTGGGAATATATCTGGAACTCTGCAGCAGATCCAGGCACGATCTCCTTTGGCAGCTATAACTACTTGGACCTTATTTACTACCTAAACTTTCCTACTTTGTCCTCTTGTTATATAATTTTGTCCATTAGAATGTCAACTCCAATCCTCCTGACCTGTTTCACGTATGGAGTTTGTAGGAAATCAAAAGAGAAGTTAACTTGGGCCCAACTCAAAAAAGTTTACCCATGGATCCCTCATCCATCTATGGACAAGCAATCTTACAATCGAAGTCTGGACTAGGTGGTGCAGGTAATGATGGGAAGAGTTTGTCTTATATCTCAAGGGAATTCGGTAAGAATAATTGGCAACATTGCTTCTATCATAGTTTTGACCCAGAAACATGTAATCTGAGTTGAGTGAATGTTCTGTCTGGTGCAATGTGGGATGATCTAATATTTGTTTGAGAATTTCCTTTTAGGATTTTCTAGTCTTTTGTCCAAATTTTGGGTACTTTTGATTTGTCCATCAGAGATGGATTGATGCGATTTAATAAACTTCAGAGTAGATTTTAATCATAGGGAGGAATTTCAAAGCTTGTCAAAGACTGAAAGGTGAATGTGATAGTTATCTTATAGGGAGAGCAAGAGATAGTTTGTTTTCAGTTGGCCAGTTCAATAGAGCTACAATAATACTGTTGGAATTTCATACACCCATCAGGGTTCTAATTTACCAAATACTGGACCTTCCATTTTCTTTTTTACACCAAAAAATTTATTCAATCATATTTTCCTGTTGGACTGATTGTGGTACAGTAGTTTTTTCCCGGTCCACTTATTTGAAGGGCTACTATCTTTGTGTTATTTTCCTCGACATTCGTGGCTTTAATTTTTTAACTATTTATGTATTATCATCATATTCTTTCATAAAAGAATAATGTCATTTGCTTGCTTACCAATTTGGTTGGACCTTTTTAATCTTTGCTTGAAATTACTGCCATCTTTGAATTAGAGGAAACAGATTGATTCTCCTGCCGCATTCACTCAGGGTTGAATCAAGGTGTTACCGGTCTTCCCTTGAAGGGTTGGCCTTTAACTGTAAGTTGTATTCTTTTCTTTTTCTTTTTAAGTTTATTGTATTCTGGCATTCAATATATCTTTAGTTTGCTTATTCTACATCCCTGACTCCAGAGGACACTCAATGGTACAGGGAATTGACCAAATAAGGCCAGGTTTGGGTGTACAAATGCAGAAACCTAATCTGCAGTCCCAAAATCAGTTTCTTTTGGCCTCACAACAACAACAGGTCTTGGCACAGAGCAACCTTGGAAATTCAAGTAACTTTGGAGATATGGATCCACGAAGATTAAACCAGTTGCAAAGGAGTAGCTTGAATGGAAAAGATGGTCAATCCAGTAGAAATGATGGATCAATATGCTCTCCTGTGCAATCAAGCTCGCCAAAGGTTTAATTACCTTTATATAGCAAAATTTTCTCTTTTGAAATTTTATTGATGATAAGCCTGTCTGAAATATTTGCTTATAGAATAACCACAGAAACTTAAGGGAAATTTTAAATTCATTCTATTTTCAAATTTGTCATAAGGATAACTTGTTTACTGAAAATGTCAAACAACAGTGGAAACTTAGCTATGACATATCAACAAATTTTGTCTATTTCTATTTTTGATATGTGTAACTCATTAAGCAAATTGAATTATATTAACAACACTATATCAAACAAATAAATTATTTATGCAACCCGGTACCAGCAACTGTAGCAGAAAGCACAGCTTCTATTGGTTGCTTAGCATTGGGTATGAAGTTCTTCAAATAGACAATATATAAGGGGCTTCATTTAACTCAATTAGTTTTGGTGATTTTCTTAAGTTGAACCAAGTCAAACTACATTGCTAGTTTGCTTTCTTGGCATGTAGTTATTTGGATTGATCTATTTCATAAATGCATTTTCAATTATCTTCAGAAAGAGTGATTAAGAAGATTAAGCATTTTCAATTACATTCAGAGAGAGATTAAATCGTGGCTCTTATGGTGTATATGGTACAACTAGCATCGATTAAGTTTCAGGCTAGCAAAATGACTTGTTATAGTTCAGATGATTTGACATCCATCATTTTAGAAAGCTTTTAACTGGAAATTAACTTGTCTGTACACTGAGGGTGAAGTGGCATAACTTATCACTTTGGCTTCACACACTTAAGCCAATGGATGTCTATCTCAATTAATTTCAATAATATGAAGATAATTAGCTCTTTGTGGGCTAAGTCAGCTTATTCATTAATTGTGGTTATAATTCTCCTGTCCTTGTCTGCCTAATGTTGGGAATAATGTATTCAATTATGAGTCTCTAAATAGTCTTTTGTCATTAGTTAATCCAGCGAAGGAAAGTAAAACCATTACAAACTAAAACCTTCTTTATTCTAGAAGGAATGAAGTTTCAATAACATTAGGCTCTCTTCTTCTAGTTGAAACAGAACTTAAAAGGAGAGGAGCAATTACTTGTGCTAGCGAGTGGCTTTGTATCTGCTAGGTTGAGCTAAACATGTGATGCATCTCCTTCCATGTTCCATTTTTTTACATTTACATTTAGCTGGCAAGTATGAGCTTGATTACTGCATACTCATGTTGCTTTGTTTCTTATCTAGGAAAACTTTTATGAAAATTTATGCTGAAGCTGAACTTAATTGCTCTGTGTCCCTCTCCTACAGAACTGATTCAAGAGAGTCTTTGATCAGTTGTAAACGTCTAATATTAAGTTTTCCTGCATGTTGAACAGATGAAGGTGGCTCAGATGCAACATTCTTCGTGTCAACAGCAGGACCAATTGCAACAGCAACAACAGTTGCAACAGGTGAGACATTCCCCCAATTTATTTAAGGCTCTGACTTTGTGAGCTGGTGCACGAGTGGTAGTTGCAACTGTAGTAGTAAAATTGTAAAAATGCCCCTCCAAATATATTTTCATGGGGTTTATGTGTTAAACTAACAACAGTCCTGTGGGGGGATGTAGAATACTAGAAAGCGGAAGCAACACTCTTCTTCTGGAGCTGCTAACAGTACTGGTACAGGGACTAACGTGGGTCCTTCGCCCAATTCTCCTCCATCAACTCATACCCCCGGAGATGGAATGACAACAGCAGGCAGTTTGCAGCATGTTAACAGTGCATCCAAAGGCTTGGTTATGTATGGTCCAGAGGAAACAGGAGGTCTTGCATCATCTTCTAGCATGCTGGTATTACTGGTTACATATTCTGATAGGAAAAACTAAGAAATTATATGACAAGCTAATATTCCTTGGTTCTTAAGATAAAATGCCTTGTTCTCATTACATCAATTGTCCATGTAATCAAGACAATCAGATTTTTTTTTTTCCAGTATTGGTGAACCTCAAATCTTAAAGGAAAGTAGAAACATGAGCATGGTTTTAAGAACATATTTTGTTATGGCAGGAAGACATGGACCGTTTGCAGATATTTCTACACTGGATGATAATTTGGAACAGTTTCTTCCACATGATGGAGATGGAAGGGATTTGTATGGAACACTAAAGCAAAGTTCTACTGAGCATCGAAAAGAGTCCACCAAAGGTAATTCACTATAATATAATCTTTTTCCGTCTTCATGTAGTTCTATATTTGCTGAAGCAATGGCCACTCTCTCAAATTGCAGGTTTTACTTTTTGGTGAGGTCGGTTGCATACGTACAAGAAATAGCAGGGTTACTTGCTGTCATTTTTCTTCAGATGGAAAGTTGCTTGCTAGTGCTGGACATGACAAGAAGGTACTATGTTTAATATTCTAGATGTTTGAAACGAATAACTTGGGTACGAGTACTATTTTTCCCTAAAGTGTCTCAAAAATCCTAATTTACCTATCTAATTTTTTTAGTCCAATTTTATCCAAACGTTTTGAAAGTTGGTGTCGTAATGCTCTTTTTGGAACACCGTTTGAGGAGGTAATGGTACCCATGTGGATGCTAGCATGGCATATATGTGGACTGCATCACTATCTACATCATTAATCAGGGGTGGATCTAGATTTAATTTTAGGGGGAGCAAATTTATTATACATATTACATTTTATGTAAGAAATGAATAATATACATGGATTAATATAGTAGTGCGAGCAAATATAAAAAACTACGGAAACTTAATAGGAATTTTTGAGGCAATGGGGACAATTTATATGCACTGCCCCCCACCTAAATTTACTAGGTAATATTTTGTTCTTAACATTTTGCAAAAATATTCGTTTTGCTCCTCAATTTATTTTTCAAACATACCCAAAATTTCCAATATTTAATTCACACTTTAATTTCTATTATTTCTTAAAGTAACTTAAATTTCTATAAAATAAATTAGAGAATAAAAACATGCACGCTAAATATATAAATATTATTTTATAAAAATAAATTAAATACTGTAAAAAAATATTGTTTTAGTATATTTGTTTTAATTTTTTTTATTTTATAAAATTGCCAAAAAAAAAATATGGAATCTAAATATGACTATTTTGTTATTGCTATTTTCCAATAATAAAATTAAACAAAAATTGTAAAGTAAAACGGTCACTTTATTTTTTGTATGTATTCTCAATATTTATTAAAAATTTTGTTATAAAATATTTTTTGTTTATCATATTTATTTTACTGAAATTTATAAATTGCTTTTAAAAAATAATAGAAAATAAAGTATAAATTCAATATGAGCAATTTTTGGATAGATTCGCAAAATAATACCTTTAATTATGAATTAGTGAGGGTGGAGTCCATTAATGACCGTGGATAGTGATGTAGACTAACACTTTGTCCGCATGTGCGCCATATTAGTGTCCCAACAGTGTTGTTAGCCTCTCTCAAATGGTGTTAAGAGAAAGGGCATTGTAGCTCTAATTTTTGAAACATTTCTGGAAGAATTGGACACAAAAAAAAAAAAAAAACTAATTTTTGAAGCAAATTAGCAATTTTCAAGAATCCTTAGTGGCAGGAATAGTACCTCACCCTAAATAAAATTACCAGGAGGTTATATCTATAATGTTGCTCATTGTAACGTCTATGTTCAAAGATAATTTTTATGGCTTAATGATCCCAAGCTTGCAGTGTCAACTTGGCAAGCAAAAATAAACCATGTTAGGCCCCCCCCCTTCCCCCCCCCCCCCCCCCCCCACCCCCCACCCCCCACCCATTACAAAGACTTACAATAGGGCAAGGGCAGATGGGGAAATCACAGGGGGGAAATAGGGAATCTGAAATTCTGTTAGGGAGTTAGTTAAACATTGGGATCAGGGTTTTCTCGGTTATATAAGGGTGTGAAAGGCAGGGGAGGGGAGGAAATGATTTGGTAGTTTTGATAGTGGAGAGGAGAGAGGCTTTCGATTCCTCTTTTGCTACTGTTTTCTTTCCGTTCTTGACATTATCAATATTAGATAACCATATTTGGTTATTGTAGTCATATTTCTTTATTTCTTGTTGTCTGTGTGTTTGCTGTGGTTGAGTGAATATTGCAGGGACCTAACAGCTGTATCAGAGCACGATCCACACACGGAAACTCGGTATACAAAGATGGAGAGCAGAGTAGAAGATCTTGAAGGGAAATGGGTTCCTTGCAAGCAGATCTCCAACAAGTGATCGCTCGTTTAGACCGGTTCGAGCGCTTAGATGTGAAACTGAACAACTCTATGGAGCGCCTTTCGTTGATCGAGAACAAGATCGAGCAATTGCCATTGATAGAGGAAGGAGTTCGATCCATACTCCGTAAGCTAATCTGGACGGCATGGAGAAGGCACCTTGTCCGCAGGGACAAACTAATAAGGGTTCTCAAGTGGATTCAGCCTCCATAGGGATGGGCGAAACAAGGGAGTGCAAGGAGTGAGAGTGGAAATCGGAGAAAATTCCAATCCTGTGTCAGCTTGGCCCAGATTTGAGGGATTGCCGTGTAAGTTAGAACTGCCTGTTTTTGATGGACACAACCTTGATGGATGGATATTGCGGGCTGAAAGATACTTCGATCTTAATGGACTCACTTCCGATGACAAGCTCCGGTCAGCCGTCATCTGCTTGAAGGGGAAGGTCTGTCTTGGTTTTACTACGAAAATGGTCGCCGGACCTTTCATGGGTGGGAAGGATTTAAGAAACTTTGATCGAATGATTCACGAGCACTCAAGCCAGGAATCTGATGGAGCAGCTGCTGTCGCTCCGGCAAACGTCCACGGTGGGCGAGTATCGAAGCAATTTGAGTTGTTGTCTGCACTCTTTCTGCTGATCTTTCCTGAAGCAGTGATGGAGAACACCTTCATCAAGGGGCTACAAGAAGAGATTAAGTATGAACTTAGGCTTTGGGAGCCCATGGATTGGGCCAAATCATGAAGTGGCCCGTATGATAAAAGATAAAAATGAAGTGGCTAATTAAGATCAATTCAACCTAACTGGCCTCAACAGCAGATCTCGCTCGTTCTCAGGTGCGCCCCTTGATTTTCAAAACTCTTGCCCTGACCCTTTTCCTAAATATATCCGTTATCTCCAAGAGCATCATTGCTCTCTGCTACATCTTCTACTCCTACTCCTTTTTCGGTCAACACTGCTATATCGAAATCTCCACCACAAACATTCCGACGGCTCACTGAGCCGAGATGAGGTTGAAGAGGGAGAAGGGCCTTTGTTTCCGTTATGATGGGCCAATTCGGGCCATGCACCGATGCCCAAACAAGGAACTACAAATTTTGTGGATGAGGAACATGCACCCAATGCTGGGGAAGAACAAATAGAAATTGTGGCTGGGGATCCTACTGATACGGGAGAGTTAGATAACCTGGAATTGTCTCTTTTCTGTTTGGTTGGTCTGGCAGCTCCTCACACCATGAAAATCCGAGGCACAGTCATGAATAGGGAGGTTGTTGTTCTCATTGATTCAGGAGCTTCACATAGCTTCATCTCCTCTTCCTTAGTTTTTGAACTCAACTTGTTTCCTCTCTCCTACTAGGCAGTTAGGGGTCACATTGGGCACTGGGAAGAAGATTAGCTCCACTGGGTTGTGCAAGCAGGTCTGCCTCCACCTTCCTGGCGTTGAGGTTGTGGCTGATTTCTTCCCACTCCAACTAGGCAGCATTGACTTGATTCTTGGGTACCGGTGGCTACTTGCAATAGGAGCATCCTACATGAATTAGGCAGATATGTCAATGGAGTTTGTGGTGGGGGAACAGAAAGTGACTCTGAAGGGGGACCCAGCCTTATGTAGGGACTCACGTGTCGTTACATGCTATGGAGGTGAGCGGCATCAGGCCCTCCCATGCTGCTGGATAGGCTGAGACACCTTCTTCGAAGACTCTTGGGAGCCCTTTGAGCCAATCGCCCCCCACCCAAATTCCAGCATTCAACCTTGTGAACAAGGTTGAGTCTTTGGGCCGCGGGTCATGTTAGCCCCCCCCCCCCCCCCCCCCCCCCCCCCATTACAGAGACTTACAATGGGGCAAGGGCAGATGGGGAAATGTATCATAGGGGGGGAAATAGGGAATCCGAAATTCTGTTAGGGATTTAGTTAAACATTGGGATCAGGGTTTCCTTGGTATAAATAAGGGTGTGAAAGGCAGGGAGGGGAGGAAATGATTTGGTAGTTTTGATAGTGGAGAGAGAGAGGCTCTCGAATTCTTCTCTTGTTGCTGTTTTCTTCTGTTCTTGACATTATCAATATCAGATAATCATATTTGGTTATTGCAGTCATATTTCTTTATTTCTTGTTGTCTATGTGTTTGCTGTGGTTGAGTGAATATTGCAGGGACCTAACATAAACCTACTTGCTGAATTGAATGAATTTTGGCCCATCTTTCAGCAGATGCTCTCCTGGATTGTTTATTATTGCTAGAATGATCTACTAGCGTGTCTTGACTGCTAAATGAGATCTGGTTTGGTTACTTTGTCAGCTGATGAGTAGGAAAAGAAAAATATTAAGTTACTTTTTGGTGCCTGCATTAGGTTGTTCTATGGAACATGGATACCCTGCAGACTGAGACAACCCCTGAGGAACACAAACTAGTGATAACAGATGTTCGATTCAGGCCCATTCATCTCAGTTGGCTACAGCATCAGTTGATAAATCTGTGCGATTGTGGGATGCAGCCAATGTGAGTTTCTTTCCCTACAGTTCACAAAACAATTTTGTTCCTGAAGCCTTTTTGCCGTTGGTGTTTGGTTGTAAAAGCATCTGGATCCTTGTTTTGCATGCTTTTGTTTCACTGTCTTCAAGTTATGTGCAATCCTCGCTCTTAGGTTGCCAATGCATCCATTCCTAGTACATGGTTGACTATCTTTTCCTCTTTTTTTTTTTTTTTCCTTGCAGCCAAGTTATTGCCTGCATGCACATACAGGGACACATGCCTATCATGTCCCTGGACTTCCACCCTAAGAAGACTGATCTTTTCTGTTTTAGTGACAATGACAATGAAATTTGCTATTCAGTATCAACCCGTTCTCATGCATGCACTGTTCAATCTTTCATTTCCTTCGGATTGATTAAGTTGCATTTGGTTCATTGTTCCATTCCAATCTTGCCCTCAGGGAGGAACTGCTCAAGTAAGATTTCAACCAAGAATTGGACATCTACTGGCAGCAGCATCAGACAAAGTTGTGTCCATCTTTGATGTTGAAACTGATAGGCAGATACACTCATTTCAGGTATTGCATTTGATACAATGAACTGTTGTTGGTGGTCGTTTTGGGCCTGCCTCAAACAAAATGATGAGCTGTTACTGAGATAATATGATTTACAAATGGCAGCATTCATATTATAATCGATTTATGCTACAAATAGCAGCATTCATACTATAATTGATTTATACTTAAACATCTGGAATTCTGTTATCATTTTTACTTGTAGGGGCATTCTGAAATGGTGAACTACATATGCTGGGATGCAAGTGGAGATATGTTGGCATCTGTTAGTCAGAACCTAGTGAAGATTTGGTCTTTGGCTTCTGGGGATTGCATTCAGGAGCTTGGTTCCAATGGGAACCAGTTTCATTCATGTGTTTTTCATCCAAGTCACTCAACTCTTTTGGTCATAGGAGGAATCTCGGTAGGTCCTTCTCTCTGAATAACTCTGTAATATGACATGAACAAACTCCGATGATACTAGTTAATATTAAATGGCATGGTTATAGGTGTTAATATATCTAAGATATATTAATATATGTATTGAACATTGTGGTTGCAGTCGTTGGAGCTATGGAATATGGCTGAGAATAAGAGTATGACAATTCCAGCCCATGAAAACATAATCTCAGCACTGGCACAATCTCCTGTCACTAAAATGGTAGCTTCTGCGAGTCATGACACCTCTGTTAAGCTATGGAAATGAAAGCCCTGTTCGGTGTTGATTTGGCTGAAGTTTGGGAAGCAAACAATGGAATGGTGATTTGGTCACTGGTGCAGTGTATATAAATTTCATTTTACTTTTCTTAGTATTTTCCCTGCATAAAAGTATCTATAGCCAAATGTATAATTTGATTTTGTTTTCTAAATTTATTGTGAATCCATTTGGTTGAAGATTGTGAGAATGAAGAGAAAGGCATAAAGAGCAGTTTGTTTGGCGGAAGATTGAGCAGCAGCTTCCTAATTAGGAAATCCAGTGTATCACATGTACAGAAATAGAAACATAATCTCATCCCTGGCCCTTAGAGTTCGTGTCTTTTTCTTTCTTTTATTATTGCTATTATTATTTTTTTTTTGAGGGTAGAAATTTTGTAACTGGGTGTTGCTATGGTGCAGCGATTGTGTATCACTATGTACCATCAGATCAAAATTTTTGTTTTTTATTTTTATGTAATGGTGTGGATCGTATTAACAGAACAGATTAAGTTGAAAGTGTAATATTAAGTTTTCTTTTGTATATATTGTGTTTTTACTCTCAAAAAGGAGACGTGTATTATATATATCTATATATATATATTTTTTTGTTAAAAACAAAATTTCATTTAGCACAGTAATTATGCTAATGTCCATTTAATCAATTAATGTGGAATTTAAATCAAAATTAAATTGGGAGTAAATGAATGCATAATTTTCCATTTGATACCCGCAAACATTTCTTCTTTCTTTTTTTTTTTTTTTGAAGTGGCCTGCGGCTAACCAACGAAGATATCTAGTTTCACGATTAGTTAAGAAAATTTTTAAACGTGGAAGGAAAAGTTGAAACGTGTTCAGGTTTTGATTACTTTGTTTTTTCTTTTTTTGGTCATTTTCAAGTTTCAATTATACGCCAATATAACAGAAGTTGGCATCTAATTGGACAACACACAGCAGGTGGCTAACTGTTATGGCCTTTTTCTGAGAAGAAAATCTGTTTTGACATTTGTTTTTGCTCGATAAGTTATCAAACTGTGAAGCAAAAAAATAATTTTGGAAAAAAATTTTTTTTTATTGTAACGCTCAGTTAAATTAAATTAAAAATGAGAATTCAGATGCACTATGTGTATTAAAATTATATTATTGTTATTTTATTTAAATTTAATTACTTTATATTTAATTTAAATAAATAAAAATTTAAGAATTTAATAAAAAATATAAATTTAGAAACCGACAATGCCTTTTTACCTTAAATTAAATTTATGTCAGAATAATTTGTTAATTGAAAATTGAGAGGTCTGGTAATGAAAGACAAATATGTCAAATTAGCTGGATATTTACTCAACTTACTCGCCTGCTTCGACTGAAACAGTTATTTGCATTTGTTGCTAATAATAATGCAAAATCGTCGTAATTATTATTTTTGGTCGAAATTGTTTAAAAAAAAAAGTTCGAATCTTTTTATATTTATATTTCACAAAAGAAAGAAATAAGTATAAATAAAGTAAAACTCTGAAATAAAAAGAAAAAGCACAGCTAGTTATTCCTGTTGTTGATTCTTTTTTAGGAAGAAGAGGAAACAAAGTGTAGCGCCTTCGTTTCTTCTCTCCTCTTCGTTTCTTTTTCCAAGTCCATCAATCGGCGGCGATGGGTAAAGGTGAATCCACCGATGAGTGGGATGACGTTTCCCCGTCATTTACCTGTCCCGTTTGTCTGTAAGTTCTCTTTCAGAAAATAATTAGCTTCTCTTTTCAACTTTTGTTCCCAATTTAGCCGATTTCTCTATACTATCTCCAGATTACGTTTTAGAGATACTTTTCGTGATTAACAATTGGATAAATGGATTTGGAGTAATATTTATTATTTTGTGATTTTTAAAAGTTAGTTGTAATGAGTTTCGGTTTGGATCTAGTTTAAATTGTTTGGATTTAAGTTCGCTTTTTCTTTTTCGGAATGAAGATTTGATTGTTGAGCATTTAGGCATTCAAAATTCGAAGTCAGTTTTCCCAATTTCAAATCTGTTGATTTCCGTTTGAAAGGTTTTAAGGTAGAAGTTTGAGTTTATAAATTAAACAATTCCTTCTATCAGGTACCCCCAATTAATGCCATCTTATACGGTTCCATTGTCAACTCTAGCATCTAAGGGAAGGTTAAATCTGTGTATAGGTTTTGCATCGCCAGTAAACCCTACCCAACGTGGTGGTATGCTTTGACGGTTGGTGTAAGTTTGCGTAGAAATTGAATCTCGTATTGCAGCTTTAGTTTCAGTAAGCCATTTATTTGAAAATTCTATGACGCCAACTGCGAGATGTTTGAAAATACTTTTCATTGTAGTGAGACCATGTTAATATCATTTCTTTAAAATTCGCATCCTGCAGCGGTAAAGGTTTAATTTGCCTTTTTAATCATTATGGGGGTGCTCCTTATCAAGCTATTTTAACTTTATTTTTTTCCTTCCTTCCTTTGTTGATTGAAGATGGATTGTAATTTGTCCGATATGAAGCTGATTGTCACATTCGCTTATAGCTTTTGTTTTTGTGTGTTTTTCTATTTAAATATATTTCATCTCAAAAAGACAGAAACTTATTTTAAATGTTTCTAATTAATCAAATCTTTATTTAAAATGCATCAAAGATAAAAAGATTTTGTTAGAAAATATCAAAAAGATTAATTTTTCAGCATTAATCTTCTCATGATTATTTAAATCTTTTGACTTTTTAATATTTATTTGACCGATGACTATTTCACAATAAAATATATAGATGAAAAATCAGGAAACTTTAGGCAAAAGAACCAACAAATTGAAGATGATAGTACAGAATTTCTTTATCGTTTAGCACAGAGCATATTACTTTAATTACTACTTTAGGTTTTGGCATACAGTGGAAGCCACCAGATAAGGAAAACATCAATCATCTCCCATAAAACGTTGTATCATATTTAATTATTTGCATGCTTGGGATGATAGTGAACATATAAGTATTTTTATTCGCAAATGAAATGTATTATGGAGTTTAGCCATTCAAATTCTATGAAAAAAATGCAAATTAAGAATTGAATTTAATCAATTCTTGTATATGGTGAACTATACCCTGCCATATAGAAAATTAATCATCTCTGTGTGATGAAGAAGCTGCTAATCCAACAGGGCTGGACTCCTTTGGGCCTAAAAAGTTGCAAGTGTATGCTCGCAAGAAGAAAAGGCTGAGTGCAGCTGAGAATTAAGAAGCAGAAATGCAGCAAGGGCCCATTTGGAATAATTCAGTTAAGGGTAGGAGTGAGAAAAGAGAGAATGTAACTGAGGGCAGGAACGGTTTCTTCTTTTTGTTTTTCCTATTTTTCAGTATATTAGTGGGAAAGGAAGGGAAGGGGGGACTATTAGGATTTTCTTGTGTTACTGCTTTTGCAGGACTCCTCTTGGAGAGGGAAGTTTTCTTCTTGGAAACTGTCTTGTAATTTCCAGATTCATTTCAATGAAAACTCATTCCTTCATTCATTTCTTCTTTCATTTGTTTTCACTGTTTTATTGATTGTTCATTGAATTGATATTTGTGTTTCCTATCATTGGCGCCGTCTGTGGAAAACCCAAACAAACACAGTAATAGTCATTTGATTCAGAAAATCATGAATGAACCACCTCAAACTCGTTTACAAACTAAACAAGATCTACAAGAACGTGTAGAAGGTCATGAAGCAACTCTGGAAGGAATGCAGTAATCCCTTGGCGAGGTTAAGCAATCCATGGGTATATTGCAACAATCTGTAGCAGCCCTCCAAAGGATGTTCGAAGAGCAGTATGTCCACAAACAAACTCAAACCCAAACCAAATATGATAAACAGCCCGTTAGACCAGAAAACGAAGATCCATATACTGAGGAGGTTGATGAGAGCACCGACACACCTACCAGAGTTTTTGTGCGATCCCAAACTCTTTTTGGTCAACCCAACGTTTCCCAGCTGGATTCCTTTGTTCGTAGCAACCATTTTGGCATGAGAACAATGTCCCTGCCCAAGGTTAAGGTCCCGGAGTTTTTAGGAACAGAGCCTCGCAGCTGGCTCGCCAAATTGGAGTTATACTTCAATGTCCACCAAACTCCACGCGGGATGAAAATTCCTATTGCTCAGATGTGCATGATTGGGCCGGCGATCACTTGGTTCTCTCAAGCTGTGCGAGACCATCCCCACATTACCTGGGACCAGTTTACACTCTGTTTGGTCAGTCGGTTTGGCAATCGTAGAGTCCAAAACCCTTACGAAGAGTTGCGCGCCCTGTTCCAAACAGGCTCTGTTGCTGAGTACATCGAGGATTTCGAAGCCATCATTGGATACATTCCGAAGACTTCTGAAGCTCAATTTTTGGGTTATTTCATGGGAGGCTTGAAAGAGGAAGTAGGAAGGTGGGTCAGGTATTTGAAACCTTAGACGTGTGAAGCTGCCATGGACCTTGCCAGAGACGCTGAGATCGCCTTTACTCCTCCAACCAACATCGCGATGGCCAAGGAGAGGGGTGGTGGAGTCTATCATCCTCCCCAAGTGGGCCGTTCATTGCAACCGAGAGGACCAGGCCTCTCTGAACCAAGAAATCGAAATGTGGGCTTAGGCCCAAAAGCCTATGATGAAGGCCCTCCAAAGCAAGGTAGTATGCTTCTGACCACCAGAGTTTTTCCTCCCACAACCGGCGAGGAACAAGGGAACTCGCCATCTGTCGATGAAGGACATAGAGGAGCGACGGCGACTGGGTCGTTGCTTCAGGTGTGCAAAGCCCTACAGCCCTCAACACCGCTGCAACGTTGGGGAACTATGGATCTCTATCTCGGAGAACGAATTTTATCTGGATACTGGAGAGCCGACTGAGGAGGTGATATTGGCACCAGAACTGGAGGAAGAAGATGGGGAGTGCTCTGCCATTGAAGTCTCTTTTGGATCAATGCACCACGTGCCAGTGCCCAAAACAATGAAGTTCCAAGGAACCGTGCAAGGGATTCCGATCTTCCTCCTCGTTGACTCTGGAGCGACCCACAACTTCATCTCGAGAAAACTGGTAAGATCATTGGACCTTCCTATTACTCCTATTTATTCTAAGAGTATTAAGTTGGGGGATGGTCATCGTGTACTGGTTCATGAGAAACGTCACCAAATTCAGTTGCACTCCTATTTGATTTGGGACCTATTCACATCATTGTAGACGCCCTCCTATTTGATTTGGGACCGTTAGATGCTGTTCTGGGAGTAGAGTGGTTGCGAACTCTGGGCAACGTGACTCACAACTGGGACCAGCGGTGGATGCAATTTGATTATACGGGTAGACAGGTAGAGTTGATTGGTTTGGGAGGTTCCTTCGCTGATCTGGATGCCTTACAAATGTGGTTGGATGGGGGTAGTTTGAAGCACCTATGCAGGAATCCTAAGTCTGTTAGTTCCTCAATGACCATAGAACAAGGTTTTGCTCCCGTCCAGAGGTCGGATATTGACTGCCTTCAAGCTCGTTTTTCGGTGGTGTTTGGGCCGTTGATAGGGTTACCTCCTAGGCGATTACACGACCACGCTATTCACTTGATTCCGGGGCAAGAGGCTGTGAGCGTCCGACCTTACCGATATCCTCACCTACAGAAGGAAGAAATAGAGAGACAAGTCGGGGCAATGCTGCAGCAGGGAATTATCCGCCGAAGCCAGAGTGCTTTTCCCAGCCCAGCTATACTGGTTAGGAAAAAAGATGGGACATGGCGGCTGTGTATTGATTATAGAGCTTTGAATAAAGCAACGGTGCCTGATAAATACCCGATTCCAGTAGTCGAGGAGCTCCTGGATGAGTTGAATGGGGCTGTGTACTTCTCAAAGTTAGACTTGAAGACCGGGTTTTACTAAATTCGAATGAGGGAAGGAGATGAACATAAAATTGCCTTTAGGACTCACGACGGGCACTACGAGTTCTTGGTGATGCCTTTTGGCCTAACCAACGCACCATCCACCTTCCAGAGTGTCATGAACGGCATCTTCAGACCATGGCTGCGTCAAATGGTGTTGGTTTTCTTTGACGATATCCTGGTCTACAGCAGGAGTTGGGCAGAGCATTTGGAACACTTAACTACTGTCTTACAAGTGTTACAGGACAACCAGCTTAAGGTCAACCCCAGTAAGTGCTCATTTGGGCAGTCCACCATTGATTACTTGGGTCATTGCATCTCTCAACAAGGTGTTACAGCGGATCCTGCACAGATCTCAGCAGTTCAGCAGTGGCCAACCTCGAAGAACGTCAAAGGAGTTCGTGATTTTTTGGGATTGACTGGATATTACCGGAAATTTGTCAAGGATTATAGCATGATCGCTAAACCATTGACAGAATTAACAAAGAAAAATGGGTTCAGTTGGAATGAAAGAGTACAAGTGGCTAGGCAAAGCTCATTGCCGCACCCCTTCTCGCTTTGCCCGACTTCAATAAGCCTTTCACCATTGAATGTGACGCATTTGGGACCGGCATAGGGGCTGTATTAATGCAAGAAGGTAGGCCAATTGCTTATTTCAGCAAGGCTCTAGCAGAACACACCTTGATGAAATCGGCCTATGAAAAGGAATTGATGGCGCTTGCCCTTGCTATCCAGCATTGGAGGCCCTACTTATTTGGGCGAAGATTCCCTGTGTGCACCGATCAGAAGAGCCTTCGACACCTGCTACAGCAGCGAATTACTACAACTGACCAACAAAATTGGCTTGCTAAGCTGATGGGCTACGTCTATGATGTTCAGTACAAATCGAGGAGGCTCAACTCAGCTGCGGATGCTTTATCCAGGCAATAAGAAGACTTGGAACTTGTTCCCCTTATCTCATCTCCTACGTGGGATGAGGGCAACAGGTTAATAGACGAAGCAGCTCAAGACCCTCACCTGGAAGTTGTCAGACAAGCCCTACAATTGGATCCTGCCTCTAAGCCCCATTATGAACTTAAGCAGGGAGTTTTATACCATAAGGGGAAGTTGGTCATTTCTTCTTCATCCAAATGGATCCCAGCTTTGTTGGAGGAATTCCATAACTCATTAGTAGGGGGACATTCAGGGTATTACCGGACTTACTGAAGACTAGCAGAGGCTTTCTACTTGAAGGGGATGGTCCAACAAGTTAAGGACTATGTCAAGAGTTGCTTCATTTGCCAGAGAAACAAAGCCTCCACCCTTTCACATGCATGCCTTTTGCAACCCCTTCCTATGCCTCAAGCATTATGGGAGGAAATCTCCATGGATTTCATAACTGGCATGCCCAAGTCAAGAGGGTATGATGCAGTGATGGTAGTGGTGGACAGATTATCGAAGTATAGTCACTTCGTGGCCTTGAAGCACCCCTATACTGCCCGCACGGTTGCTGAACTATTTGTTAAAGAAGTGACCAGATTACATGGGTATCCGAAGTCCATCATCAGTGAAAGAGATCCGGTCTTCTTAAGTCGATTTTGGCAAGAATTATTCAAACTGCAGGAAAGTCAACTGAAGTTCAGTTCTTCCTATCATCCGGAGACAGATGGCCAGACCGAAGTAGTCAACCGGTGCCTTGAATCATACCTTAGGTGCTTTGCTGTAGATCAACCACGCCACTCGGTTCAGTGGCTACCTTGGGCGGAGTATTGGTTTAACACTTCCTTCCATTCGAGCACTGGAACTACACCATTCGAGGTAGTTTATGGAAGACGACCCCCTACCATCCTACAATATGTACCGGGGGAGGTGCAAGTGGAGGCAGTAGCTAGGGGACTGTGGGATCGAGACGAAGCATTGAAACAGCTTAGGGAGCATCTCCTACGTTCACCGCAAGAAATGAAGCGCAATGCTGATCAACATCGAAGAGAGGTCCATTTTTAGGTAGGAGACTGGGTGTATTTGAGGCTTCGACCCCACCACCAACAGTCCGTCACACGCCGTATATATCCCAAGCTGTCAGCCTGTTACTTTGGGCCGTATCAGGTGGCAGCCAAGGTAGGGGCAGTGGCTTATCGTTTGACTTTGCCAAATTCTTCTAAAGTTCATCCTGTCTTTCATGTGTCCCTTCTTAAGAAGGCAGTTGGCACACGGTCTAGCTCCATTGACCTGCCGCCTTAGCTGGAACTAGAGCAAGTGGATGGCATGATACCGGAGAGGGTGCTGGCCACCAGGGTGATCCAAAGGGAAGGTGAAAATGTGACTCAGTGGTTGGTGCAGTGGCAGGCAAAGAGTGTTGATGATGCAACTAGGGAGGATGAATTTGTTATGAGAGGTGAATATCCCCAACTTAGTCTTGAGGACAAAACTGTTATTCAAGAGGGCGGCATTGATGAAGAAGCTGCTAATCCAACAGGGCTGGACTCCTTTGGGCCTAAGAAGTTGCAAGTGTATGCTCGTAAGAAGAAAAGGCCGAGTGCAGCTGAGAATTAAGAAGTAGAAATGCAGCAAGGACCCACTTAGAATAATTCAGTTAAGGGTAGGAGTGAGAAAAGAGAGAATGTAACTGAGGGCAGGAACGGTTTCTTCTTTTGGTTTTTCCTATTTTTCAGTATATTAGTGGGAAAGGAAGGGAAGGGGGAACTATCAGGATTTTCTTGTGTTACTGCTTTTGCAGGGCTCCTCTTGGAGAGGGAAGTTTTCTTCTTGGAAACTGTCTTGTAATTTCCAGATTCATTTCAATGAAAACTCATCCCTTCATTCATTTCTTCTTTCATTTGTTTTCACTGTTTTATTGATTGTTCATTGAATTGACATTTGTGTTTCCTATCACTGTGTGCCAAAATAACAAAAAGTAATTAATGTTAAAAATGGCATTATATAAGTTGTTTTCACTGGGGGATGTAAGTAAATCAATTAGAATAAATGCATCATAGGGCATGATGTACTAAATAATTGGATATTGAGAAATATTGTTGCCACTGCTGTATTATCATTAGTTTGGCATCTCTATGAATGTGGCTATTGCTTACCAAGGACTACGGATGGCATGTATTCTTGTGTATGTTGGTTATCCTCTAATGTTTTTATAATTATTTTGCATTTACTATGGCTGACACTTATTATGATTTTCTTCATTTGGTTTCAGGGATCTTCTATACAAACCCATAGTACTCTGTAAGGCATTGTGTTTTTTTTGAAAAGATGCTTACGTTGAGAATTATCAAATATTAAATTAATGTCCTCTTTTGTTCTTTGTTCTTTTTGGTTGCAGCTTGTGGACACATTTCCTGTTTTTGGTGTGTCCACAAATCTATGAATATGGTACAGGCGTCCCATTGTCCAATTTGTAGGCATCTATATTATCACTTTCCAACCATATGCCAGATGCTGCATGCCTTGCTTTTGAAGATGTATCCTGTTGTCTATAAAAGAAGGGAAGAACAAACCCTAGGTGAGGTTCATACTCTAGAGAGCTCACCTTTGCATAGTTTCATGTTATACAATATGCACATGCCTTCTGAGGTGGACATTTGGTTGCTTTTTTTTTTGGAATGCAAATTAAATCTTTATTTATAATATAAAAATACATTTGAATAGTACAAGTAAACTTATAAAATTTAAAAGTAAATAAAACGCACGAAACTAATGAAGTTGATGGAGTATATCTCTAAACTTTTTTTACGAAAACAGTGAATAATGGTAACATGCCATGAGCAATCTGGCTTTCAGCGGGAAACTTAGTTTGTCTGTTGTCCATAAAAGAACTTATTTCAGAAAAACGAAAACTTTCATAGAAAAAGACAATAACCTCTACATTTGGAAGAAAAACTTGCATGACAAAAAATAAAAATTAGATTGCATTCAATATTAGTTAAATGAACTAGATTTATAAAAATACAAATAAAATCTGAACAAATACGAAAATTAAATTTATAATAAAGAATTTTAGATCTGAATTTATTAAAATAAAAAATACGAAAAAAACAAACATAAATAAAAAACAACAAATAAAATTAAAAATTCAGATGTATAGCGACCTAAAAATTATTATAGAGAGATTTAAAAAAAAGAAATATACAGAAAATTGAAAAATACAAATATAAATTTAGTAAAAGAGTAAAATGAAAGAGAAAGAACCTAATGAATGAAATCTATGCCATTATTTTGCATGCTTGAAATTTACAACTTATGAAAGAATCATTAAGAAAAATATTCTTAAGTGGAAACAAATCGGTGGTAAATTTCCAGATAAACTAATGAAGATACTTCTGGTTAATTTGGCAGGAATATTTGGGGTGCTTTGGGAAGATATTGTTGGATTTCTTAGTTTGAGTTTTTAGTTTAAAATTTATATTTCCTAGTTAAATTAGAATTATATTCTTAATTAGAGTTTATTTTCTAATTAGCTTTTATTTTTTCTTATTAGAATAGGTTTAAGACTCTTTTTGTTTTCTTTATAAATAGGTTGTATTTTTTTAGTTTGTTAAGATGAGAGAATTAATAAATTTTTATTCTAAAAAATTTTTATGGTATTAGAATCTTGCTCTTTATAGAAGTTGAATATTCTGCTTCTAAGCAATAGGTAAAATATCCTTTTAGAAAAGTATCAAGAAGTTGAATTTTCCTTCTTGTTACAGAAAAATTTCTAATTTTTTGGTGCGGTTTGAAGACCCTGTAACGCCAAAAATTTTGTTTAAAATCCCTAATTTTTCCTAGTGCGGTAAAAAAAAAAAAAACTCTAGAACGTTAAAATTGGGGCTTTACTATTTTGAGTAAGAGGTGATTTACACCACCATCACCAAAGGGTGCGCCACCATCAGATTGGCCAACCAACCAAGTCCAGTCACCGGAGGAGCCGCGAGTGAAGCACACGCGCCAGTAGAAGACTGTGAGGCATTGTTCACGAATCGGCGAGTGACGCGCATACCGGTCTTTCCAGCCATCATCTGATCCCGATTCTTTTCCAGAACCCCTTGTTGGCATGTTTCAACCCTGCCTGAAGATATACCGGCCCTACTCTATCATCTTGATTTTTGGGATTTCCTTTTAGGTTTTGATTTTCTTCTGTTTTGTTATCCTAACATGTTTTTGTTACTATGGAAGACACTAAGGCAGTAAAAAAAAGTAATCCAATTAGTTATAGCCCAATTTGCAAATAAGTTTTGTGAAACTTGATGGTAGTATACATATCTTGCATGGTCTAGAGCCTATTTATTGTTTATTAAAATTAGAAGGTTGCAAGGTTATATTGATGGAGATAAAAAACAACCAGCTGCTTCTGACTGTATATATAACCAGTGGGATTCAGAAAACTCATTAGTTATGACATGGCTTATCAACTCTATACAACCTCAGATTTCTAGAGTATTTATTGCTTGATACTGCAGAAAAAATATGAAACGCAACCAAAATTACCTATTCATTCATGGAAAATAATGCTCAAATATTTAAAATTCGAAACAAAATTCATGGCACTAAGCATGGTGAAATGTCAATTTCAGATTATTTTGCAGAATTAGGTGGCTTGTGGCAAGAATTAGATTATTATAAAAATTTCAAAGCTGGGTGTACTGAAAATGCACTTCAGTTCCAAAAATTGGTTGATAAGGAAAGAGTCTATGATTTTCTGGCTGGATTGAACAATAAATTTGATCAAATAAGAGTTCAAGTACTTGGTAAAACTCCTTTTTCCTCACTTGAAGAAGGACATTCTTATGTCCAACAAGAGGAAGTTAGAAGAAGTACTATACTCTATACAACACCAATTGAGAAATCAAGATTAACTGCAAAAATTTCTCAAGAACAATTGAAGGTTACTAATTGTGATAAAGATCACCTACATTGCGATTGTTATGAAAAGTCATGCCATGCGACGAAGACCTGTTGGAAATTACATGGTCGTCCTAAAGGCAATGGAGGGAAACGAGACAATTCCTCAAGGATTTAAATGAATGTGCTAGAGATAGTGGAGACATCAAAGGAGACAGCTTCTACTGAACCTTTTTCTTCAGATGAAATCCAACATCTTAGGCATATACTGTCTAAACTTGCCTCTTCTTTCAATGCCACTAGCAATTTTTTGAAGTCAGAACCTGCTAACAGAAAAGATGATTGGCAATGGTAGAGTGCAAGGGGCAAGATCAACTAAATAAGCTGCCATTTGCAAGTTGGGCATGTGTGATATCCATGCACCAACTTGAGAGGGAGTGTTGGATTTCTTAGTTTGAGTTTGTTAGTTAAAATTTATATTCCTAATTAAATTAGAATTCTATTCCTAATTAGATTTTATTTTTCAATTAGCTTCTATCTTTTCTTATTAGAATAGGTTTAGGATCCTTTTTGCTTCTTTATAAATAGCTTGTATTTTTTTAGTTTGTTAAGATGAGAGAATTAATAAAAAGTTTTATTCTCAAAAACTTTGGATATTCATAAAACTTTGCAAGATTGTTTCAATGTAATGATGCTAGGAATATACTTCTGCTGTGTTTGTAAAATCACTTTTCTGGCAGTAGTTAATTGTCAATCATACTAAAAACTTTTATAACTCTTAAATATGCATAATTTTCCTAAATTGAACCAATGATTTTATTGCACTAATTTACCTCTCATTGACATCATTTATGATAAAATCTGTTAAACCTTGCACAATTACGTACTATGCCGATGGAAATAGCTCAGCCCACACTTTAATCAGGAATAGCCAGGCTTATGAGATGATGGGAAAAGTAGAAGTATATCTTCCGGAATGGAAAGAGACAAGGCATCTTTGGTGACACCATGATGTAACTCGGTTTGGTTATCTAAGTTGTTTGCTCAACTAGAAGATTTAAGCTTGACATAAGATTGATGTTTATGTTACTATAAGGAAACTGCCATCTCAAGTTTTAAGCAAACAAATGAATAATATAAAGGCACAAAGATGCAGAGTAATTGTTCAACACCAAATTGAATATTGAATAGCTGGTGTTTAATTGACCACTCACTGATTGCCTTCTCTATGTCTGCTATGTACTTTCTGCTGTATCCACATCACCAGTTGAAAACATGCTGTCTTTTCACATATGACAAATAGCTACTAGCAAAAGTTCCTGAGATTTGAGTGTCAAAGCGAGTGCTCATGCCACCTCTAGGAATATATACTTTCATATATCACAGTACATACCAATTTGATTAAGAATACTTTCTAGTTCCTAGATACTAGTTGTATAGCAATAAACTAGTTATGTGTTATGGGGAATCACCATGCATTCAATTTTCATGTTGTAACCATATAAGGTAGTGCAATGAATTCACTAAGTAGCTTTTGACGTTTGCAACATTATATCATTATTGTTGTTGAACAGGATCAATCAATATCTCATAGTTTTACCTTTGCATGTTGCAGCGGAAGAAGAAGAAATGGGGTGTTTCTCACCACAGTTTGATAGCAATGCATGTGGATCACATGGTGATCAAGAATGTAACCACCAGAAGCATCTTGAAC
The DNA here is from genome assembly GCA_037975025.1 of Excoecaria agallocha. Lineage (NCBI taxonomy): Eukaryota > Viridiplantae > Streptophyta > Magnoliopsida > Malpighiales > Euphorbiaceae > Excoecaria > Excoecaria agallocha. The sequence continues at coordinate 49,937,560 of CM075807.1, read as the reverse complement.
AATCTTCTACCACTGTTTCAGAAACCAACTCATGCTCAGAGCCTTGCTCTTCTGGGGATGGAGAGGCTGGTGGAAATTGCAATCAGGTGTCAGTTGCTGATGTACAATGCAATGCATGCAAACAACTGCTTTTTCATCCGATCTTTCTGAATTGTGGCCATGGTAACCTTTTGCATGCAGTTGAATTAGCCCATTGATATACTATCAGATGCCATCGCTTAATGGCTTGAGAACTTTCAGATTGATCTTTATTTATGTAATTCTTTTGTGATTTCTTCTTGTTTCAGGGTATTGTGAGACTTGCATATCATGTCCAGATGACAAGACGCTTAGATGTCAAGTTTGTGAATCTACTCATCCAACTGGTTTGCCAAAAGTCTGTTTGGAGTTTGATCATTTTTTGAAGGAACAGTTCCCGAAAGAATATGCCTTGAGAACGGATGCTGTTCAGCTTAAAAAAGCACATACCAAGATTGAGAACCCTACCAGCTGTATGTTTGCTCTCCTCCCAACCGCTCAATTGCCTCTTTGTTTTTATTGGTTTGATTATGTTCCTTGTGTCATCTCTTCTTGGTTATACAAGATGCACCATAGTTCAGTTACCTGTTAATAAAATTTCCCTTTTTTAACTTCTTAGATAGAAATTAGACAAAGTTGGAGAAGTATATATTGGGAAAAAGAAACAGGAAATTTTCATATCATTGCATGCATCAATTGGTTAACATGCCCATAAGATTCTTTTCATTTAGTATTTCTTGAGTCATTTATTTTGTTCAGTTCTAATGTCCAGTCTAATTCTTCTGTAGTGATCGACTTTGCAACATCATCATGCATTCCTAATTCCTGAATATTTGAGAAACTTTAAGTTACTTATGGTCTGCTGCAGGTTCTCCAGGGGCTAGTCAAAAAGGTCATCTTTTTTCCTCAGTTTCAAATGAAGAGCTTCCCCATTCAAGGCTTCATATTGGAGTTGGTTGCGATTCTTGTGGGGTAATTTTTTGTCCTCCATTTCATGCACTTGTGTAAATTTCATCATTTTTTACTTATTTGGCATCAAATTCAACAGTAAAAACTTGGTCATTTAACGTAGACAGCTATTTAATAAATGGCTGGAATATTCAGCTTGCAATATTTTTAGCTGTTTAGAAATCTCAAGGATGCCCCATACCTATTGCTTTTTATCTGGAATGTAAGCAGATTGTAGTTGTTCGACCACAAGCATAGATTATTTTCTTGATCAGTTACTCTGTGCAATGTTAGAATAATATCATAACAAGATTGCAGTAAATGGACAAGACACAGCTGAACTCTCCCCATTACAAATAGAACACAAAACACATTCAGATCACTTTCTATGAAGTACTAATGAAATTTCTTTCTGCTTTTTTGGGAAGTAAATGTGTTTGAACATAGTTATTGATCTCAAATGATGAAAATTCCTACCTACTCGCTTCTCCTCTGTTTAATGTGTGCATTTGTGCTCATGTGTAGTACCTATTACAAACTATGCTGTGGGCTTTCATTTGGATTCGTAGAAAGACCTTGGATGATGTCTTTGTTCTTTGTCCACTTGAAATGAGAATATGACCATCTTTTGTGAACTAAACAACTGTACAAGGTTGGGTGCTAGATTCCATTTTATCGATCATTCCATCTATGAAATATACTGATGTTTCCAGCTAGTTGTGTTTCATTGGGCTCAGCACTGTATTAATATATTTGTATGGGCAGATGTTTCCTATAATTGGAGAGAGATACCGATGCAAAGATTGTGTTGAGGCAATTGGTTTTGACCTTTGTGGAGATTGCTATAACACTCGCTCTAAGCTTCCTGGGAGGTTTAATCAGCAGCATACCCCGGAACACAAGCTTGAGCGTGTAGATTCTAACGGCTTTCGCAGAATTCTGAGGATAGTAAGCGAACAGTTTGCGGATCCTTCAATTGCTTTTACCAACCATGATGATCCTTCAGAAATACCAGAAATTGAATACCAGGATTCTCCTGTGTCCACTGATGGTGAAGAAAATAGTCGAAACAGTTTGGCAGCTGTTGATTTGCATACTGAGAATCCAGATGATCAAAACGAAACCCAACACAGCAGTTAAAGTATCTGCTCAAACTTTCTCTTTCGCTCAAATTATATGTCTGAGACGGTTGGTGAAAGAAAGCTTGCTTTGCTTGCTTAAATGCATAGGTGGGTGCATTTCTGTTCTCATTGTGCAGAGTTTTGAAGAAGTCCCCGGATTCCCAGTTTTGCCTGCAATTACAGATTTAAGCAATGGCTTATGCAATTTGAGGACCTACTGAACCTAGGTATGATGCTAGTGAGAGGATTATCTGTATTCGCAGGGTAGGTTTGATGTTGTTGAATTCAGTTTGTCTGAAGATTAGTTCACCTGTATTCTGCATAGGCTGCAAGGGAAGCAGCTTCTGCTGGAAATAAGCTAAACCTGAGCTTGAGGTTGTCTATGTTGAACTTAAGCATCAATATTATACGTTATAGATTTAAAAAAAAAAAATCATTTAAATGATCAAATGATAAAATATATCTTCAGATATATTTATATATCTGGTTAGAAATTCAATTAGCAAAATATAAATTTTTATGCTTATGCACCGTTGGCGCTGAATTGCATCTCCGTTATTAATAATACTAATAATATTGTATTATCGATAAAATTAAATGAAAGCAGTTTAATTTAGCAAAGTCCAAATACGCTGGAGTTGCAGTGAACGAGTATATGGAAGCCATGTGGCATCTCGGTGCAACAAATGGGCGTGCCCTGAGCGCCAAACTCTCCCACCTGAAAAAAGCGGGAGGATGTGAAAAATCGATTGTATTTAGTTTAATAGTAAAAAAATAAAATAAATAAAAATTTACAATAAGATGGTCTGCATGGAGATCCGAGCAGATTCATGATTGGCCGATTTACCATTTCACACGTTGGCATTTGTACGGCCATTTATCACCCTTGGGAATTGAGAATTTCTTTTTTTTTTTCTTGAGAAAATAACCTCTGACGGTGAAATAAGATTGGAGTAAAATATAATATAGCAGCAATTTAGAATATTTTGTGGTAATTTGGAGACAGGTAAAATTGATTTTATTTAATAGGATGTGGGGGTAAATCAAGGAGGATTAGGGTATTCGCTTTTAAGGAGATTCCCTTCAAAGTTTGAAAAGTTGGAGGAATTGTAAATGATGAGAATCCAATGTGGCCTCTTCTAAGTTTTAAGTGTCAAGGCATTGTTTTTTGTTTGGGCAAAATACAAGAGGAAGGCAATCAACCATGAATTGAACCTAAATACCAATGTTATTAAAATTGGATCAGATAAAGAACTTATAAGATTGGAGGTTCATGATTCGATCGGTTTAATTGGGTTCAACCGAATTTTTTTTATTTTTAAAATATTATAAAATATTATAATTTTATAAATACTATTATATAAAAATTAAAAAAATATCCATCAAACATTAATATATGTCACAAATATCATAATAATAAGTTACAAAACATAATTTTAATTTTATTATTACAAGTAATTAATTATAAATTTTTAAATATTATATATTAGAAACATAAAAATACCATCATACAATCATATTATGAAAAAAATTCCTTTTTAGATAGAGTACTACTAATAAAGCAAACACAAAAAATATTAACCTTGCATATATGAGTATAATTATATTTAATTACAATAAATTCAAATAGATAATATGTATATTAAATTATTAAGTGACATCTTTAGAATTTAAAATACTAATTTTTTCAAAGAAATAAATTATGAAAATTTCATATATATATATATATATATATATATATATATATATATATATATATATATATATATATATATATATATATATATATATATATATATATAATGAAACAAATAGATAATAAGTATATTAAATTATTAAGTGATATCTTAAACTTTAAAATATTAATTTTTAAATAAATAAATAATAAAAATTTAATATATATATATATATACACACATATATTTGATTATAATGAACCAAATATATAATACGTATATTAAATTATTAAATGATATATTTAGAATTTAAAATATTAATTTTCTCAAATAAATAAATAATATATATATATATATGGGGGTGAAAAAATACAAAAAAAAAATATAATTTTTTGCAATTTTCAGTAAAAAATTCGGTTTTATCCGATTTTTTGTCAATCCGGTTTTATACAGTTGAATCAATCAGTTGGCTTGCCGTTTGCAATTAAACCGATTAAACCGATCGATCCGATCTGATTTTAATAACTATGCTAAATACCAACCCCAGACCTCAACAACGCCTTTAACCAAAATTTTAAGTGATAGAATCAAAATTTTAAAATATATATTTTTAATTATTTTAATATGGTTAATTTTTAATTTTAATAGGTTATTATATGGTGCACAAATACCGTGTGGTGATTGTATATCTGTATAATATGATATATAATAGTGTAAATATACGTACAGCATATACTTAACTATCACTTAATTTTAATGTGTTAAAAATGAAGTAAGATTGAAAAGTTACACAATTTTTTTCTTTTTTACCTTTCTGCATTTGATTAAGTCAATTAACCTCACTTTTTCACCTAGTTACGTGCGGATTTATCCACAATCATTCACATTTTGCTGTTAATAAGACAATAATTATGTGGACTTTTGTTTTGATAATATAATTACATGGACTTAATTTATGTCCATATCATATATATATATATATAAAGCTAGATTAAGCGATTTTAGACAGATGGTGTTGCAATTTCTTAGAATAGAGGTTTAAAATTATAACACTTGCATTGCTACATTTTAAGACACTTACAAAAATTTGAAACTTGTAATAGGGAAATAAAACGAGATAGCTCTATTAAAAGAAAAATTAGTTTATTCTTTTTTTTTTTTTTTGTCGGTTCCAAAGACATACGGTAAGGAAGTGAATTAGCGCCTATTACAAGTGTTTATTTTCGGACTTGGTCCAAATAGAAACCAAACTTAATCAGATTTTTTATTTTTTATTTTTCTTGTTTAAGTCCGGTCTGTCGGAATTTCTGGATCTATACAAAATAAATATGTAAATATTGTATATTACTTATTTCGTTTTTTTTCATTAATCACTTTTATTATTTTTACTAAAATTAAGAAATAATAAATAGATTTAAATTTAGTATTAAATTATATAATTAAGACTAAATTATTAAATCTAATTAATTCTGACTTTACTGAAAAAGAAAAATAAATTGAAAAAATAAATTAAATTACATTGAAAATTTAAAAGTGACAAATAAATAAAATTTAAATTTTACTCAAAAGTGATAGATAAAAAAGAACGGATGGAGTATATAATATCGCAGTTTTAATCCAAATAAAAGTGATCTGATTAATTTAAAATTAAATTGAGTTTAATAATCGTCATATTAAAAATATTGTGTTATTTTATAAGTGTGTAAAAACCAAAAAGATTTAATTTAATTTATGATAAGCTAATTAGAAAATAAGTTAATATATAAATAGGTTGTGGTTTTGATTGCACATAGAACTCTAACCGTAACCCTAATTTTAATACATTTTTTTCTTTCTAGTATCCCATCTCCTTAAAGAAAATTTAGATTTTTGTGTCAACTAAAAACCATTAAACCTCCACATTCTTGGTGGCTATGAATTCAGATAAGCTTTTTCATTTATTTTATTCTTGATAATTTGACACGATCAATTTAATGGCTATTATATATTTCATAATATTAGAGTCTAATTTTATATTAATTTATTAAAAATAGGTTATTTATGAAAATATTAATAATAATATCGCGGCCCATATCATGAAAATTTGTGGCCAAATTGTACTGCTATTTGTTTGTTTTTGCCGAATGGTATTAGGCATGTATTTTCGTGGCCGCCGTTTAGCATAACATGATGTTGTTTATTTGTTTTAGAATTGTTTATGGCAACCCTACTATCACTTTTGGATTGGATGAAATATCACTATGAACATCATGCGGCCGCCATTTGCTTGATAGCCAAGTTTTGATTTTATTGTTATTGCTCAATTACAATTGGTTTGGCTGGCTTTTGTATCATGGAATAAATATGTACTTTTAATATATATATATATATATATATATATATATATATATATATATATATATATATATATATATATATATATATATATATATATATATTTGCCATCAATTGCTATTTAAGATTGATGGGTTCCATCTACCTTTTGCCTTCTTTTTCAATTTTCATGGCTTTTGTATGAAATGGATTTAGTCTAAGTAACTTGCTAAATTACTCAAATTAAGTGATTCAAATATATTCTTGAAAAAATTATATTTTTTAGCTTGACTAACATACCCTCAAGCCACTTAATCATTCATTTAAATGAAGGATGATTATTGTTTTTCAACTTCTCAACTTTTTTTGGTAAAGCAAAAACTTTTTAAACTCATTAATTAGGCTCTTATTGGTTGAAAGTAACAGATGCCCAATTTATTACAATTTTATTTTTCCTCTAATTATTTATTTTTATTTTAGCCAAACTGAATACATCGCATTAATTTTTTTCAAATTAAATACATTCAATTTACTTTTATCCAAATTTAATACAGTGGATTCACTTTTACCTAAAAATAAATTGAATTCACTTTAATAAACTAAATATACTGTATTTACTTTTACCCAAACTGAATAAACTGTATTTAATTATCCAAATTAAACTCAAATTCAATCTTATTTTAATTGAAATTGTATTTGTAAACTTAATTTCAATTTGATTTAATTAGCTAATTCGATTTTAATTGAAAACTATAATAATTTATTCCAAATAACAATGAGTTGAATATATATATATATATATATATATATATATATATATATATATATATATATATATATATATATATATATATATAGTCAACTGCACCTAAAAAAGAATGGTACCTCGTCTGTTCAAAAATAATTTTTAAAATTCTCAATGGGTTAAAAATTTTAACTGAATTTGCTCCAATTTGATAGGGATTATAAAAGGCTATTTCCTTAAACGGTCAATTTAAAAAAAAATTAGTTAATCTTGTTGTTAATCCTCGAGTTTACGATTTAGCGGACGAAAAATAATCATACTTAAAATTTCACGTGATGGATAGATAGATTTTCTTTAATTTTGCTATTTAATAGGACATACAACTTCGAGCATGTCCAAAAAGTAGCCAAAACATGTTGCTTTGAACATCCTTATTTGATTATCATTCAACATCTCTTTGATTTTTACAATTGCTTTAAAATCCATGCAAAAGCTTACTTTGCTTACATCACGGTCTTTGCTAACTTTGTACAAATCCCGAACCTGATTATAAGATACACAACATATAACAATTTTAACCTGAAAATGTTAGACAACAATCACTTTAAGAAAATAAGCATTTTTTTAAAACCAAGAAATTTAGCATTTTAAAGTCAGTGGAATTGCAAATTTCTTTTCCACAAATAAACATAAAACATCAAAACATAAATATAAAAATAATAGAAGATAAAAAAATTACCTGCTTTTTCCGTTGTGGCTTAATTAATTTCCTCATTATCTATTAAAGAAGCAGTGTATTATCAGAGTGAATGTCATGAAATTTATGATTAACTTTGATTTATTACGAGCATATCAATGAATGCGAAAAGATATAATAACAAAATAAAGGATACTTACAAAATCTATAATAGTTTGAACAACCGAAAGTGTCTATAAGATTACAAAATTAATATATAGGTAAAAAATACAAATGTTTATAGATAAACAAATTGAAACAGTTTTATTCACTTGTATAAAATGTATACAGTTTGCCTAATTAGATCAATTAAGATTATATTCAGTTCGTATGGACAAAAGCATATACTCCGTAATCACAGCTATGTATACGCTGTAGTCGGTTATGTAATACACTGCATTCAGATTGGCTCCCAAAATATAATATAATGTATTCAGTTTCTCAATTTATTGTTTTTTTTGTGCATCATATTTGCACGTTGGAAAGTAAAAATAGACTAAGTTAATAATAAACTTGTTCAGTCCATGATACCGAATATATGCAAACAATTATTAACTTTTTTAAAAAAATAAAAAATAAATTTAATACACTTGTTCAATCGGAAATTGGCTTGGTTCAACAAATATGACACACTGAACCAAAGCAAGTTCCGAATTTTATTTTTAATTTTTTTTATAAAATTAAAAAAAAGCACACACACACAAGCCACAATGGGGAAACAAATTTAACATTTTAAAAAATAATAAATCAAATGTATAATATGAAAGCAATCAGAGCAACCTTGGATCTAATGATGGTTTGAAACAACAAAAACTCCCAAGTGCCGGTACGACGGCAGCAAAACCAATAGTCGAGAGAGAGTATTTACTAGATATCAACAAACAACGATACATAAGAGAAACGAAAACAATACAAGAGGGATTGAGCAAATGAGATATACGACGCCAACAATTAGCAATGATAGATGGAGGGAGAGTAAAGTTTTCCAAAAATAGAGTAAGTGAGAAACAGAGGCTTGGGCGGTTAGATATACGTTCTCTTTTACTTTTACATATGGCCATATCGGTTCATATTGTCATAGACATGAAGGGGTATTTTTGTAAAATAAAAAATTTTATTAATTATTTTATGACACAATGAAAAAAAATCATGTGTACAAAAAGGCTAATCTACTTCCATCTCTTTCATTCTTTTTGTAATTATTCAACTTTTTAGTCTCCCTGCCCCACAGTCAACCGTTTGCACACTATCCCCCATAAAAGGACTTTCACATTCAACTGTATGCTAACTATCCCCCATAAAAGGACTTCCACATTCAACTGTATGCTAACTATCCCCCATAAAAGGACTTCCACATTCAATCGCACGCTAACTATCCCCACAAATCAACGTCTTTTCTTATCTTCGCTCTATATGCCCAACTTTTATTCTTATTTTCCATCTCTAAACAACTTGCAAGGCATGGCGAACCTTATGAAGAACCCAAGGTGAGGTGACATTTATTAGTTAACCCTTGATCAGCCGAATGAATCATGGGTAAGTTTATACCTTTTTGCCCTCAAGTTAATATTTTCATAAATTTCTTTCCTTATTACTATCTTTTGTTTTTTTAAAAAAATTACATTCTTAATCAAACAAACCACTCATTCTTCTATAAATTCAAATGCTTGTTATTTGCAGAGACTTTCAAATTGAGCAATCTGTGCTTTAAGTCTACCATTGAAGGATTACATAACTGTTCGAGTGGGTGAAAAGCCATTCCATTTATTTAAAGTCAAGATAGTAGACCAACACGTTTTAGATTATCAATACATTTCAGAAGGTATCAAGTGAATAGAAAATCATTATCCATTGGTCTACCCCTTAAATGTTATGATGTACGAGTTCAATCCATTTGAATTTAAGATCCAAATTTGGCATGGCTCCGAAAGTGAAATAGAATACGGTAGGCTACCCAACGATGCAGTCTTTAAAAACGTGACGTGGCTGAAAAATTCTTTAATTGGGGACAAAATTGAGAATTTTCATGTGAAGATAATTGAGTTTGAGTGGCTTTCTAGGATGGTAAAATTTCTTTAGAATTCTAAGTTATATATTTCATATGTTATTTTTATGATTATTCATAATTAATTATTAAAATGCCATCATTTAACTGCAGTTTATACCAACCCATTTTGCAAAATACCTACGCACGATGAAAAAGGTTGTGCAAATATGGTACAAGAAGTTAAACTGGTACTAGCCTGTGGAGTATACTCCTGTATTAGGATTGGATGATGAAGTTTAAACTACATTTAAAATGCCATCATTTAAATGCAGTTTATACCAACCCATTTTGCAAAATACCTAGGCACTGGCCTATAGAGTATACTCCTATATTAGGATTGGATGATGAAGTCATTGGTGGATACTTTGATGCCGAATTTAATACGTTTACAGCTGGGTTTGGGGTGTGTTTAGGGATGATTGTGGGGCGGGGGCGGGGAGTGCCTCCCCACATACTGCCCCGGGCAAAGACAGGGCAGGGACCGATAGTATTTTGGGAAAAAAATTTCCTCGTCCCCATCCCCGCAGGGATCCCCGTCCCCATATAAAAAATATTTTTATTTTTCAAAAAAATTTAATTATAACCAAAATATAATATTTTATAATTAATTATAATTGAAATATAATATTTAATAATTAAAAATATAAATTCAATTATAAATCAAACTAATATAAATTTTAACAATTGATAAAACTAAAATTAAATTTATAAATATAATTAAATTTAGTAATTAAATTTCGGGACGAGGACCACAATCCTCATTTTCGCCCCAAATTCTAAGTCGAAGAATATTTTTTTCCTGTCTCCATCCCTATGAGGGAATTTTTTGAGGATTTCTCGCCCCATTCGGGGCGATTCCCCACCAGGGATAGGAATTCCTCGCCCCGTGATCATCCTTAGGTGTGTCTTTATGACAAAATAGAATTTATATTTTTTTATGACGATGATGATTATGCTGTGATTTTTGCATCAAACACCAAGCCAACTCGGTCCCAATCTTGAATGTTGCCATGTTGGTTGTGGCAATTATGTAAAAATTGAATTTTTATATTTATTAATGTATTAATTATTTAATTTCTTCGTAATCAATCACAAAAATGTTATTAACTTATTTTTGATTTAATATAATGGTTTAAAAATGAGAAAATTCATTATTGAAAAAATGTGATTACAATGTATTAAAATAATTTTACGCTGTATTCGGTTTTAACAAAATTTTTCCATTATTTATGTTTTATTCAATTTTATATTATAATTAGATAATTTTTTATTTTCTATGTTCTTAGTTTTTTTTTCCTTTTTCTTTTCAACTAGGATCCAGACTGTCAATAAATTAGCTTGACATCACGTTTATCAAAATTATTATCTCAGAGACGGACATGATTATTTCGATTATCAATCCGTATTCGGTTTCTGCCTAAATTAATTCAATATATTGAATTAATATATTCAACATTCGTATTAGAAAAATAATTCAAATTGCAGACAATGAATTCTGATTTGTTATGTCGTTGTTATCGATGTATTCGGTTTGGCATTGTAAATTGCATATATATATATATAATTTTATTTTATTTTTGGATACGGGCTTTCAATACATTAGATTGACATCACTATCACCAAAATTATAATTGCAATGACAAACATGATTAATTGGGTTTTAAGTTGTATTCGGTTTCTGCATAACTTAATACAATATAATCAATATTAATATTATCAAACATTTAATATTGACAAACAATGTATTCGAATTTGTTATGCCATTGTACCCATCGTATTCCGTAATGAGCAATATATTTAGTTTTATTTTTGGATATTTAGCACTCTCATTTGATCCAGCTTGTCAATACATTATAATGACATCAGTAAACTTAAAATTATAGTTGCAGAGACATACATCATTATATTCGGTTATAAATTCATATAATAATAATAATAATAAAATGTAGAAACAACATACACAATATTTGTTCATATATATACATCTATAAATTCAATCATGTTCGTATTCAGTGTACTCATCTTCGCAATCACTTTCAATCATTCCGCATTGCTTATTCCTTCCATATCGATATAACAAAAGTCCTAATCTCCTCCTATAATTATTTGCATTCAAATCATCGGAATTGTCTTCCCTTCGATTAAATATTCAGCAAATGTGGCTATATAAACTCCGCAATCACTGAAAGAGAAAGATGCAATATCATTTCTATTCCCATGAAAAATGTAAAACAAAACATGAACAATCAGTCATAAAGATAAGAGTCATAGATACCTATTTTCTTGTAGGGAAAAATCCATCTGGTATAAAATGTCAATAGGATGTGTACCTTCCTCATTATAGACGTCCTCAATATCTGCTCGGAGCTTCCAAAACTCAACAAGATGAAAAAAGTAAGGAATAATTTTATTGTATACAACAACAACATCTTGAACTGTCGATTTCAATATTCGACCGTGTAGAGAATCATAGACAACAATCTGTCTATCCTTTAATGACAGCCTGGCCAATATCTAGTGGACCTTCTCAACATTTATGGGAAAATATACGTGGTTAACTTCCAACCATTGTGTATTATACCGCATTATTTTTTCTAAGATGTACTTGGTCACCGTATGCCGATGATTTACAAATGACAGGTTGTTAGGGTCTCCTTCTGGATTTTTATGGTGATATTGTATTCTTTAATCAGAAAGGCTATCAGTTGTTGTGAAAGAACATTTTATACTCGAATCAAGCCTTCCCTTCTTCCTTAGATAATAAAAGATTACATCCAAATGCTGAAAATCACAAGTATATAGAAGTTATAGAGATAAGAGTTAACTGAATACAAAAATATAAAAATTTTATATTACACCATATTACAACATTTTATATTAAACATTTTATATTACACTATATCCATTTCCTAGCGAAATTGAATACATTGCTTAATTAACTTCTAATGGTTTAATAAACGTATCGAATTTGTTATACACTGTCCAGGAGACACCAATTATACCACCACATCTTTTCTGTTACTTTTTCAATGCAAAAATCAAAGGGTTCATCCAAAAGTCTGAGTTTGCCATCATGTATCCTTTTTCGTCTTCTGCTAAAAATATTAAAAGATATGTATATATATTTAAACATATTACAACTACACAACCGTAAACAAACTGAAGATGCGCTATCAATATTGAAAGGGTACACGAATTTACCTAGATTTTTTTTTAGATATAATGCGGTCAACCTACTTATTGAATTCAATTAGATTTAAAATATCAAGTCTAGCTTCAATGCTAACGTCAAACGGATGAGCCTTTGAGTCCACTTTAACATAGTTATGATCATCCCTATGCATTTCTGCCTCTTCATCACGAACCTGAGCATGGTGTTCAGGTACTGCTTCTTCGACATTTTCTTTTATTTATATATAAGAAGGATGGACAGATGCCATTTGACATTTAAAAAAATAGTGTAAGAATCTATTTTTAAATTTAATATTTGGTACTCAATAATAGAAATTGAGTATAATAGTTGCTTGAGTGGTGACAACAGGATATGTTTTTTGCTTATCTGAAGAGTGAGATGCAACAAACTTTGAAACTTCACAAATCTTGTTTGAGACTTCAGCTTTAAAAGTTTTGAACTCTTTTTTGAGAATTGAGATCTCTTACAAATCTTGTTTGAGACTTCAGCTTTAAAAGTTTTGAACTCTTTTTTGAGAATTGAGATCTCTTTCATGAATTCCAACTGCCTATCATATAAATATCGAATCTCATCCATCATGTTATTGGCATGTACATTTTTTCCTGAATTTTGTCCTCTACCTTGCTCAGCAGACGGACAAGGATTGTGGACTGGAAGCGCGAGGGGAGTTAGCATATCATCATCCTCCGATATTTCTTCAATCGGTACCCCTTTCCAAATCCTCTTCAACAAAGTACGATCCATAATATATTGCTGCTTTTCCTCCTCAGTTGGCCGAATATTATGCACCTGTAACTATAATAAAACATAGAAAATAAATTTATAAACAGACATATATTAAAATGAAATCCTAACCAACTTAAAAAAAATAAAAAATAAATCGGTATTCAATTTATGCATACATTCAATAAAATTATGAGTATCTAGGAAAATGAATTCATATTTGTTAATAAATTGTATTCACTATGTCAAATTGAATTTACAACAATGTGAGCAGAGCTTTTCAATGTGACACAATGTCATTACAGTGTATTCAGTTTAGAGAAAAGTTATGCACAGTAATATAAAAACTTATAAAATCGTAAACAATAAAAAGAACATAGGAAATAAATAACAAGTCAAAGTTAATTACCTTTTTATTGAATAAATGTTGGCCGAAACTCTGCGCATGAGTATGATGTATAATGTTCCATTTTAATATTCTAGGCAGCCTATCTCCACATTACACAACAAACCTCCCATCAACTGCACAACAACATTCGTAAAACCATGCTTGGAAAGCCAAGGGATATCCTTTTAACCTATAGGACTTTGGTTTACCATAATGCAGACTTCCCTTGAGGTTTTGGATTGTCATGTTGTACACATCTCGGCCCCAGGGATATTTATTGTATTGTCCACTATCGATAAAAGCAATAAGCTCTTTCTTAACCAACCTAGTATCTACGCTCGTAAGAAGGAAGCTGGTAACAAAAAATAGAATGGCCAATTTGACCCCATTCACATGAGATTTCCATGCTCTACTCAAAAATGCCTGTTTTATTAATATACTTGTTACCTTTCTTTTTCTCGAAAAGTATTTCTCAATAAAGCAAGTATCATCTTTTTTTAAATTATTTTTGTTGAAGTTCCCTATACACTTTAGATCGGTGACAACAGAAAATTCTTCAAATCCAAACTTTAACACAACACCATTCACATTCAACCATAGTTCATGCCCATTGTCACTATGAACTTCATTGAGCAGTAGGGAATGAATGAGTTGCCCTTGACCTACAACTTTTGGCATGTCCAAAAAGTATCCAAAACAGGATTCTTTGAACATCCTTATTTGGTACTCATTCAACTTCGATTTAATTTTTTTAATTGCATCAAAATCCATGCAAAAGAGAACTTTGCTTTCGAATTTAGCATTCTCAGGAAAATATAAATCCCCAACTTGGTAAACATATGCACAACATAAGTCGAGGAGAAAAAAGAAAATATTACAAAGAATAATTACATTAGGAGAGCAATAACAATGTATTTAACATATAATTATCAAATTAAAATTATACCTTCATTTTTAGCAAATTTGGTGGATCAACGAACTTGATATCTGTGAGCACATATTGTAATATAAGAGCGAAGAATAATAACATAATGATAACACAATATATTCTATTTTCATAATACATTGTATTTATTTTTTGAACAAACGAAATAGGTGGTTGTTTTGGGCATAACCGGATACACTGAATTTTGCTTGAATCGAATATAATGTAAACACTTATGATGCAGCATTTGGAAGACTATAAATGGGATCACAATCGAGATAGTTATAAATGCACTTGTTCAAAATTGGAGAATAAACCTTTAAAGGCGAATATATCAAGTGGAACTCTAAAAATCAGGGTAACTTAAAATATATATAAAATAATAATTAAAAATAAAAATAAAAATTACACAACAACAAACACACACACAATAACAAAAATGCATTTGTAATAAAAATATCGAAAACTCAAATATATTGTCTATGACTTACTTCGACGAGCAACCTAAGATCCGAAGAAGTGCGAAAAATGCAAAATATTAACACCACCCACAGGTATACTAAAATCATGTTTTCCAAGACAGAATTTTTATGAGATTTCCGACATCAACGATAAGATATAGACCCCAATGCCATAGACAATGGATTAAGAATACGAGATGTATAACGGCGACTACTAGCAGATCAAGACAGAGAGAGATCAAATTTTGAGAGAGACAGTAAGCGAGAAGCAAAAAGTATGATGGTTGGTTGTACGGTTTTGACAAATCGATTTGAACTTCAGAGATTAAAAAAAAAGGGGCATTTTTGTAATTACAATTGAAAAAAATTCAACGAGGGCTGCGTTGGAAAATGCACAACCAAAATTACATCTAATGACACGTGTATAAAAAGGCTACTACTCTACTTTTCGAAATTGGTTCCTGAAACATAATTAACCATCTATTCAGTTTCCCCAATTACACTGTCTATTCAGTTTCTCACAAAAGTTGCCTTTTAAAAGACATTTTTGTTGGAGGGGTTTGCATCGTTCCACTGCCTATAAGTTCACAAGACTCCGATCACCATCTCCATCCATTATTATGAACAAGCATTACTACATATTGTCGGGCATGGATGACATTAGGAGCTACAGGAACAAGCATACAGACAAATTCACAATAACAATACAGCATCAGACTGACTCTTGGGTAAGTCACTGCCTTAGCCATTATATTGAACATGGCATAGCCTTTAACTAATACTTTATTTTCCTATTCCGATCAATCGCAAATAGCGTATATTTTATATTTTTAATTAATATCTAATGCTTGCATTTTACAGAGATTGTCGAAATGATCAATTATAGATTTGAGGCTTCTATTGAATGAGTACATTACTATTCGAGTTGGTGAGAAGCCATTCCATTTATTCAAAATTAAAATGGTATACGATGAAGGAAACGATCTACACTACCTTTCTGAAGGTATTGTGTATATACAAAGTCATTACTCACTTGGTTACCCTATAAGGGTTATGATGTACAACTTTAGTCTAATCGGATTAAAGATGCGATTATTTTATGAGTTCGACAATCAAATAGAGTATGGTAGGCCACCCAATGATGCAATCTTTTGGGACAATGCGGCTTGGCTGAGAAATTCTGCCATTGGAGACAACATTAAAACTTTTAATCTCATGATAATTAAGAATGAGTTGCTAGACAAAATGGTAAAATTTATTTAGGAAGTAAAATATTTATTGCATTATTTGCGTTTAATGTGTTTTTGATATCATTACTTGTCATTAACCATTTAAAGGCTATCATTTAAATGCAGTTCATCCCAACCCATTTTGCTAAATAGTTGGGCAAGAGGAAAAAAGTTGTGCAGATGTGGTGCAGGGTGAGATCATGGTACTGGCAGGTGGAGTATACTCCTTTGGTGGGAGTGGAAGATGAAGTCATGGGACAGTACTTTGATGTCTGCTTTAGTGCAATTACGTCTGCACTGGGAGTGCATATTTGTGACTCAACAGAGTTCATTTTATTTCATGACGAGGAAGATTATGTTGTTGTTTTTGCAGCATCGACCTCCCCAACTCTATTCTAATATTCTCAAGTGGCGATGCTGATTGTTATATCTAATTTTTTCCCCTGGATTGTTAATTAAGAATATGAATATTCAATCAATTCGTAGTTATTCCTTTAATTTTCTGTAATTTAAACTTAACCCATATAAATATCAATGTCCTTAACTTGTTGTATTTGTATGTATTATTGCATGGATTATGCGCACTCACGTACAAAAGCCAATGATAAACATAACAAACAAAGACAATCTTGTTTTCGGCCATATTTACGTGTCCAAATGACCCAGAAAAAATATAAAACACACACACACACGCACAAACATTGCCAACCAAAATATTGATATGGATAAAATGATACATATTTACAAATATATATATATATATACATACATACATACATACATACACACACACACACACATGTATACACATAAAAATAACATGCACAAAAGGATATATATAATAAAAATATATATACACACACACACACGTACAAAAACTTAGTTTGTTGCTATTAGTGCTTGATCACCCCATATCTAGTAATATAGAAGTAAAAAATAAGAGGATCGAAAGCTATATATATATATATATATATGAACATGCACAAAAAATTAGTTTGATGCATTTAGTGCTTGATCACCCCATCTCTAGTAATATAGAAGTAAAAAAAAAAGGATTGAAAACTAACTGGATAAAGGTGATGACATCTCTTGGAAGCATCTCGTAATTCTTAGTTACGTTGTTCCATCCGCATCGAAATCCTGCCCTCACATAAAAACCCATCTTCGATTGCGTGGGAATAGTACAGTAATGAAATTTAACCTTATAATTTTTTACCGTCTCCTTGTTGCCGCTGCTTAGTCTCAACTTCCTTGCTTAAACGTATACCTTTTCTTTACAAATATGATCACCAGCTTCATTACTCCGTATAAGCTGCATTGTATGTGGGATTAGTTTCACGAATAAGCATATGAAAATAGTCAAACAAGAATGTTACACACACGTACCAATCTGTAATTCCAATTCGAATTCTTACACAGAATGCTAAACTTCCAATTAAGGGGGTTCGTTGAATTGCCAAATTCGAACTCCACCAAGAATTTCTCTTCACCTGGAAACCCTTATGCTCCCTCCTCTCCATCTTTATCCACCATAATGATGTCGAACACAAGGTTTTCTCTATGTCTGAAAAAAATAACATCATTCACTTGGACATTATTAGCCCAAATAAAGTCAAATTTATTGTCATTTAATATATCATAGTCGTAGCCTTGTTCAAGTGTCATTTGCCAAAGCTGATTGTTTGGCATCATTAAGCAACATTCAGTAACTTTAACATTTTCTTTGTCTTGGATGAATGCTTATGGTATCAGCTACGTAAAAAATAATATGATTAATTAATTAATTGAGTTATGCAACATAATATTTAAAGTGAATATGAGGTATTTTAATAAATAATTTTTCAGTTATGAAGAACATTGACTAGTTTAGGTGAGTATGCTTTAATAATAACTATAAAGAATCGTTGTCTAAAAGACTTACAAATTCGCTAAAGTGAAGCTAAACCCACATCACTTTAACACGAAATTAATTATCCATTGGAATGGCTTCAGGGAATAAAATGGAAATGCTTGGGCAATGCAAATGAAGGTAAATGTATAAGGCAATAAGTCTACTTACATTTATTACTTGTTCCCTAAAATGCAGTTACCTTTTTTAGAGATGTTAGTACTAACCCTAACCCACCTAATGATTATTCACAAATGACACGGACAACATAGAGCATTAGGGTGTGAGAAACGTACACAAGCATTAATAAGGATGGTGATGCTTATTTCCTTTGGGTGGTAGAGGAAATCACAACCAAATCTTATCACATTTTCTTAGGCAATTTGTTCATCAGACGAGGGTGGTAATGCACCCCGAGACGAGAACTAACATCATTTCCCACGTGCTTAAACTACAGTTTGTACCTTACAAAATCATCGTGGTAAAACTTAATAAAACACACATCCCGTGAATAGATGGTACATTTAGATTACATTGTCTTCAGTTCAAAACCATAATAATTAATCGATTTATTAAAACTGAATATGTTGTATTATTTTTTTTATTTTTTATTTTTTTAACCGCGTTGTAAGCATCAATGAGATAAGTAAATTGGGTTTATTCATTATTCAAATTAGACAAGTCCGAATGTGGTGAAAAACTTTGACTAAAACGTACTAATTTTTTGCAAACCGTAAATATTTCAAAACCTAATACATTGGATGAAAGTCAAACAAAACTGAATATTTTGTGTACACATTTATATATAGCATGCGTAATCTTTTGGATGACTTAAAACCCTTATGTGGCCGAATAAAGTGAAATAAACAGTGATTGCATTTATTTGAAAAGACTCAGTTGCATTTTTCCAAATCTCATATCAAACACAATGCTTTTAAAAAAACGATTGCTTTTTATTTTCCAAACTGAGTTCAACGAATTCAGTTTATCAAGTAGGAAATTAAGTGTATTCACTTTTGAAATTGATAAATACGCCGAGTAAAGATTATAGTTTGTAAGAAATTAAATATAATTTTCTAATACATTATTGTATAAATTTGAACAATTCTTATCGGTGATCTCATGAATCACGGTATAATATAATTACATTTATGTCAATTGCGCAAACTACGTCAAGGTTTTAAAATATTTTTAATTATTCCTAATCAAGATTATTAATTTTTAAGAGCCAAAATTTATGATATCATCAAGTATAATTGAAAGATAAACATAGGCCAAAACCAAATACAGCTGTATCCAATTTTTCTTAGTACACTTTTCATTTTTGCAATTGTTTAATATAGATGCATCAATTTAAAAAAAAAACTCAATACAATGAATTGGAATCGGTAAAGTTTATAATGTTTGCGATGAATATGATTTTTTTATACATTAACATATATTTGCATCATTTTTTTTACATCGACGATTCAGGGTCCAAAGTTAACAAAATTATGACAGTTATTAAACAAGAGTATTATTTTTTAAATGCCAACAGTTATGGTATTTATCAAGTAGAATTAAAAGATAAACACATAAAAGATTTACAATGCATTTGTTCATACACCATACATTTTGCATTATAATGAAATGAGTAAAACATATCAAATTTCGATACCTCTTGTAAAAACCCTCACAATGAATGTCTTCTTATCATCGAGTGATAGAATAAATGTGTAAAAGTCTCCTGTATCAAGACCGTAAAAATGGACAAACTGTACCCAGCCACCCTCGAAGCTTGTTTGAAAGGATAACTTTTTCCCATTCTTTGACATTATTGCCTTGCATCAATAAGAGATGACAAACGGATGAGCAAAAACTGTATAAGTCTTATAATAAAATAGCTTGCAAAGTTTTATTTGGAGGTAACATATGCCCAGATATTTGGTAGCTTGACGGGATGGAACTATCTACCATGTTAAAAAGTTACAGCATATGGTTTAAATTCATGTACTTTAACTTTCATAAAACGTAATATCATAGATGCGCTTACCACATGATAGCACCAGCCTTTCTTTTTACAAACAATAGAGAATGACCATAGCGATGCGATATTTGCAAGAAATGCCATTTCAAGGTACATAGTTGATAAATATTCAAAAAAAATTTAAAAAAATAACATACATGTAATATAACAAAGAGCATAAATTGCCAGTGAAATTTTAATGAAAAAAATTCTTCAATGAATTAATTCATTTTACCAAGGGGCGACTGGTATGTTGGAAAACATTTCATTACCCGTTCCATACCAACACCAAAATTATCAGCATACTCCATATTGACTCCGTTCTCGTTATAAACCATGACATGGAAGCATAATGGGGTATGATAGAAAAAATACACTTATAATTTGTCTTTACGCTCAATCATTTAAAGAAAAGTTCAAAGACATCAGCTAATAGAGCTCTGTCCTTTGCAAATGGACTCTAATGTTGAATGATGTGCACGATAGGCTTCTTAGCTTGACGATCATCGTACTGCGATTATAAAACTCACTCAAAGTTCCTTCAGGGAGTAGCTGAAATATAGATAGCAAATATATATATATATGTATATATATAATAAAAATAAATTAGGGTAGATAAATAAACAAAAATTCAAAATTTAAGATTTACATCTAAGTTAGTCTTGGATATATGGTTGTGTTAAACAAGTTTAAATAACTAATCATACCATGGCTCCAAACTACATTATTTCATCCGTTATAGATACTTCAAACCGTGTCAGCATGGTTAGCTATTCTCTCTTGATCCTAATCTGTAATGGGAAAATGAAAGCTGTAAAGAACTTCAGTGGTCACGTTTTGTTCAGCTGATATTGTTGATTTGATAAATGAGATGGTTGATTTAAAAGTGGAAAATGTTTGGTTCAGAAGTGGTAAAAAATTCAAAAATTGAAAAAGTTATGAAAGTAGATTGTAGCCTTTTTAGTCTAGCCTTTTCACTTCGAGAACCGTGCAGCCATTCTATTGTCCAACTATGATAAGATAAACAATAAATTTAGTAAACACGTTTTGTTAAAGTTAACACGAGTGATAAACATTCATGAACAAGCCAATTGGTGGGTCTGCATAGGCATTATCAAGAAGCACATCAAACCAATAAAATAATGATATTTCAAAGTTATAAGAAATGATATTACAAATTTAAAAAGATAACATTAGTATATTGTCTTAACAATGTGTTTAATTAATTTTGCTAAAGGTGATAATAAACTAAACGAATAATCAAAAAATTCGTTCGACACTACCTAACATAAGTTTAATACAATACAATCAGCCATATATAACACGAAAACCAAATATATAAACACAAGTTTAATATAATATAATAAAATTATTGGACAATAAGTCTAGGATAATTAACAACCAAACTTTCATATATAAACGTAAACCCTGATTTTGATAGTTATATATATAAATGGGTGGTATACTCAATACCATTAAACCCTAATCGTGATATCAATCGGATGACAAAAACAACTTTCATAAATTAAATTCCATTTAAAGCTAACACAAATCGAGCCACTCTCGACTGATAAAAAAATGGAATGTCATTTCAAACATCTTATCTTGCGTACACCTATCCTATTTGCATTAGTATTAAGCGAAATAGGACCGAAAGAAGAATTTGTCTTTGAGTTAAAGAAAATGATTCATGCATTATATATATATATATATATATATATATATATTCACATCCATTTTGCAAGTTTTAATATAAAATTAATAAATACCAACATTGAATTCACTTTAGCCAATTAAAAGTGAATACCACATATAAGTATGTGACAGAGAACGTCTGCTACTTTTTTTATTTTTCAACCAACAAGAGCCTAAATAATGAGCTTCAAAATTTTTTGCCTTTCCAAGATAAGTTGAGAAGTCCAAGAACAATAATAACCCTTCATTTAAACGAATGAAAAAAGTGGCTTGAGGATATGTTAGTCAAGCTAAAAAATATATTTTACTCCATTGGAACAATTGACTAACTCAATTTTAGTAATTCAACAAAGTCCATTCCAAGAAATGATTAGTAGCTCAAACTTAGTATTTCAAATTGGTGTAGAAATCTAATTTAACATTTTCATTAGCGAGAAGTGACAAAAACAACCTTCTTAAATTAAATGCCATTTGAAGCTAACACAAACCAAGCCACCATCGGCTGATAAAAAAATGGGATATCATTTCAAACATCTTATCTTACGTACACCTATCCTATTTGTATTAGTATTGAGCAAAATAGGACCGAAAGAAGAATTTGTCTTTGAGTAAAAGCAAATGATTTATGCATTCTATATATATATTCACATCCATTTTGCAAGTTTGAATATAAAATTAATAAATACCAACATTGAATTCACTTTAGCCAATTAAAAGTGAATACCATATATAAGTATGCGGCATAGAACGTCTGCTATTTTTTTGTTTTCCAACCAACAAGAGCCTAAATAATGAGCTTCAAAAATTTTTGCCTTTCCAAGAAAAAGTTGAGAAGTCCAAGAATAATAACCACCCTTCATTTAAACGAATGGCAAAAGTGGCTTGGGGGTATGTTAGTCAACCTAAAATATACATTTTCTCCATTGGTACATTTAATTGACTCAATTTGAGTAATTCAGCGAGGTCCATAAACAATTAGAGGAAAAGTAAAATTACAATAGATTGTATTTACTTTAGCCAATTAAAAGTGAATACCACATATAAGTATATGGCGGAGGACGTTTGCTACTTTTTTGTTTTTCAACCAACAAGAGCCTAAATAATGAGCTTCAAATTTTTTTGCCTTTTTAAGAAAAAGTTGAGAAGTCCAAGAATAATAACCATCCTTGCATTTAAAACGAATGACAAAAGTGGCTTGAGGGTATGTTAGTCAAGATAAAAATATATATTTCCTCCATTAGTACATTTGACTAACTCAATTTGAGTAATTCAGCGAGATCCATAAAAAATTAGAGGAAAAATAAAATTTTAATAGATTGAATTCACTTTAGCCAATTAAAAGTGAATATCACATATAAGTATGTGGCAAAGGACGTCTGTTAATTTTTATTTTTCCAACCAACCAGAGCCTAAATAATGACCATCAAAATTTTTTGCCTTCCTAAGAAAAAGTTGAGAAGTCCAAGAACAATAACCACCCTTACATTTAACCGAATAGCAAAAGTGGCTTGAGGGTATATTAGTTAAGCTAAAAAATACATTTTTTTCATTAGTACATTTGACTGACTCAATTTGAGTAATTAAGCGAGATCCATAAACAATTAGAGGAAAAATAAAATTATATTAGATTGAATTCACTTTAGCCAATTAAAAATGAATACCACATATAAGTATGTGGCAGAGGACGTCTGCTACTTTTTATTTTTTCAACCAACCAGAGCCTAAATAATGACCTTCAAAAGCTTTTGCCTTCCCAAGAAAAAGTTGAGAAGTCCAAGAATAATAACCACCCTTCCATTTAACCGAATAGCAAAAGTGGCTTGAGGGTATGTTAGTCAAGCTAAAAAATATATTTTCTCCATTGGTACATTTGACTGACTCAATTTGAGTAATTCAACGAGATCCATAAACAATTAGAGGAAAAATAAAATTGTATTAGATTGAATTCACTTTATCCAATTAAAAGTGAATACCACATATAAGTATGTGGCAGAGGACGTCTGCTACTTTTTATTTTTCCAACCAACCAGAGCCTAAATAATGACCTTCAAAAATTTTTGCCTTCCCAAGAAAAAGTTGAGAAGTCCAAGAACAATAACCGTCAAGGCATTTAACCGAATAGCAAAAGTGGCTTGAGGGTATGTTAGTCAAGCTAAAAAATATATTTTCTCCATTGGTATATTTGACTAACTCAATTTGATTAATTCAGCAAGATCCATAAACAATTAGAGGGAAAATAAAATTGTATTAGATTGAATTCACTTTAGCCAATTAAAAGTGAATACCACATATAAGTATGTGGCAGAGGACGTCTGCTACTTTTTGTTTTTCCAACCAACCAGAGCCTAGATAATGACCTTCAAAAGTTTTTGCCTTCCCAAGAAAAAGTTGAAAAGTCCAAGAATAATAACCACCCTTGCATTTAAACAAATGGCAAAAGTGGCTTGAAGGTATGTTAGTCAAGCTAAAACATATATTTTCTCCCTTGGTATATTTGACTTACTCAATTTGAGTAATTCAACGAGGTCCATAAACAATTAGAGAAAAAATAAAATTATAATAGATTGAATTCGCTTTAGCCAATTAAAAGTGAATACCACATATAAATATGTGGCAGAAGACGTCTGCTACTTTTTTGTTTTCCAACCAACAAGTGACTAAATAATGAGCTTCAAAAGTTTTTTTCTTTCCTAGAAAAAGTTGAGAAGTCCAAGAACAATAACCAACCTTCATTTAAACAAATGGCAAAAGTGGCTTGAGGGTATGTTAGTCAACCTAAAAAATACATTTCTCCATTGGTACATTTGATTGACTCAATTTGAGTAATTCAGCGAGGTCCAAAAACAATTAGAGAAAAAGTAAAATTGTAATAGATTGTATTCACTTTAGCCAATTAAAAGTGAATGCCACATATAAGTATGTGGCGGAGGACGTCTACTAATTTTTTATTTTCCAACCAACAAGAGCCTAAATAGTGAGCTTCAAAATTTTTTGCCTTTTCAAGAAAAAGTTGAGAAATCCAAGAACAATAACCACCCTTTATTTAAACGAATGGAAAAGGTGGCTTGAAGGTATGTTAGTCAACCTAAAAAATATATTTTTTCCATTGGTACATTTGATTGACTCAATTTGAGTAATTTAGCGAGGTCCATAAACAATTAAAGGAAAAGTAAAATTGTAATAGATTGTATTCACTTTAGCCAATTAAAAGTGAATACCACATATAAGTATGTGGCGGAGGACGTTTGCTACTTTTTTATTTTTCAACCAACAAGAGCCTAAATAATGAGCTTTAAAATTTTTTGCCTTTTCAGGAAAAAGTAGAAAAGTCCAAGAATAATAACCACCCTTGCATTTAAACGAATGGCAAAAGTGGCTTGAGGGTATGTTAGTCAAGCTAAAAAAATACATTTTCTCCATTGGTACATTTGACTGACTTAATTTGAGTAATTCAGCGAAGTTCATAAATAATTAGAGGAAAAATAAAATTTTAATAAATTGACTTCACTTTAGCCAATTAAAAGTGAATACCACATATAAGTATGTGGCAGACGACGTCTGGTACTTTTTATTTTTTCAACCAATCAGAGCCCAAATAACGACCTTCAAAAGTTTTTGCCTTCCCAAGAAAAAGTTGAGAAGTCCAAGAATAATAACCACCCTTGCATTTAACAGAATAGCAAAAGTGGCTTGGGGTATGTTAGTCAAGCAAAAAAATATAATTTCTTCATTGGTACATTTGACTGACTCAATTTGAGTAATTTAGTGAGATCCATAAACAATTAGAGGAAAAATAAAATTATATTAGATTGAATTCACTTTAGCCAATTAAAAGTGAATACCACATATAAGTATGTGGCAGAGGACGTCTGCTACTTTTTATTTTTCCAACCAACCAGAGCCTAAATATTGACCTTCAAAAATTTTTGCCTTCCCAAGAAAAAGTTGAGAAGTCCAAAAACAATAATCACCCTTGCATTTAACCGAATAGCAAAAGTGGTTTGAGGGTATGTTAGTAAAGCTAAAAAATACATTTTCTCCATTAGTACATTTGACTGACTCAATTTAAGTAATTCAGCGAGATCAATAAACAATTAGAGAAAAAATAAAATTTTATTAGATTGAATTCACTTTAGCCAATTAAAAGTGAATACAACATATAAGTATGTGGCATAGGACGTCTGCTACTTTTTATTTTTCCAACCAACCAGAGCCTAGATAATGACCTCAAAAGTTTTTGCCATCCCAAGAAAAAGTTGAGAAGTTCAAGAACAATAATCACCCTTGCATTTTAACAAATGACAAAAGTGGCTTGAAGGTATGTTAGTCAAGTTAAAAAATATATTTTCTCCCTTGGTATATTTGACTTACTCAATTTGAGTAATTCAGCAAGGTCCGTAAACAATTAGAGAAAAAATATAATTGTAATACATTGAATTCACTTTAGCCAATTAAAAGTGAATACCACATATAAATATGTGGTAGAAGAAGTCTGCTACTTTTTCATTTTTCAACCAACAAGAGACTAAATAATGAGCTTCAAAAGTTTTTTCCTTCCTAAGAAAAAGTTGAGAAGTCTAAGAATAATAACCACCCTTCACTTAAACGAATGGCAAAAGTGGCTTGAGGATATGTTAGTCAAGCTAAAAATACATTTTCTCCATTAGTACAATTGACTAACTCAATTTTAGTAATTCAGCAAGGTCCGTTCTGAGAAATGATTAGTAGCTCAAACTTAGTGTTTCAAATTGGTGTAGAAATCTAATTTAACATTTTCATTAGCGAGAAGTGACAAAAACAACCTTTCTTAAATTAAATGCCATTTGAAGCTAACACAAATCGAGCCACCTTCGGCTGATAAAAAAACGTGACGTCATTTCAAACAACTTATCTTACGTACACCTATCCTATTTGTATTAGTATTGAGTGAAACAGGACCGAAAAAAGAATTTGCCTTTGAGTTAAAGCAAATGATTCATGCATTCTATTTATATATTCACATCCATTTTGCAAGTTTGAATATAAAATTAATAAATACCAACATTGAATTCACTTTAGCCAATTAGAAGTGAATACCACATATAAGTATGTGGCATAGGATGTCTGCTACTTTTTTATTTTCCAACCAACAAGAGCCTAAATAATGAGCTTCAAAATTTTTTACCTTTCCAAGAAAAATTTGAGAAGTACAAGTACAATAACCACCTTTCATTTAAACGAATGGAAAAAGTGGCTTGAGGGTATGTTAGTCAAGCTAAAAAATATATTTTCTCCATTGGTACGTTTGACTGACTCAATTTGAGTAATTCAGCGAGGTCCATAAATAATTAGAGAAAAAATAAAATTATAATAGATTGTATTCACTTTAGCCAATTAAAAATGAATACAACATATAAGTATATGGTAGAGGACGTCTACTACTTTTTTTATTTTTTAACTAACAAGAGCTTAAATAATGAGCTTCAAAATTTTTTTTCCTTTCCAAGAAAATGTTGATATGTCCAAGAACAATAACCACCCTTACATTTAAACGAATGGCAAAAGTGGCTTAAGGGTATATTAGTCAAGCTAAAAAATATATTTTCTCCATTGGTACATTTGACTGACTCAATTTAAGTAATTCAGCGAGGTCCATAAACAATTAGAGAAAAAATAAAATTGTAATAGATTGAATTCACTTTAGCCAATTAAAAGTGAATACCACATATAAGTATGAGGCAGAGGTCGTCTGCTACTTTTTATTTTTTCAACCAACCAAAGGCTAAATAATGACCTTCAAAAGTTTTTGCCTTCCTTATAAAAAGTCGAGAAGTCCAAGAACAATAACCACCCTTCATTTAAACGAATGGCAAAAGTGACTTGAGAGTATGTTAGTCAAGCTAAAAAATATATTTTCTCCATTGGTACATTTAACTGAATCAATTTGAGTAATTCAGCAAGATCCGTTCCAAGAAATGATTAGTAGCTCAAACTTAGTGTTTCAAATTGGTATAGAAATCTAATTTAACATTTTCATTAGCGAGAAGTGATAAAAATAACCATCTTAAATTAAATGCCATGTAATGCTAACACAAGCCGAGCCTTCTTCAGGTGATAAAAAATGGGATGTCATTTCAAACATCCTATCTTACGTACACCTATCCTATTTACATTAGTATTGAGCAAAACAGGACCGAAAGAATAATTTGTCTTTGGGATAAAGCAAATGATCCATGCATTCTATCTATATATTCACATCCATTTTGCAAGTTTGAGTATAAAATTAATAACTAACAACATTGAATTACACATTAGTCAAGATGTCAATAACATATAATAAAACTGTTGAAATCCTCAAAAATTGATGAAACTCCAATAAAATACGAATAAACTTAAATACATAACACCATAAGAATTGAAACCAAATAACTATTGTCAAAAGAAATTGCATCCAACCGAATTGCATGAATATTGATATTAGGGTATGTTTGTTAAGATATTATGGATTGCAATATAATTAAAAATGTAATCAATCCTTTAGTGTATTTATCTAAATTTTACACAATGCAATGCTATTATGAGAAATACATAGGGGTGTTTATCAATTAATTTATTAACGTATAACGTAAGTTTCAATAGAAGATGATATTTTTCATTACATTACAATATTTTCTTCAACTTAAACCGTCTCAGTACCGCCTGAGGGTCATCAAAATTTAAAAATTTATAATTGCACTTGTGAAAAGTGTAGTGATATAATTTGAAGTGTAAATAAAGTCATTCAAGTAACCAAAAGTAAAAATAAAATAAAATAAAAGAAATAAACAAGTAGCATAACTATATGAGGTATATCGAAACTTTTGTACTAATAACAAAACATTCAACAGCCATCAAAAAATTATTCCAAGCGCATAGCATATCTTGATCTAATGTAAAGTAATTTTTTAATGTGATAAATTAATTTTTTATCAAATCAAATGAAATTAGTTTTCAGATCAATCATTTTCGAATTATGAAATATATCAAAATGAACTCGTTTTTTAACTGAAATTTTAAACACAATATAAAAAATATTTATCAATTTGATTTGATAAAAAGTTAACAATAAGTAAATTAATCGTAACCATTTGATCCAAAATTTGATGATCAAACCATTGCAATTGATCAAGCTATATACAATCACCATATGTTTGGTGAGAATTCGCATCCAATTATGTACAAACTTCACAACTTCACCCTCGTTTATGCATGCATCATCACCTTGTTATTTTATACAACTGTAGCTAACATTGAACATTGCAAAAGCCCACTTCATAACAAGCAAGCACACACAAACACGTGGCATCCCTAAACACAGCCTACCCCATAGCGCCCCATGCACGAAGGAGCTCTTGCCCATTATATATACCCCATACATGAACCGATATCACATATCTTCACTCTTCTATCCAACACAATCTCAAGAATCGTTGACATGGACAAGACTCCAAAAAAGAATATCAAAAGGAACCTCTATCTGCCTACTTCGCCTGCAAGCTTAGAGGCGATGTACAATGCAGCAAGGGTTGCTACAGATATAGGATCTAATTACGTTTGTGAGAAAATATTAGACGATGCACCCCTGCTTGAGACATATGACATATTCTTTGGGTTGTTCGACAGGGTTCCTAAATGTCGTTCCAACAAACTAGCAGACACTATCATCATGATATCCAATGACTCGCCTTGCTCGTGCTCAGGGAAGAACAATGATGAACAAGCTGATGCCTCTCCAAAAGCGAAAGATTAGATTGCTAATTTGCAAAGTGAATGTCATGGTTTATGTTGAACTTATTAGACAACAACTTACAGTATTTTATCATGCTTTATGTCATAGTTTTCTAATATGCCAATAACAAGTTATGCCAATCCTTGTGTAATCTCAGCAACACAATCCAACTAAGCAAACTAATTAGTGACAACATGTGCAACATTTTCGCACAACCAAAAAGCAATATTGAGTTTAATTCATTTGTGCAAAACTCAAATGTCCCGTGGCATAAACATTTGTATTCAAACAAAATCGATCAACAATATCCAATATACAATATGGTCCAAAGCATCAATCTATGATGCAACACAACAAAACCAGTAAAATGGAAAACAAGTTAACAGTGGTAACATAAACAAACCTTATGTTATGACATGAACAAAATAAATTCACGTATTAATTTCAAACTAATTACCAAAATCCCCACATTAGTAACGGATATTGCTTTTGTACAAGAAGATTTAGCTTGTAGCAGCTCCATTAACTCCCCTGGTTACTTGTTCTGTTGCCCTACAACCAAAACCTTCAATATTACATAATCCAGTATGATACTATTTTGATTTGGCACCACCTATGGTATTGTGCCAACATCATATCGGACCATAACAGCTTCACTAATATTATGTTCTGCAATCAAGTCCAAATCATCCCTATTTTTAAATTCTCTAACTAGATTCAGTAGAGCAAAGTCACTTTCTAATAACTTATATTGTCTCCTCCTCGAATTTGAGTAGCAAAAGGCTGCATTTCTAAATATCCAATATCAATCTTGCAATCGATGTGAAACTTATCCTAGACCTGAGTAACAAAAATTCAAATAAATAATATAAGGCCCAATTCTTAAGGTACTGCGGAATGGGCTTTAGTAATGCAAGCTATTTTGCTTTTTAAGCCCATTATGATTTGCCTCGTTTTAGTACGCATTGCTACTATTACAAATATATAATTTGGTGGTTGGTTAACTCAATGATGACAACTATATCCATACATTGTATACCTTAATTTTTTATTATTTTTCAGCTAATGCTTGTAAATCTGATAGTTTTGGTCCACTCATCTTCTTACAATTGTGTTTGCACAACAAGCGTTGTACAGTACTCAGTTTCGGGTTTATTATTCGCCAGAAGTTGAATACGGTGTATTCATTTTGTCTCAAAATCTATACACATGATTTAGTTTGGCACATCTCAATAGTTGAATTCGATATGCCAAAGTGAATACAAAGAAATCATTTCACCGATTAGTAGCAAAGTATATACAATGTATGTAGATTTACCCAAATATAACACACTGTATTCAATATGGGCACAAACTGAATGTAATTTATTCATTTTTTGAAATAAGAATATAATGTATTCAGATTATCTTAAAGATGAATCAATGTATTTAGATGATAATGTGCTCATTTAAAAAGTGAATATATTAAATTCACATGCTTCATTAATTGACTGTAATGTAAACTTTTTCCAAAATAAATAAACAGGATTGAACCGGTCATTTTAATTTAATTGGCGGTTATTGGTGTCCTGAATGGTTATGCAAATGACGAAAAGTGAAATTAAAATTTAAGTTTGCTTTATTGTTTCAATTAGTGTAATATATTTCTATTTATGTTAATTAATTAGATTAGTTTATTTGTTAATTTATTTTCAAATCTTATTACTAACTTATTCCATTTATTGTTCATTTATTAATATTATCTATTTTTTCTTATAGCATAATTTATTTTATTATGTCTTCATATTGTTATTTTAAAATACTTTGTATTTTGTTCGGCCAATAAAACAATCAAAAATGATTTGTGGCTCAAATTTATGGATGATTCGCTAACACAATGATCCAATGAACCGTTTCATATTCGGTAAAATGTTATTCTTCCAATAATCTTTAATTTTTTAATATTTTATATCTTTTTTATTAATATTTTATTATTTTAATCAAATCAAAAGCAATGAATTTAATTTTAAACAACATTAATCCAACGTATTTAGTATTTAAATTGTTTAATATAATGTACTCTGTTAATACATAATGACAATTATATTCACTAATGCAATGAGAGAATGCACTGTATGCACTCTCAACAAAATGCAAATACTGTGAATTCAATTTGGGGACCTTAATCAAAACTTTATCCATTTCAGTCAAAAGTGATTTTTTAATAGTCTTCAAATTTTTTCCATATTTTCCAATGCTTTTAATTAATATTTTCGGGAAAAGTTAATACAATGTATTGTTTAATTCAAATCGAATGCAATGAACTAAATTTTGTCAAGCGTTGATTCAACGCATGAACTATAACTTGCTATTGCGATAGAACAAAGTACAAAAGACACATGGAGTAAATACGGTGATTCCACTTTTCAATATGTTGTATTCGGATTGCATAAGTAAATGCAATATATTCACTTTTCAATACAATACTCTATTTTATTTGAAAAAAATATAATACACCAAATTCACTTTGGACAACGGTGTACACTGTATCCAGTTTGGGCAAGCCTATTGTATCCACTTACAAAGACAGGGCTCATCTACGGTGATTTAGCTTTTCAATGTGCTGCATTCAGATTGCACAAGAAAATACAATATATTCACTTTTTAATTTAATAATCTATTCTATTCAAGAAAAAGAGAATACACCAAATTTACTTTGGACAATGGTGTACACTGTATCCATTTTGGGTAAGCCTATTATATTCACTGACAGAGACAGGGCTCTTCTATGGTGATTTTGCTTTTCAATGTGTCGCATTCAGATTGTACAATAAAATATGGTATATTCACTTTTTAATATAATCCTCTATTCTATTCGAGAAAAAGTGAATACACCAAATTCACTTTGGTAAACAGTGTACACTATATTTATTTTGGGCAAGCCTATTGTATTCACTTACAGAGACAAGGCTCCTCTACGGTGATTTCGCTTTTCAATGTGTTGCATTCAGATTGCACAAGAAAGAACGGTATATTCACTTTTCAATATAATCCTCTATTCTATTAGAGAAAAAGAGAATACACTAAATTCACTTTGGAAAATGGTGTATATTGTATCCTTTTTAGGAAAGCCTATTGTATCCACTTACAGAGATAGGGCTTCATTGACTTGCAATGATGATCCCTCTCTAGGTAAAGATACAGTAGATCCTTGCTGCACAATATGCTAACAGAAAATAATTTTTACACAAATAATAGATTACAAATAACAAACTTGATTTCATTATATATGGGTATCACAAAAATACTACATATACATTTTGAGTAAATTAATTACCATGTTGCTTTGCTATGGTAGCGATTTGCATTCCAACAAACATACCGGCGATAAAGGACGCAACTGCCTCTCTTCCACAAGTCTTATGACTATACCACTATCGCTACATGCACTTGACTCAGAGCAATTAACACGTGATGAAGTACCTTCGATGGCTTTTGTATCAGGAATATTTTCTTATTTCTTAGCATTTTGGGGTTCTTTATTTTTATACCTCATCAAAGCATCTTTAGCTTCCTTATAAGATTTGAACGATCTGTACAGGCTACCACAGACACCTAATACTTGCCGCTATCATTCTTTCCATGACATGTAAATCCCGATTTCTTTTCCTTTAAAAACAACATAAAACTTCTTCTTTGTCTTTTCTGCTTTGTTCATCCCTCCTAAAATATTTTTAGCATATACCAAAAAGATGTGAATGTGTAGAGAGAATGTATGAATCCTTTACTTTATCTCAAAGATAACTTCTTGCTCCTGCTCCCTATTACTGCAAATAGGATAGCCATGATGTTTGAAATGACATCCCCTTTTTATTAACCCGTAGGTGGCTCGACTTGGGTTGGCTTCAGATGACACTTAATTCATTAAGGATATTTTTGTCACTTCAAGTCAATGAAAATGTACAATTATATATTTACCCCTATTTGAGTCACTCAATTTGAGCTACTAATCTTTTTCGTTAGTCTAATAGCATAAAGTCAATTCCTTACAAATTTGATTGAGTTTGCAATATTGATGGTTTGGTGGAAAATATTCTGCCATTTTTTTTTCAATTTTGAATTAATACTAAGGTATGTGTTTTATTGTTATTTATGAGATCAATTGTTTGTTCCATCCAGAATCCAAATAACTTAAATTATATGTATATATATTTATGGCTTTGTTCTCTATGTGATCAATTTTTACTTGGTCTTATTTTGATCACAATCTCTTTTCGCTATTGCATATTAATAAATTCTGTTGATATCATTATTTTTGTCTTTTATAATTTTAGTGTAAAATATTAATTAATTTGGATTATGATTAGTATTTTACATGTATTTGTATAATTGAAATTTAGATTCAAAATTGGCCTTAGAGTTTATCACTAATATTTTAATTTAGTTAATTGAAACAGTATGTTAAAAAAGTAACCTCTATTGCTAGGTTAATTAAATCAAAATATTAGGAAGGGGTGTGTGTGTGTGTGTGTGTATGTTCAAAATTTTATGCAGATAATAGTTGGCCCAAAGAAAGGTTATTATATTGTCTGGCCAAAATTAGAACATATTTATGATAATAAATATGTGATAATTATTTGGTTTTTCATGTGAATGTTAAGTCGGTCCAAAGAAAGACTTAATGTTTAACAGCAATTTATTATCAATATTTGATTACTGCATCAAGATTACCACTTGCAAATTGATTTTTCTATCCAAAAACTAAATTTCAATGTTGTGCTAGATGTCTTGTGATGTGATTTGTCATTATTTTTTAATTTATTATTTTGTAGTATTTAAAGTATTGATTGTGAGCTTGGTATATATTTTGTTGTTCTCTGAATTCAAAAAATACTTCTATCAGCTCAATATCTATAAATATTAACTCACTTTTTATGCTGAATGGCATTAATTTTAAGAAATGGAAGGAGAACGTTATTATCATTCTAGGTTGTATGGATATAGACTATGCACTTAGGGTTGAGCCTCTTGCTCCTCTTATAGCTAAAAGTTTCTTAAAACAAAAGAGGAACTTTGAGAAGTGGGAGCGCTCAAATCGCTTAAGTTTAATGATCATGAGATAGGCTATTCCAGATATATTCAGGGACCCTACGCCCGAAAATCAAAATGCTAAATCATTTCTTGAAGCCTTTGAAAGCCGCTTTGCTAAAAATGAAAAGGTGGAAGCAAGTAGTTTGATAAACAAACTTGTTTCCATGAGGTATAAAGGTAGTGGGAGCATAAGGGAATACATTTTGGCTATGGAGCAGGTTGCATCCAGGCTAAAGGCACTAAAATTAGAAATTTCTGAGGATTTAGTAGTGCATTTGATTTTTTATCTCTCTTCCTTCACAATGCAGCCAAGTTCAGGTGATTTATAATACTCGAAAGGAGAAATGGACTCTTAATAAGCTCATTTCTCATTATGTTCATAGAAGATTATTCACGTTATGAGTTCAATTATCTCATTCATGAGAAGTATCAAGCCTTAGATGTGTTTAAATCCTTTAAAGCAGAAGTTGAAAACCAACTAAATAAAAGGATTTAAATTATTAGATCTAACTGTGGTGGTGAATACTATGGTAAATATGATGGATCGGGTGAACAACATCCAGGGCCATTTGCCAAATTCCTAGAGGAATGTGGATCGTCCCACAGTACACCATGCTAGGAAGTCCCAACATGAATGGTGTAACTGAAAGACAAAATAAGACATTAAAAGATATGGTAAGGAGTATGATCAGCCATACTAATTTGCCAGATTCACTCTAGGGAAAGGGATTAAAGACTGCAGCTTACATCCTTAACAGAGTTCCAACTAAAGCATGACCAAAATCCCTTATGACCAAAACCTTATAGGCCAAATGAAATAAAATTGGGCTCAAGAACGGTCAATAGTTATTTTGTTGGATACTCCGAATGGTCTCGAGGGTATAAATTTTATGATCCTACAAAAAGATCATTTTTCAAAATGGAAAATGTCAAGTTCTTTGAGGATGTTAATTTGGGGAGGGGGGGAGGGAAGATAAGGTTAGAAACTTTGTCTTTAAAGAGGAATTTATTTCTCTTCCTACAGTTGTAATTGGCCATGATCAGGATCAAGATTTTCTCCCTAACACTATTCAAGAAGCAACGCCAAAACCAAAAGACAATGTCAAAAATCTCTTGAATCCTATTCAACAGGTTGTTCCTGAAGAAAAAACTTAACAACCTCAATAACAAATGCCATTAAGAAGAACCACTGGAGAAAGGACAAGTGCAATTTTAGATGATTACATTGTATTTCTCCAAGAGCATGAGATTGATAATGAAATGATGGAAGATAATCCAATCAACTTCTATCAGGTCATTGAAAGCTCAAAATCTCAAAAGTGGATCAATGCCATAAATGAGGAAATAAAGTTCATGAAAGACAATGAGGTTTGGGATCTCATCTCATTACTTGAAGGTATGAAACCTATTGGTTGTAAATGGATATTTAAAACCAAAAGGGATTCAAAAGGCAATGTGGAAAGATATAAGGCTCGCCTTGTTA
The DNA here is from genome assembly GCA_037975025.1 of Excoecaria agallocha. NCBI lineage: Eukaryota > Viridiplantae > Streptophyta > Magnoliopsida > Malpighiales > Euphorbiaceae > Excoecaria > Excoecaria agallocha. The sequence goes on along the minus strand of CM075807.1, from coordinate 49,901,149 downwards.
CCAAAGGCTTTGCTCAAAAAGAAGGCATTGATTATAAAGAGAGTTTCTCTCTAGTTTCATCAAAAGACTATTTTAGAATAATAATGGCTCGTGTGGCACATTTTGACTTTGAGTTACATCAGATGGATGTTAAGACGACATTTCTCAATGGCGACATTGACGAAACAATTTATATGGAACAAGCAGAAAACTTTGTTTCAGAAGATTCAAAGCAAATGGTTTGTAAATTAAAGAAATCCATCTATGGACTCAAACAAGATTTTTTTTAGTGGTATCACAAATTTCATCAAATTGTCATTTCTTTTGATTTTTAGATAAATATAGTTTATGAATGTATATATCACAAGTTATGTGGGAGTAAGTACATTTTTCTAGTATTATATGTTGCTGACATATTGCTTGCCAGCAATGATATAGGCATATTGCATGAAACTAAGAGATTTCTATTAAAGATATTTGAGATGAGAGATCTCGGTGATGCCTCTTTTGTATTAGGAATCAAGATATATCGAAATCGCTCTCGGGGAATTCTTAGATTATCACAAAAGAGCTATATCGAAAAGATTCTCAAAAGGTTTGGAATGCAAAATTGTAAACAAAGAGACACCCCAGTAGCTAAAGGAGATAAGTTTAGTCGTAGGCGATGCCCAAAGAATGAACTCGAGTCTAGGGAAATGAAAAACATTCCTTATGCTTCAGCTATAGGAAGTCTAATGTATGCTCAAGTTTGTACACGTTCAGATATCACATACATTTTTGGAATATTAGGCAGATATTTAAGTGAACCAGGGATAAATCACTAGAAAGCAGCCAAAAGGGTTATGCGGTATCTATATAGAACAAAAGATTATATGCTCACATATAAGAAATCGGATAAGTTAAAGATCATTGGGTATTCCGACTCTGATTTTACTGGATGCCAAGACAGTCGTAGATTTACTTTGGGCTACATTTACTTTCTAGTTGAAGGAGCTATTTCATGAAAAATTATGAAACAATCACTCATGACTTCTTTCACTATGGAATTTGAATTTGTAGCGTGTCATGAGACATCAAATCAAGGAATATGGTTGAAGAATGTTCTCACAGGGCTGCGAATTATAGATAGTATTGAAAGACCATTAAAGTTATTTTGTAACAATAAATCAACATTTTTTTATTCCAACAACAATAGAGCTCTTCAAAGTCTAAACATATTGACATTAAGTTCTTAAATGTTAAAGAAAGGGTTTAGAGTGGTCAAATATCTATATATCATATTGGCACAAACTCCATAATTGCAGATCCACTTACTAAGGGATTAATACCCAAGGTTTTTCATGAGCACACTGCTCACATGGGTATTACAATATTAGATGATGTACATTTTAGTGGTAGTTTGTACTTACATATGCTTAAATTTATTTTTGGTTGACATATCTTATTAATATTTTGTGGATACATAAAGTTTATCATTCTGCTAAAGATTTTATTCAGTTTTCACTCTCTATTTTGTTTGATCCCATTAAGAAATAAAGTTGGATCAGTCGAAAATAGGCATGTTAAAAATCACATTGCATGACATTTCCATGCTACACATCTATATTTGATCCATGTCGTTAGCTATATTGATATACATGACCATTTTTGGATCTAGTTACGATAAATGTAACAATGATCTCTTTGATCCTATATTGATATAATTGATGGACGGGATTGTTAAAGACGATTTCAGTTATGATAGCATTTTTTAGCTCATAAAGTATTATAGTGATATACAATTACTAAAGTTATTGCATATTTATGTATAAGGTTTAAGTGGGAGATTGTTGGAATTTATGGACATATACAAATTAAATATGTGAATATTGTATATTATATGTTATCGTAATTTTAGTCCAAATAAAAGTGATCTGGTTAATTTAACGTTAAATTGGACTTAATAATCCTCTTATTAAAAATATAGGGTTACTTTATAAGTGTGTAGAAACATAAAGAATTTAATCTAATTTATGATGGGCTAATTAGAAAATAAGTCAATATATAAATAGGTTGTGGTCCTGGTTGCACAGAGAACCCTAACCATAACCTTAATTCTAATACGTACTTTTTTATCTGGTATCCCATCACTCTAGAGAAAATCTAGATCTCCGTGTCAACTATAAACCATTAAAACTCCATATTCTTGATGGTTATGAATTCAAGTGTACTTCCACATCTATTTTATTCTTGATGATTTGACATGATCGATTCAGTGGCTATTATGTATTTGAAAATTTCATTCTATCACGATCTAAACCTACATAAATGAAAAACGATCAGGTTCAAGCTAAGCTTAGTTCCAACTTGTTAAAAATATTTTAAAAAAAACTTAATGTTAGTGTATAAAATGATATATGGTTGTCCACAAAATCATAAACATGTACTATAAAAATAATTTGTTATGTTGCTAAATGTAATGGCCCAAATATCGGTTAGTCGAGAATAGTATTTTCTGATGGTGAATAGTGACACCAAGATGAACAGTACTTTCCCGAGTTAAAAATATTTTATTTGATCATTGCAAAGAGCATGTCAGCAAGAGTCTGTGGTTCAAATTTAAAATCAAAATGAGGTCAAATGAGCCTCCAAAAGCTAAAAATAAGAAAAGTTCATGGTTTCAGTTTAAATAATATCTACGTTTACTAAAGTTTGATCGAGACTTTAAAAATAGCAAATGACCTTTTAAAATCACCAAAAAATTAATTTTTCATTACCATATAATTCTACATCTTATTTAATATAAATCTAAAACTTCTAGTGATTTTTAGAGGTCATTTGTTGTTTTTAAAGTCCTGGTCAAATCTTAGTCAATCGGGATACTATTTGAACCGAAACCATGAAATTTTCTTATTTTCAGCTTTTGGAGACTCATTTGACCTCATTTTAATTCTAAATTTGAACCACAGGCTCTTACTGACATGCTCTTTCCAATGATCAAATAAAATATTTTTTGACTCCGAGAAGTACTGTTCATCCTGGTATCACTATTCACCATTAGAAATACTATTCCCGACTAACCCGGTATTTGGGTCATTACATGTGACTCATATGATCTCTATAAAAGGGAAATTAGAAAACCTAATTGGGGTTTCTAAATCTATCAATAAATTTCCTCTCTCATTTTATCTCTCTCAGTTTTCTCCAATGGTCTTTTAGACTGTGGAATAGTCATTTTTTCCCGATATAACTACTCATGGTCAAAGAACTTTGCCAGTGATGTAGAAATAAGAGATCCCATACTTTTACTTTTCTCAATTGTATTTGTGCTACAACAGGTAAATATATTTACTCTCAATTTTCTCAATAATAAAATACATGTTCAAACTTGAGGTGGAACTATAAATTTGTCTAGAGGAGCCAAGAAAAAATGGCACCCTTAATTGCCGTTTTTAAGCACCCTATTCTTTTAAATTTGTTTATTATTACACCTTATCTCTAAATATTTCTCAAAATGACACCAAAAATAAATAAATAAAAATCCCCTATAAGAAATATCACTCGGGGTATTTGTAAAATTAGAGAGAGGCCTAACCTAATCTTTAACAAGCAGCACAAGTAATTGCTATAAATAATAATTTTATATGTCTAAAAAAACACTGTTATTAAATTAATTATAATAAAAAGTATTGTTTTTACTAACGTGACGGGGGATGGAATCGGCAATTCCAAATCCAACAAGTAGAGAGCATCTTATGGGGCCCATCTTCTGTACGACAACTTCCTCTATGGCCAATGGGGTGACGAAGTTTTGGCGCCAAGCTTTGTAAAAGAAAAGATTCCATTATTAATATATATATAAATTAACTGTTTTGGAATTACTTTTTTGAAACATTGTTTTTGGAATTTATTTAGGTTTTGAATTTTTTTATTTTATGCAAGGGCATTTTAGACTTTTACTAACATAATATATACCATTGGATAAATTAAAGCCCTATAATTGGGGGAAAAAATTTGGATTAAATTAAATTATCATGTTTAATATTAGCCATGATTTTGTTTAGTGATAATATCCAAAATAAAATTAACTATAAGACCGGTCCATTAAAAGCACACGAAAAGACCTAAGATCAGAAGCCCAAAAAACCCCAATACTCAAAGGTATAAATATGACAGATACTCACAGAATGAGGGGGCTCTCTCTCTCTAACTCTTCATACTCTCTCTCCATTATGCTTTTTCTCCACACTTCGATAGCTAACTTAGGTATCGGAGCACAAAAGCCCGACAAGATCGGGCTAGTTTTCTTTTTTGCAGGTCATTAAAGCCTCCCTCACCATGGCCGGCTATCTCTCTTTCTACGGTAAAATTTTTTGTTTTATCATTTGGTACTTTCGTTGAGAGTTGACGTCGGATCTGAGCTACTTAGCCTGAAATCAAAGAAGAATGATGTTCGTCCCATGGCTGCTTCTTAAAGGAGCTTCAACGCCAAATTTCAGATCTACTATTGCCCCTCTGTAAAAGAAAAATCCACAAAGAAAGCCTACATCTACAAGATCTTGAGCTTTATTTCACAGAGAAAGCCTAGATCTAAAAATATTGAGCTTGATTTCAAATGGAAACTTAGATCTAAAAGTCTTTAGCTATATTTCGCATGGAAGGTCTGGATCTAAAAAATCTTTGATCTGATTCTTCAAAAAAAATTAAAAAAAAGAGACTGAGGGAAAAAGGAGAGCAAAGATCTAAGATGATCGAGATCAACAAACGACAAGGCCTGCAGAACCTATTCCCAAGAAAGGCAAGCAACCTTACTCTCCACCTATAACAATTCACAGATCCGTCTTTCTTGTAACATGGAGAAAAAACCAAGGTGCTACCACGTACTTCTAACCTTGCAAATGAGAGGTAGCCCTGCCAACTCATTTAAAAAGCAAAGGAGTACCAATAAATGAGTAAGAAAATTTTCTTGTTCTTATGGTCAAAGGACCTGAAATTCAAAATCAAGTTTAAACAATTCCAAAATAAAGGTTAGTTTCAACGCCTCTTTTTATGCTTTTTGACTAATTTATTAGTACATGTGCTCCAATATTCACTTTTAGTTTCCTAATATTTCAATGTGAAATTATTGAAAACTTCTTTTTCATAATATATTATTTCTACAATGTGTTAAATCCGATCCAATGATTTTTTATTTCGATCGATTCTGATGATTTTTCATTCCGATCGAATGTTATTATCATCCATCGCCAAGAGCGAATCGAATGTTATTATTTTCACCGCCAAGAAAGAATCGGATATTATTATTGCCACCGCCAAGAGTGGATAGGATTGGAAGACCATCCATCACCAAAAGCGGATCGGATGTTATTATTTTCACCGGCAAGAGCGGATCGGATCAGAAGACCATTCATGGCCAAGAGCAGATCGGATGTTATTATTGCCACCGCTAAGAGCGGATCGGATCAAAAAAGGTGTGAAAATGCCTTGAAAAATTCTCATCCATCGCCAACGGCGACTTTGAAAAATCTCTCAGACAACATAAGCAATCGTAAAGCAGGTTAGTAAATATTTATAAAATTATTTGCAGGATAAAATTGCTTAAACTTATTTGCAGTATAAAATTATAAAACGGGTAACTCCCCATAAGCGGGTAACTCCCAAAGTTGACATCTTAATTTTGGTCGGTCGATACTAACATTTCGATCGAGGTATTATCCAAATGGGTAACTCTCTATAAGCGAGTAACTCCCAAAGTCAAGGTTCTCCAAAAGGTTAACTCCCTATAAGCGGGTAACTCCCAAAATTATCGAGTCTTCGATCTCAAAGATCAAATTATATGGAGGGGGACTAGTGATAATATCCAAAATAAAATTAACTATAAGGCCGGTCCATTAAAGGCCCACGAAAAGGCCTAAGATCAGAAGCCTAAAAAGCCCAACACTCAAAGGTACAAATATGATAGGTACCCACAGAATGAGGGGGCTCTCTCTCTCTCTAACTTTTCATACTCTCTTTCCATTAAACTTTCTTTTCACACTTCGATAGTTAACTTAGGTATCGGAGCACAAAAGCCTGACAAGACCGGGCTAGTTTTCTTTTTTGCAGGTCATTAAAGCCTCTCTCACCATAGCCGGCGATCTCTCTTTTTATGATAAAATTTTATGTTTTATCATTTAGCATGAGTTTTGATCATTATTTATATAATTTTAAACAAAATTATAATGGAAAATGATTTTAATATTGGCATGGTTGTGTATACATACGATTGTGTGGTGTTAACTGATTGTGAATTTTTAACTAATCCATTTTAGCCTTTGAATTTGTCAGATTAGTAAGGAGAAATATAACAAAAATTGGAAATAGATTTGTAAATCTTTTATTCTAGTTCAAAATTCAATTTAAATTCCTTAAAAAAAATCGATTAAATTCGAATTCAAATCGAAGATTCAATTTAAATTTGATCCGAAAATTAAGAGTCATATACGAGTTAAATCGATAACAACTCGAATGACCTAATTTTTTTTTTTTTTGCTATAATATCACATGTTAATCATAAACTTTTTCAATTGGATAAAAAACATATATTCTCCTCTATATATATTATATAATTTTAAAAAAACTTATATGATTTTATAATTTAAATTGAGCTAAATCTATGTCCAAAGCCATAAAATTTGCAATTTGGATTGGACTAGGCATATCCTGAAACTCATAATCAAGTCTAGCTAATACTCAGTTCCTCTGAGTAGTCATCATCATCTCCTGATCAGGTCTAACCAGTGCTCATTCCTCCAAGGAGTCATCATCATCGACATCGGCTCGTTAATTAATATAAAATGGTACTCTAATTTAATTTTTTTAACAATACATGTAATGTTCTCTGAAAAAATATATTTCTTTCGAAAAATAACTATTTTTTAAATTTTATATAAATTATTAAAAAGTAATAAAAATATAATTATGTTAAAAAAATTAAAATTTAATTGAATAACTTATAAATTTTTTTAATTGCTATTATCCCGTTTGAATCATAATTAGCTCACTGTGATAATAAAATGCTCCCAATATAAATTTTCACCATTTATAAGGTTTAAACTCATATACTTTATGTTAAAAAACAAATGCAAAATAACCTAACTTTATTCGAAATTTTCTAAATTAGCTAGATGATAGGGGTGAGCAAGAAAAACCGAAAAAATAATTAACTACAAAATAAATTCGAAATCGAATCGATTTTTTTGATTAACTGATCCGATAGACTCAGTTTCGGTTTTTAATTTTTATATTTTTTATCTTTGGTTACGTTTTCGTTTTTAAATATCGGTTAACCATTAGTACATAATTAACCAATTCATATATATATTTTTTATTTTTATTTTTATACCTTAAAAATTTTTCTTTTTTTTCAACTTCTCTGTAAAACTTACATAAAATAATATTTTAAAATATATTTAAATTATATTTTTATTTTTATATCTTAATTTTTTATATTTTTCTATGAAATTTATATAATATTTTAAAGAAAATTTATATTATTTTATTTTTTAATTATATAGTAATATTTATATATAGTAACCGATTAACTTTTATATATGTTATTTTTTTATCATATATTGGTATTCATATTTTACTTAATAGAATTCAATTATATTTTTTTATATTTTAAATTTTATATTTTAACATTTAATATTATTCAAAATTTTATGACTTAAAATCAAGTATGTTGATTTTCAACACATATCAAAATTATTTTATAATATTAGATATTAATTTGTTGAACATGAATATTGGACAGTAAATTATGTTTGTTTTGTAATTTTTTTGAATTACTTTGTATATTTGAAATTGAATTAAATTAAATTTTATTTAATTTTTTTTATAATTTTATATTATAAATTTTAATGATTAATTGAAAAATATTGGTTAATCAAATCGAAAAATTAAAATCGATAAATGAATTAATCGAATGTAATAAATTAATTTATAATTAATATTTTTAAAAGATCAATATTTATGAATTAATTAATTTTTTTATTTATTAACCAATCTATATTCATCACTAGTTAGATACATTTGATAGATTAAAAGGTAAACAGAAATAAAAAATGCAATAGAAAGTCCTACTTTAGGATGAGAAATTTTTTTATTATTATTATTTTAATTATTATTTGTGCTTGTAAAATTAATTTAATTTGTACCGTCATAAATGCGATATATGAGATTGTGGGGCTTGAATTAACTTTATAATTAAAAGAGTTAACCTGAAGTTTTGCTCTGACTTTTGTGCATTGTTATATGCATTATGTAAGGTTGAGATTTGACCTTTGTCATGTCTCGCCTTGAAAAGATGGAAAAAAAAAAACAAATGACATTATGAGGATATTTGAAGTTATTTTGTATTGAAAAATAAAATGTATGATTAATTAATTATGCACACTAATTATTTTCTTTATAATTACACTTTTCGCAACAAGAGATAAGGAAATTTAAACACTAATCACTTAAAAAAATAGTCGGACTATTAATTATTTAAATTACACGCGATTTCCGAAACATTTTATATTTTATTAACATTGTTATTTAGATTTTCTTATAACTTTCAAATATATTTAATAAGAAAATATGAGTTGCAGTGCAATTTATTAGAGTTTTCATTTGGTATGCTAAAAATATTATTTTTTTATTAAATAGATTACATTTAATAATTAAATTTAGTAGTACATCTAACACATTGAATTATTTTGTTGTTTCACAAAATATCAATTATTACGCACCGAAACTAACAATTTGACAATTATTTATTTATTGACAAAAAAGAATGGGAAAGTCTAAATATATGACCCTTAATTAATGATGTATAGAAAACAATGATGGATTAGTATATTAAACAAATCAATGATTTGCAAGAAAGTCATTAAATTGTGGTGGGATTGTAGCCCATCCACCAAATCACATTAACGATTTCAGTACTTGAATTTTTTTTTTTTTTTTCCATAAGACGGTACCTTGGCTAACCACAAATTAATAAACTAACCTTTAGGGTTTAAGGGATAATTATCCATATACTTGAGTGTAAAATTTTTTAAAAAAAAAGATTATAGGCAAATATTAACTTAATTAACGGTTCAATCAAACTAGCAAACAACGGTAATTATCGTGTCATTTTTTTTAAATAAAAGGACGTGGTTGGGCTATATTATCTCTGCAAGAATAGACGAAGAATAATGCAAAATTGGAGAAATAATATAATTTTGTTAAAGAAAATATTGGGAAAAGTCAAAATATCTGAGAAAATAAGAAAGAAGAAGCCAACGTAAAAAGGACGAAAAAGAGAAAAAAGAAATAAAAAGGACATAAAAATGAAATCACTGAAAATGTTTCCCTAATCCCAACCCTAAACTTTTTCTCTCTTCTTCTCTTCAGGTACCAAATAAAATTAAATAAATAAATCCCTCCTTTCTTTTTCCCTCCCCACTCTTCCTTCTCTCTCTTCTTCTCCTCCTTTTACACTCCTATGTAATGTGTTGTCCCTTTTCCCCATGAGAAACCTTAGATAGCCAGACAGAGATCAGAGATAGTTAGAATCAGTATCAACATTCAAAAAAAAAAAAAAATCAAAACTTGAAACTAAATGGGTAAGTACATGAAGAAATCTAAAATCACAGGTGATGTAGCCGTCATGGAACTCTCTCAATCCACCACTGTGGGCGTACGTACAAGAGCTAAAACCCTTGCTCTTCAGCGTCTTCACTCTTCTTCTCCTAACCCTGAAACATCCTCGTCCTCCTACCTCCAGCTCCGCAGCCGCCGCCTTGAAAAGCCTCCGTTGCTTAAAGAAACAAAAAAATCACATGAAGCTGACCAGGAGCCAGATGCTACTTCTGATAAAAAATTGAACTTTAAAGAGAGTTCGAGAATCAGTGCAAGTTCTGTGAAAGTGGGTAGCGGTTGTTGTGAAGAGAGAGGGTGTTTTAGTAAGAAAGGGGAAATGCTGGGTTTCGAGTGTGAAGCAGAGGATTTGGGTGTTGAGGTTTCTTTTGGAGAGAACTGTTTGGACTTTGAATCAAGAGAAAGGTACTTTCTTTTTTTCTTTTTTGCTTTCTCCTTGTGCTCTTTGTTACAAATGTTTTTTTTTTTTTTTGTTTTCCTCTCTAATTTTGGGTGTCCACTTTTCATTCTGGTTCTGTTTTCTCATGCCTTTCCTTTCGTTGATTTTTGGTTTCTGTAGTTTTTTTTGTTCAGTTTGATTTTCTTTTGTTCTATTTTGGGTGGGTTTTTAATCATCATTTGGTGAGGTTTCTGATTGCTACTACTACTAGCTGTTTCTCTAGGTCCCTTTAGTGATTTTTTTTTCTTTTGTTGTGTAATTTTGAGCTTTATGGTGTCCTCTGTTTTCTGTTCCTATAGGAATATTTTTCAGTTCTCTCCTATCTGTCATTTCCAGAAAGAATCCCTTCATTTTAATTTTTCTTTTACTGTTAATTACTTCACATAAAAGAAGAAAACTTTTATTCCATGCACTGAAATGATTTCATGTAATTTTTCAGATTTTTTGTTTCAATTTCTTGAACTCTAGTTAAACCATGCATGCTTAGTTATTTGTTCCTATCAGGGTTTGATTTATTCTGCTTAGTGATTTTTATATTTTCCTGGGCATGGCTTGAAAAATCTCCTTTTCCTCTTCCCTAATTTGGTATTTTTGTTTCGGTACTTAAGTGCTAATTGTGCTGTCTGCTTCACTTTCTTTTAGAATCCTGGTGACTACTATTAGTACGACATAAATATTAATTTTTTTTATCATTATTATTTGGAAAAAACATGAAATCAGAAGTTAAATAATGGATATCCATATTTATCATTGCTTCTGCCATATGAAAAGAAGTTAAAAGTGTTATTTTTTTAAGTCGGTTTGTGTTTAATTAGTTCCCCTTCTTTCACTTTCATGTGATGCATTAATGTTATTGCTACTGTATAAAATTGCTTTAACAAAAGGTCATTTTTAATTTTTATATTCATACAGATTTCTATTTGAAACATGTGTGCCCAACAGCAGATTTATTAATTTTGCAAGTTGATTTTCTTCTGTATGGTGAAAACTGACTAATGCATTTCCTTTTTTTTTTTAAATTTGTTTTTATGGGGTACCACGGAAAAATGTATATAGAATACTTCTCTGATTTTGTATCTCAGATGCCTTTAAACATCACTTGTCGGTGTGCATAATCTTTGTAAGCTGGCAGTATTTTCTTGAATTTCTTTAACAGGACTATTAGTTGGTATTTAATAAAATGCTTTTGTGGATCCATGACATAAACGGAGATATGAATTTAATTGGTTTAATTGTAGTACTTGAATGCAAAATAAATAAATAAATAACATAAATAAATGGGCTATCATTGAGAATGATTTCCTCTTCTGAATTACCGCAATTGGGACTTGGCGTTACTCAGTAGTTTTTAATTTTTGTTTTGCAATACTGGTGGCAATAACTCATCTGCCCCATTTGTGTTAGCATAATAGTGGATAATGATATATCATATTCGTGGGGCCTATTTGCAGACTGCTACATTTATGTGGGATACTCTGCTCTAGGGCCGTCAATAGGTGACAAAAAGTTTCAGTTTTTCTTGCTTTCTTTGTATGGTTTCTGACTTCCAATTTGGTTGCTGTCCTTGTAATAGTGTAGACTTTCTTTGCATAATTTCCTTTTCCAAAATAATTGGGGGGCACTAATGCATCTCAAATTATTTTTAGTTTGATTATCTTGGAAATTCTCAATTATTGCGTGAAATGAACTTTGCTGAAGCCACAGTCATGTTTGAATTTCTCAATTATTGTTTTGATTTAAATACATTCTTTAGCAGGAGCACTAGGGAAAGCACTCCATGCAGCTTAATTAGGGACTCGAATACCATTGGAACCCCAGGTTCAACAACAAGACAGGCAAGCTCTAATCGACGAGCTAAGACTAACATGCTGAGAAATATTCCAACACCACATGAAGTGGAGGAATTTTTTACCTGTGCAGAACAGGAGCAACAGAGACTATTTATTGAGAAGTATGATGCTATAACTTTTTCCCCACAAAAATAAGAATATCCTGTATTTCTTTATATTAATTATGATAGATAAGTATGCAGTTTCATTGATCCAAGAAAATGAAAAAAAAAAAGATTGAACTTGGCTTTTTGTTTTTTATTTGTTATATTGGATTTTGCAGGTATAACTTTGATGTTATGAATGACTTGCCCCTCCCAGGTCGCTATGAATGGGTCCAAGTGACTCCATAACCAGTATTAATCTCTAGGAAACTGCACCCCCTAATTTCTTTTAATGCTAAAGAGTTTTGGAGAAGGTGCAAATATTGCTCACGTGGTATGTTGTGTCATCCTTTTGGGCTGATAGACAGAATTGGAGACATGATGGATAAAGATTCAAAAATGTAACACAGCTGATGAATTATACATGTAGCCAGATAAGGAATTGAAACTAGTTGGTTTAAGTGGAAGGGGCAAGGAATAACTGAAGACTAGGACGGGGAGAGAACTATTAGCTTAGGATTAGCAGGTTGCATTATTGTAATTTTTAGGAGGTATATTTAATTAGATTTTATTTTTCCTTCTCAATTTTAACATCTTACTTTTGTCTATAGGAATGAACCATGATTGTTCTTTTTGATAATAAATGTAACTCATATCTGGTTTTATATGCTGTCCTCATTTTCTTTGTTTGTACCCTGCAACGTTTGTAATATATCTAGTGCAGCAAGACATGACCTAAATTCAATTGAAGTTTTGATAGTGGTGTTCCGGGCCTCTAAATCTTAGATAAGATTGTTTTCTGCTTGCCAGATTTGCTGAATCTGGTGGTGGTGGTCAATGTTGTCAAGTGTTGGACTAGTTGGTTTGATGAGTGATGAGACTGATGTTTGATTTTTAGTGCATAAAAACTGGTTTGTGTTTCCTTGAGTGCATACTATCTGTGTCTTTTTTGAAAGTTTCTATACTTGTGATGCAGGACCACTCTCTATTTAACTTCCTGTCCAAGAGCACTAGGTTTTACCCTCAAGAGTCCTATTTTACCTTCTCTTTCTGTAATTTAATTTTCCAGCCCACATGTTTGTCTTTTTTCTTTTCCTGGATTTGTAATGTTATCAGTCCTGAATGTTTTGGGTTGTTCCATCATGGCTGGCAGTTGAATAGGAAACTGGCCCCTCCCTCCCCTCCCTTTAAGTTTGTGTTCATTTTGAGTCTAAAAATGACCGGTTGAGCAGATGGCGACGGTGGTGGTGGGGTTCTTGCAGTCTTGGATTGTTCTGTAGAATCTTACTTCAGAATCTCAGGTTCTTTTTGGCAGTGCGGGGGTTTTCTTGGCTTTTTTAATTATTTTACATATAAAAATGCTTTTCTTTTTTTCTTGTTCTGTGTCTCGTATAAAACTAGTGGCTGTAAAGGTTGTTGAGCTTGTCAAGAGGGCATTTATTGAATGTGCATGAATGCTCAGACCCATTTTATTGGTGAATTTGCCTGTGCACATGGGACCTTGTACGTTCTGTAAAATTTTGCAGCACAAGTTGCACCTACTTCAACATAGATTTGATCAATGTCCTTTTTTTTTTTTAGTCCTAGCTTATAGATTTTTTTTTCAATTTTATTACTTGTACAGTTGTTGAAGAGTGGAAATTACCCGACACTTTTACCTTATAAAAAGCCTAGCTGCATCTAGCTGCTAGCTTATCAACGTTGGTTCATTTAGGTGCAAGTGTTGAGACTTTGATGGGCACTAGCATTGATCCACTTAGTGTTATTTTGTTGGATCTGCGTCCAATTCTTAGGCTTTATGAATTCAATATTATTTTCTCAATTTTAAAGCCTTAGAAGGTTATTATACATATTCTGCTAGTAGAGGTGCACATTGGTCAAGTTTGGATCAATTTGAATGGAATCCGAATAACCCGAAATCTGAAATTTAATATATATTTATACCTAATCCAACCCTAACAAGAAGTTGGGCTGCAACCCTAACAACCCGAAAAAACCCTAACAACCCAAACTTTTTCGGGCCCCGACCCTAACAACCTAAATTTACCATCATTTCATGTCTTTGTCTTCTAAAGCATGCATTTCTTCAAGCAAATCTCCAGAAAATCAAATTCACAGCAAGTTGATTGTAAGAATTGATGCTCTTCTTTTATTATGACCATTTCCTCTTTGATACAAAATTGAAATATTCCACAAAATTCAAAACCCAATATAAAGATAATAACTTTGATATAAAACAGAGGAAACCCATAAAACAAAAATAAAGAAAACCTTTGTAAAAGAAATAGGATAAGCAAACAGAGATGAGAAGCAAAATAGGTTGTTGCCCTCCCGAAAGATCTTTAGTTACAGAACAAAGAAGCAAGAAGCAAGCCATTGCAGGATTGAATGATTGAAACTCCCGTAAAATTGGTAAAATTCAAAGATGGTTCTATCTTTCCTTGGGTGGAAGACTCAAGAGGGACGAAATGGAAATCTAGAATCGTTGGTCGTTGGAGTTTGCTAAACAACAGAGCAAAAGGGGAGAGATTGGAGATGGCGACAAGAGGAGGCAGTGGGAAAATGGACATCGGCGACCGGAGGTGGTGGCAGCAGTTGATGTCGACAGGAGGAGGTAGAGATGAATTGGAGATTTAGGCTTTTGATGAAATGAAGAGGAAAAAAGTGAAAAACGCATGAAATGATGTTTTTTATAGTCAAGTCTCAATCGGATCGGTTTTAGTGTGGGTGACATCAGGTTTTGCAAACCCCTATATTATGGAATTGACAAAGGCCCTCAGGTTTTGCAAACCCCTATATTATGGAATTGACAAAGGCCTTCGATTTCATTTGTCTTTTATTACATTTCATTCTAAAAACATTTTTCATCTCTCACAAACTTATTAAGCTTCTTTTTGGAAGAAAGATGAACACAAATTCTTATCTGAAAAGCAAAAAACCGTTGTTTTATATGATTCATTAACTGCATCAAGTTTCAGACTGAGAAAACAACTTCCAATGGCACAACTTGATCCGTAAGTTTACGACTTGGTAAGCATTTTAACAGAATTCATCAGCTATCGGTACAAGTATTATTGGTAAATAGAAGGCTTGAAGTATTGATTAAAGCCACATCCCTGGGCATTTCAAGTAGTCGCTGTAGCAAGCTTGTATTCACAAAAGCAGAAACCAGTCAAAACAACTTTCAAGAGCCTTATCTAAAGTCTCTCCACTTTTGATGATCTCCAACGGGTTCATTCCTGTTGCCAGTAATTGATTCCAAAAAGAACCAAAATAAACTATCTCATACAAGGACTGAATAAAGCATGCCACTGTTATAGTGTCAGGTTGAATGCCATAAGAAGTCGTAGCTTCACTGTCTGTTATTTCAGCAGAAAAAATGAATATAAGAATGGGAATTAACTTCTCTTCTAGTAAAATTATAGCAATACCTGCTCCTACCTGTGTTCCACTGAAGGCTGAGAGCAATCTCACGGAGTTGGAAGATCTGAACCTGGTGCTTGCTTCTTTTCTGCCATTTCAATTTCAAATCCATTATTATCTGAGGATTTTTCTTTCTCTATCTCCATTCTTTTAATTTTTGCCACTCGTATGGCCCGCAGCTCATAACTGAAAAATTTTGAGCATGTCAGTTTTGAATGGGGATGTAAATTGATGTATCGTCCATGGAGATTTGTTTGTGAGAAAGATGGTATAGGCAAAATTACTATCATATGCAACTGGAAGAGCAGGCAACACACACACAGAAAACAACTTGATGATGCCTGTTATTAAGTTGGTGCCGTTAGGGCCAATTAACACATGAAGGAACAAAAAATGCAGAAATAGTATGTTTGACCAAAACTAAAAACTGAATTCTTTATTTTTATTTTTTAGGAAAATGCTTCCAATGGCAGAGATTGGATTATGGAAGAGGCATAAATCACACTTTTAGAATCGTTTTCCAAAGAGATATATTTCCAATAAATATCTTCTAAAGTTTTCTTTTCTTTTCTTTTCTTTTTTTTTTTTTTTTTTGATAATACATCTCTGGAGGTGAAAGATGATGGAATTCAAATTTCGGTCAAACGGAAAAATAGTTAGACTCTCTATGTTTGACCTACACGTGATTCCTAATATCTTCTAAAGTTGGCAGATTGCAATGAAGTATTTTCACTCAGATCAACATATCAAAAGTGCAGCTGGTTCAACAATAGTATTGTCAACAGCATCAATCAAATATTTGATACAATTATTATGACTTGAAAACGATTTGTTGCAAGCTTCGAACAGGCATGTTCAGACCCTAATTGCTTGTCATTATTATCCAAAAGATTCTAATGGTGAGACAGAACAAACTATGAGACCCACTTTAAACGATTCTACTTTTGCGAAAATCAGTTGACATGTTGCATGAGTAAACAGACTGACCTAGTATAGTTTGAATTATTATCATGCTAAAACACTCTTCCAAGTAGTGCAACTGCATTGATAATTGGCTCACCACTAACTCCCTAGTTTATGCCCCAAGCCCAGATCAATGACAAGCATTGCAACAAGTGGCAGCCAATTTAAAATCATAGCACATCTACATAATATGGATTCAAAACAATTCTAAAGGGTAGTCCTGAACAGAGTGATGGAGTGAAATAATCCATATAGCCAATTCTGACCAGATTGAGCACAACTCTAGCGAGGTGAGTACCAATGATTCTTCAGGTGTCAGTTTGAAACTGATAGTTTAGTCCGCCAGCCTGTAATAATATACTTTTTGGGGGGAAAATATAATGATCTATTTCCTTCTTATTCAGCAAAAATTTTTAAAGCCTTCTTCTCGCTAATAACTTGGCTGATTAAATCACACACAATGATGTAAATAGACCGTGGTAATAAGATCAAGTACTGAGACGTAACCCTTTCCCCAGTTACTTCACTTGCCCTATTCTCAAGGTCTCTTGCCACCCCTGCACCCTCACAGGAACCTTATATTTTACATAAACAGAATTTTCACACACACCAACTGCCCGTATATTCTTTATGACCTAATTTACATTGAAGAACCTCATTGAATTTTCACTAAATTGTTTCTTCGCATATACAATGAATATGTCCAGAATCTAGCTTACTTATGATACTATGAAAATCTACAATTGAATTAAATAGTTGAAACATTTACCCTTTTCAGTTTTTGTGTTTGAATTCACTCCACTATACAAAGTAGTATTTATAAAAATTTATATATCCATAGAAAGTTCAGTTTGCAATAACAACCATTGCCTCTGAAAACTATAAACCTGAGTGAGCTCTTGTACGATCGAATGACCAAAAGCAGAATACAGTATGTGTTGTGTTTTCAAGTTAGATCTTTTATACAATATGAATATGATTGCAAGATAAGTTGTTGGCTAGTAATATGGGAGAAGCCTATGCTCCAGCAATAGAGAAACCTTAGAAACGAATGATATACGCACTAAGGCTTTACTCTTCACAAGGCAGCAAGCCTTGTCCCTCAAACAAAATGGCTCAAGCATAGCAAAACAGAGCTTATATTGCAATAAATTTCACAGCAGTACAATTAAATCACTAAAGCTTGTAGAACTTACTCTGCAACATAGCTCTTGACAAGCGTAAAATAAATCCTCCAAAATTCTCGTTCCTTCAATTGACGAGGGCATAGCTGAAATCTGAGTTGTGAAAGTTCCTGGAGAGAAAAGGAGGGTCAGAAAGGGAAGAAAAAGCTAAAATGCATTAACAAGCAACAATCATCGTTATCTATGCAAATATAAGCACAGAATTTCCCATATAATAACTGCCAGTCTACTGCATTTATATAATTAGCCTATAGATGCTGAACAAATTTATACCTTCTAAAAACACTGACTTTGGAAATTTCACGACAAGCTAACTACTACCCATTGACAACCGACTACGAATTTCACATGAACTGCACAAAATAAAAAGCAACAAATGGCATGTCCGAAATAAAAACCTTGACTTTGGAAAGAACAAGAGTAGCATGTCGCTCCTGCCAATCAGAGAGATCCATTCGGACATTAGCCGGTGTTGCTCGAGAACTGCTACTGATTTCATCTCCAAAAGTAGTTCCGGCAATTTCTTCTTCTTCAGCTACAAAGAATCAATTTGTCGGACTTCAGAGCAAGAAGTAACAATCCCAATGGATCTTGAAATGAGAGGAGTGTTACCTTGGAGTGGGAAATTCTTGAAGGTATCAACTGAAAATGTCTTGACATGATCGATTAATTGATGGGTAACTCCAAGCTGTTGCTCTTCTTCTTCATCTACTACTACGTGTTGCTTTTGATTCTGCTGATTTGGGCTTTTAGCGTGTCTATTACTGAGTCGAAACCATGAAGACCAGTCCATGGTTCTTTTCTTGTTATGACTTCGGGAATTAGAATGAATTTTCTTCCTTTTGTGTCAATTTTTGTTTATCTAGTTATTTACGTACTGTTACTGTTTATGGGCCGGGCTTGGATGGAAAATGTTGTAAAAAGCCTATTAGACTTGGCCCACTATGGCCCAATAACATGTCTAACTGTACAGTTAAATTAGGTTACTTCGACTCTTTTTAAGTTGGGGAGTCAAAAATCTCTTCAATTCATAGTTTTAAGCCCTTTCTAATTAAAAGGATGTTGTTCTTATATATACATGAAAAAAAAAAAGGATTTGAACTGTAATTTAAACAGTTGAAAATTTGACTATTTTTTACTATATAATTAAAATTCGAAACTCACTCCCAAAAAGTATTATGTAAAAAGAGAAATCGGTTCAAGCAATTTAAAGCACAAGTAATAACTTGGGGATAAATAAAATTCAAGAAATTTGAATTAGTTTCATATATATTTGAACTGAAACTATATGTATAAATATCTAAAAAGAAAAAAAATAGAGGAAAGAATAATTTTTGATAAGGGATGGCCTCTTGGATGCCTTCATTAATATGTCGTACATTGATAACGCAAACTTTCTTGCCCTAGAAGGTCATAGTCCCTCTAAGAAGCTGGCCGCGGAGGAATACCTCCGCATAGCTAGTTAGCAAGCTGAGATCTCGTTTGTTAACGAAATTAACCAGATAAATTGCTCCACCCTGTACCCTAATAGGGTACAAGGCGAAAGCATCTTAACGCAACATCTTTGAATACCACCAGTATGGATATGCAAATATAGGAACCCGTCCTATGGCCTGATGCATGTGAAAACACAATCAGGCTGCGATTGAAGAGAATTGTGGAAGAATAGTTCGATGTCACATCACAAAACGCCTGCAAATAGCCTGATGATGGGACTCTCGAACACACTTTTGCTTTTCCAAAATAAATTTTCTTTTTTTGGGTGTTATTGAAAATAGTTGGAATTTGAGCTCAAATCGAACCCATTGTATATAAAAAAAATATACATTAAAATGCTGAAATATTTTGAAAAATTAAATAATAGTTTGATTGGCAATTGGAGCAAAAAAGAGACATAAAAATTGTTGGATTCTTGCCACTCATTACTAATAAAATTAAGGCCGCATGTGACAAAATAATCCCGAAAATGTATAGGAATCTTTATTTACTTTAATAATGCATGGGTGTATGTGTAATGCGATTAATTGACCACGCATGCCAGACATGGCTTAAAGTTATTCGACTTGAAACCAAGAAAATTTTTTGTTGGCATGTACATGAAAGTAACGGTGGTAGTGGTGGCAGATATCATATCAAATTATATCCTATAAATGTAATTATTGAAGGGTGGGACCTACCGTGGGTCCTACTTGCATTGCTCAACAACATGGACCCACCAAGGGAAGTGGGCAATCATATAAGATTATTATAACGTAGCCACACCTCCACTGCCTTAGTTTTTTTATTAATATTTTAATTTTTTTAAAATACTTTTTGACCTTTTTCTATTTGCTTTTCTTGAAGGGGAAAAGTGATGATAGATTCACACAATTGGAAGGCAAAAGGAATAAAATTGTACACAAAAGTCTTAAAGTTACTATGTTTTCTTAAGAAATTGCAGCGACCATTCAGGCTACTACAGAACTTACTATGCTTATAAGGTAAAGATTTTGGCCAGGACATGTATATATAGATGGTCAATAAGGGGTTATAATAGTAATTTCCGTACATTGATCACATGTTCAATGAGTAAAATATTCTTTTAAAATAATTATATAAACTTTTACTTGACTTTCATACATCTTTGACTATTCAATCACAAATTCTAAGTGTAATCTACCCATAAAATTTGACCCAAAAAATAATTAATTATTTAATATTTATTTTGACATAATATTTTGACTAAATTTATGAATTTGAACAATATATTATTTAAATTAACGAATCTTTTATTTTAATTATTTTTCATCAGTTGATTGTTGAAATGACATAAATATAACATGTTAACAGGAATTAAATTGTACCGATTTACAAACTTTAAACGTAAAACTATTTTTCTTTGGACTACTTTAGGATTTGTTCTGCATTTTCAGCCTTGTAATGTGGTATTATTTTTGACATAATTTCGATACTATTTCAGCAGCCAATTAAAAAAATAATTAAAATAATAAATTCATTAATTTTAAAGTAATATTACTTTAATTTATAAATTTTAAAAAAATTATATTAAAATAAATATTAAAAAATTAATTACGTTTTTTTTAATTAAAATTCAGAAAGTGAATTGCAACTTGACCTCCAACCAAACATAGTAAATGAACATATGGATTCTGGAAAAGGAAGAGAGTGTAGGAAAGGAAATAGAGGTGAAAAGGCATTTTTTTTCTACTGCCTAATTTTCAGGCTTTTAAGGGAGAATATTTGTTAGTGGTTGGTTGGGCATTCAACTTCCATCATCGAAGCTTTCATAATTAAAAAAAGAATCAAATGCAACACTTTTCTCACAACTCATTTATACTTACTTAAACGCCACTAAAATTATCATTCATTGTCTCTTTCTACTAATCCAATTAACCCTTTTCCTTGCATATCACCGCATTCCATGTCCCATCTCAACTTTGTTTATTTTCCTCCTTTACATTTCAGCAAAACGTAGCTTTTAATTTATTTTACTTAATTTTATAAAAAAATTATATTTATAAAAATAGTGGAGTACTTATTAATTTATTTTTTTCAACGTCACTGTTAATAATGAGGATAAAACCAAAATATATAAAATAAATATTATAAAATGATAATTTAATGGGGTAATTTAAAAAATAAAAAAAAAAGAAAATTGACGAACGGATTGATGAATTATTATTTGAGTTGTCAATCTTTTTCGCTCTTTTCAACTTTCATCGAAATAAGATAGTAATGCTGACATGGCAATTTTTGATTGGTGCCACGCAGAAAGTTTTAAGAAGGTCCACCGCCTATTATCACCTCCACTTTTACTTTTAATGAAAAAGTAGAAGGATAGAAATGTCAAATACTTTATTACGACATTCATATTAACAAAATTTCTCTTCCGAATTTACTTTAAATTTTGTTTTAATTAATTATCGCAAAATTAGCAATATTTGTTTTTTGCTCAAGATTAGTGGCAATCAATTATTTGCATCAAAAATTGGCATAACAAAGTTTTGCCTAAAAAGCAATACGAATTCGAAAAACATTATTATCTTAACTTCTAATGATTTTGGATGTCGAAAGAAAGAGAAAAATAAAAAATAAAAATGAAACCGTTTTTATGTCAAATGATTTTATGGGATAGGACAAGAGAAGAGAGGAAAATAGTATTTTTATATTAAATATACTTGTCATTACAAAATAAAATAAAAAATATTTTTATTTATAAATAATTTTAAATTAACTACATTGAAAAGTTAAAATTTAACTTTTTTAAAAAAATTTCAATTTTTAATTTTTTTAATTGTAATTTATTTTTATTTTTTACAAAATTAATTTTTTTTTAATTAATATTTATCAAATATATATTTTGATTTCATAATTAATTTTTTATTTTTTCAAAAGTAATGTCAAATGCACTATTCATTCTCTTATTTTCCAGCGAATCTTTGCAACAAAGTTCATCTTTTTGTTGTAATTTTGCACCGCTATGTTTTCTTTATTTTTCTAATTTGAAAATCTTATTCATTTTAATTCTAAATTTCTTTTTTTTTTTAAGAAAAATGAATCATTTTATTAAAGCAACTGTTGGATACAAGAGAAAAGAGAATTAAATCTAACTCCCTAAAATACAATAAAGGTCCTAGCTAAAATATGAGTTAGATTATTACAGATCTTCTAACTTGATTCTAAATTTCTAATTGAACATAATTACACTATTCCAATCAAAAGTATACAATTATAACTGTAACACCCTACTTCCATTTATAATTCCATATGCCACGTCTTATCCCAAGCGACATCACAATAACATATTCCCTCAATTTAGAAATAAATGTTCACATTCTAAAAATATAATATATTTCAATATATTCTTCTAAATATACCTTTTACATAAATAGTAATTTAATTTTCAAAATCCAATTAATAAACTAATTGTCTACTTTTTAATAAAAGCAAATTAGTAAAAATATAAAGTAACAAATGAGTTTTTAAATTCTCATATAAAAAATTAATGGACGCTTATTTATAGATAGAAAGAGTGCCTTTTAGAAAAAAGAAAAATTAAATTAATACAAAAATAATAGTAATAATATAATTGCTCCTCATTTATTACTAGAACCATTATTGTTATATCAAAAAGTAATAGTAAAAAATGAATTGTTAATTGGCATTTTCTTTAACGAATCAAAAGAAATTTTATTATTATTATTATTATTTTCATATTAACTTAATTATCCTCTTTTCTAAAATATACGTTATTTTTTTAATTTTAATTGAAATAGTATAATTGTGTTCAATGTTATAAGCAAGTAGGATAAAGATGAATAAGATTTAAATTGTAAAAATAAAATTAGTGTTTCAAAAAAATTAAATGGGTTTATTAATGTCGATAAATGATGCATTTTTTACGAGTAGATGTATGAAAAGGATAATATTTTGCAAATAAAAGTGTGTAATAGGATGTTTAAAAAATATAAGTGTGCATATTTCATACTCCTTCCGTCTCACTTTAAATGTTATTTTCAAAATTTAAGAAATAATTTTACATGTATAATTTTATTTATCATACAACTTATTAAATATTTCTCTTTTTTATCATTTTCACTTTCAACTAAAATTATATAAAATTATTGAAAATATAAAAAAATATTTTTGTTAATAAAAATAATTTTTTATGAAATAAAGGTATTTTAATTATTTTTTTAATTTTTATTAAAAATAAAAAAATTACATTTTAAAATGAGACGGATCGAGCAATATTTTATAAAAATTTCAATAATATAATGAATTGATATGCAGTTGAAGATGTGATCTATTGCATAGGTTATCAATTATCACTGCTAGGTTTCCATCAATTTCACTTCTGCTATATATATATATATATATATATATTCACGAAAATATTAAAAAAATGTCTAAAAAAACATAAATTTATTTTGTGACTTGACCCTGTTATTTAAATCCATTTGCTAATTATGTTATGTTATGTTTTTTTTTTTCTCAAGTGATAAAAAGATGGAGCATGAGGTTCATTTGCAAAGAAAATTACTAGAATATCCAAATTTAGAAGAAGAAGAGTTGTCGCCAACCATGTGTACGGATGTTATATTGGCCTATTGGGTTCCATTACATCTTCAACAGTCGCAAAGATTTTTCCATAAATAATTAATTAAATTTGGGTTGTTCACAAATCACAACTTAGATTCATCAATCCTATTCTCAATATTTCAAATCAAAAACCCCACTAAAATCACTACCCCGCCTTTTTGGAATTACATTTTTTTAATTTTTTGTTTTTAAAGATTTTTTTTTATTTAATCCAATTTTATTGAACTACCCCATTGAATCCAAGTACGGACATTTTTTTTGCTATAGTTGTGAAAGAAAAAAACTTGGGATGATCACGATATGGGGACAGGGAATGCACCACCATTCACGGCTCTGCTAGGAGCGGGGATTTTCTATCCTCACCCCCTATTGAATAGCAAGGAGAAAATTTTCGCCGTGCCCCCTCCAAGGGATCTCCACCCCTTGCAAAAAATAACTTTTTTAATTCTAAAATGCAATATTTTATGATTAATTATAACTAAAATATAACATTTAATAATAAAAAAAATATAAAATTAATCGCAAATTAAATTAATATAAATTTTAATAATTGATAAATTTAAAATTAAATATAAATCAATTCAAATGATAAATATAGGGCCGGATATCCCAATCCCCGCCCCGTTCAGGAAGGTTCATCTGTATATATTTAGTCCTACAAATTATATATATATATAATCGAAATGAATCATTATGATCAAAATAGAATGTGATTTTATTTTTTTTTTAAATGAAAAAAAATGTATATATAACTTATAAAAATTATTTTATATGAATATATAAAAATAAAAAGATCTCAAATAATATAAAAGTGTGGAAAAATGTGTCAGATGGACATGAAAATAAAAGGATTGAATCGAGTCGGATTAGACTTTGCCACTACTCAATTTTGCTATTGAGTTTTATAACATGCATTCGACTGTCTCAATAAATCTGAATAATAATTAAATTTGAGCTACAAAAATATTTAATATATGTGCAATTTAAAAGTTATTTCACATTTTCATCTAACTTTCAAAATATTTATTATTTAATTATGAAGTGCAGTACAAGAAAATACCTTTTTTTTTCCTCGCTAATTTCTTGTTGTTAAATCAATTCAGCAAGAATCAAAATACAACTGAAAATTTGTTGAATAATACTTTAACCAACTATAATATTGCTGGTTTGAAAAAAAAAAAAACCCTAATTTTGCTAATGGGATAAAATTGCAATTAGTTACCAAAACATGGACAATGTTACTAAATCTGGAAGTTTCGATCAAATAGCAATAAATAAATAAATAAAATAAGAAATAATTTAGATATTTTGCATTAAAATTGATTATATGATAGGAATAATACATAAATTCCCCCTTAAAGTATAATTATTTATCATATTTTCCCTCTAAACTAATTATGTGTTATATTACCCCATAAACTTATTGAAAATATTATATTAGCCACTTAAATTTATTTGAAATATAAAAAAATACACATTATACTATTAAAAATGTTAAATTACCTCATAAAAATTGTTAAAAAATGTCAAATTTTCTCCTGTTACTGTTTGGCATATATTTTTTACGTATTTTTTGTGAATTTACACTTGTCCTAAAGAAGGATAATCTGATATTTTTAATAAATTCAGGAAATATCTAAGATATAATTAATTAAAAAAAATCTGATAAATGGTGATAATTTAGGAAAAATTTTATATATTAACCCTTAGATGATATTGTTTCTTCATCTGTATCCATTATGCAGCAGTGTGGAAAACTTATAAAATGCTAAGTTGTATAACTAATCCTTACGTTATTCATTTGTATAAAATTTATTATACCTGCATGTGATGTGATACAACCTACCAAGTATTAAATAAATTTTATAATAATGTTATATTCCTAATTAAAATATCAGAAAATAATTGTTGACTCTATATTAGTAGTCGAAGTCAAAATCGGATCTATTTCACGGGTCACAAATTGATTATAATATTTGGCCCATTACTATTAAATAATATATTTATTTAACTAAGTATTCAATTAGAATATCCTTCCAATGTTTGTAGTTAAATTAATATCCATTCTTTATAAAAAAAAAGTATTTATTTAGTAATTAGGCCACCTAACATATCCAGATTTTTCGCTACATTTATGGACTATGTGAGTACGACAAATCAGGGAAAGCAAACTTTTTCTTTTATTTACTTTTATTTTTTATTTTCCAATCGAAATTTCATTGATCAATATTGATTGATTTAAGTGATTTGACATTTATTTTTTTAACTAAAATATCAAATTCAAATCTTATTAATTGTGAAAATTAATATTAAAAAGATTTTACTCGTACAATGGGTTAATTTGTTTCGAACGATACAAGTGAATAAACTGTTTTCAAATATCCAATTCAATTCTAACAGAGCAAATTTGAATGGTATTTAAATGAGCTCTACAACTTACCGATACTAGCAGTAAAAATTTTAGTCGTATAATGGGTCAATTTGAGCTCCTTAAGCCTTTACAGAAAAGAATTTCTTTCATCCATTTTCACTCACTGTTGAAATCTCTTCTGCCAAATTATTCTTTCCTCAAATCACAAGTCAATGGAGTTTGCCTAGCAGTCATCAATGTAGAATGGCAATTTTTTTGACTTTTTTTTTCCTCCATTAATTGACTTTGTGGGCAAAACAAAAGTTAGAGAAAGCTTTAGCTTTTCTCTTACATCACTTTACCCATAGCCAATCCAAACCAGCACTAAGTAACAGTGACAATGACACTTCCTTCACCTTTTTATAGTATAATACGAAGAAAGATTACAGATTTGATTTGGGCAAAGATAACTTTGATAGCTAGATTAAATCACAGCCAAAAAAATATATATATAATATAGGATGTCCTACAAGGGAGAAAGAGAAGGCCCATTGCTTTGGACAGTTGCAATCTATGATTTTGAACATCAATTGTTTGACAAAAATGGCCAAAGAAGAAGTTCACCTTCAACAACAGCAACATCTCCAACTGGGTCTCTGTCTCTGTCTCATTCTCTCCCTTCTTTTCTTTCTTTCTCCTTTACTCATTCCTTCTATCTTTAAGCTTTAGTTTTCTTTTTTTCCTCTGTCTTTATCTCCATGGACAAGCAGCAGCAGCAACAACTCTCTATTGCCAAATGTTCCAGGCAGAGATACAATGAATGGTTTGTTTTTTATTATATTTTTAATCCAAGTTATATGCTTTTGCCTCTGGGTTTTCGTTTTTCTTGGTTATTTTTTCTTTTTGTCTCTCTTTATTTATAATTGCTGTTTTAGAAGTGCCTGAGTTTTATTCTGTCATTTGATCTCCAATTATGCTACTTTTCATTCTGCCATGTTTACTGGCTTTATCCAGTCACTAGTTTTTCATATGACTTTGTCTATGTTTCTTGTTACTTTACTCTTCATTGTTTCTTCAAGTCATTTTTTGAAGTGTGAAGCTATCATTCTTGAATACTAATGCATTTCAATTTTATGTTCTTTGATGGAATTTCTATTGAGTTCTAGACTTCCAGTTGATTTGGGAAATATCTTCGTTTGTGTACTTTGTTTCATTAATAGGATTTTATGATTTTAGCCTGATAATGCTTGTTGTATTCATGCAACCACTCAATTCTAAACTTGCTAATTTTCAAAATTATGTTTTATTGATTGTAATCTATCATGTTGTAGGATCTTTCGGGATGTTCCTAGTGATATCACAATAGAAGCAAGTGGAGGGACATTTGCATTGCATAAGGTAACCTTCTGCAGTTTTTATCTGAATGCCTATGTATGGGTCCTTATTTTTGTTTTGGATGATGAAAAATCAGAAATTTTATATTCTTATTGAGTTCACAATCTTTAAATCAAGGATTTTTCTCTGATGATCCCGTCCTATAAGATTAAGTGAGAAAGTGGCAGGATTAACTGGATGCATTTATACATGTAAGGCCAGACTATTCCTGTTCCTGTCAGGTGAGATGGCTGCCATTTAAACATTTCGTATAACCCAAAAATAAAATTATGAAAACTTTTGTACATTTCTATGTGTAACAAGCTGATTTGTTCTGATATCAAAGGTCAACTGGAAAAAAAACATAAAAAGAAAAAAGAAAGATCCTGAACCTTTCAAAGACTATAACAATTAACAGTTCATTTACTTTCCCTTTCTCTTAAAATAGAGAAAAGATGAACTTCAAAGTTTCACTGAGCAGTATATAAAAGCACTTAAAAATATAAGTGTCCATTTTGTTAGCTGCTCTGACTTGAGTATCTAAAATCAACCAATTCATCTTCAGAGTCCTTGAGAGCGAGTAAGTCCTGTTGCATGGTTTTTCTTTTTTTTTTTTCCTAGGTCATACTAATGGGATGCCCATTAATATGGTTTTGATGGACTTCTAATTCAAAATGCAGTTCCCTCTTGTCTCTCGTAGTGGACGGATCCGAAAGTTGGTTGCAGAACATAGGGATGCTGATATCTCAAGGGTGGAACTTCTCAATCTGCCAGGAGGAGCAGAAACATTTGAGTTGGCTGCAAAATTCTGTTATGGCATTAACTTTGAAATTACATCAGCAAATGTTGCTCAGCTATGTTGTGTTTCTGATTATCTTGAAATGACTGAAGAGTTTTCAAAAGACAATCTTGGTTCTCGTGCAGAGGAATATCTCGAGAGTGTTGTTTGCAAGAATCTTGAAATGTGTGTTGAAGTTTTGCAACAATGTGAGAACCTACTTCCTCTTGCTGATGAGCTGAAAATAGTTAGCCGTTGCATAGATGCCATAGCTTCAAAGGCTTGCATAGAGCAAATTGCCTCAAGCTTTTCACGGTTGGAGTATAGCAGTTCTGGCAGGCTTCACATGAACAAGCATACCAAATGTGAGGGTGATTGGTGGATAGAAGACCTCTCCATTCTCCGGATAGACCTTTACCAAAGAGTCATGACAGCAATGAAGTGCCGCGGGGTCCGTCCTGAGAGTATTGGAGCATCACTTGTGAACTACGCTCAGAAAGAATTGACTAAGAAATCCAGCTTATGGAATCCATCCAGCCAGACAAAAGTTGATCTGGTTTCAACAGGTCATGAAAGACTTGTGGTTGAGACAATTGTTAGCCTTTTGCCAGTTGAGAAACTTGCCGTTCCAATCACTTTCCTGTTCGGTCTTTTAAGAAGTGCAGTCATGCTGGATTGCACAATTTCTTGTAGACTTGATTTGGAGAGGCGAATTGGCTCACAATTGGATATTGCAACTCTTGATGATCTTCTGATCCCATCGTTCAGGCATGCAGGTGATACTTTATTTGATGTTGACACAGTCCATAGGATTTTGGTAAATTTCTCACAGCAAGATGACAGTGAAGATGATATGGAAGATGCTTCTGTGTTTGAATGTGATAGCCCTCATTCACCATCTCAAACTGCATTGTTTAAGGTGGCAAAATTAGTGGATAATTACCTTGCTGAAATTGCCCCTGATGCAAACCTCAAGCTTTCCAAGTTCATGGTCATTGTAGAGACACTACCATCGCATGCCCGTACTATACATGATGGATTATACCGAGCAATTGATATTTACCTAAAAGTATGTATCTCTAACTTTTTGTTTTCTTTGGATTTACAATCTGTAAAGAAAGTTCTTCATAACAGTTGTCAGTTTCCTAAGAAATTCTGGTTTTCTTCATTTAAATATCCAGGCCCATCAGGGGTTATCAGATTCTGACAGGAAGAAGCTCTGCAAATTGATTGATTTCCAAAAACTCTCACAAGAAGGTGGTGCACATGCTGCACAAAATGAACGCCTTCCCCTCCAAGCAACTGTTCAAGTTCTCTATTTTGAACAAATAAGGCTGAGAAATGCATTGTGCTGCTCTTATGGTGAAGATGACCATAAACCAATGCACCAGTCATGGCGGATCAGCAGTGGAGTACTTAGTGCAGCTATGTCTCCAC
Organism: Excoecaria agallocha; assembly: GCA_037975025.1. Lineage (NCBI taxonomy): Eukaryota > Viridiplantae > Streptophyta > Magnoliopsida > Malpighiales > Euphorbiaceae > Excoecaria > Excoecaria agallocha. The sequence goes on along the minus strand of CM075807.1, from coordinate 49,871,539 downwards.
GAGACAATTATGCATCATTGAGGCGAGAAAATCGAGAGTTAAAACTTGAGTTAGCTCGGTTAAGAATGAGACTAAATGATCTTGAGAAAGAACATGTTTGTATGAAGAGAGATATGCAAAAATCTCATTCCCGAAAATTCATGAGTTCTTTCTCAAAGAAAATTGGTAAGTTGAGCTTCTTTGGGCATAGTTCTTCTAGGGGATCAAGTTCCCCCTCAAGGAATTCTCATAGAACAGATTCTAGAGTGATAGAGAGAACATGTGCCAGCACTGATTAGGTAATAACTACCCGCATTTTCTTTTTCTCATTTCTGCATTTGTTGAGTAGCAAAGCGTGGCATGCTCTTGTTCACCGTTATTCGACTTGTTTTAGCCTCGTTGTATATGATTTATGATGCTTTATTTAGCACGGATAGAAAGTTCTCAGTTTGCAAGTTACTGTTTTTAGAGAGTACAACTTTGATGTAATTTATAACATTACATGTAAGTTTGGAATCTTGTGGATAAGAAAGATTTTTCGCTTACATTTTACATAATTCATATTAGAGTGATGATCGTAGAATAGTTTTTGTGGTCTTTTTGGGTGAAACAATGATCGTATTTCCCATTCAACTAGACAGTGTGCATTCATTCTGACTTTTCCTCATGTTTGTGATTACCATTCTTTCCCCAAGGTGTCAGGTTCAATGAAGAAGTTCCACACAATAGATCTTTATCATGCTATGTCAATACTTGGTCATTTCATTGCTGGAATTTTATATGAGAAAAAATGATTAACACGATAAAATCAATCAAAAGCATACAACTAATCAACTTTTCTTTATCCTAACCTCATATCTCCTCTTTTCCTTTGAGGAACCCAGTGGGCATATAGAACTAAATACGAATAATGGATTCTCTTATTTGGAAAATTCAGGACAATTCATGCTGTGTCAGAGCAAAGCTATCTGACTGAACAAAAAAAATCAGCAAAACAGAAAGAATTACTGCCTACGAAGTCTTCTGTAGAAACTTTGATTCTTCTCTGCTCTTCATCTTTGGCAGGCAAGAGAAAGGATACCTGAAGTCTAAGAGATTTGCGAGCACTGTCTGGTTTCCTTAAGCAGGATTTTAGCACAGTAACCTTTGTATTTTGTTCAAACTCTAATAAGTGACCATCTTCTCTTTTATGAAATTCTGCAGTGATGTCAGTGTCAGACTCAAGATAACGATCAAAAGATGGAATCCTAAATCTTGATTCTTTCACTGGTTTCTCTTCAAGTCTTAGGTTGTTGTTTCTATTATTCTTGGGCTTAATAACCTCCGGCCAAGACCCAACTTTGTTCTGTTTTTTAGTTCTTAAATCGCTGTCTTGATCATGGGAAGTCATCCACATACAGGATATGGTAGGACTATGAGGTGATTGATTAAGTTTTGGCTGACGGGTTTGATGTTTTGGAGTCGAACCAGCATTTATCTTTACAGGGCAGTCTTGATACTGTTCCTTTTCTTGTTGGTGGTGTTTTTGTTGCTGATATGTATGCTTGTTTGGAGATGGTATTTGGCATGAAGAATCCTGCCGATCGAACTGCCTATGAGCCTTGACCAACTTATAGATGGTACGATTAGGGACAACGAAGAACACTTTTCCTAGTTTCAACACAGATTCAGGTCTAACGACAAGCCATGGGTACTCGAAAAAATCAGGCCGAGTCACAGAATGCCTCAGATACTTGCTCGTCACTTGAGCAGCCGTTACAGTCTGCCTGGAAATCTCTACATGCTTGCCTGGATGCACCAGTTTTAGCACACCATCCTCTTTAGCCACACTTCTCATTAATGCTTTATACTTCTTTTTCTTTCTCAGTACGAAAGATAAGGGAAAAAAAGTCAGGAAGAGGGGATTGAGCTAAGCTTCAATGCCACTGATATACTGTGATTTGGCTTGAACACTGACAAGAAAAGACGGTAACTCCACTGAAAGAAATGAACATTTTAGGTTTGATGTTTGAGAGGATTATCTAAATGGAGTAAAAATATGGATAGGAAAGGCCTGCTGTCTTTTTCATTGTTTCATTTGAATCTGCTGCTTCGATGATCACTAGCTTCAGCTGTATATTTCTTGTTCTTATTCTTTGTTTATTACTTGTTTGATTCTGGTTTGCAACCTTAGGCCTTTTTCTTCTTTGACTATAGAACCTCGTTATTCAAGTTTTACCATCCAAGTATAATTGCAAATTAAGTTTGATGTTGAATTTAGACAAGCCTTCAGTGAGCTGGCCTCCACGGAATTAACAATGACAAGTAGAAGCAAAACTAAGTGCAGTGTACACCCACAAGTTTTTATCAAAATCTAGCCTAGAAAATTACCATTTTTCACTGATATTTATTGGTATCTTTTAGATATTTTTGATTAAACTATAGTCGAAGGTACTTGTGTTCCTTGTCGATACACTTGATCAAAGCATGTTTCTGACAAGAATATTTTAATAGAAATTGGCAATTGCATTTTCACCACCTATCAATCAGAATATTTCAAGATAATATTCTTGTCAATTGGATATATATAACTTGTAATTTTCTAATAACCAACCAACCGATGGTGATCAATGATAGTAACCTATAGTTTAAACTGCAACTTTATAATAAGTTGTTGAGAAAATGACTTCAGGAGGAAGTTGATTTTCTTGAATTGACAAGAAAGATATTTCTCCTTTTGACATTTTTTTCTGAAATTGAAGTTTTAGCCATCAAGAAAAAGTCTAATAACTGTTAAGTGATAATATTCACTTTGTTGTTGTCGCCAAGCACACCAATAAGCAAAATCCATTTCCAAAGTCTCAAACGTTGATTTAACGTGGTTGATCTGATGAATGTAAACTTTTTAATTAAATTTTAAAATTTAACATATCAAAATAACCCTTAATAATATAGTTTATTTTTAATATGTTATTTTTTTAATAGATTATTAATATGCTATGATGATTAATTAAATCATATTTTCCTACTAATAATAAGATTTTTTGATATTTTATTCCAAAACTTTTCTTCGTTAATTGAAATTAAATTCTTAAATTTTTAATTTTGACGGACTTAAGTGTCAGCACGTTTTTCTAACTTTTCAAAATTATTATTTTAATCCAAATCAATTTCTTTCTCATCTAGTACTTTTAAAAAAAATAAAAAACTTTATATACTAAACCTTTTAAAATCATTTCCAAATGTTTTATCCAAGGCTTTGATGCTCGCTGAAAAGTGAGATTACTCTAATTATTTTTTTAGACAGAATTATAGAGTCACTCAAAAATTTTAAAATTATTTTAAAAACTAAATTATAATATTTCAAAATTTTTATATCCATTATAGTACCAAGAGCTTGTAACAAAACCCAAAAATCTCTATTACCGAGAAAATTATTTTCAAATTCTGTTAGATTTCCAATTTCCATTTCCAACTCTTTTCCCAATATAGTGTTCAAAAAATCTATTTATCTAATCCTATATTTCTTTGAATGAAAGTTGATCCCAGAAAATTAATGGAATTCAAACTTTTCCTCTCATATTTATAGGAAAATTTCAAGAATTACTAAACCCTTCAAAAACTTTTTATCCTTTCAAATGATAATAAAATTTAACAGTTTTCACCTAATTCTAGAGCAATGATTCAATTAATGAAGATTATGGATTTGTTAAGCATGAGCAGAATGCAGATTGTTCTCACCATCATGTTTCCAAAATCACCAACAAATATAGTGAAACAAGTGAAGAAAATGAAACCTTACAAGGCACTATGAGGAGAACAAGCACATATTCATCAGAACTCATATGTCTTGAGATCACAAATTGCAATAGAGAATGAATAACACAAACTTATTTTGATTCCTTCTTCTTACTTCAATGCTTATGCATCAACCGATTTGGTATAGAAGCGGATACCAACAGCCAAACCTAAGATAAGGAGGGGAACTAGGAATTGCAAGAGCTTGATAATGAATTCTGGTGTCTTGTCTTGGTTGTAATGTGGTTGCTTAGGTGGAGTATATGCCTTCCTAGAAGGAATAGTTGAAGAATCGATCTCACCAACATAGAATTCATCCATCATTGCTTTCGCAGTGCTGCTGTGGCCAACATCCTCAAAATCATCAGTCGCGTCCTTCCCTGTAAACCACACAAGGATAAATTATTTTTCAAAAATGGTTCTCATAGTTCTTTGAACAATAGACACATACAACTGGTGTACATCTTAATACCTGTAGCTGACAACAAAACCTCGTCACCCCCGGGATGGTCCTCCAAGAATTTTGTTACATCGTATACCTGGTACAAGGATTTAATGTTTAATAGAGGGCATTGGAAGGTAAGACATAATATTACAGTATAACGTGGTGCCAAATACAAAGTTGAATTTGCACAGTGAAGACCGAGAAACTACAAGTTCGTGTGCCTGCAAGCAATGGATCCAAGCATTTCTGTAGGGTCTGATCCTTTAGCTAAGAGTTAATTAAGTTTCAGCTCCATTTACAGCCTCTGGCCAAGGACCTTGTTGTTTTACCAGCTTTTTTGTTTTTCCCTTTTCAGTCTTGTTGCTTTTGTTCATAAAAAAGGAGAGAGAGGAATCCTAAGAAAATGGCAATCTCGTATACAACAGAAAAATCACAGTTACTTCGACCTTTCCATTTTACTCTGAAGTGCCCGTGTGGGGTAAGGAATAGACATGGGGATGACATTTCCACACTTCAAAATAGTGGAAAACCAATGAATTTTTGGAAAGTCACAAGCAAGTTAGAAGCAAGCCTCAGATAAAACAAGAGCATACACCTAGAAGATCATCTCAAAGATTATACGGTCCAAACTCAACTGAGAAAACATTGTTACAGCACACATGTCAAGATGGCAATCCAATAGGCAATCAAACGGTCAGCAGCTCAAGTCTTCCAATGACCCAGATTGCGAAAACAAGAAAACTTATAATATGAATGATTGAGTTCTACTTGAGCTAATAAGAAGCCAAATCTAACTTCAAAAATCTAGAGAATAACTAAACTCCTGCCACAGCATTATATACCAGTTATTGAAAAAATTAACTCAGCCAAAAAGAGTAGTTATTATATGGTTAGTTAGCAACCAAAAGAGAACCATATATATACCAATTAAAAAACAATTCAAACACAGCCAGACTACCATGATAACTGCAGAGCCACAATTTTGAGCATTTTATACCACCATTAGAACTATTAAGTAAAATGTCATATGATAGATTTACCAATATATGGGTCTAGCTTTGATAGAATATTCAGAATAATTTTAGCTTTGATAAAATGAAATCTCCGGTCAAGCCTATGCCAAGTTGTTGATTATTGAGAGTAAGAAAACACTTAGTGACAATAATAAGGATCTCAAATTTTCCTGATTCAGAATCATCTGTAGTATACCACATTCATCTTTAGGTACTACCAGTCAACTGCAAGCAGGAAACTAAGTATAAAGGCTTTAAAATATATCTGTATACTAATACACAAAAATTGAACTTGTTCCCGTCCCAAGATCAAACCACCCAAGGCCAACACATAAACAATAAAATAGAAAAGTCAATCCAAGCAAACCAGAAAACGAAACAGGGTGAGCTGAATAGCATTAATTCAAATAATAATGGATGAATCAATGATCGATAACAACAACAAATTAAATCTTGCAGCCAAAGACTAAAAACCTACACAGATCCAGCTAACAGAAACACACACACACACACATATATATATGTGTGTGATTTAAACATCAAAGACAACACAACTCCATAAACCAAAGTGAGGAAATTGGGGATAGCTAATCTAATACCTTGCCATCAATAACAAGCCAGCAATCTTTGGGGTTGTTATGCTCAGAGACCTCAGCCAAAGTAAAGACCTTCCCTTCGCCGCCCATTTGTTGATTTTGGTTTCTCTTCAATGTGTATTTGGTTTAGGGAAAAAAAAAAAAAAACAACAACAACAACAAAGAGCCTCCCTTTTTCTTTGATCACCAGCTAAGAAGTAGATTTGAACATAAAAGAGACAGAGTGGGGTTGGTGAGGGGGCGGGGGGGATATATGGATATTGGGGTTGGTATGGGGTGGGATGGCTCTATCGCCAACCTAACTTGGACCGTGTTTGCCTACATTAATAATTTGTTTTTGCGGCTGGCATTTATTTTTATGGTTTGCCTAATAATGGTTCAAAACAACAAGTCCACATTGAATTAGGGCTTTTCATTGCATTGACAGTCTTTAATGCTGTTGGTTGGATCTCAAACGTCAAAATAGAATGAAGGCAAGGCCCATCAATCACTTCTCCAATTTTTACTTTGTGGTAAATCAAATTTCTTTTTTTTTTTTTTTCCAATTCGATTTTGAATCTTTTATCTTAATCTTTTAATTCAATCTATGTTACGTTCATTTTATATTTTCAAAGGAAATTCTGATTTTTCAGATCTAAAGAAAAAAAATAAAAAAAGGAAAGAAAGAAAGAAATTTAATTAGACTGATTTCTGAATATTTCATGATAGTTTTATTTATCCTCAAGTAAGAATAGCAAGAGCAACACCAAAGCTCCATGATGATGTCCAATAATGCTGTAGGCATTCGCTATTATAGAAGAATGATGAGTTGTCATTTGTCAACCATAATTGATCACCCACGCATCTTGTTTTATTGGATGTCCAATAAATAATCATGTTTATCTTTTGATTACGATTCTCAATTACTTGTAATAATGTTGCGATAGCCTCGCGTTACACGACAATTCTTTTAATAATCTAAATAGCCATTAAATATAAAATCCACTCAACACAATCTTGTGATCTGCTTCTTGTTTGATTGTGTTTACTCTTTCAATAAATATTTCGGGAGAATTTTTTAAATAATATTTTTTAATAAAATAATTCGAGTTATAGGATGTATTAGAAAATATTTGTGGAAATAAATTTTTTTAGAAAATGCAGCGTTTTGCTGCGTCTTCCATCTTTACATGCCAGTTACATGAGTTGTTGCATAGGAGTCGGAAGACGCAGCAGCAGTGAGATTTCGATAGTGACGGAGGACGCAACGATCAATTGCATCTTTCATGCGTCATTTGCCAGGCCGCGTGAACATTTGAAGGACATGTCGAATTGTGTTGACCACCAAGAGAGGAGTAGTATAGTTAGCAATGTTTTTAAACTCGGTTTGACTCGGCTAGTCAAACCGGTCATTTTTTTCATTCTAAAAACTCAAGGGAAAGAACCAGCACCATAACCATGATGGAATATGACATGATATATTCATGGTAATCATGCAGCGAAAAAACGATAAAATCGATCATACATGCCAAACAATTATATGACAAGAATCGAAACATGTAATTTTTAGGGTTCTTAAAACTTACAACTTTGAATGTCTTTTAAAACTTGAATTTGGTGATGACCAGCAACTAAGATGAATTTATTCGCCTTAGATCTTGATCACCAATGCCAAGGAACAACCTTTACGCCACTCCTCTCTATTCTCACACACACACTTGCAAAGATGGCTTAAAAATCAAGATTATTAGCTCTCTTTTAAAGTATTGTATAATGGCAATAGATTGAAGCTACAAGACTTGATCTTGCACTTCTTTTTGGTGCTATTAATGTCCAAGAACACAAGAAAAATAAGGAACAATCCTTTCTCCTTGTGAAAGTCGGCCAAGAGAATTATTTGTGAGAGAGAAAACAATTCACGCCACCACTAGTGTTCCTAGGATTTTTATTTCTTTACTAATATATGTCCTTATCTTTTGGCAAGTGTTTGATCTGAATTTTACTACCTCAAGATAATTAATTCAACCTCAATCACTTCCTAAAAATAAGTAACATATATTAGTTCAATCTCTTTTGAATTTAAAATTCAAATTAATTTGAAATAAAATATAAGACATTTTAATCTAATAAATCACTTAATTAAAATTAATGCATATGCCGAAATTCCTTGATATTTACCTAGGAATTTCGGTCACTTTAATCTCCATTCAAGTGATTTAATTTGATTAAAATTCTTTTAGACTTTAATACTCAATTAATTAAATTAATATAAGATAATTAATTAATTGAAATTAAACCTTGTGGGCTGAATTTATCTCTCTCATGGATCAAGGTCCAATAGCAATTTTAATACCCATTATATACATTAATTTGACTTTAATTAAAAGTCTAAATTAATGCCCAATACTTTATTTAAATATTTTAAGCCCAATGCTTTGTGTGCGATCCTATAGGTCCATTTAATGTTGGCAAAGAATTAATGAATTAATCCAAAGGCTATATATATTCTCTAGCAAGATATTATAGCATTCCAAATTAAATGAAAATGCATATGACATTTAGTGACCTAATGCAATTTTGCATAGTCCCTTACCCATAAATATCAGAATTAATATAAGGCATGAAACTAGTCATCCTTATATATATATTAATTCCTTTCTTGATATTTCAGTGACACTGAACTCTTAGATAAATAATGATTACGCATTATTTCATCTCGGTATGGCCATGCACTTCTCAGTTCACTGATCAAGTGGTCGATGATATTTTCTCTCTTATAGAGAGGGGTAATCCCATCACTTCTCTCATGCTCTCTAACATGAATCAATGTATACCCAAGCATACCCGTACTTGTCACTCTGTTACGAGCACGTTAGGTGTATGTCAAAACACACAGTAATTCATAAAGAGTTTTATAGAGATTTTCGGTCTAAGAACTCCGATACAAAACTTGCATATGAGAAACACTTATAACTTGTACCATGTAGTGTTCTCATGAACGGATCTAATCCAGATACCATGTTCTAAACATGTATCTATGATCTCTGATTGACACTCTTGTCCTTATGATCCGTAAGATAGAACTCAACTTATCAGAGAGAGCATACTAGTCTTAATTCATTTGTTATTTCCATAACAATGACTAACTAGGGATATTTAGAATGAAGTCTCATTTGTTTTAAGGTCTTACAACCATGTGCCTCACACATGATAACTTAAACCGAAACAACATTCTTGGATAGTTCTATCAATTGATATGCACAGAAATACAATAGATAAAACAAATGCCTCATTTATCAACTAAAGTGTTTTAAATATTACAATGTATTGGGGCTAGGGCTTACACTAACAAACCAATACTCCCAAGCTTTCCTCTCTTGATATTTGCCTCAAAAAATACATTGCAATATTTTTTTTTTTGCTACACACACTAGAAGGATTAACTGAGTTAATCTCATAAGATTAAGAACATGAGTATAATATTTTTGTTAATTTTTTAAATAAAATTAATAAATATTAATTTTTATTATTAATTTGTAATGTGTAGGTATTTGTTGTTGATAAATTTGAAGACACAAAGAAAAAAAGGCCAGTTATGACTCTTTATTTTATTTAATGTTATACAATATGTTATAATGCTAGTTACTAAAATAATAGTTTGATATATTGTGGAAAAATTAATGTTGATGCTAATTAAAAATTAATTATAATTCATATTATATTAAAATTTGTGCTTAATTTGTTTATAAAATAAGTGAATTTTATTTTTTTACATGCATTTGGCATTAGTTTTGTATGTTGTATATAATTAATTATAGCTTTTAGCTATATATATTAGTTTTATAAATTGTTATTGAATTTAAATAAATTAAATGCATTATCATCCATTAAATTTGTGCACAAGATATGAGTCATGAGATATTATTTTAATGCTAAATTTAATTGTGTTACTATGTAATTTATTAGTTTAGTTTATGTAAATTATAATATTGATCCCGAAAAAAAGTCCGTTATTTAATTTATATTTTATTATTATAAATTGACATTGTATTTGTTTTAATTTGACATTGTATAAATTGTGCAATTAATGTATATTATTGCTAAAGTAACAAAAATTAATGTATTACAAAAATATAGAAACATTTTTTATTTGTTTGAAAATATTCATAGTCTTAGGAAAAAATAAGTGTAAAAAAGTGAATATTTAAAATTAAAATATTGAATTTAATTAATGATAATAGTATGTTTTAAAATGATATTAGTTTTGTCACCAAAAACATATGATCCATTCATTTCATTTATATATTATGTGATAAATAAATATATTACAATTATATGAAATTTGCTTGTTTTAAATTTATAGTTAATTAGTAATAATTTTATTTTACGTGCACATGTAACACATGCTGGTGATTTTGCACATAAGTTATTAAAAATATGAAACTGTTTAGAAGAAAAGATTTTATAAATCCGGAGCCTTACATTTATGACCTTCTGACTTTGAAGGACAAGCACCGACCTGATGTGGTTTGGAGTGAAATTGTAAGCATATTTTAACTTTATCATTAAATATAAAAAATATAGTGAATTATATTTATTATATATATTTGTCTTATAATTTTATTTATTTTAGGTTGAACACGATGCTCTCTTTGCACGTAGAGCTAGTGTTAAGGGTCGCTATAGAAACATCGATGAAAGGATCATACTTTACCTACATTTATGAGGTTTTTATGGGGTGTCCCAGATCGGTACTATGAATGTTAATGTAGACTTGATGACTGCTTTTATCGAGAGGTAGAGGCCAAAAATACATACCTTTCACCTTTCTGTTGGTGAAGCTATAATTACTCTAAAGGATATTCAAATACTCGCCGGCTTGCCTATAGAAGGACGTGCTGTTACTGAGCATTTAGATTATGACTAGCCTGATCTTTATACTCGGCTGTTGGGGATTGTTCCCTCAGAAGATGCAATTAGAGGACTAAAAATAAAACTAACATGGTTGACTCAATATTTTAGTCACTTATCAGCAAATGCGACAGACTACCAGATATAATGTTTTGCTCGTGCATGAATCATGCGTTGTATTGGTGGACTACTATGTCCTGGTTACATTTGATGTTTCTTCCACTGTTGGAATTTTGGTTGAAGTCGGTAATTATAACATTGAGATCAGCAGTTTTGGCTTAGTTGTATAAGGAGTTATGTCGTGCAACTCGACCAAGTGCGGGTGGACTTGGCGGTTATCATCAGTTAATCCAAATATGGGCATAGAAAAGACTCTCTCAATTTCGACCGCCCTTTATCCACATAGTTGTTTTAGATCAGACGAGGCCGTATGGTTATAGGTAAATTTTGTTTATTATATTTAATGTTGGAATATTTTTAATTTTATTTGTTAAAAAAATATGCTGACAAGTTATATATTTGTTGTGGAAGATTTGACTTCATCATTCCTCATTATTATCGAGTACTTCAACCACTCTGAAGTCAACATTCCTCATTATCGAGTACTTTTTTACAGAAGATTTGACTTCATCTTGCTACTGAAAACCAAACTAGTTGATAACTCAGATACACCATCCCAAGTTTTAAAGTTAACACCCCTCGATATATCAACTTGGTATACTTCGAAGTCAACATCTATATAATGCTTAGATGGAAATACAAAATTACCTTATCCCACGTCACCACTTTGATGTAGAGATGCTAATGGACTGATGTATTGTGTATTTTCAGACCCGTCACCATTACTAAATTCAAAGCTATCACTTTCTAAATTCATGTCTACATTCTCGACTTTTGGGTCGTTGTTAGGCGATAGGTAATTATTGTTAACAACAACATCTTTGAGATTATCCTCGTCACCCAAATTAATAGTCGGTTCTTCGCCACACTCCCCACCAGTATTACCAAATATGCGATCTTCTAGTAAATCACCATCTCTTCTACCGACAAGCTACCAATGCTAACTAGGAGCAGCATCTGCTATCTGAGACACAAAATGACGTTGATTGACATCTTTAAAATGCAAAACTGAGCTTCTGTGTCTGATGTTTGGAACATAAAAAACTGAACTTCTCTGTTTCACTTCTAGGACATGTGATATAGATTATTGTTGACATGTGTGTTCAATATTTTGACTTCGCTCAACTAGTGTGCTCGTCACAAAATTCCTATCCATTGAACGACTTCCTGATCTACTTTCAAAGATTGATTTACTAAAAAAATTACCAACCCTTCGACTAAATGACTACTTAGGTTGACTCATACAAGTAGTAGAAATTAGGCTTACTGGTGTGCGTATATGACCATGTCCTGAATCACCAGATGCCTCCCATCTAATCAAGTCACCATTTTGTCGTCTAACAGGTTGTCTTGGCTGATTGGGAGCAGTGTTTTGCTCAAATTAGGAAATCATTTCAATGTCTTGTCGACTTACAGACTACCTCGGCTGACTAGGACCAATATTGTCATTTACATAGAATTGTTGAGGTGTTCCGGTGTTTTTCGTTTGAAACTTTTCGTTTGTAAATTGATAACCATCAAGATACGTAGGTGTATTGGATCCTGCAACATCCTCTGTAACTACAATTATTAATTCTATCAAATTATATTATTCATATCTCCTTAAATTGTTATATATTGCATCTACATCATCATCATCTGATAAATCCACCGGCATCCAACATAAAGATCTTCTGTTGCATAATAGACTTTTATATATAATTCTAGAAATCACATCGTTGATACCTAAGGCCATTTTGACATGAATTTTATGGCACAATTCAAGAAGATTTAGCTTATTTTTTATTCTCAATCTTCTTGTGATGACATTCGGGTTTGTTATACCATAATCAAAGCCTGACAATCCAAAACTTATTTCTCCTCCTGTGTGCAAATAAAAATTCATATACGTTGACATCATCTAACTTTCTAAAAGTCAAAATAATATTATCTTAAATTTTTAAACTATGATGTTCAAAATTATATATTTCAAAAATATATATAATCAAACAATATTAATTCGTATATTTTTAAAATTTTTTCCAATTAAGACTAAAAAAATATTATTTCTAAAATTTAACATAATTATTAAGAAAATTATACAATAACAAAATCATAAATATATTTCAAAAATACATTTACATTTAAACTTTAATAATATACTATTATTGTCACTGTAACACCCATACCAAAAATTACATATATAAGATAACTTCAATCCAACAATATAAACTAATCATTCATTCGTTAACAATCATGAAACACACTCAAATTATAGATCAATAATTACCCAGATGGCATCATGCTTTCTCTGAGTCACAGGTAGTGCCTCCCGTGGTAAATCTTCAGCCACTTCAGCTTCTAGTACACCCTGGGAGAAAAGGTCCAAAGCGGACAATATCGGCAAGCGGCCATCCGGGGACGTTACAGTCACTAACAAAATTTATTATCACATCAAATTTATTAATAAATATATTGTTAATATATTACATAAACACTAAATATTCATTCAAATTTTATCAAAATTTATGTAAATTTATATGACAATAAAATAAATATGCTAAAATTAATAACATACATGTTTTCAATAACTAGTTTAACAGCTTCCTGTTATTTTTAAATTCACAACTTACTCCTGCTCTTAAATAAATAAAATAAAAAATTAATATCATTATAGCACAGATATAATTAATATATTAAATTATATATGATTGAATAAAAAAAATTACCTATTGAGATTTTAAGCACTTGATAACTTGTATATACCTCAATATCAATTGCTTTGGATGCAAAATTATCTTCAGGATCCAAAGCTTATATAGACGCTCGGTGAAAAAGTTTTTGACGGGGTTATGATGGGAATAAGTGACGAAAATGGAAAACGCAGCACTTTTGAGCGTCATCGAGCAAGTGGTAGACATCACTAACAACACAGCGCAAGGCTGCATCTTCGCGCAGATTCTATGATGGATAACGCAGTGCATGGCTACATCTTCTATCATGGCCTGTCGATAGCTTCAGTGAAGGATAATAATATGCAGCGCACCATTGCGTCTTCTAGCAGAACCCTAAACCCGCAAATATTATCTGACATTTCCCATCTCACCAAATATTTTATAAAAAAATTCCCTGAATATTTCAATCATCACATTACTTATTTGTTTTAAAATAAATAGCAACACTTTTTTTATTAATAATATTTTTGAAAAAACAAATATTGGATTTTTTTAGCATTTTGAAAAGTATTTAGAAAATAGAGTTTTTTACATTTCTGTAAGTACCTTTTGCGAAAATGGCATTGTGGGGCCCACGGGACAGCAAATGGTGGAATTCATTGCCACATTCATTCCCTGCGAAAATGAGCAGTGGGGCCCGCCCCAAGGCTAAAATGGCATGTTGATTTCTACAAGTGGACAAAAGTGATCTCCACTTTCTATTAAATCCGCATCTAGTAAACATGCATTGTCTGTAGGATTCGTACACATGGAATAAGATATTAAAAAACCCATATCATAATTTTTCCTACAAAACTTCTTCCTTTTTCTTCTTCTTCGTTTTTTCTAGGTTTCATCATCTTCTTCTTCTCCCTCCTTTCCATCCACACTTTCTTCTTCCTTTCTCCAAATCAGGTCTTCACTTTCTCTCTTTATCTCTTTCTCTTTATGCTTTTTTGTTTTTCATTCAATCTCTTTTGCTTGATTAATGAAAATGAAAAAAATAAAAAGACAAATCTAACTCTCACCTTTAATACTGCATTTTTATTGTTAAACACAGAGAAACCCCTATTTTCACCGACAACCACCTTCAACATTACACTAAAAATTCGGCCACCACAGCTGGAAGCAATAGCCATAGCCTAAGAATTAATTCAAAGTTTGAATTTTTTTCAAATCCATCAACACCTGGTTTGCAATCTCAACTTGTATTTTTTGGTAGCTATATATACACACAAATCTTCTTCACTTTGTCTATTAAGTCTTTAAAATTTTCTCAATAAATCCTATGAACTTGCATAATATGGTTGCATTTACTTCGATCGGCTGCAGGGTGGCAGCATAACTACAATTTTCGCAAGGCTGAGCTGCGGCAATGGGTGCCATTTCCGCAATGGCCTCTACAGGAATGATGGTCCTTCCTCGCACTGCATGCTGCTTATGCCTTCTATGCATGCAAGGATGAACATGCGACAACCTTTTCCATTTTCGCAGGTATAGTTTGTGAAAATGAGCAAAAAATACCAATTTCCCAATTATTCTTCAAAGCACACCAAATCTCAAAATTTTAATCCAAAATGCATTATTTAAAAAAAAACCCAATAATAGCCGCACTTTCTTGTTTAGTTTATCTTAAAATATAATCAATTTATTATTTCTATTACTTGTAAATTATCTAAAATATTGTTATTTAATTTAATTTCTTAATAATCAAACATTTTTCATTCATTTTTTATACCATTTTCAAATAAAAATTTTAAACAATATAATATTTAATACGCTGATTTTATATCTGTCCATTTATATACTAGCAAAATTGACTTGTGTCAATTTACATTTCTAATTATTTTGATTTTTACAGTAATATTTATTCATTATACAATAGGAGCGTAATTAGTAAATATAGGTAAAATTATGTTTTATAGCAATAAAATCTACTTTGTCTACTACTGTTCTAAGGAGGAGGAAATACTTTGATAAGGTTTAGTTTTGATTTTGATTAACTAAATTTCGCTAAGATTTGGATTGGAAACAGAATATCAAATGGGCTTGGCCCATAGCTACAAAAATAGGAAAGAAGGCCCAAGAACTTCAATATCATAATGAGTGGTCTAGTCTTGTGCTATATGGGCTTGAAATAAGCCCAGCCCAATCATTAACTTTTGAATTGCTTATTCTTTATCCTAACGTGGCATGATTTCATTGGTTTACTTTCCTCACTGTACCAAACCAACGGGGACGCAGAACTGGGATAACTATTATAACCCTAAAGAAAAACCCTAGCAATCTTCCTCTTAAATACTCCATCTATTCAAATCCAGAGAGAGAGAGAGAGCGAGAGGGAGGGTAAAAGCGCAAATATGGTGTCCGGGTCGGGGATCTGCGCGAAGAAGGCGATGATAGACGCGCGGCACCATATGTTGGGGCGGCTGGCGTCGATCGTGGCGAAGGAGCTGCTTAACGGCCAGAAAGTGGTGGTGGTCCGGTGCGAGGAGATGTGCATGTCAGGAGGCCTTGTGAGGCAGAAAATGAAGTACATGAGGTTTCTTCGCAAGCGCATGAACACTAAACCCTCTCATGGTCCCATTCACTTTCGCGCTCCTGCTAAGATCTTTTGGCGCACTGTACGTGGGTGCGGTCTACTTCATCTGTCATTTATTAATTTTCTTAATTGCAATATGTTTCTGTTTATTCTTGGTTTGAATTTTGATTGTCTGTTTGGTTTATTGGAAAGTTTGGTTGAAACTTAAGTAATGTATGAACTGCCTTAGACTGTTAAGTGCTAATTTTTGTTTGTTTGTCTTATGCAAAATGAGGCTCTGAACTGAGTATCAGATTATGGTTACTTAAATTTTATATCGGTAATATGTGCATCAGTTGCATCATCAATGTTGCTTCCTGTATTTTTTGGATTGGACAACTATAGCTTTTGTCATGCATTTGGATTTCAAGCGTTGAAGAATTATGGGCTTATGTTTCGTTTCCTACTGTGGCAGAATGATTCCACACAAGACAAAGCGTGGGGAAGCTGCACTTGCACGTTTGAAGGCATATGAAGGTGTCCCACCTCCATATGACAAGATGAAGAGGATGGTTGTACCTGATGCTCTTAAGTAAGTTTTTTTTGGCTCTATAGAGAATTGGGATTGGTTTACTTATTAAGTTCTGTGAGCTTTCGAGTTTTATTTGATCTTGATAATTTATTTATTTGTTATGAATTAGGGTGTTGAGACTTCAAAAGGGACACAAATACTGCCTATTAGGTAGACTGTCATCCGAGGTGGGATGGAACTGCTATGACACCATCAGGGTGAGTATTAACATGTGGAGTTGCTTATTGTTTTTCTTGTTAGATGTGATGCTGGCTCTTGTTTCCATAATATTAGATCTTGCTGGTAGCTTCGGGTCTGCAGAACCTGTTTATTAATTTATTTGGAATGTTGGTCTACAATTGGCGATGATGATGATGATGATGCCACTTGGGCACTGCTGTATCTAGAAAACTCTGATATTTCTGCAACTGATTTTGCCCTGTCAAGATCAAGTTTTTTTCCAAAGTCACATTGTTTTAATGTTTTTTTTATCTCTGTGGCAGTCTATCAGTAATTAGATATGGAATGAGTCTCTTAGTTATTATTGTCTTTGTTCTTGTCAGTGTTGTAATG
Organism: Excoecaria agallocha; assembly: GCA_037975025.1. Lineage (NCBI taxonomy): Eukaryota > Viridiplantae > Streptophyta > Magnoliopsida > Malpighiales > Euphorbiaceae > Excoecaria > Excoecaria agallocha. The sequence goes on along the minus strand of CM075807.1, from coordinate 49,854,361 downwards.
CTATTTCTGTTTTATACAATGGATTATCCATAATATCCTTGTATTCAAGTCTAGCATAATTAGAAATTGTATTGATTGTGCATTTTAGAATCACCTCGAACTAAACTAGTTCAGCTTTCCTTCAATGGTTGGTACTGAGGCATTGTGTTTGTAAAAAATCTTGACATGTTTGTTCATATCATTGTTTTGGTGTATGGAATTACATGTTGCACATATAAAAATAATCGATGGTAGACTCTGATTTATGTTGTTTCTTGTTTCATTGGATCAATACCTGAGCTTTTGCCAGATTGGCCTTGATATTGATTTAGGAAATTCCGTTTTGGAAGAGTAAATAGTTATTTATCTGTTACAATATGGGTAAATGTAAAGTTAATCCTTTTGAATTTTTCCTTTAATGTTGTATTTCCCACAGGAGCTGGAGAAGAAGAGAAAGGAGAGGTCTCAGGTAGCATATGAGAGAAAGAAGCAATTGAACAAACTCAGGGTGAAGGCTGAGAAGGCTGCAGAGGAGAAGCTTGGTTCCCGACTAGATATAATAGCACCTGTTAGGTGTTGAAATTCTAGTGACTGGTTAGCAGTTCATCACAATTTTGTTGGAAGTTTTGTTCTTTAATGGATCTTCCCGAGGCCTTTGTTATTGAAAAATCTGAGATTTTGAGTTTCTATAAGAACTCCTGTTCCTACTGTGTCTGTGTACTTGTTGGGATTGAGTTGCTTCTATTAGACTCTTAAGATTAGATCGCCCATATTGGTGGTGTCACATGCTTTTCTTTCATAGACTGAGCATGTTACATTGCTGTTGAATTACTTAATGTTGCTGTATAATCTCGGATCGATTTCTATGATCTGATTAAGAACATTAACTACTGTAGCGATGGATTCCTAATGTGCACTGGGCATGGATCACTTATCTCTAAACCTCGGTTAAAACCTCCATGGCATTTCTTGAAAATGAGCCGAATGTCTTTTAATGGCAAAAAGCTGCATTTGGATATCTATGAATGATTACATTTTATTCTATCCAGTGCATGTTCTTTTATTTTGTATTTTTGGTCTCCAAACATTAGTTTGAGTCTACCAATAAAAAGAGAAATAAAACTTCATAATAAGATCAATATACCAAGTTAAAAAGAAGCATATAACAAGAACTGCAATTGTATGTTTGTATATCTACCTTCGCTAAGTGCCTCTTCTTGTGGTTTTTCGATTATCTATAATTCATAATCATGTACGATCATGCTGTAAGAATTATTTTTATTATCCATGTTTTTAAATAATTGATTTAATGTTGTTGAGCATGGGACTGATATCATTAGAATGCTCTAAAATAAGTAATTTTGCAAACACATAAATCTCAATTTTTTTTGGATAATTACATCAATGGCGTACGGAAGGTAAGATTTAAATCTGATTAATTAGATGAGCAATTAAACTTTTAATCGTTTAAATTATATTTGATTTTTAATTTCGATTGTTTAAATTACATGAATGATGATTAAAGTGAAAATGATAAAAGAAGTACTAGAAATATAAATGAGACTAAAATACATAAAAATTCAAGATATGAATAAAAAAGGAAATGGAAAGAAAATTGAAAGAAAGTAATGAAAAAAAAAATTAAGCATTGAAGATTTACGATTTAGAAAAGGCCCTAAAATCAAAGAATGGCGATCATATAAAATGAGATCAAGTGAAATGAAATTTAAGACATGAAAAGTAATAGAAAAAAAAATTAGAGAAGGTATATAATGAAAAATTCCGAAGGTATAATACCCAAAATAAAATTAACTATAAGGTCGGTCCATTAAAAACCCACGAAAAGGTTTAAGATCAGAAGTCTAAAAAACACAACACTCAAAGCTATAAATTTGACAGGTACACACATAACAGGGGTGCTCTCTCCCTGAAAACTCTTTATACTCTCTCTCTCTCCATTAACTTTTCTCTCCACATTTCGATAGCTAACTTAGACATTGGAGCACAAAAGCCCGACAAAATCGGACTAGTTTTCTTTTTTGCAGGTCATTAAAGTCTCTTTTACCATGGCCGGCGATCTCTCCTTCTACGGTAAAATTTTGTGTTTTATCATTTGATGCTTTCGTTGAGAGTTGACGCTGGATCTGAGCTACTTAGCCTTAAATCGAAAAAAAAAGGGATAGTCATGGACAACTTTAAGTCCCAGATTTGTTCTTTTTTTTCTATAAATTAATGGTGATTTATCAACTAAGATTCAGCAACAGGAAAAATTTGAATGCTAAAAATGGAGCGAAGAAACCACCTCAGCTAGAGTAAAAAGCAAAGAAAGCCTAGATCTGAAAGATCTTGAATTTGATCTCACAATAAAAGCTTAAATCTGAAAGATCTTGAGTTTCTTTTCAAAGGAAAGGCCTAGATCTAAAGATCCTGAATTTGATCTTGCAAAAAAGGCGAAGAGAGAAGTAATACGGGTGTTATGCTTCAAGAAAAATAGAGTAAGGTGACATCCAAACTCACCGGAGAGGCTCCCACCAGACAAAAGTGATGGTGAAAAAACAGTAGAAAAAACAAACAAAATTGGAAAGCGAAAATCAAAAAGCAAATTTCAGTTGGTACATGCACTCAAATTTCGTGGATGACTAGTATTGACTGCAAATCCATCTCTATCTCTTGAAAGATATGATGGATGAGTCCCACCTCTACAACAAAAAAGCATGTGATTATCTAACACACATTTAAAGATTTAAAAGATATATTTCAAAAGTCTTTTTGCCCCAATACCAGGTATGTATATTAAGAATTTATTTAATTGTTCTTTTAAGTTTATCAGATGGAAAATTCCGATTGGTCGGATGTTGTTATTTCCACCGCCAAGAGCGGATCGAATTATCTATTCGTCAAGAGCGGATCGAATTGGAAGACCATCCCTCGCCAATAGCGAATCGGATGAAAAATTCTGATATGATGTTACTATTTCGATCGGTCGGATGTTGTTATTTTCACCGTCAATAGCGGATTGAATTATCTCTTTGCCAAGAGTGGATCAGATGAAAAATTTCGATCGGATGTTATTATTTCAATCGGTCGGATATGGTTATTTCCACCATCCAGAGTGGATCGGATTATCTCTTCGCCAAAAGCGGATCGGATTGGAAGACCATCCCTTGCTAAGAGCGGATCGGATGAAAAATTTTGATCGGATTCCGATCGGTCGGATGTTGTTATCTCCACCGCTAAGAGTGGATCGGATTATCTCTTCGCCAAGAGCGAATCGAATTGGAAGACTATTTCTCGCCAAGAGCAGATCGGATAAAAAATTTCGATCGGTCGGATATGGTTATCTCCACCGCCAAGAGCGGATCGAATTATCTCTCCGCCAAGAGCGGATCGGATCGGAAGACCATCCATCTCGAAGAGCGGATCGGATGAAAAATTTCGATCGGATGTTATTATTCCGATCGGTCGGATATGGTTATTTCTTTGCCAAGAGTGGATCAAATTATCTTTTCGCTAAGAGCGGATCGGATCGAAAGACCATCCACCACCAAGAGCGGATCGGATGTGGTTATCTCTCCACCAAGGACAGATCGGATCGAAAGACCATTCACCGCCAAAAGCAGATCGAATGTGATTATCTTTCAGACAACATAAGCAACCGTAAACCAGGTTAGTAAATATTTATAAAATTATTTGCACAATAAAATTGCAAAAATTATTTGCAGGAGAAACAAATCCAAACGGATAACTCCCAAAGTCAACATCTTAATTCCGGTCAGTCGATACTGACATCCCAACCAAGGTTCTCTAAACGGGTAACTTCCCATAAGCGGATAACTCCCAAAGACAAGGTTCTCCAAACGGGTAACTCTCCATAAGCGGGTAACTCCCAAATACAAGGTTCTCCAAAAGGGTAACTCCCCATAAGCGGATAACTCCCAAAATTATCGAGCCTTCGATCTCAAAAATCGAATTGTGTGGAGGGGGACTAGTGATAATACCCAAAATAAAATTAACTATAAGGCCGGCCCATTAAAGGCCCACGAAGAGACCTAAGACTAGAAGCCCAAAAAACCCAACACTTAAAGCTATAAATTTGACAGGTACACGCATAACAGGGGGGCTTTCTCCCTGAAAACTCTTTATACTCTCTCTCTCTCCATTAAGCTTTTTCTCTACACTTTCATAGCTAACTTAGGCATCGGAGCATAAAAGTCCGACAAGATTGGGCTAGTTTCATTTTTTACAGGTCATTAAAGTCTCATTTATCATGGTCGGCGATCTCTCTTTCTGCGATAAAATTTTGTATTTTATCAGTCATGATCAAGCAAGATCCCAAACTTACTTGCTCATGTTCATGTTCAAATGCGATGAAGCACATTAAAATTCAAGATATCAAAAAGCAATCAGAAGAAAGTTGAGAGAAAATAATGGAAATTTCAAGCATTGAAAACTCACGGTAAAGCAATTTCTTAAAATTAGAGACTTGCCACCATATAAAAATAAGATGAAGCACGCTCCAAACATTAAAAAGTAATGGTATATATATATATATATATATATATAAATGAAAAATTCACATACATGAGTTATAAAAATATAAATGAAAAATTGCATCCCATAATCCCTGAATTTTAATATTTTTTTATATTAAATTTATATATTTTTAAAAGTTGATATTAATTATACGTACTTTTGAATCACTCACATTAAATTCAATTTAAACGAAATTGACAAAATTACAATGCACATTTTTTTTTTTTATTTTCGTGAGCAATTACCTTAAAATGATTATAAAATTTACCAAGACAAAAAAAAAAGAAAGCCAATTTATCACATTTTGCATGTTTGAAATGATTGTATATTTCTTCAATTTATTATATTTTCGTGAATTTTACAATCATTTTAAGTTAATTTCACACGAGTTGAATAGACTATGTGTTTTAATTTCTCAAGTTTTGTTTAAATTGTACCTAATGTGAGTGATCTTGAAAAGTAAAATGATCTAATGTCAACTTCTTAAAGGTATAGAAAATTAATATAAGAAAATTTTAAAATTTAAAGGCTGAAAAATGCATTTTTACAAATATAAATCAAATGAGTAATCAATTTGCATAAATATATAATTAATGTTATGAGGAAAATAAAAATTAGAAAATCAATGTACATAAATATATAGTTAAATGTTTTAGGAGTTTTAAATATATGTTAAAAATAAGAGGATGAATATTTAGGAGTGTTAAATATATCATTTATAAAACTCTCTTTTATTTATCAATTAATTGATACATAGTAAATTTAGGGGTGTACCCAATTTAAAAATTTACAAATTTCATATCCAATGGAATGATTCGAATTTGGCTAATCATTTGGCTGGAATTAATGCTCTGATTATTAAGTCAAGTAATCAATAATTAGATAGTATTTTTTAAATTTGAAAAAGTTGAAATGAAAAAAATAGTTCTATTGTAATTTTTTCGATCTTTTCAAAATGTTTATTAAAAAATTAAAATCAATCAAAAAAATTACATAATTTGTTAATTAGTCATAGTTTTTAATTTTATTTTAATTATTTTATATTTTGATTTTATCTTATTTTAAAATTTTTTTATCTGAACTGATTTAAGAGAGGCTTGATTGAGAATAGGCAATGCCTTAAACTCTGTTATCTTCATGTATTTATTGGCAGTTGGATCCTTCTGAATTTTTGGATGGAGGTCCGTTTGACAATTCAGGTTTGATGCTGCCTGGATTCGGCAGATCGAGACTATTTGAGGTAAGTTCCGTAGCCTACGGTCTTCATGCGATGTTTGGACCCTTTGTGGGCTCCAATGGGCTCAGGCCCAATATATAATGGGTGTATAACGCATGCGTGTGTTCAAAAAGTTGGCAGGTTTGGCATGCATGAACTAAAAATTGCCTTTAATATAATAAACTAAGTTATGTTGATTCCACCAAAGCAGTCATAATTCTCAAGGCTGCTTATAGTCAAAGCAGTTGTTGACACCCAAAAGCAAAAGGGTGTTTTTCATAATTCATGCATGAGAAATAGAGTCGATATCTTTCCTTTGGGAGAAAGACATATGATGCATGTGGATTAAGTATGAATTTGAAGCAAAGTTTATAGGAACTCTGGAAATTATAATTGCATACATGAAGCGCCTCTTTTAAGCACCCCTTATGTTAATTATCTTAAGATCTACTATTATAATGCTTCTGCTTTAGAATTTACATGATTAATACTAAATTATAGCTTATTAATAAACATGAGCAATAACTAATGATATCATGACAAAAGCGAAAAAGAAAAGAAAAGAAACAATAATGATTATCAATGCTTACCAGACTACCCTGTAATCATCACTCTTAATTGCATTTGCCTGCCCACTCAATACTAATGATTATCATAACTCTTAATTCTACAAACTCCTATCCTTTTTTTTTTGTTTCTCAGAATAAATAAAGTTGGATTCTTTAGGCCATTGGAGACAGAATTCTGTGGTGGGTTGATAGAGGGTCTTGTTCGATGGCCCTTAACTGCTTCTGGGTTGCCTTCATTCTCTTCTCCGCTCAATGGACACAAGCCTTTTGCGACGATCAAGATGGTATGTATCTCTTAATCTCAATGCCTATTTCTGCTTTTTTATGCAAATTTTGCATGCATTAACAAGTTGCTTTATTCTGTATGTTTCGAAACTCACAGGTTTCTTGAGCCTATCTTGCGGTGGAACTACAGATTTTACTGATTCATTCAACATTTCATGGGTTTCTGATAGTGCATTTATCAAGTCAGGAAACACAACCACCATTGATTCTTTTCCTGCCAGGTTTTTCCCAGAAAAACAAGTTAGGAAATGTTATAAGCTGCCAATGAATAATGCATCATCTTTAGTTCTTGTAAGAGCTCAATTTGTGTACAAGAACTATGACGGACTTGGAAAGCCCCCTGCTTTTTTTGTTTCTCTCGGCACAGCCATTGTTACTACTGTAAATCTCACTACTAATGATCCATGGACTGAAGAATTTATATGGCCTGTTAATAAAGAAAATCTTTCTTTCTGTTTACGTGCCATTCCTGACAGTGGATTTCCTGTTATTTCCTCTCTCGAAATCCGGCCACTTCCTCCTGGAGCTTATCAGGATGGCATTGGAGATTTTCCTGTCAAGTCACTGAGAAAAGCTTTTCGTATCAATAGTGGTTATAGTAACGGTTCAGTGAGGTATGATTATGAAAGAACTTTTTTCTGTTTTTGTGATGATACTGTGTAAGCAGTTGTTGATTGAATTGCTTGAAACTTAGGTACCCTTTAGATCGGTATGATCGAATATGGGATGCTGATCAAGATTATACGCCATTACATGTGTCAAGTGAATTTGATAAGCTACTTAGCTTCAACTTATCTAGTCTTAGAGAGAATCCTCCTCTTGATGTTCTTCAGACAGCTAGAGTTTTAGCGCGGAAAGAAGTCCTAACTTACAATCTTGCTCTTGATACACATGGAAGCTACTACATTGTCCTTTACTTTGCTGGCATTCTTCCTGTATCTCCTTCATTTGATGTTTTAATTAATGGGGGTATTGTTCAATCTAATTATACTGTGAAAATTTCTGAAGCTAGTGTTCTGTACTTGACTTGGAAAGATGTAAAAAACTTGAATATTACTCTAAAAAGCATCAATTACTATCCACAAATCAATGCAATTGAAGTGTATCAGATTGTTGAAATTCCATTAGAAGCTTCATCAACAACAGGTAAGTTTTCCTTTTGTTTGATAAGTTCATTTCATTTGCTAGAATTTGCTTCAATTTGCTGATGATGGTGGTTAAATTTTCCTGCAGTATCAGCACTTCAGGTTATTCAACAGTCTACTGGATTAGATCTGGAATGGGAAGACGACCCGTGTTCTCCGATTCCATGGGCCCATATTAGATGCGAAGGAAGCCAAGTCACGTCATTGTATGTTAATGTTAATTGCTTTCTTGGTCTATTCTTTGCCTCTTGATAATCTATTAATCAGTTCTTATGCTTAACTTTTTATCAGGGAGCTGCCAGATGTCAATCTGAGGTCAATCGGTCCAACATTTGGTGATTTGTTGGACCTCAAAACACTGTAAATTCTGATCTGCAGTACTTTTATGTTTACTTTACTCTTTTTCGGCACACGGTTTCTCATCCAATGGCATTGCGTGCTTCAGGGATTTGCATAACACATCGCTCGCTGGACAGATACAGAACTTGGGAAGTCTCCAACATCTTGAGAAGCTGTAATGCATTATAACAGTGTCAAAAGATTCCTAAATTCTGTTTCTTGGAAAAAGTTAAGTCATTTGTTAGTAATATGATATTTTCAGGAACCTGAGTTTCAATCAGCTAACATCTTTCGGAACTGAATTGAACAACTTAGTTAGCCTGCAGAGTTTGTAAGTTGTAATATCTATTGAATTCTGAACGGCTTTTACTCCTTTTCTCATCAGCATATTTTAATTATCTACCTAAACATTTCGTTTTTCAAATTTTCAATGTAAAGGGACCTGCAAAATAATAGCTTGCAGGGAACAGTTCCTGATGGATTAGGAGAATTGAAGGCGCTTCATCTACTGTAAGTAAACTGATTGGTTACAATATCAAATTTAGAGGAAATTAACCAAACATTGTGCTTCTAATTGTGATATGTGTTAATCGGGATTAGAAAATTCTTCCTGTTCATTCTTCAGGAACCTGGAAAATAATATACTGCAAGGCACCCTGCCGCAGTCTTTGAACAAAGAAAGACTGGAAATCAGGTATAAATGAAAATGCTACTTATTGTTAATTTCCTTTAGTGATTTTAGAATCCTGATGCATCAAACATATGACAGGACATCAGGGAACCCATGTCTTTCCTTCTCCACATTGTCATGCAGTGATGCTTCATCTAATCCTTCGCTTGAGACACCACAAGTGACAGTCTTTACTAATAAAAAGCCTACGAAAAGCAATCATATTGCAATTATACTTGGTGCAACTTCAGGAGCCATAGTTGCTCTTCTTGTCATTTCTCTTTCAGTGTTCTTATACACAGAGAAAAAGAATGCTAATGAAGTCACTTTCTCGGACAGTAAGTTAGATTCACATCGTTAGTCCATGGAAATATTTTTTTTTTATATCAGTCTTATTTATCTGCAGATACTTCTGGTGTCAGGAACTGTATCAGATATGCGAAACTGGAATGCAGCAAGAATTTTTTCTTACAAAGAAATCAAAGCAGCTACAAACAACTTTAAGGAAGTTATTGGCCGTGGTAGTTTCGGATCTGTTTATCTTGGAAAGCTTTCTGATGGCAAACCGGTGGCAGTGAAAGTTAGATTCGACAAGACTCAACTTGGAGCTGATTCTTTTATCAATGAGGTTTATCATTTAAATTCTTCTCCCTTTTTAGTTTTTAGTACCTGCAAGGATAAAATGTGCTGAATCGAACAATTTTCTGAGCTAAAGCTTTGTTATTCTTAACTATTTATACATGCTTAGGTACATCTATTGTCACAAATCCATCACCAGAATCTTGTAGATTTGGAAGGTTTTTGTTATGAATCAAAGCAGCAAATATTAGTCTATGAGTATTTACCGGGCGGATCATTGGCTGATCATCTTTATGGTACGTTATTAATATATAAAAATCCATCTTTTCATATAATTAAGATATTTGTAGGCATTTATTGTCTATGCCTGAAATTCATTTCCCCATTTTATCTCCTTGAAGGTAAGAATAGTCAGAAAATTTCCTTAAGTTGGGTTCGTAGGCTGAAAATCGCTGTTGATGCTGCTAAAGGTATGTGTATACAGCATTTCTGTCAACATAAAAAAAGGAAAAAGATGAAGTCTGCAGCATCACATTTTATTGTCATAGCATGGCATTAACAAGAAATCAAAGTGAAACGTAATCTCCATTTGAATGAAGGATTGGACTATCTTCATAATGGGAGCGAGCCACGAATTATACACAGGGATGTGAAGTGCAGCAATATCTTACTCGACAAGGACATGAATGCCAAGGTTTGCGACTTTGGCCTTTCCAAGCAAGTAACGCAGGCAGATGCAAGTCATGTGACCACAGTTGTAAAGGGCACTGCTGGCTATCTTGATCCTGAGTAAGCTCTTTATTATCTAATAAATGGTTACCAATTAATTCTTGATGAATAACAACTCATCAAATTCATGTCATCATCAGGTATTATTCTACCCAACAACTTACAGAGAAAAGTGATGTCTATAGCTTTGGAGTTGTTCTTTTGGAGCTGATTTGTGGAAGAGAACCACTGCGCCACTTGGGAACTCCAGACTCTTTCAATTTGGTTTTATGGGTATATCAAAGTTCTTTCCTTTACTATACTTGCCCACTTTTTTTCACTCACACACTTTCTTTTTTCAAATTGTCCATTGTACTTTCTTATTTTTCTTCACTAGCCGCTATAAACTAGAGTTTTGTCAACTTAATCCCTATACCACGTGGAGAGATATATCCACGTTAGCATTTGAATGCTGCATTAGCATAGCTGGAACCAAAATTGACTTTGTAGGATCTAAGAGGAAAAAAAAAAAAAAAGGCAGGCAGGTATAAAGGGCAAATTTAGGAAAAAAAATGCAGGAAACAGTGAAAAAAATAGCAAATTATGCACTGAGCATCACATTATTATTTTTGCTGTGGGTATGTAGATCCTAGTAAATGCATGTGTTGTTATGGTGAAATGCAGGCAAAACCGTACTTACAAGCAGGTGCGTTTGAGATAGTAGACGACAGCATAAAGGAAACATTTGATGTAGAAAGTATGAGAAAGACGGCCACAGTTGCCATAAGGTCGGTAGATAGAGATGCTTCACTCAGGCCTAATATTGCAGAAGTATTGGCTGAGCTTAAAGAAGCCTACAATATTCAGCTCGCACACCTCGCAGCATGTGACATGTAATTTCACTTTCTACTAAGTTATATGTAAAATTTTGCTAATTAATAGGGCTTTGTTTTTTGGGTAGATATTGCAATTTGAGAAGAACTTTATGGATGAATTGAAATTATTTACTAGAAGGTTGTATAAGTAACCCAAAAGATATTTATACATGTAAACTATTCAGTCATTGTCAGGATAGAAAATTTTTATTAACTATATTATACACATACATACTGTGAGAAAAGAAACTTCTTTAATGACAATATTTATAGTGCCATTATACTTATACTCACTGTAGAGTAGAAAATGATCTGTAGCTAAGTAAAACATACAAAACAAGAATCTATACCACAGGAAATGCATGTTTATGTCTTGAAGCGGCATTTGCTTCATGAAATTGGAAGCATTTGGATACAATTCGTATTATACATCAGCTGGAGATAAACTAAATTCTTGCCACTTGACATCACTTTAGTGACATCTATATTTTATTTTATCATATTCATAAAATAGAAATGCAAGTACCATAAATATTAGCAGACTCGCTTCTATAAGAGTATCTGAAAAGGACAGACAACAAATGCTTCTATAGAGAAGCATCAGACCGTTCATGATGCTTTTAATATCATGACTGCCCCACACCCAAATGCTCAAATGCACGTGCAATCCAACTTGGGCTATCATTATTCTCGTCAGGATTAATCATCTTCAATGTGAAATGGAGATGTGACAATGATGAGATCCAACTTGAACACAGATAGCAGCACATGTATCAGACTGTAAATTTTCCTCTAGAAAAATACAAGATATGACTTTATGACATCTAGCTTAATAAGAAAAGTGAGTGAAAAGGAAGACAGCGAGATGGTTTTGATATCCACTGCAAATCCATCCTCTGACAGATTAACTACATCACTACTGGACATTAAAATTGAAAGTTTCTACCTTTATCCTGAATTTGAGACAATCTAGGTGGCGGACAACTCAGGGATTAGGATGAAACTAGGTAGAGTAGCGCCCTTGCAGGTAAAGGAATAATGCCGTTAAAGCAGCCACTGCATATGGAAACACAGTCCAAATTCCCTGTAATGTTTTCGGAAATTAAATACTGCTCATAAAACTACAACCTAATAATGCAATGATACTTTGTTTACCACTACGGTGGCCACAGTAGCAAGGGCAAACACAGGACGTTCCCTCAGTAAAAATCCAATGCCAAGCTGAGTTCAACAAACATAATCCTGTTATGGACTTCGTATTGGCATTATAAATTTATAAACGCAAGGAACAATATAGACCCCAAGTAAAGGAAACATCTGAAAATGTTTCTACGTCAATAATTAATTTGTTAAGTCAGATCTCAAGTTAATAATTAAGTGCCAGAAAAAACTTGTCAAACCTTACACCCAAGTTGCTGGCATACACATGCAAGACCCTTATAGAGCAAAGAAGAAAAAGGAACTTTAAGAATTACACATGCTTAACTATTAATTTTGATTATTCAGGTTTTATCCTATTTTATTTCACCATCTGGACTTCTAATTCATTTTGGAATATTAAATATATGAACCTAAACTTTATGCAACTTGCAATTATAAACTTAACAACAGAAGTAGCTTGTCGCCACATTTATGCTTTCAGTGACGATTGTAACCAAATGCTTACATCTCTATAGAGCCTTTTGTCCACAATTTTAACTCATAACTATGATTTTTTTTCGCAATTTGCTTTTTCTATAGCTTAAGTCATAATTGCAACTTATCTCAAGGTTCAGAAGGAACAACTGGGCAATCAATACAATTTATTGTTAATACCCAAGCATTTATTACTTTATATTCTTGAGGTTCAGTTTCCTATTCACAGATGCACTGGGCCTTATGGTTATATGTAGCTCTAACTGGATAAAACCAGGACAGAACTTGGGGCTATATGCGATTGATTGACTATGACTATGAATTGAATATTGAGAACTGGCTCGTTGTTTCTATTTCCATTTAACCCATTTCTGTGATCATTGCTACAGTGAATGGTGCCTCAAAAGAGTGGTTTTATTTGCCTTCTGTACTTCGGTGCATGCAGTGGATGTAACTAGAGTTTCAAAAAGAGAAGTCTTCATTATTTGACCGTTTTCTAAACTACAAATAAGGCAGTTAAAGACCATATAATAAATTGAAGCAAACATATATGTTTTATACATGAACAAACAAAATAAAAACAGCATTTGCAGTGGAACTGGACAGACCTGTAGAGGAAGGGTGATCAAGCCGCCACAGCAAACTCCAGCAAAGAAAAACTCTGGAGATATACCCTGTACAGGCAACAGATAATAATGGTCACAAATTCAATGCTACAAGCACCCAAAAACCTAACATAGATCAGATGATTATTCAAGAATAATCAAGTCCACAATGCAAGAAATTATGTTGAATATGAATTGTCATGATTCAGAAAATATTCAAGACATTTGTAATTCTCTTCTCAATTATGAGCTTGCTTTCTTTCTTCTTCTTCTTCTTTCTTTTTTTTTTTTTTTGTACATTTTTTGTGGAAAGGGCCTAATTTTCAAATTCATCACCTCAGCTACGACTACCCCTCATGCCTGGAAACTAAGCAGCCAGCTGGGTACTATTGTTAAGCATTTTAATTTTGGGAAACATTCTTCACATTCCTGCTGGGAAAGAATTGAAGCATGCTCTATCAATGAATGATCTGTATCTGTCATGTAAAGTCCAAGTTGTTAAAACTGCCAAGTAGAACTAAGTATTAACCAAAATCAAGTAGCTTTAACTCTGGCTATCATCATGTCTGTTTATAGATCCACAGAGTATTGTAATGAAATAAATGCCAAGCATCACAAGCTCAATTATGCTAAAAGAACAGAGAGCACCCTAGATAAAACAAATAATACCATGAAATCAACAAATCCAGCAAGCTACTCAAGTCCAAAGAATATTATCAGTGACAAAATAACAAACTATTTTTCCTAGAGTTATTATGACCACTAACCAGTGTTCCTGCCAGGAAAGCTGTAGGATTTCTTACTCCAAGAGAGAACCGTTCCACTGTAGAACATAACACACAAAAGCATAAGGAGATCCAATTTATTTACCAGATGGCAGAATCATGTCTTTATAATTAATTGATAACCCAGTTCAGTATGCTTATTAATTCATGTCTTGATAATGAATAACCAAACGTTGGTAAATATGTAAAGGCCTCTTAAGCTCTTAAATAGGAAGCTTAGCCATGTCATACAGTGCTCTATGTTCAGAAAGAAAATAAAAAAATACTAAGAGCTCTAGGCATGAGCTGTAGTATAGGAAAGAAACAATTAGGTAGGGAATGAGTCCTGAGAGTACTGATATGAATTATATAATGCCAAATCACACACCTTGGCAGCAGTAAAGACAAATTGAAAAGAGAAGGTTGGGGCACTATTAATTTATGACTGTCATGAAAGTAATTCATGCTGTCAAACCCAATATAATCTAAAGAATTTCGATAATCCAATGTTTTCTCAAATGCATGTGAATTGGCAAAAAATTGAGTGATACTGTGGCTTTACACGATAAAACCAATTTCTGTTCCATGGTTAAAACTTCAATGTGCTAAAAAGATCTCCAAATGATATAAACCATATATTATCTAATTAAAGTAACTATTAAATGTTGCACTTCACAGGGACCATTTAGAATTTGTCCTCGAGTCAACATATCCATGATGCTGGCCAAATACAGTAGTAAAATAGCCAACCTCATGGGCAGAGCCACGCAGTAAGGAAGGGGGGGAATTTTTTTTTTTTTAAATAGTATTAGAAAATTAATAAAATAAAAAAACACTTACATTATTTAGTACATATTAAAAACTTCCTCCCTTATTGAAAAAGAATTAAGACTTTCCCTCCTTAATATGAAATCCTAGCTCCGCCCAACCCCCACAATAAAAATATTTACCTAATAATTATCTAACAGCCAAACTTAAATGTCATTAGAAGTCTAACCATTCCAAACTCTGGCAGCATTCAACAAATTAAAAATTTCTTAATTTGTTATTTCATCAGAACAAAATGAGCATATAAAAATGCGACTGGGCCCTTGTACTTACCAGCACCTGCAAGATTGCCATATTTTTGCACAACTCGTGCAATGCTTAACACCTTCTCCTCACCAATGCCTAACTATATCCATCATCAATATTAATCTTATGCATAAATAATATCTTGAACAACAGAAGAGCTTAGCATTAACTATGCAATACGCAGTAATTAACCAAGATAAAACATCTAAAAGTAAAAAAACAGAGCAGACCTTTGAACAAATGTCATCAATTGCCCCAGTTTCCCTGAAAAGCTTCCCCATGTAGAAAGGTATCATATCACTGATACAAACTCCCCTGAAGATTCATGTCACCATAAAAGATTCACAAGGAAAGCATTACTGGGACTACTTGAATCCACAGCAGTAAATGAGGAAATGCTATCAACAGCCACAAATACAATTTTCTTTTCTTTTCCTTTTTAGTTTTTATTTTTTTTACTCAACCAGCTTTTAGGTATAAATAGCTAAGGCACAGTGCAGTCCAAATGAGTCCAAACCTCTATTTGGGCAAAAATTGCAGCCACAGAGAAATCCAGTTAGCATGGCTATAGAGTATGGCAACAGGATGTGAAGAAGGCACAGCGGACCCCCAAATGAGTCCAAACCTCAACTAAACTTTGTGGTGCAAACTTCATAAGGTTTTCAAAATTTTATTTAGGTGAAAATTGTAGCCACAAAGAAATCCAGTTACCATGGCCATAGAATATGACAACAATATGTGAAGCAAGAAGAATAACGGAATTGCCACTAACCAGTATACCCACAAAATAGTAGACATCATGTATCGAGCATTTCTTGAGAAAGATTCAACAAAAGATTGCCATGTACCATCCAAAGACAGCATCCTTGATAAAGTTATGCCTACCTAAATCATAAACAAGAAATTAACCAGAAAAGCTCAAACAAAAAATAATAATAATAATAACAATAATAAAAATAAAAAAATAGAACTCTAAAATACTGCTGGTGTTCAGCTGAAAACCTGGAGAAATATAATGAGCTGAAACAAATGCTTGGCTTAGCAAAATAGAAGTACCGGTAAAAAGGACAAACCCAAACATTTAAAGCCTCTTCACTGATGAACAGTCCACAACCAGCAGCCATAAGCAACCAAAAATATATCCACCTGCAATGGGATGTCCAATAAAAGGCCAAATCTAAGAATTTTCAACAGAAAATACACCAGACAAACAAGGCATCTATTCCTTGTGAATCAAATTGCTAGCACAGAATATCCGCTATGAGTCACTCAAAGTAATGCAATTTGTATAATGGTTGAAAAGTTTTGATTTTTTGGCAAAAGAGAGAATGAAACAGTAACGTACCCTGGTGCATACTCAGGAAGTATGATTTTGTATCCAAATACTTTGAAATTGAATCCCATAGGGGGTGAAGCCAGGACTGAAGATTGTGAATTTTCAGCCAGACATTGAACTCCAAAGAATGAGCCAGCACTAGTCCGTTCTAGACCAATTGATGCGACAGTGAGAATTGTAGCTATGCCCATTGCAATCCCTAATATTATTAGAAACGAATTTCCAGCAACACTATTATCATTCATCTGATTCCTAATAATCTCATTAGCAGCTGTATTTTGTCCATCCAAATTAGCTGCTGCAGCTTCATAATTTTCAGCATCTTCGCGCTGATACCTTATGATCCTGTTTCTATTAAAACGAGAAAGACTGCAAATTTATCTCAAGCACTGAAATAAAACAACGAAAGAAAACATTTTGCCAACTTTTCTCAGCAGCCAAACAAGAAAAGACAGAAGTTGAACATTACCGGATAAATGATGGTATAAAGAGCTGAGAAGCTAAAACATTTACTGTGTGGTGTGGTAATAGTAAAACACGGTGCCTTTGATTAGTATGGAAGGAGCTTATGTGCTTCAATGGACGGCCATTGAAGGACTGAGGTGGTGGTTTGTACAGGTTTAACGACATGCCATGTATTAAAATGGACATTGAAGCCATTCTTGTCGAGCTCTAAGGGAGATTTTTGAAGGCAAGCGCCGCGATTTTATTGCGGGTTTTCGTGAGGATGGTTTTGAGTCCACGCGTGAGCGGTCGAAGACAAATGTAAGAAACTAAGAAAGTGAGAGGAATATTCTAATTAAATACTGGGATAATTTTTTAAATAATATTTAAAAAAAATATAAAATTTGAATTTAAGTACAAAATTGCTGCATAGTCGTGCCGGTTTTCGAGTGAGACTAATAGAAAAATTCTGATTTTTTTCTAAAATCTTTACAGTTTATAACAGTTTAGTTTTGAAAATCGCTGTAGCCGGTAATTGTTTCAAGAACGTTAATTTGAATCAAAATTTATTATAAAATAAATAAATAATATATAAAATCAATATTAATATACTTAAAAAGATTTTTGAAGACAAGCGCCGGGATTTTAGTGCGGCTTTTTGTGAGGATGGTTTTGAGTCCATGTGGTCAAAGACAAATGTAAGAAACTAACAAAGTGAGAGGAATATTCTAATTAAATACTGGAATAATTTTTTAAATAATATTTTTAAAATAATTATAAAATTAGGATTTAAGTACAAAATTGCTGCATAGTTGTGCCGGTTTTAGAGTGCGACTAATAAAAAAAATTCTGATTCTTTTTAAATCGTTATAGTTTACAATAATTTTATTTTTTCAAATCGCGATAAATAGCTGCTATTTCAAAATCATTAATTTGTATAAAAATTTCTTATTAAAATAAATAAATAATATATAAAAATAATATTAATATTAGTTGTTACTTTTCATTCAATTGCTATATATCAATTTATAAATTTACGGGTGGTGTGAATTCAATGCACATATTTTTGTTTATTTATTTTAGTGTATTCTAGATATTATTAAGCCTTAGAAATAAATATCAGAGGATACATGTACCAATGACACAAGTGAATTTAAAGGTTAAAGGGTGCAAGTTTAGGTCCGCCGTTCACATTTTTATTCTTTATTCTAGTAAATTTACTTTTGTTAATTTGTTGGTGATGCGGTCCGCCACCAACTCTTTTTTATTTTCTTTCAAAGTATCTAATAAAATGGTTGCAGGGATAAAAGTGTATTCGTAAATTTGTCGGCAGCACAGATTCAAATCTTTATTTACTTTTTTTAAAGTTTTTTTTATTATTTAATTAGAATTGTTTTTATTTTCTCATTATTTAATTAGAAATAGTTAATATCAATTTTTTAAAAATAGGACAATAAAAAAAATTATAATTATAATGCCTAATTATTTAATTAAAATGCATATTGTCTCATTAGTAAAAGCGTATTCATCAATTTGTTTGGGGCGCAATTATATTTTGTTAATTTGTAGGTGGCGGGGGGTTCAAATTCGGCAACCAACTCTTTTTTGTTTTTTTAAGTATATTTTTTATTATTTAATTAGAATACCTATCATCACAATTGTAAAAGTTTATTTATCAATTTATTGGTAGTGCGCGTTCAAATTCCACCATTAACTTTTTTCTTTTCTTTTTAAGTATATTTTGTTCATTATTTAATATTAATTTCAAAAACTGTAACAATAGAAAAAGTAATCATTGCAAACATGTCATATGTATTAAATTTACATATTTAGTCAAATGTTGATGGTCTAATTATATAACATTATATTTGGTTATAACTTTTAAAAAAATAATTATAAATTTTAATTAAATGAAATATAAAAAATTAATAGAAAGATCTACTAAAAAGTGTTATTGTTGAAGAGATTGAAAATATTAACTAATTTTAAATAAATAAAATAAAAAATATTAACTAATTTTAATTAAATAACAAAAAAATATACTAAAAAAAAGTTGGTTGGGTGATTTGAGCCCACACCAACCATAGGTATAATTTGGTATTTATTAAAGAAAAAATAGGACGTGTGGCAAAATGTGAACCTTTGCCCTCCTTAACTTTTAAAATTACTTTTGCAATTGAGACTTGAATTATATAATATCTAAAATCTATTAAACTAAATAATTAAATAAAAATTTGTGGCTGAATTTGAACACACACCACAAATATTAATTTTGCATATTATTTATTAATTTAATAATAAATTTAGATACAATTTGATATTTTTTAAACCGTTACATGCTGTAGCGGTTTTATAAAAAAAGTTAGAATTTTTTTATGAATTCAACGTTTGAAAATGCTATCTAAAACATCGGTTTTTTACTTAATCCCAATTATATAAATATTTTTCTAACAGACTCAAATTTTATAATTTTTTTAAAAATATTATTTTAAAAAATTGTCCCTTAATACTCCATTCATTTAACTGTTTGCAATAATTTTTTTGTGTTTTTTTCAGCACCATTATTAATTATAATTATTTTCTATTTCATGTTTGTGCACAAACAAATACAAATAATACAATATATATATTAATAAATTTCAATACAAATTTTATAATTAATCATGGGTAAAGAGCTGAAAATTGTTAGCGGATGGAATAAAATAACAGAATATGGGACATCTTTAAAATTAAAAATTCATATGCCACATAACCATGCAAGGTAATGACATGAAAGTGGGCTCCATATTTTCATTTATTTCCAATTTAAACCAAATTTCAGGAACATACTGAAAAAATTAAAAATAAAATATAAAAATCAGCAAAGTACACCAAGCATTACCATCACCTTCCTCCAATTCAACCCTACACTTGTTGCTCCCCATGTTGGAGAAAATATGCCAATAGAAATTGCTGTAGGAAAACATTGAATTTAAATTACATATATATAAATATAATATATTTTAAAATATTATTTTGTTTTTTATTTTTTGAAAATAATGTATAAAATATACATAAGTTTGTACTAATTAAATATTTAAATATATTTTAGAAATAATTTGATGTTCTTAAAACTATTATCTTTCAATTATTAATCAGCTCGATCCAGGACATCACATGAGGAGAACAATCACCTCTTTTCCCATCTCTTTGTGTTGCACCCTTCTTTTGTCGGGATTTTAAAATCGAATGCAATACACCAAATTAATAATATTTTAATATATACTATTTTTTTATATTTCAATATGTTATTGGTTTGATATACAATTTTACGTTTTAGGTTAAAAAAAAAAATCATTTGACAAAAAGGAAGAAGTGTATGGAAAATTTGAAAAGATGTCAAGGTTTATTTGAAAAGTTATAATTATATTAAATTATGTACCACGTTTAATTATTAAATTATATCCCCAGAGAGAACAAATCACACGTAAAATTTTTTACGTAATATGGTTGGATATAATATAGTGTGCGTGTATCTCGACAATCTAATTATTGATGTGGATATACTTGAATGATTCAAATACGTACATGCAAGGAATTACTACCCGGTATGTTTGCTCCAAAGTTAGTTAATTTTCAAATTAAATTAGCATCTAATTATTAATTTATAGACACCACACCTTACTTGTTTCATCACAGGACAATTTTCTTTTAAATTTTTTAATCTGATTAGAAATAGTTACAGATTAATCATACATGGAGAAAAAAAAAACTTTATCCTACATTTAAAATTTACAGGATGGATAACATTTCTTCTATTTTTTTTTAAATTAAAGTTATAGGCGAAATTTTGGAGGGAAACAATACTTTTTGATAATAATAAAAAAATACTTTAATAAGTTATGAAAAATTATTGTATAACAAAATATTATTAGTAGTCTTATTAATAAATAAAAATATTAAATTGACAGTTAAATCTAAAATTACACAATAATAAATATATTCGGGCTAAGAGTGAGCAAATTTTAATTAAAATTGAATCAAATCGATTTTTTTAATTTAATTTTATTTTTCAGTTTGAAATTTTAAAAATATTCGGTTATTTCGGTTTGCTTCAGTTTTTAGAGTAGAAAGCCTGTAGAAAAATCAAACTGACCGAAGTTTTACTTACACTACGTCGTTTTATGTTTAGTCTTAAAGCCTTTGTATATGCATATCCCTCCACTCTTCAGTTCAAGCCTTTCATTTTTGCCCTAATCCATTAACACTATTGTCTCTTGACATCACTGCCGTCTCGCCCCCTCCCTCCGATCGTCACAGCAGCAGTTCGCCGGCCACCGATCGACCTTCAGCGAGTCGCACACATACGATTATTCATCTATTCACTCTCTTTGCGACTGAAGGTATGTATTTCATTCATCTGTTCACTTCGGTTCTCTTTGACTTGTTTAGCCCTGTTCCCATTTTTTAATAACAAAGAAATTAGATGTTCCACTTCTGCTTATTGAATATTGATCTCTTAAATGATATTTTTCCTTCAAATCTATGACATATTATGCAATTTACTCTACATATTTGCAATCTACTGTTCATATTTACTCCTTGTGTGTCTGAATAGCTCTCTGTCAACTTTTATAGCATTATTTCCCTTCTTAATATGTCCTGTTTAGCTCTCTGTTTGATAGCATACAAAAGTGAGAGATGGAGTTGGTTCAGAGTCGCATAAGTCAATAGCTGTGAACTAAAATATTATAGGATTTTACTCTGTTAAAACCAAATGAAAACAGCACAGCAGCATAAGAGATTGGAGGATTTTATTTGAGTGTTACATAGCTAATATGATATATGAAAAGTTGTTGTTTCTTTTATTTTTAGCAAAATATTTGGAGTCATATTTGCATTGATCAGTATTAATATCAGTCACTGATGTCGATAGGCAATTACAGCAAATGTTGCTTCCTTCCTTGAAGCTCCTGTTTCAGGTAGCAAGCAACCTACAGAAGCTGGCCAACCCATCATACGTGCTGCTAGGGATAAGATAACTTGAAAATTGATTTCATTAAGTTTATTCTCTTTTTTTTAATGCATAATATGGTATATTTGTAGTAGAGACATAAGCTTAGCTACCTGAATTTGCTTACTTTATTACTTTTAATCCTTAAATCACACACTGAATATATGTATTAAAATTTTCTATTGTTGCATAACTTAATTATATAATATTTGCTTCTAAGATTGAGAATCTTTTTTTTTTAATCTATTAAACTTCAACACTTTAATTTTAAAACTAACTTTGACTTTTCTAATATAGTAATAATGAGAGGTTAGTTTTGCCTTTATTTATTTGTAGAACTCGATAGTTTTATTTTACAAATAATTTATTAGTTCTTTATTTTTTAATATTATATAGTTTTTTATGCAAGAAAATGTTGTGGAAATGCTGTTACTGTAATTTTCAGTATTAAGAATTAATACTTTATTTTGTTGTATATATTGAAATTGAGTTCATAAATATTTGGAAATGATCTACTAAGCTTCAATTATCTTTAAGCATTTTAATTGATGTATTTTTTGTTTAAACCACTGCCAGCTTTACATTATTATTATTATTATTATTATTATTATTATTATTATTATTATTATTATTACTAATTGATATATTGTTTGATTACAATTGCTAATTATTGAATACTTCTTTATCAATTTTACAGGATTTTAGACTTGTATTTTGTACAATTTGGATGTTATTTGGATATTTTTATTTTTAGTATAAAATTGCGGTTCGGTTAGTGTATAAATTCGGTTTGGTTGGCTAGATTCTTAAAAGTTAGGTTTTCGGTTATTTTGGTTCAATTATTGAACCGAACCGACCATTGCACAATCCTATTTCAGGCCTTCAATTTCACTCCCTTCTTTGTTCTTATGAACTTCTCCTCTTTCTCTTTTTCTTATACAAATCCAAAGGATAAAAATGTTCAATTGGAAATATGATGCTAAGGAGTGGTACCAAACACCTTTTGTTAGTTGTTTCTTCATCTCAGTTTCTTACTACCTCTCCCTAAAATCGGTGAAGTTGTGGATCTTTTTAGTGAGATAGAGGCTAGAGGATATCAACCTAATGTTCTTACTTATAATGTGATTGTCAATGGTTTATGTAAAACTTGAAAGATCAATGTGGCAATAGGTTTGCTTGAAAGAATGGCTGCAAGAGGTTTTCAGCCCAACTTGGTAACATATACTGCTATCATAGATAGCCTTTGCAAACATAGCCGGCTTTCTAAAGCATTACAACTTTTCCAAAACATGAAGAGCCAAGGAATTTTGCCTGACATCTTCACTTACAATTCCTTATTTCAGGTTCTGTGTGATTTGGGTCGCTGGAAAGAAGCTTCGAAGCTGCTAAATGAAATGCTGAATGGGAATGTAACACCAAATATTATTACCTTCAATATATTTGTTGATTAACTTTGCAAAGAATGGATGGCAAAGTAAGCCGAATGTGTAGTGGGAAAAATAATTCAGTGTGGTCTGGGACCCAATATCATCATCTACAACTCATTGATTGATGGATATTGTTTGAAGAGACAAATACATCGAGGTAAAAGATTATTTGATTTCATGATAAACAATGATTGTAATTCTGATGTAATTAAATATAACATCTTGATTAATGGGTATTGTAAGATAAAAAAGGTAGACGAGGTCAAAATGTTTCTCGATGAAATGCTTTATAAGGGTTTATTTTCTAACATCTGTACATATAATTCTCTTTTACATGACTTATATTGTGCAGAGAGCCTTTGGACAACCTTGAAGCTTTTCAAGAATTTGTGTGATAGTAGTTATTCTATAGATATAATATCTTATTCAATTTTGCTAGATGGCTTTTGTAAACACGAACATCTTGATGTGGCATTGGATTTATTTTATGAAATGTAAGTGAAAAAGTTGAAGACTGATTGTTATATCTATGCTATCCTAATAGATGGAATGTATAGAGCTGAAAGGTTTAAAGATGTGGAGGAATTATATTCTATACTTTGTATTGAGGGGTTACAGCCTAATGTTCAAACATATACTACAATTGTAGATGGATTTTGTATGCTTTATCTAGTTATCAATGTTTGCAAATTCTACTTACAATTGTAGTATATGTTTGAATATCAGGCTGCAACCCCTCAATACAAAGTCTAGAATATAATTTTTTCACATCTTTAAACCTTCCAGCTCTACACATTCCATCTATTAGGATATTATAAATAGAACAATTAGGCTTCAACTTCTTCACTTGCATTTCATCAAATAGGTTCAATGCCACATCAAGATACTTGTGTTTACAAAAACCATCTAGCAAAGTTGAATAAGATACTATATCTGGAGAATAATCACTAGCATGCGAATTCTTGAAAAGCTCCAAAGCTGCCCAAGGGCTCTCTGCAAAGCATAAGCCATGTAGGAGAGAATTATATACACAGATGTTAGGAAATAAACCTTTATGAAACATTTTGGCCTCATCCACCTTTTTTATCTTATAATACCCATTAATCAAGATATTATATGTAATTACAATCATTGCTTATCATGGAATCAAATAATCTTCTAACTTGATGTATTTGATCTTTTAAACAATAACCATTAAGTAATTAGTTGTAGGTGATGATATTGGGCCTTAGACCCCACTAAATCATTTTTCCCACCACACATTCAACATTTTCTGCCATTCCTTCTTTGCAAAGTTGATCAATCAATATACTAAAGGTTAAAATATTTGGTGTTACATTCCCATTTGACATATCATACAAAGGCTTTAGAAAAATGGAAGACTATGGCTGTCCACTAAATAGTCTCTTATAATGTGATTATCCAAGGATTTGTCCGGCACAAGAATTGGATAGGAGCAACAGAACTTATTGATGAAATGGTGGGTAAGGGCTTCTCTGCAGATAAGACTACAGTGGCCTTGGTAATTAATGATGATCTCTTACTGAAAAAACTACAGAAGGATCTCAAAAGTTAAAAGGTAAAGTGAGTTTTTGATATTTACAAATGTATTGGTTGCTGTTGTAATTAAATTATTAGTAAATCTATATGTGCAAATCATTGTCCAATACTGTTAATCCTTTTTTGTTGCGGAGAAGCCATATCTTAATTCCATTTTTTATAAGAAAATAAATCGGTAGACTTTCTTTTCACTCATATAAGTCAACAGGCTATCTATAAGCATTTCTTTGACAAAGTTTATGTTGTAAAGTCTTAAT
Organism: Excoecaria agallocha; assembly: GCA_037975025.1. Taxonomy (NCBI): domain Eukaryota; kingdom Viridiplantae; phylum Streptophyta; class Magnoliopsida; order Malpighiales; family Euphorbiaceae; genus Excoecaria; species Excoecaria agallocha. Next base: position 49,829,368 of record CM075807.1, on the reverse strand, counting down.
TTTGTTGAGACTGGCTGGATTAGGAAATGTTTGTAATTGGATATTTGTATTCTTCAGCGGTACAAGAATAGGTTTACTGCTGCAAATAGACTAGTGAAATCCAATTTATCAATGAGTGTTGTTGTTTCTAATCTTTAACGGTAGCATCAGCATAGGTTAATTGCTACAGATTGAGTTTATTAATGATTCCTTGGTGATAATGTTTCTGCCAGCTCTACTACCAGCTACTGTTATTGGTTTTATGCATTTTTGCTAGTTCAAATTTGCTATTTTCTTAGTCAGTCTATCTATACCCTTTAGCTAAAATCTGGTTATAGATATGAGGGAGGAAGAGGAAAGTTTAATGTATAATTTGTTGCATTGAGTGTGTGTGTGTGTGTAATTGGATTTTTATCCATTTCTTCCTCTTGTTCACCATCAAGTTAGCCTTTAGAATTTTGAATACATAGGTTAAGAGGACTGATGCTAGAATGAAAATTTCATGAGGTTTATGAATGGCGATTAAGTAGATAGATTAAAGAAACCCAACGAGTTGTTAAGGGTTTCTCATTGAACCAGAGAACAACACTGTTTTTATTGCATTCTATTGCTAAATGAAAGAGAAAAAGGGAGCATAAATAGACATGTATGATCTAGAATTAAACTTCACATGCATGTATTGATGTGTCAATAGAAAAGAGGGCTGTTCATAGATTTTAATTTAAGGTTTTTGTATATAAACACGTGTTGATATAATTAGGTATGGTAATGGTTCACAAGATAAACTTATATGTGAGTAATCATCTAGTATGATGAGTGCCTGAAGTGGCAAGGTGTTCAAGACCCAAGTTAAAGAAAAATAACAGAAGAGGGAAATGTTGTAGTATTTGAATTGGAGTCATGTTGTCGTATTTGGGCATAATTTCTTCTCTGTAACTCGGATTGATTTGAACAGGGTGCCAAAGGGAAGCTTAGACATAGTGCTACAACTTTTATGAAGAGTGTCAAGTTGAATTCTGTCTGTAACTAGGTCGTTTTCTCGTTGTAAGAACAGATTTGAAATCTGAAACTGCTTTGTTTTTGTATGGAACAGCTTGTAGTGAAGTAGCTATAAGTAAATAAGAATTGATGATTATGTGATGCCTTAATGTTTCCAATAGGATTGGCGTCTTATTCAAGAAAATTTCTCTAATTGTAGCCTACGCATTCATCACCAAATCAGAGTTATGATACCAAATTTGCTTAACAAATTCATTATTATTATTATTATTATTATTATTATTATTATTATTATTATTAAATCTACAGTTATCGATGTGCAAATTGGAGAAGAAAATCATCTCTAATTAGAAAATAGTACTCTTTTCGTTTTTTATCTGTGATTTTTGTTATTTTTACTGAAATTAAGGAATAATAATTAAATATAAATTTATTATTAAATTACGTGATTAAAATTAAATTATCAAATATAATTTGTTTTAATTTTATTGAAAAAATTTAAATTGAAAAAAAAATAAAATTATATTGAAATTTTAAAAATGATAGATAAATAAAATTTAAATTTAATTTAGAAATGATAGGTAAAAAGGTGAAAAAGAACGGAAGGGTGTATATTTATAATTAATATTTTTAAAATTTGATTTAATTTATTTCCATCAGCAAAAATGAAAATGATTAAAAAAGTAACAAGAATTGTTCTCTACCTTCAAACCTCGTAAGCCGCATCCGTTTTTTAATTTTTACTCAACTTGATCTAAAATTTATGCTTATTTATTTAGAAGCTATTTATTTTTTTTGTCAAAGATTAAGGAGTGGGGAGTGAGAGATTTACGTGAGAGCGAGCTAGAGATTTTAGAAGATAAGGTTATATATGTGTTTGCATTAATATGATACACATCAAAATTCTATGTTAATTCAATAATATTTATTTCAGTTGGCGTCATTTGTTCAAATATCAACTCGTAATTGAAAGTAATACCGGTATTAATGGAAAAAATTAACATAATAACAACAATTTTTTTTTTAATGCTTGGACTATGGAATAAAAATTCATAAATAAGTTATGAAAAATGATTTTATAACAAAATATTATTAGTTGTCTGATTAATAAATAAAAATATCAAATATATGAATAAACATGTGTGGTTTTAATTTTATTTGACTAGAATATTGCATTTGTTTTCCAACTTTTTGTCTCTTAAGAGTTGTTTATTTTTCTGAGTAACCAATAATAGGAGCTTAAATTTTTCAAGGATAGTGATTACTGATTACGCTGCACTATCAACATTTCCTCTTAATTTCTGTTCGTTCACGTAGTTTTCTAACAAATATCTAATGCTTATTTTCTATAAATTTTTCAGTACGATCATAAAATGAACGGTGAAAAAAGAAAAGAACAGAAAATGTGTGCTTTTATGATGAAATTGACATAAATAGATCTAAATTAAAAGTTATATCAATTTGGTCCAAAAATTATTTATGGAGCAAATTGATAATCATGAAAGAAAAATCAATGATGACCGTCAGAATAACATTATTATTATTTTTTTCTTTTATATGTCATATGTTATTAAAATTAATGTATTGATAAACCAAAGAATAACATTATTATTATTTTTGCTTTTGACAATTAATATCATTATCTCTAACACTTTAATTAAAATAATTATGAGTAAAATACTATATACTCAATCGGAGCTTTTTTTTGCACATGACGATAATTCGTGCCAACTCAAAATCTAAATAATAACTCATAATGCGAAAGTTTTTTTTATTATTATTTTTAAATAATTCAAAAGAGATAATCTTTAACAATAATTCTCATCATCCTCTTAAAATCATCCACTCTCTGATAATTCCTCTATTATATGTCATTTATGCTTTTACGAATCAATTTTTCAGTCCATAATCTTTATATCCGGTTTGAATATTTTAAATTTACAAATGATTAATTTAGAATCGGAAATTACCAAATAAAAAACTTTTAATATTTCATGAATCCATTGATAATAATTTATCATGTAAGAATATAAATTTTCATAATTATCTATATATTTAAAAAATGAAATTAATTTTATTGACTCAATCAAAAAATTAAATACCCGTCCCCGCAATATTTTCTCTTATTTAATTACAATTAAGGTGAAAATAGCAAACAGTTCCTGAACACTCTCAAGTGTCGCCATCAATGAAGAAACAGTTATATATTCGTCATCTCCACTCCATAAATAGCCGAATCGGCGAGTCATTACAAAAATCGGCAACTTTCCAACTAAACTTTCTCTAGCCGTGATAAAACTGACTGCTATGGCTCCTGCTTGCTTGCTCTAGAAACCTTTTTATTTTGTTCATTTTCTTTCATCACTTCACGTGTTCACTCCTCAAACAACCTTATTTGTCTTTTCGTTTTCGCCAATTCATTCTGATTCTTGCTTGATCCACTGGGTATTTCTTCAATTTTCAATTGCGCTTCTTAATTCCAGGTTGTTCATATTTTTTATCAGCTTCCGTAAGTACCAAGGTATTCTGCTGTTTGACTCTTTTTTTTAATTATTATTATTTTTTTAACTTGGTCGTTTCTATTCATGATTATGTTTTGATGCAGATCATCTTAGGTTTTTCTCTGTATTTTTCCACTCAAGTTTCTGTTTTTCTGCTTTTTTGCAGTTATAATTCTGTGGTGGAGGAGCGTTTCTCATGGTGAGTTATGCTTCCAATTTCAAAGATTTCTTTAAATTTTGCTTTATTTGTTCCTAAAGTGTTTATGTTCTTCTTTCTCTCTCAGATTCGATTCCCAATCTGGAATTTTGGGCTTTTTAGAAGGGGTAATGGCTTTGAGGACCATAAATTCTTGGACTCTTAGTGGTCTTGTAAGGGCTTTTATTGACCTTGCTATTGCTTATACTCTGTTATGTGGATCCGCTTTTGCATTTCTTCCTTCAAAGTTGTTGAGCTTGTTTGGACTTAATCTGCCATGCCCCTGTAGTGGGTTTTTTGGGTATCAAAACAATAATTTGTGCTTACATAGACTGCTAATTGATTTGCCAAGAAGTAAGATTATTGCGGTTGAGGAGTTGGTTCTGAATAGATTTCCTTATGATTTAGTTCTATTTGATCACCAATCCTGCAATTTGCATGCGGAAGGGCATGGAAATAGGAAGTTTGGAAATGGGGTTATTGAGGAAGAAACATGTTCTAGATCACTTTCAGGTCAAGCATTGCTCGATTCTAATGAGAGGGAAAGTGAGTGTGATTCTAAGGGTAAGAGGATTATGAACCAGAGGCGTAAGTCTTGGATCAGGCGGCGCAGAAGAGCTGCTCTTGGAAATGGCAAAGTCTTCCATGCTTTGTCTTCTAATAACAAAGATTCTGTTGGTACAGGTGCTCTCCACCCATTTTATGATGGAAGTGGAATGAGAACCGCTATCAGCGGAAGCTTAGATGCCTCAAGTCGAACTGACGACAGTTTCCTGGGTGAGTGAAATATAAATCTTGAATAATTGCCTTAGGGGAAAGTCTCATTTACAATATACAGACTATGGTTTTTGTTTATTTTTTCTTCAGCTATGTATTTGTCATATTCATCTTTTTTTTTTCTTGATGGGTTGTGCTTTACTTTTCTGTGGACTATGTACAGTTTCAATCATTTTTTCCCCTCCCTTTTTGTTGTGGGTGATTTCTACATCTTTCCCATCAACATCTAAATTTTGAATCTTATGTTATTGGAATCAGACCTATAGTTTGTCGGTTTAATTGGAAACTTTGAAGAAGAGGTTTAAATCCTTTATATTTCAACTCAATTCCAAATAGTGTTGAAATATGAGTTCTCAATTGAATTCTTCTGAAACTTGAATGTTGCTATTTTGTATTTGCCAAATATTTCACCAAACTGCAATCTGATCATTTGTGGTGCTGATTTAGGTGATTGAAATGCTCCAAACAGCTCAGGCATATGACAGGCATCAATATTGAACATTAACTGTTGACAATTTTACAGGTAATCCTGGAGATAGGCTGTGCAGTGTTGGGGATGATAGGAATGTGATCCAAGTGTTGGAACAAGCACTGGAAGAAGAAAAAGCTGCTCATGCAGTGCTTTACCTGGAGTTGGAGAAAGAGAGGGCAGCTGCTGCAACTGCTGCAGATGAAGCCATGGCCATGATATTTCGTTTACAAGAGGATAAGGCATCAATTGAAATGGAAGCAAGGCAGTATCAGAGAGTGATAGAAGAAAAATTTGCATATGATGAAGAAGAGATGAAAATTCTGGAAGCGATCCTTGTTAGGAGGGAGAAGGAGATTCATTTTCTGGAGATGGAACTTCAAACTTATGAGCAGATGAACTTTTCAGGAAATGAGCAGGTAGAAGGTAATTCAAGCTATAAGATCATTTACGAAGAATCTAAACCTTCACATTCAATTGACTCAAACGAGAATCCACCACCACAGCCTCTGTCTGAGAACAGTAAATCAATTGGTGGGGAAGAAGTGGCAGTTTGTGCAAAGTGGCCATCAAATTGTGGACACACCCGTTCTCTTCCTTTTGAGAAAGAAATAATGTCAAAAAATGAGAAGTTGGCTTCTGGCCCAGCCACTTCACAAGGATTGGTGCAGAAAACCACAAAAGATGGAAAACATTGGAATCAAGAAGGCTGCAACATGTGCAGCACCATGCTTGAGACAGAATCAACTGTCTATGATGTTCATGTAATTGATGATAAAACTATTCTTTCAAAGGAAGATCATGGAAAAGAAAATGGACCATTGAGTGCTGCTGCCTCATTGTCTGAGGCTCAGAATACTATTTTTTCCAGTGATTCTCCAACTATGGGCATGGCAGAAACTGAGCCAAATGTTCATGACTGCAATTTTGTTATGCATGGCGAGTTACTAGTGTCAAATGACTCACTGCGCAAAACCTCTAGTGTTGACTCACTGAGGCATTCTCCAATTGTAGTTGATGATGAACGATTGAAAATCGACAATGAAATAGAACAGCTTAGAGAAAGGCTGCGAATAGTGCAAGAGGAAAAGGAGAAGCTCACTTTCTCTGCAGAGCACAGAGAATTGGTAAATGCAAAAGTAAACCTCGTGGAGGATATATTGGGCCAGCTTCAAGAGATTCAGCAGCTGAGAAAGCCTGTTCAGCCAGCTGCTTTACCCCCATCATCTTCTCAGGTGTGTTAAAATAGTTTTACTTATCATTATTAATTTTATCCTCTTAACTTCTTTTATCATGCTTTGACTTGATAGCGCCCGAGAATTTATTTTTCCTTATATGAAACTGACATAAGTAACAGTTTTATACAACTCATCTCAGGAATGAAAGATTGGAATGGTTTTATACAACTCACCTCAGGAATGAAAGATTGAAAGATTTGATGTCCCGATGGACTGCATAGAGTTACATTACTGGGCGTGGGGTAATGAGCTAAAATAATTTTAAACTATTTTTTTTATGACACACTATCCTACTGCAACTCCATCTTATCAACCTTAGCGATTTTGGCATTTTTACGAGAGCTGGGGTTTGTAGCTAACCTACTGAAAAACCATCAAATTAACACAAAAAGTCTGCATGGATTTCATCCTAGCTAAGCAACTGAAAGAAAACAAAGAAACTGAACTCTTGAAGAGCTGCATAGTATTAGATGGAGATGTTGGAATTTGGAACCAAATGAACATAAGCAGCTAAAATTAGTAGCAGTGAAGCAAAAGACTAAAGTTAGGACCTTTGTCACTCCACTAAGGAGATAAGCTTGAACCATTTGACATCTAGACCCTTAAGCAATGCAGGGGAGGATATGTGAGCCATCTAGGTGCCTTGTGAACTGTTACTCACGAAGCTTTGTTCAAAGAAAGACAAATCTCGGCATTTTTAGCTTTTTCTGATGTAGCATAGATATAATAAAATATATATATGTGTATTAATAAGAGCTTATACGTCCTACCATTCAGTTTTCATTTTTTGTCTTCTTCCTGTGAATGTTGAGGTGGATCGTTAGAAATACAAGAAAATATTGAGGATTAAAAGGTGCATGTATTTGAAGTTGGAAGTGCTAACTTGAGGACTAGATGATGGATATTAGTTGCATCTTAGATCATATAAAGTGTAGATAATGCTTGGATATTCATTTCAACATATAAAACAGATGTGAATATGAAATGGAAATGAGTAATAATACGCATACACTCAGAATAAAGGCTTATCTTATGCATTTAGCTGTTTGAAATTAGCATCGGACCGCTTTGTTTCTTGTTTATATGTTGGCGTTGTATGCAACTCTCTGCCCGGTTAGCTTCTTATATCAGTCTCTATACTCTCATGTAAAAACCCTGTAAATTGCAAGGATACACCATTTTTTGCTTTCGTGCACTTGGGGATCTTTCTGCTTCAGAAAAAATCAGAGCAAGATAATCAATATTGTCATGTACTTTTTTATCATAGCAGCCCTACATTTTCAGGTGAGCTTGAAAAGAAGACATTGCCGAAGCGCATCAAAAGACTGTGCAAGCGATTAAATCAGCAGAACTGAGAAGAATCTACATGTTTTAAAAGGTTTGCCTCCTGTTTCCTAGTCATGTAGGACCAACTTTGTACATAGTAATCTGTAAAGCCACGTTAGTTTACATTTCGAGGTTTATTTTTACAGTGTTTGGTGTTGCAGAGTATGGAAAGATTTTTGGGTTGTAAATCTTTTAATAAATGAAATCTGCAGAGAAAAGCTGCAGTTGAAGATAAAACTGGCCCTGCCTTTGCATGGTTAAGCTCACCTTAGCTTGTTTCTTTTCTTTTGTTCTCCTTTCCTCTAATTCGGGACAATGACAGGCTGACAGAATTGATGCAATTATTCTTTTTTTTTTTTTGGTAACAGATGCAATTATTCTCTGAATAATTATTGATGATAAATTTGTGATTATTTTTCGTGTAAATTGAAAATTGAACGGTGTTTCAATGTAAATCTTGGATAATTTGCAAATAAATAAGGAAAACCCAGATTTAATCCCTTAAATTAGTTTACATTTTTATTTTTGTTAAAATCAAACTATTATTCAGTATAGTGGATAATCTGTTGACATGAAAAAATTAAAGTGAACCCATATATAAAGTAAAAAGTTACAGATTTAATTCTGACAAAATAAAATTATTCATGAAATAATTAATTTAAAGACTAAATAAACAAAACAAATATAATTTAATCATCAAAGTATGCATTATTTCATTTCAATAAACAGTGTTTTAACCAGAAGTGGTAAATGGTAGACATCATAGAAATTGGATGGTGTAGAAGTTTCTGTTGACTTTTGGTAAGAAAATTAAGGGTAAGGTAGTGTTATCATTATTTTCTAGAAAAATCTTTATCATTATTTTCTAGAAAAACATAGCAATAAAACAAAAATTATTACATATTCAACATATAATTTTGACTAAATTACGATTTAAGATTATTAATTAGTAATAGAAGTCTCTAATCACTCATTACTATCCACGTGCTAGAAAAGTCACTCCAGAATTGTCTCGCCCCTCTTGTCTCCATCTCCATCATTGAAATATACTCTCGCTTTTGAGAACTTCCATCGTTCCTGGGACATTTTTTTTTTAAAAAACAGGGTGTTTTAAAAAATTATTTGAATAAATGGTATATATGCGAAATATGTTGAAAAAATAGGATATATAGATTTAATTTCGCAATGCAGTATTGCGAGAATAAAATTTGCACGTTGAACAAAAATTGTGATGAAAGAGATGGCATGAAATTTCATTGTGAGATTCACTTTCTAATTTCGTAGCCTATCATTGCAAAAATTGTAACACCTCAAGAATCGCCAATCACGTGAATAGTACTTCTCGAGGTGAATAGTGTCACTCGGGACCCACCGGATCCATAAAATTTTTTTTTCACCATTGAAAAGTATTATTCATAACGAATCTGGTGTTATAATTTGGGCTAAAATTGAGGTCAAATAGGTCTTCAAAAGAAAAATAAAATAATTAACCGGACCGATATAGTTGACTGAAAACTTTAACTGGCTTAAAAATATTCCGATTATACCAATTGACTAGAAATTATGTATATGAATTTTTGAAATGATAAAATAAAATTTTTGAAGACTTTAAAAATTTAGCTTTCGGACTGATTAAAATTTACTTTCGGGGCTGGTTTGATATCGAAACGACCTCAGATTGGTCCGAAATTTTAAGCATGGCTTAATTAACATTTTTAGAAATTTTTGGTATAATTTTTATCAAAAATTGACAACTAAAAGTGTATTGATCAATTAAATGGTGACATGTGACATTGGACCCATTTAGGACTTAATTGATTTTTATCCTAAAGCATGTGACCAATTAATGTGGCATTAAGACATTTTTTCTCTTGGTTGGCCGGCCATTCTTGGCCATTTTTCTCTCATTTTTCCGTGGCCTTTATTCCATTCTCCTTCCTTCATTTTTTTTGTTTCTTTAAGGCTTATTTCTTAAGATTTCCCAACTATAATCTCAAATAAATTATTTTATCTTGTTTTCCTTCACCTTTGGTTTCTATGGGTGGTGAAAGAAGGTGAATAAAGTCTAATTCTTCAAGTGGATAAATTGGTGAGTTGGAAAAAATTTAATTTTATTTGATAATTAGAGTAATTAAGTGTTAATTATAGTATTGTGAGTATTATTTTAGCAAAAATTTGACTTAATCTATGGTGATTTTGGCCATGAATTTACTGCCAATAGAAGAGCAAGGAGAGGGAAGCAAACCAACCAAAAATAAGGGAAAAGACAAAATTATTGAGTGTTTTGGTAAGTAAATAATTTTAAACCCTTTAATTTCACAATATATATTTTGTATATATAATTAGAAAAAAATTAGGTTAATTATTAATTACGAATTGATTTATGAAATTGGACTTAAAATTGTGTAATTAGAAGATAAATTAGTGAAATTATAGTATTTAATTAAAATTTACACAAGTTTAATTTAGGAAAAAATTTCGGTTACTAAAAAAATTTAGGGACTAAAATGAAATTTTTCGGATTAAATTGAAATAAATGAAAAATAGATGATTTTATGTTTATTGTGATTAATTTGAGTAGAAAAATATAATTTATAAGGAAATTGGAATGAGGTAACCGAATAGGGACCTTAAGAAAATTTATGAAATTTTGAGATGTAAATCGAAATAAATGCAAAATAAAATATAATTAATTTATATGACATGTAAGGAGCATGTATTGAAAAAAAAGTAATAAATAAAATAAATAAATGAAATAATTGTTATTAAATCGTATGATTTTAATTGAAAAACTTGTATATTTGAAATACTGAAACTGTTTTAATAATGTATACTAATTATTACCATGAATCGGTAATGATGCATTATTGTAAATTGTATTAAATCGTAATTGTATTTTGCCCTTAGTATTATGTGTGAAATCAGAAATTAGGATGTACATGGCTAGCCATAGGGACATTTCTTGATATACATGAGTCATGACGATTTGTATAGTGGTAACCTTGATATGGTTCCACGTCTTTATTGGAGTGTTTGAAAAAAACAAAAAAAAAAGAAAAATAATATGTGTGTAATTGATACTACTGGAGTACTGAGAGCTATAGGGTCCATAGTTTCGCTCATTCTAATTAGTGATACATTTTCATGCTATAATATGGACAAGAGTATTAAAATACTATATTGATTAAAGTATAAAAAGATACTGTCCGAGTAAAAATATACAACTTGAAAAGCGAGAATAAATTACTGTTTAGACAAATATGTACTGAAAAATAAGGATAAAAGCCTAAAAGAACTGATAAACAAAGAAATTAGAATAGAAGTGAATTTTTGAAACTTTAGGGACCAAAGTGAAAATTAATCCCTATAGTGTAAAAATTCGAATTTAATGTGATAAAATTTGAGAATAAACCTTGAAAAACTATGATTGAGAACAAATTTTTCAAGTAAGGGCAAAATAATAATTTTGTCAATAAAAGTGAAATTTAGAATTAAATCAAAAAATTTGTATAATAATGAGTTTACTGATGAAAAAGAGATAATGAAGTACAATTCTGAATAATATGTGAATGAACTGTAGTGAAATTCTGGGGTTTTAAATTTATGTTCACCATTAAGTACTTTTGTACTTAGGTTGTGGTTTTTGTACTGCACGCAGGAGACAGAGACTGAGTTCGTGCTGGAAGGAAATCAGTGTTAGAAAGATCCAGCATTTTTATGATTTTGTGTAGACTATACATATAGATGTTGCCTTGTAGGACAACATGACTAATTTTAGGGACTATGTATAGTTTTGAATTTATACATATCTGTTATGTATTGTAAATAAGTAGATGGATTAAACACAAGAATTGTATTATATATATATAAAATTTTGGAAATAATGTTGTTTTGTACTTGGCTGATCTTGTGGAGTATTTATATAGATTGTGGAGGTTGGGTTGGATGTTTGTGAACAATTTTGGGAGTGTTTTGTAGTATTGTAGGAAGACAGAATTTAGATTTCAGTCATTATGCTGCTCGAATTTCTGTAGATTAATTAATAAGATATTTTAAAATATAGGACCAATGACTTAATGGTTAAAATATCGAATGTTACTAATGGATAATTTAATAATAATTTGTGAACCACTGCAGTGTAGTATGACACCGGTATTCGGACCAATGTCCGGCTATCGGATATTACAGAAATAGGATGAGTGAGAATATTAAGAATATTATATAAAATGACTAGAGCATGAGATACAGTAAAATGCGGGATTATTTGTTTATGCTTTCGTGTCTTGAACCATTTGAAAGTTAGATCGCATGTCACCAATCTTAAACTTGGGAGTTGCATTATCTAAGTTGATGTTTCCAGATTTACAGGACTAGGTAAGAGTCTTCAAGGAATTTTAATTATGTAAAATGCCTACTTCACGCTCTTCTTATTATTTCTTTTGATAGGAATGCCCAATAAAATTGTAAATATAAAAGTAATAAATAGCTAAGCAAAGCGAATAAAGTCGAGCATTTTCTGTTGAATGGCATTCTCACCCTTGATATCGATGAAAGGACGCATGGCTTTAGATGTTTTATGTTGGTATCATATGTGATGGAGCTTTTTTATTATTACTATTATTATTATTTAAATAATTGCAAATTTAGGGTGGAATTCTTTAATATATCTTAGGAAATGACGTTTATTATCTCAGCAACAACAAAGTATTGAAGATTTCTGAAACTCATTTTGCCACATTACTGCTTGGTTGATTTTTAAGCTACCAGATCAATGACTATAGTTAAATGAAATTTCAAGGTTAAATTAATTTGGATATGTTTATATTAAAAATATTTAAAAATACTTAATATACAAAATTCAAATTTAAAACGTTTGATTTATAGTGAACCTCATATAAAGAAAGGGAGTCCGTAATTTTATTTTTCATTGGAAAAATATAAATACAAAGTCTTTCATGAACAAATGCTCATTTTTTTTATTGCAATAGAGAGACATAATATTATGATTTTAAAGGTGATTACAACTTTTAATTAATTCCTGGCATGGATTAAATATGTCAATGTAAAAAAAAAAGGAGAAAACATTGGTGTTTTAATTATAAGAAAAGTTACTGCATACCTAAATCTTTTGAAGTTATCGACGCAAAAAGACATTAATACTTAAAGGAAAAGTTTTTTTCCCCACTTCCAACAGTATCACATGTGAAAATGGCTCATTTGGTTTAATATTCTCACTCCTTCTATTCCTGCAATGACAGACTGCGGGATTAGAAAGTAGACACCACATAACAAAATTCATGCCATCTCATTCACTGTAATTTTCGTACAACATATCAATTTTATTTTCACAGTACTGCGTTGCGGAATTAAATTTATGCACCTCATTTTTTCAATATATTTTACATACACGCTTTTTATTCAAATAACTTTATAAAACACCCTGTTTCTAAAAAAGTCCCTTGTTCCTGCCAATTCATAAAATATAATAAAATACTTTTTTTTAATTTTTTAATATATTGCAAGACTTTTTTTCTTTATATAATTACAAATTATAATTTTTTAATAGTTTATTATACATACACAAATATATGTTAATGTAATCGATAATTAAATTATTAATTGGAACTGTAATTAATAATGGGAGATTTGTAAATTTCACCACTATATATCTAAGTTAATTTTTGATACAAAAATAATTATATGATGATTTAAACCAAATATTCTCAAAGTCAACAAAATAATAATAATAATATAATAACAAAAAAAAAAAGAAAATGTTGAACAGAAAAAAAGAATTGGAAATATTCAATAAAAAAGAAAAAGTAAACCGAGGTTTGAACTACGCGCACACGACACTGAACTACCCAATCAAGAAATTACTTACACGTGGCAAAATTTGAATGGGTACTTACGTAACTACACGGAACACCCCTTCCATTAATAAATAATTATTAATTAATATAATAAAAAAGCTTCAGTTCGGAGGCTCCTCACGCGTACCGCGATCACCAAATAACCGCAGTGCACCGTTGACGAAGGGCCGTTGGAGGAATCAATCCCCATCACCGTCGGCGGGAAAAAACCGCTAAATAAAGGATCCGAAGCGCCAAACAAAAAGGGCCACCGGCGACGGCGTTACGGTACAAAAATTGACTGTGCACTGTTTGGCTGGTTAAAATATAAAGCTACAAAACGCTCTTGAAAACGACATGCCATAGGTTCTCGTTACCTGAAAGCAACCGCCGCAGCTGCGTCCTTCACCTCCCGTACCTGTTGTTAGTACCAATATTCTATTCTATTCCTTTCCATTCTAGAGAGAGAAAGGAAATTAGCAAACTAGGAATTGTATTATTACGAACAAACAAACGTTTTAGAGAGAGAAAAGGCGCACAGCATCAAAAGAGAAAAAGGAAACAAACTAAATTCATTTAAAAAGTACCTTCGTGATCTCAAAGCAAGTTCATTAGTTAGAAAGAAAAAGAGAGAAAGGGCGCCAGGTTTGCCATATAAGCATTGCGTTTTCCCCTTGGCACCACGTGGTCGCATAATACATTTACTGATTTATATAAGTATGTGTATAGATACAGGGTTTCTTGATTCCTGATTAGCGTTAACAAGGTATTGATTCCATCAATAATGCTGTTTCTGATATTTCTTTCTTTTCTTTTTCTATTACGATCTTCGTTTTTGGATCTGGTTTGTTATGCCAATTCATGTCTCTTGCTTTTTTGTCGATTTTGTGCGAATCTTTTGTGGTCAATTTTGTTGTTTATGCTTGAATTGGTTTTAATTGATAGTCTGGCAGATCAGTTAGATCTGTTAGATATTTATGCTTTTCTTGTTTAATGAATATCTGAATTCATTTTGGTCGTTTGATCAGATTTAACCGGAATTCTGCTTATTTTGGCGTTAAACGAAAATGCCAGGTAAAATTCAGGTCTAACCTGTGCCATTTTGAGCTGAACAGAATGCGACTTGTTTTCTTTGGGTATAAGGTTTTTGTTTTGATTTTCAGGAGAGCCAATTTTGATCCGGGACAATGAGAGGGTCACTGGTGTGGATCTGGAGACCTCTGAGGACGAGAAGCGGAGAAGGAAGCCCAGATCTTTGAAGAAAAAGGCAATGAGTGCATCGACGAGGCTTACGCATAGTCTCAGGAAGCGAGGCAGGCGGGTAGCGGATTGCCGATTTGCGGCAATTTCGATCAATGATGTTCGGGACGCTAAGGAGGAAGCCGCGGTCAATGCTTTTCGTCAGACACTGATCACAAAGGACCTGCTACCACCTCGCCATGACGATTACCATACTTTGTTGAGGTGATTGAATTGCTTATAAAATAACTAGGCTTATATAATACAGCATATGATTTGTAGCTGCTGACGCTCTTTTTAGTGGTGGTAAACGTGTGCAATATACGAGGGAGGAGTTTTGCATTCAATGGTATTTAAATGCTTAAGCCCTGACTTCAGTTTTAGAACGAGAGAATTACATATTGGTTGATTAACTAGGGCTTGCTCATTTAATCAATTAAGGGCATTCAGATTGCTAACGATTTAGTTATCTGGAAATTGGAAGACAGTTTAGTCCACTAATGAAATGCAAATTAAAATATGATTGAGGACTATTTCAATCAGAGTTGACTGCTGCAGTAAACAATTCAGCAGTGGAGAATTATAATTTGCATGATTAAGTTGTTCGTTCAACCAATGGCACATGTGCAGGAATATGAAAATATTAAACACAGCATAGTGTTTGGGGAATAAATTGGGGTTGCTAACAGTTCAGTTCTTCAGAGTTTTGGCAGCGCAGTTTAGTCTGCACTACTGAATATAAACTAAACGCTACCTAGTATTTGCATTTAGTGAACTGAATATGTTGCATATTTCTTATGTCTAAAAAGGCTGCCTGACAGCATGACATGGTACTTATAGACATGATAAAATAAGCTCATCCTTCTATTATTCTATAAACTTTTATTGTCTTGAGCAATTTCAAAATCATAGGGCAATCTTGTTATAGCTATTTCTCTGTATATGTTTATTCTCCAGTAAACTAAAATAAAGCTGTATTCAAATAACCTGGTTTCCACTGTTGCAGGTTTCTAAAGGCTCGAAAGTTTGACCTCGATAAAACTCTCTTGATGTGGTCGGAAATGCTCAACTGGAGGAGGGAGCATGGTGTAGATTCTATCACACAGGTATAAACTTTCTTTCTTGTCTTCTTCTTTTTTCTTTTCTTTTTCCAACAGAAGGTGCATGTAGGGCACACATTGGGGAAGAAAATAAGAGAAGGAAGTTTAGACTGGTTTGGACATGAATTAAGTGGACTCCTAGGTGCACCGGTTAGAAAATGTGATAGTTTAGTAGTACAAAGCATGAGGAAGGTTAGAGGTAGGCTTAGGATCATGTAGAGAGATACAATGTCTAAAAACCTTTAGTCACTCGAGATTGAGGCAGATCTAGCCTTGGACAGAGGGATATGGAGATTGAGAATCAATATAGCTGATCCATCTAGTATCGGATAAATGCAAATTTTTGTTGTTGGAGTAAATTTTCTAGAATTAATTAAATAGAGATTACGCACTATTGCATAAGACAATTTTCTAGCAGAGATGAAGACAGGCTTTGGGCAAGCCGTGCTTAAATTCTTGGTTGAATTACAACCTCATACTTCATTTGGGTTGCTGGTTTGCTGCTGAGAGCTATTCTACCTTTTATTTCACTAATTCATGTTTTTGGTTTTTTAAAAACTTTTTAACTGATGGGTTAACATGTTGTTGCTTGTTAAGGATTTTGTATATGATGAATATGAAGAAGTTCAGCGTTACTATCCTCATGGTTACCATGGTGTAGACAAAGAAGGTCGACCTGTTTATATTGAAAGACTTGGCAAAGTTGAACCTAACAAGCTAATGAGTGTCACCACAGTGGATCGGTTCTTAAAATATCATGTTCAAGGATTTGAGAAGATGTTTGCTGAGAAATTTCCTGCATGTTCCATTGCAGCCAAGAGGCACATAGATTCTACAATAACAATATTGGATGTGCATGGCCTGGTAATTTCAGAGCCTGTTATAGTGTTTATTGCAATCCTACATGCTGAATGCCTTTTAATTATGCTGTTTTTCTTGGAAATTTTGCTGGTTATGCAGAACTGGATGAGCTTCGGAAAAGTTGCACATGAACTGGTTATGCGAATGCAGAAAATTGATGGAGACAACTATCCTGAGGTTGTTTATTTTTTAAAGTAATTAACAGAAAATTTGTCCGAGTTGCTGTGTATCATTTGCTTATAACTTCTAATATGTGCTGTTTCGTGGCAGACATTGCATCAGATGTTCATTGTTAATGCTGGTAGTGGATTCAAACTCATATGGAACACAGCAAAAGGCTTTCTAGACCCCAAGACTACTTCAAAGATAAATGTATTAGAGCTTTGGTATTTGATATTTCTTTCTAACAGAATTTGAAGACCTAACACTAAATCATTCTGATCTGGCTTCACAGGTTTTAGGCAATAAATTCCAGAATAAGTTGCTTGAAATTATAGATTCAAGGTTGGAAATTTCTTTTGGTGCAAATTCATTATAGCTAAAATATCTTATAACTTTTGCTGCAAACTTATTTTTGGTGATTTCTTGCTGAACAGCCAATTGCCAGAGTTTCTTGGTGGATCCTGTTCATGCCCAAATGAAGGCGGTTGTCTTAGAGCAGACAAGGGACCATGGAATGATCCAGAAATAATGAAAGTATGATTCTTTTCCAAGCAAATATTGAACTTGATCAGTTGCCAGTTTTGATCGTTTATTAAATATTGATGCTTGAGATTTTTGAAAAATTTTTGCATGAATATGTACTATCTGTTGATTTATCTGGAAACTCAAATCATCAACATTTCTTGCAGCTGGTTTATGCTGGAGAAGCAATGTACTTGAGGAAAATGAAGAGTTTTTCTGATGATGATGAGATAGACATCAAGTATTTTGCCTCTAAAGTGAGTTGCAGAATAATTATTAGCAGCTCATATGATATTATCTAAATGTATGAATAATTGGATGAATGAAATTTCTCATGAAGGTTTCAAGAAGTGAATTATCATCTGCTGATTCATGCTTAGAAGTCAAACCAAGTGCCTCAAGCTCCACTCAGCAAATTCCACTTGCTGAGAAAGTAAGTTTTCAGCAGTTGGTTTTCAGACTTCTGAAATTCCGGATTGCTTCCTTTTTCTTTCTTTTTGCCAGATATTGTGTACTCTTGTTATTCCCCGAACCAGATAGGTCCCTAATGAACTTGAGGCTTGTTTCCAGGGAGGGATTTTCTCTTTAATTCATTAAACAATTCATGTTTTGAATTCTATTCTAAACAAGTTGTGTGCATTTTGATAATTTAATTCTGAGAGATGGTTTGCTTGCAGAAGACAATAATAAAGAAATAAAAAGAAACAGGGTTAACAAGAATATAGGAGCGAGACACTTGCAAGGAGAATTTAATTTGGACTTTTTTCAAACACTAGTTATGCTAGACTAGGATGGTGATCTCTGGTCAATAAAGTCATCTCAATTCCCTTGGAGTGCATTCTTTTGGGAATATCCTTCTTGGAAAAATTGAAGTCATTGGGCAAGAATCTTGATTTTAGAATAACTGTAGCTACGGAGTGGAAGGTGCCAGGCAGACACTGACATGTAAAAAAGTCTTGATTCTTGAAGTTTAAATGTCAAAAGGTTTTTGTTGTCTTCCCTTCAAGATCGTCAAAATATTGTTGATTTTGAAGAATGTAGAAATTAGGAACTTGAATTTTCATATTAATATTATTGGAGAACCTATAAATAGGAGATGATGCCACTTATGTGTTAATAGGTATTGTTGAATTTATGGTTGAGTTGAATTGAAGCTCATTCTCCTTTGTCTGCATTTGTTAAAAAAAGTATAGATTGATTTACAGTTATTACTTTTGAGTTATCTGCTGAGCCATTGTTTTTGGTGCTTAATCATGACGCATTTTTGTGCACCTATATCATATAGGGAAAGATGAGTGGTTCAGCTTCTGTCTGCAACCTGGTGGGGCAAACTTCTGCAAGGGATGAAGATTCTAGTTTAACAAGTATGTGACCTGAATTTCTTCTTAATTAACCCTGTGAGTATGTTCTCTTTGATTGATGAAACCATGCTAAGCTGTTTGTTGGTACTTTGCTTCTAATTAGATTCATAGCAGGCGATGATCATTCTATGTATCCTTGGTAGTCCAGACTTGAACCTAGTTACAGCTATGTTTAGTATGGTTATGGTTTGGCATGGTCACATAAGGCTACCTGTTTGCTTTTATCTGGATTTTATTTTGACTTATGAACTCCAAGATTTACTTGTTGATTGTGCTTGGTTGTGGTTGAATTTTTTTAGTCTGCCTGAATTTTCAGGCTGTTTTATTATGCAAAATTTCCCTCCACCTGGGAGTAGAGAATAAAATAGACCCCCACTGGATCACCTTATAATCTGCCTGTACTTGATGCCCGTGTTACAGAATAGGTCTTAAGTTGTTGAGTATTCTTAAATTCTGATGGATCAAGCTGCACTAGTCGCTGATTTAATTTCATGAAGTTGCTTTATGGAACGGCAATCATCATCATTCTTCAAGTTGCTTTTGTGATGCTAGCTTTTCCTTCATCTGTGAAAAGCTAAACACTGAAAACACCTTCTGGAAGGAAGCATAGTGATTTATGATCTTATGTTCTTGACAGATGATTCAACCAATGATGTCAACACAAGAATGCAGCAGAAGAATCTCATACCCCATATGATGAGTTTTGTCGTTCACTTCATGCTCAAATTGTTAGCATGGACATATCTGCTTCTCCCTCGATTGCGGAGATTATTTGCAGCACAACCCACAAACAGACAATTGCCTAATCCACAGAGCCCACCAATGGCAGATTCAGGTTCTCAAGCACAACAAATTTCACAGGAAATAAAAGAGGAATCACTTCACCCATGCTGGGAAAGGCTGCAGAACTTAGAAACAATGGTAAATGAGCTAGCTAACAAGCCTACCAATATTCCTCCTGAGAAAGAGGACATGCTTCTTGAATCGCTGAACCGGATTAAATCTATAGAGTTCGATCTACAGAAGACAAAGAAGGTAAACACTCTATATTTTGTCCAAGACGTGGTTCAATAGTAAGTGCATTGCATTTGTAGATTCTTCATTATTTGCTGTTGAAACTTGAATAAGCTTTCATTTTCCAGGCGCTGCTTGCAACTGCATCAAAACAGGTAGAGCTTGCCGAGTCCTTGGAAAGTCTTAAAGAAAATGCCTTAACTGTAAGTTCCTAAACCTCGTTCAAGGTGGCTGTACAATATAACCTACTGCTGTCCCTCCTTCTTAAGCTGGTGATGCATAATCCAGATGATGATGAAAAAAAAAAAAAAAAGTCAGTCTTGTTATTAGGGTGATGCAAGTCCTTGACAATATTGCATGTGTTGGTGGATCCTGTGTGTAATTTAAATTTTGGGTTTTGGGTGTTCTGCAGTTGATAGGAAACATGTGCATGAGGTACAGCAAATGAAGCCTACTCATGTTAATTTGGCTGCAAGCTCAAAGTATAATAATAAAAGAAAAAATAAGAGAAAATTTGCCATGTCTTCAGATGACTGTTTTGCTAACATGAACACACTTCATGAAGAAGTATTTTCTTGTATCAGTACAACAATTACTTTGGATTAGTGGACTTGACCGACATAACGTTTTGAGTAATGCAGAAAAGATGTGCATTTTGACCATTGAGTTCGTTTTCTATTGCAGGGATTGAACTCTTGTTGGCTGAGAAACTGCAGATATTTTCCCCCAGAAAGATGAGGTTTAGAGACGTTGAATTGATGTTTTTATTGCAGCATGCCCAGTGATTGTGCAGAATCCAATCATTGTCAGACAAATTAGCACAGCAGATACAAGAAATACATTCTAGGTAGAGCTTTTAATCATTCTACCTTTTGCACTCTATAAAGCACAATCTTATTTCTTTATCTTTGTACACTTCAGGTTCTTAGTCTACAGAGGAAAATCTTGCTTCTTTACACATGGCCCGTAGATTTCAAAACATTTCAGGTAAGCATGGTCGTGAGCACGACAGACATGTACTATACTTCTCACGCCTCTGTACATAGGCAATAGCATTATCTTTCGTTTCTCCTTTTTTTTTTTGCCCCTTTTCTTTCTCATATTGACAAAATATGTAACCACATTGATATTCAAATTAAACTAATTGCTAATTTTGGAAAAGAGGGATACTACAGAATTATTGGATTCATGGTCAGTTTGGAAAAACTTATAAAAATAGCTTTTAGCTTTTTCAATTGACAAAAAGTTGTATTTCAAAAAGTAAATAACTGTTTGATAAATAAAATTTAAAATAACTTATAAATTTAAAATTAGTTTTGTTAATTGTTTGTTAAATGATTTGATTAAAAATTATTTTTTAAAATAGACATTTAAATATTTATGGCATTTATTTCATCAAAAAATGTGTAGTGTTTAAAATATTACACCACTAGCAAATTTAATTTGCAATATATTGAAATTTATGGCATTTTTGTGCAAAATTAATTTTATTTTAATTGAAAATTATAAGAATAGATTATTTATTTGCTTGATTTGATTCAAAATTGAAAAAAACTAGAAAAGTATAATTTTAAATGTAAAAAAATAAAAATAAAGAATATATGAGAGAAAGAAGGACTTGTAGAAAAAAATCCTTCATTTTTTTTATATAGGTATAATTATCATTATAAAATAAAATAAGAGATATTTTTGTCTAAAATAAATTCTAAATCAACTATTCTTAAAAGATAAAATTCAGATTTTAAAAAAAGTTTCAATTTCTAGCTTTTTCTAATAACATGCTTTTTCATTTTTAAGAAATTAATTTTTCTAAAAGTAATATTTTTATCCCATACTCAACTTTTTATCCAAAAAATAGTTTTTAACACTTCAAAAGTAATAACGAACGCACTTTTAGGCAAATTTAGCACACAACTTGTTGAGTAGACAATAATTTGCGGTAGAAGTGTTCTCATCAAGAGTTACTTTTAGGCAAATTTAGCGCACAACTTGTTGAGTAGACAATAATTTGCGGTAGAAGTGTTCTCATCAAGAGTTAGTTCGCTAAAGGATTTGGCGTGAAAGAGCAGTGTCATACTCATCATTTGTGTTGTCGACAGATTTTCAGGCATCAATTCTGTCCAAGATTACTGATGAAATCATGACTAATTTACCACTCCAGCCAATTCATTAACTGTAAAACATATTTAAAAGTTCTTAAAGAATTATGAACTTACTTCTCATCTTCATATTAAATTGCTAAGTTAAGAGTAACACAGTAATTTATTACTAAAAAAAACAAGCAATTTTGCTGTTGTAAAAAGGCCTTTATTATTTACGACCCAAATCCAAAATAACATTTCTGGGTCGGGTGGATTTTAACCTCAAACTGAAACCCGGAAACCCCAATATCCTACGCTTACCTGGCACACTTCCCACCTAACTCCAACCACCACCACCTCCTCCACCGTCACCAATAACCACTACCCAATATCAGTCAGCAAGAGAATTCCACTCTCCAAAAACCCTAACAACACAATGTATACACTATCCCCATCTCCATCACCGCCACCCGAACCACCGTCACAGTCTCCGCCATCAAACTTTAAAACTCTCACCGCCAGGAAACCCCAGCCAGTCCCCTGGACTCACCAAGAAACTGTCCATCTAATTCAAGCCTACCAAGAAAAATGGTACTCCTTGAAACGCGGACAGCTCAAGGCCAGCCAGTGGGAGGAGGTGGCAGTAACCGTCGCCGCCCGCTGCGGCTACGACTACAACCATCTGGCGAAATCCGTAATACAGTGCCGTCACAAGATGGAGAAGCTCCGGAAACGGCACCGCGATGAGAGACGGCGGATGTCCGCCACCGGAGGTTGTTTCTGGCAGTATTTTGATCTGATGGAGTCCTTGGAATGCGGCCCTATGCCTATCTCTGCTCGGCCTTTGGCACTGGTGCCGCCTAGTGATAATGCCGATGATGAAGAAGAAGATCGAGAAGCTGAAGCTGAACTGGAAGAAGAAGAAGAAGAAGAAGAAGAAGAAGAAGAAGAAGAGGGGTATAGAAGTAAATCCAGGAGCATTAATTATATACTTCGAAAACCTACAATTGTCAATAGATTTGCAAATTCTAGGTTTGCTTGCGAAGCGGTGATTAAAAGGAAGAGAGAGGAGAAGGTGGAAGAGGAATTGGAAGAGGCAGAAGAAGAAGAAGAAGAAGAAAGAGGGAAAGGGATAGAATTGAAATTAGCAGGCGAAATTAGAGCATTTACAGAGAGGATTGTAAGAATGGAGAAGAAGAAGATGGAGATGATGAAGGAGACTGAGAAATGGAGAATGGAGATGGAGAATAAGAGGATTCAGATGATTTTAACTTCTCAAAAGAAAATTGTTGCTATGATTTCTGCAGCTTTTAATTCACAGCAAGATTTCAATTTTGAGGGTTAGTTCTTATCTTTCAATATATACTTTCCATTTCAAAATTAAATTAGGCTATATTGACTTCTGCAGAATATTCAGTATAGTAAAGATTGAAACTTTCAATAATTTTTTGATGATTAAATTCAAAATATTACTTCTTTGACTGTGATTTGTTTTAGAAATGATTGCAAGTGAGCAAATATATGAACTTTAATGCCTAAACTTGGCATTTTACTAATCTAACAATCATCTTAAGTTTGAATTTTTCATACAGTTTCTGTTGATTGTGCTTATCTGATACAACAAATTGAAATAACTTAGTCTTGTATTTTTCATTATTACTGTTGTCTCTTCTTATTTGCATTATGGAACTTAACTTCAAGAATCTTGAGAATGCATAAAAAGATTAAGTATAAATGTTTTGTTCCCTTCATGGATTATGCTTTGCCCACTGCATCTTAAATATTACTGCAATTATATCGGTCCTGCTCTCTAAACTAGTAGGCCATTACCATTTTCCAAGCTGTAGTATTGAATCCCACATTTTCCAATTTTGTGTAGCCATGGGCTGGTAGCTTATTTTCTGCATTGGAGGCTTTTCACCGTAAGCTTATTGGGTAAGTGCACAAGCACAGCATATGGGCACTCCACTCCTTCCATTTTGGCACATTTCAATTATTTTCTACTTTCAAGTTTTTGATGGCTTTAGCATTATATTTGTGTACTGATAATGTGGGATTTAGAATCTTCTCATATTTTGATATTTTCTCATCAAAGCTCTCTTGGCCCACTGCACAATTCAAAGTTTACAAGTTGTTAATTATGACTCCAAAATCTAAATCCCAATTCATTCTTTGGCAATATGCAACCTTGGCAACTACCTGAAGCAAGT
The DNA here is from genome assembly GCA_037975025.1 of Excoecaria agallocha. Classification (NCBI taxonomy): domain Eukaryota; kingdom Viridiplantae; phylum Streptophyta; class Magnoliopsida; order Malpighiales; family Euphorbiaceae; genus Excoecaria; species Excoecaria agallocha. The sequence goes on along the minus strand of CM075807.1, from coordinate 49,805,481 downwards.
CAGGGCGGCTATTGTTAGAACTTGCGACAGCTATGTGTTTTATCATTGTTACTAATGTCGTGCTGTTAGGGGTTTTTCTCATGCTTGTTAAACAAGTATTCCCAACTCTGTTAAATAACTTCTATATCGCATCTTTGCCATATTTCCTTTTGTGCTTGAGAAAACGTAATTTGCATATTCAAGCAGCGCATATAGCACTAGAATTACTCTATCACAAGATTATTTATGAAATGGAGGTTCATGCGTCACGTTTCTCTCTGGAATGTAGAAACTCAAGCATGGATGTTTCTTAAATTCGGTTCATTATCTACTCTTTAGGCCTTTTTCCTCTTTTTGGCTTTGGCTTTGCTATATGTTTCTGAGGCACCTAATAAAATCTCATCTGCACAACTCTTTTCTTTTTCTTTTTTATTTGGATATACACTAAAAAATTCTCATCACGCCTTCAGTAAATCTGATTTCCCTCGAAACTTAAATATCTAAATAATCATAAACGCATTCAACAATTTGCACCTTTTGCCAGATTTAAAGCACAAACTGAATCTGCTAAAATTTAAAAGAGGATTCAAATGCTGCTTGGACTCGAGGGAGAGTAGAAACCGTATCGTGGCATTATGTTTTCTCAGATAACCCTGACGTAAGGTAATCCAGCAACCTTGCTAATAAGTTTCGCCTGATTTTCATTGTCATGCGAAATCAAGCCATCTCCTCGATACATTTTACTTGGATTTTAAACATTCCAACGTCATCATATTAACAGAAATTATGGCAACCATTGGTCGGAACGCACAGACTTGTTCCTATAACCATGGCAAAATGGTTCTCTAATTTCATTCTCAAACACACTGGAGCGTGCCTCAGCCAATGTACAGTTACTATTCAGATATTCCTTAGATCAAAAATAGAAGAATCCAGTGGTCGAAAGAGATTAAACGAGAGAATTAGAGCTAAGAGGGACATCTGTCTCCATTTAATATTTCAATGATCGACGCATTCTCTACTCCGCAATGCGTTCTATACTAAATCTAAAAATTGCAAACTACTCTTGACAGGTCATCAATCTAATGTAACATAGACGGGTCTAGAGCAGCTATTTTGTGCATCACAGCAAAAACAGGATATAACCAAATTAAACCGAATGGCTTCAAATGTTGATCGGAAATATATATACAACCTTGGCATATTATGCAAATTTCAGATGGCAGTACAAGTCATAATTAAATGGGTGCCCATGGCAATGATAGATCGATCTGGACTAGTTGTATACAACAGCGACCTTGTATTCTCAAAATTTTCGAAGGCTTTTTTTGCCCATAACAATGATCACTACCAACATCAACTGCCAGTGTAACAAATACATTCACTAACCTACCGGGGCGCAAAATGGAAAAAGGTCTCTCTGCAAGTAACCAGAGAAACCCCGCAAAATATGGGGAAAGATTCAAGAATGGACAGATGAGACCCTGTACACGTACCTATATTTGTCTCCATCTTCCAAAATCCCTACGAGTGGTAATATACAAGCTTTCCCCAAATTTTGATATCAAAAAGGAAAAAAACAAAAAAAATTGGCCCGTCGAAATCTCCAGTAAATTTTTAACAAAATCTGCAATAACATCACCATCTCTTTCCATTTTGCAATGCCCTAATTGAGTAATCAGCCTCATCTGCATCAAATTCATGTCAACATTAATTTATTTCTCTAACTAATTCAAATCACTGGACATGCTCAAATAAGAAAACCTACAGAGAATAAAACATTTGAAGATAATTTACAGCCAAGGCCAGAAGGTAAAAGATCTCTTTACAGCTTAAAAAGAATTTGATTCATCAATAGTCCGAAATTGATCTTATTGGAATTGATGAAAACTTCAGCATATGAAAGTCGAGAAAACATCTAAAAGCTACTCATCTGCATTCTTGAACTAGATTAAGCGGTTAAAAAAAATGATAAGAGTTAAGAGTTACCTGTACATTGCTGCTACAAGGGCATGCAAACCCAAGCATTGGCAGCACCGACTGCCTCTGGAACTGTTCATTCCATCAGATTGCTTCACTCCAGCTGAGAATTGGTCGGCCTGATATACACACTGCCTTGTGCTGACTGAAGATGCTCCATTTGCTGTTGCGAGTGCTGTTGTCTTGGTGATTGTTGCTCTGTTAATTGCTGCTCCTGTGGCTGGAACAGATGCTGAGAAGAGGGTTGTGATGGTGGCGACGTTGATTTTGCTAATTGTGGCTGTGGCTGCTGCCACTGTGCTCCAGCACTTACATGTTGAGGCAACCCTCCTGATAACTGCCTCTGGCCTAAACTTTGGTTCACTGATGCCAGTGGATCATTCCCAGATGAGTTTGTAAGAGGTGTACTACCAACAGAATTCCCTTGACCTTGAGAGACTGGATTTGTCATCACAGAGTCACAGGGGGGTTCTGATGGCTTCCACTGAGAAGCAACAGAAGAAGAAATAGCTGGCAATGTAACCAAGTCATTACAGGCCTGAGATATTGATGTTGTTGTACTTGTGCCCGTTTGTGAAACACCGGAAGCACTGACAGGTTGCTGTTCTATATGAACCTGGTCAGTTTGAGACTTTGCTTGCATATCAGAATTCAACTGACGATTCTGGTGCAGCATCCTCTGAACAGCTGACTGTGCTTGACCAGCCTGCTTGAGGTGTGTTTGTGGTTGTGGCTGCATCTGCTGGTGGTTGGAAGCAGTAACCGCTGGTGGAAAAGCTTGATGAACCTGACCTTGAGTGCTATTGTCCGAATGGGAAGGCATATGCTGCATTTGTTTTGATGAAGGTGTGGCTGAGCCAGGATACAACTTTTGTGGTGGTTGAGAATGATTTGAGGATTGTGTAGCAGCCAGTGGTTTTGATGGTTGTATTGGACTCAATCCACTACTGGAATATAAGCCCTGACCTTGCATCAAGTGCATGATGTGCTCTCCCTTCTCTGCACTTTGGTTTCCTGGAGGTGCAGAAAGGCCATTCAGTTGAGAATGATCAACACCAAGGTTCTGCTGCACCACCACATTCCCTCTTCCCATTCCCTTCAGAAGTTTAGCTTGCTGGGGAGACTGTGAATGTTGTCGTTGCTGAGGATGGACCCGGCCAGATTGCTGAAACTGCTGATGCTGCTGTGGCTGCCGTGGCCTTTGCTTTCCCATCTGATTGGTCAACCCACTTGCAACTGTTTGAGAATTCCAGTTCATCCCTTGGTGTGGCAAGGTATGTTTCTGCTGCTGCTGAACCGAAATGGGAGTCATTGGGGAAGATGACGCTAAAGGAGTAAGTGATATGGGCTGTGTTGAACTTTGTGGCTGAATCTGGGAACTACTTTGCATAGAGGATGACATTGGGAGTTGGGGCTGCGATGTGACATGAGGCATCATGGCACCAGATGCAGCAAACTGCTGCTGCTGAATAAGTCGCTGCTGCATTTGCCTTTCTTTAGCCAAACGGATTGCATAAGCATGCTGCGGTGAGCCTGTAGCATGATTGGTGCCCTGAAGATGAGGATGGTGAGGATTGTTCATCACATGAGATTGTTGTGGAGGCATTTGATGCTGTTGCTGTGGATGGCCAGGATATCCTTGTACAGCTGCAGGAGTCGTCTGATTAGCAAAGGCTGAACTCAATCCATTAAAAGCAGGAACTCCATGGCTAGTGCCTTGCGAGACCTGCATCTGAAGTTCTGGTACCATCATTTGCCTTTGATGCTCTGAGTTATGGCCAGTCTATGATAAAAATAAACACTGTTGTCATATAATATTAAAATACTGATGCATTATAATTCGGGACCAACAGAGCTAGAAGATAGTAAGGAAGTCATCAAATAAATTTGAAAAAAAAAATTTATTAATGCATATGGGCTACAAAGAGGTGTGAATCCCACAACTTATCTCATATACCCAGCGAATGGGTTAATATTAATGATGAGAGAAAATTAAAACAAAAGCAAAATGAAAGAAAGAAAGACAATCAATACGAATTGTTATGCCATAGAATTATAAAATTACCACAAAAAATGATACAAAGGGCATACTTGTCAACTTTTACAAAATATGAACTAATGTAATAATTGATAGAAGCAACCTTAACAAAGAACACTATGCACATAAGTAATACATGTAGAGGATTAGAGCTTACTTGCATCATATGTAAACCATCACGAGATCTCACCATTGAGTTCCCTTGACCAGAACCACTTCCTGATTGCATACCTACAGGATTTGGCATCCCGACCATACCAGAGGAAAGCATGGTACTTGAATTCAGCATCGACGATGAGGCCATTCCCTGAAATCCTGGCCTTGGCAATGACATGCTTCTGTTCATTCCAGGCATCATGCCCACAGTATTCCCACCAGGAACCATGCGAACACTGCGATCAGCTCCAGAAAGTGCCCCGGCAACAGGCAAATTAGATTGTGACAAACTTCTGCTGGATAACATTTGATTATAATGAATTCTCTGCTGCTCATCTGCCGGTAAAGATGTTCTGTGAACATTGTATCTACCATCCCTAATAGTATCATAGTGAACCCCATTAAAAATAAATAAAATAAAATGAAAGGAGGAGATAAGAATTCAATAATATAGAATTTATGCAGAAAGAAACATAAAAACACAATATTATCCCAAAGCATGACCACCTGACGGGAGCATTATGTGGGCCAGATGGTGATGAGTTATTGCCTTGAACAACCCCAGGAGATGCTTGCAGAGAGGAATTCGCTCCAGAAGTAGGAAGCGCAGATCCTACAGTGCCTTGATTTGACATGGGTAAACCCGTAGCAGGAGAACTTGGAAACCCATTGGAAAGAACATCCGGGCTTGAAGTAGTAGTATCACAGAGATCGAGAGGCCTATATCCACACAACAAAAACAATGTTATCAAAATTGCTCGGATGAGACGAGCATTCAAATACATGCCAAAGAATTCAAAACAATCAGAAGAGGAAACTTGTCCAGATAAATAAATATTCATAAGCAAGTATAAAGTAGGATAGACAATAAACAAGTAGCAAGCACGAAAGCTTACGTTAAAGGAACCCCATTTTGGCTCGTGGAAATTTGATCAAGAGCAGCGAGATGAGAATTGTGAACAGCAACAATTTGCTTAGGATCCTGATGATCATTCTTCATGGTTCAATAGAACCCAGAATCAGAATCCAGAAATAATTTTGTATCAAAAAAAAATAATAATAAAATATAGAATCGTTTCAAATGTTATCATTCGCCATGAATCAAATGAACCCAGAATCAGAGTCTAAGACAGAATTTTGCAATATAAAGAAAACATAACATTGGATCAGTTCAAGTGTTCAAGCATCTGTTCACCTATATACAGCTCTGAATTTGACAAAAAGCCCAATGGCAAATAGTTTTAAAGACAAGCAACATAACAGAATCTGATCATGCACTAATAACAATTTAGACAAACCTGAATCTTTCTGTAATGGTACTTCTTCCCAAAAATAATAATTTTTTCAAAATGAGACTTGAGAGTATCTTCTTCCATAGGCCCTTGCAGACGCTGAAATAACTGTCTGGCACTGCCCTGCATGAAATACAGCAATGTATGACAATCAAAGCAGAAAAAGAATCTCTCATAAACAAATAAATATATGTTGTTTACTGATCAGACGAAAAAATGTATATCAGTGTGTAGAAAACATACCCTTGGGATGCCAGGCAAAGTTGATGGATAAGATTGGGAAGATCCTGAATCATCAGCACTATCAGCCCCATCACCAGCACCCTTATCCATTAAATATTTGTGACGTTCTTTGCATTCTTTAGGCTTGCGATATATACACTGAACATTTTTGAACAAGAATGAATAGACAAAAATTTTTAAAAGAAAAAAGCATAAGCTTGAATATCTAGAAAGTGATAACTGCTATCTTTCAGAAAAGAACTGTAAAATTTTACAGTGAAATGTATATTGCAAACACCGTCATACAAACCAATCTCATTCTGTTGACACAAGAAGGCATAAGAAAGAAATGTAAACGCATTATTCACCTTAAATTGAAGGGTACTATTTATGGCATCACTCACGAGCTCCCAATTAGGACCCATATCATGTACAAGGACTACAAGTGCCTGAATTATTAAAGAACACCATTTGATGTAGTTAATCACAACTTTCATGATGACAGAAAAAACAGGTTGCAGAAAGATAAAAGTGGAACAAACCTGGTCTTCAAAAAGCGACCATTGAGTTCCAGAACCTGGCTGCCCAGCAGACACCTACAAAGAAGATAAAACGCTCAAACTAAGAGTGAGAAATCCAGAAAAAGTTGACAAGTTGAGCACACATAGCCATAACAACACAAAAGTATACCTTCACAGACTTGGGTTTTCTGCCTCTATCCTTACCAACAATCAGTTTCATGATTTTATTTGTGCCAGGCATATTACTCATTTGGGAAGCTGCAGGAGAATTGATAGACCCAATCATAGGGCACATATTGTCAAAAGTACCATCCAGTGACTGCTTTGATAATTTTGGCTTCTTTGTAGCATGGTGTCCATATAATAAGCCTTGAAAAGGTAAATTTTAAAACATAAGAGAGCTTAAAACCCTATAAAATGTGAAACCTCATTGAATAAAGACTAAAAGCAATTTGAAAGTTGAATGAGCATTACCACTCGCTCCATTAGAGTCAAAGTGATGACTTTCCAGTCTCTTTTTCGAATTATCCCTCTGGAAGTAGAAAAGCACCATCAAGAAATATGGAACTTAAAGCATTTCAGAATGAAAATTTTCAAGCAGGATAATGTACAGTAAAAAGACAAAAAGTGCATATAAAGATGAATAAATGCATTACTTATAAACAAAGAGATAAACTCATTAAAGCAATGTGCATCTGACATCTGCTACAGAAATGGTAGTCAACTTAGTCCACCGCAACTCAGTACCTTTTAGAAACTTTCAACATAAGAACTCCCCAAGGCCTTAAAAAGAATGTCTTTCTTAACACACCTGCCTCAGGCCAAGCATGCATGCTTATGCTAGCTTATACCTACTAATTGTGTAACTTGGCCAAGCAAGGTCTGTCAGTAAATTAACAGTTACCAAATAAACTAAAACGATGTTACTCCTTGTTATTAAAGCTCATAAAAATAATTCTTTATTTGACATTTAACCATTCACTGAATAAAAACACAATTTTCCCACATCACTTGCTCATAAAGATTTAACTTTTCTTCTCATCAAATATTGAGAAGATTAAATGGGCCCTTACATTAAAGTTCCATCCAAAGTCATGAACTAGATCAGAAGCAACAAAAAGTATTTTAATGTTGTCTCAAGCGAAGTGAGTGCTTTTCTCATTCTCTTCCTAAACCTTTAAAATTTGCAAAGCTTGTAAAACTAATATACCTACCCATATTTGGTCAGACAGTATTATCCAAGTGCATATCACAATCCCTATTATTATCAATCTTCATAAATATATACTGAAACCAAATTAAAAACCAAAGCTTTTTCTAATTTCTTTTATTCAACATCACAAAAAAAGAATAAACGTGAAACGGTACAAAGACTTGAACAGACCTGCCACAAAAAAAAAACCCTCAAAACACAAAACAAAAAGCAAGCATATGCAACAGCCCAAGATTGCTACCTGAAATGTGGAAAGCGCAATGCTAAATTTCTATATTATGAACCGACTTGAAGAGACAGCTTGAAGTCCATCCTATGTTCTTGTGACAGCGGTCATATGTAATGAACCAACTTTTTGCAATTCAAAAATAACTAAAGAATTGTGTTTGAATTTGTGTGTGAGAGAGAAAGTGAGATAATCTAAACACCTGTTCATTGTGAACAGTGGAATCCAGCTGCCAAGCCTGATCATAAGCAGAAACCTGCAACCAAATGGAGTAATGTTACTAACCAGCAGTATGACGTGAGAAAACAACAAATTTTTTACCAGGAATAAGCACCCTATATTTCTTGATATATAAAAATTTCCCATGTACCAAATGTTTAGCCTCCTTCTTCTTCTTCGGCTTTGTGGATGTCTCTGCACTATCATAGGGTAATTGCTTTTCGAAGTACCCAACAGACTCGACTTCAACACTCTTCTGGATTTGGGATCCGCCATGCAAAGTACTCTGGTCATCCTGAAAAGAACCGGTATCTCCACTTGAAGCATCTGTCTTTGCTGGAGTCTGCATAACCCCAGTAGCTCCAGCAGTAAAAGGACTTGTAAACCTATGCCTGGAAGCAGAACTCCTGACACGTTTTGTTGGAATTGGACCAACATTAAGATTATTTGCAGGCCTTTTTCCAATCAAACTATTCTGTTGAGATCCCACTGTGTAGTGTCCATAAGTCAAATCGGCTCCCACTTCATATGATCTTGAAGAATTTTTCTTCATTATGTTCTTCCTTCTCTTTTGTTCATGTTTTGTTGACCTACTACCATCAAAAGCTCCATGCAAATAATACGTGCTTGTTTCACCTTCCTCCTCATCATACATATTCTCACGATATGCAAACTCTGCATTACAAAATGAACTTGTAAAAAAACACAAGATCGTTGGATGAATCATTAATAAAATAGCTCCAACAATACCTGCTCCAGCATCATACATAGAGGTGTCAACTTCCTCTTGCATGCTACTGCCTGTGTTCTGAAAGAAAAAATCAAATCAACAAATAAAAAGCATGAGAATATAAGAACATAAACATGAAAGCAAAAGTCAGAAGTTTATCAGCTCATAATTTAAAACAATGCTCCCCTTGTAAAACAATAACATCATACATCAATATCAACTCACATTCTTTGAATTTAAGAAAACTTTTCATCAGAGGTCAAAGGAAAAGAAAATCAAAAGCAAGACTACGTGTAGCTTTACCTCACTCTGGACCAAATGAGATTCAATGGAGATTCTATAGGTTTCCATTGCACCTGAAGGAATGGCATAGAATAGGCTTTCCTGCCAAATAAAAAGGTTCAATGTATAAACAATTTATGCACAATGGCATTTAGATGCATAATAAGTGTAAATATAGTATTGAGAAACTGAAAAACATGATCTAGAACATGTTGACGTCAATGGTGAAGAGCTATAGAAAAAGTAAACAAATATCCCATACTTCAGTAAGCTGATCTTCCCATGAAATCCCAACAAAGTCTGAATCAGCTATTTTATCAGGAGTAGCCGGTGCTTCTGCTTGAAGGGAGGGAACAACAGAGCTGTTGCACTTCAAAAATCTAACTGCATATCCCTGAATTGGGCGTGCAAGATTTGCTCCAGAATTTTGTATCTCAAACTCTCTGCATTTCTCCTGTCCATAATTAGACCAAAGTAGCAGTCAATAACTTTATATGCAAATGGACAAAATCCAACCCGATGCATCCTAGTTCATACAAACTCAAATATACATTGTAAAGTAAATTGCTGCATCTAATCACCGTTCAACGTATGTCAACAACTTGCTATGCACGTGCACAAGATCCAGACCACTCTGCATCCTAGCTCATACAAACTTAACTATACATCTTAAAGCAAATTGCAGCAATCTAATCACTGAGTAACACAAGACAATCCACATTCAGAATGCATACCTGCATTTACATATAAGCTATCAATCATTCAACAAGGTAACAAAGTGGCACCTTATCAAGCTCTCCAATCTTTTCGTTGGAAATTTCATCTGCATCAGAGCTCCTTACATCATGCTTGCAGTTTTTAAACCCAGTGTTTTGAACACCATTTACTAGAAGCATCTCCACTGAATGCCAGAACTGCATGACAGCTTTTGCCAGAGTATAAGCAACTTTTTTAAGCTTCCGATGCTGACTCTGTTCTTCTACCTTCAATCGAGAGGTAAAAGCAACACGGCGACATATTTGAGCAGCAGCAGTCATTTTCCAAAGACGCTCCTACAAGCAGCAAGCAACCAACTAAGGGGCGAAAAAAAAAAAAAAAAAAAGACTAAAGGAGAAGTGAAGTAAAGAATAGCTGCTACAACAAATCTTTTAAGTGCAAAAGATCAACTTTTCAGCATTTAGTAAAAAGTAAAAGTAATTAACAATAATTTCATTGCATCATTTATCAACCGGGCCAGACCTGTGCAAAATCATTGGCCAACCATGCCATCTCTTCAAGCACAAAATCCCATTGTGTTTTTCTGCGACTCTCCATGGGTGCAACTCCAACAGATAATTCAGCAATCCTCTTACGTTTAGCCTGTTCAGCAAATCACATTGATTGTTTAAAGATTCATGAACAAGGAAACAAATCCCTGCAAATTTGTCAAATTAAATTACATTGAGTATGAAGAACCAACCTCTATTACCCGTGCCTCTTCCAAGATAGAATCTTCATGAGCCTTGTCTGAAACTAATGATTGGCTACCAGAACAAGACTGAGGGTCTGGAACAGCAGAAGAGTTTTTTTCTGACCAAGTACATTCAGGTGGCTCTTGCACAGATAACTCTTCACAGCCCTGAGGTCCAACATTACTGCTGGCTTCTTTGTCCGGAGTGGAATCATCACCCAAAATGGCACATACTTCTTTTCCAGCATCAGACGCAGCATGGTCATTCTGCTCCATTTCATTAAAGTTTGAAGAGCATTTCAACTCATTTTGCAATTCAGAATTTCGATGCGATTCTCCCTCCATTTTGAGGAGAGAATCATTGCTAGAGTGGTTTTGATGCACAGTACCATTATCTTCCTTGATGACAGTACCATTGTCTGTAACCTTGATCTCATTCTTGTCATTGCCCATTTCAGCGGCCGCAGAATTTTGCATCCCTTCAGGCTCTGATGATTGCCTCAAGAGAAAACCATCATTATCACTATTTCTTCCATTAATACACAAATCACTCTCATTATTTACATCTAAGCATAGGCTGTTTTGGGTGCATGAGGATTCTGAATCTAATCCTTTAGTTCCTGTAGTGTTGTTAGCATTTTGACCCTCATTGCCATCTCTTTTGAAGTCATCAATGCCATTTAATTCAGCAGAGACGTTATCATTCTGAGGTTTTGCCACAGCCGCACTTGGTGGATATTCAGAAGCAGCTGAAATTACCTGTTCTTTTCCCAAAACTTGGTCGCACTCCCCAGAAGCCATGTCCATAGATCTCTTCTGAGCATCAATTTCTGACAGTTGATTACATGGGTTATTCCTTAGGACTTTGGTCTCTGAGGCATCCAATCTGTTTTCAGGGACAGCACCTTTAGGCAGGTTGACTGCAGCATCCAGGGCTGCATTACCATCCAGCTCCTTGTTTGACTTGGTGATTTCAAGTTGAGAAGGAACGTCACCATTCGAAGTAGTTGACTTTGGATCTGAAACAGGAGCATTTTGGTCCTTCCAATTGCTTGTTTCAGATTTTGTTCCCCTCGCAACCCTCAATCCTCCATGAACCTGTAAGAATGATCCATGACCACCAGAACTATGAACTACATCAGTTGAGCTAGATCGAGCACCATCGCGATTTGGTCTAGACCTATTCCTTCGAGCATATGGGCGAACAATAGCAGAATCTTCTGATTCCTTGGCATTTTGAGTGACATCCATCTGGGAAGACTGTTCCGATGGAGCAATATTGGCCCTTCTACTAGAATGTTTGGGGATCCTTTCACCTTCAAGTATCTCATTTTCACCATCAAAATTATCAGCACTATTGGGTTCACATGCTATAGGAGCCCCCGGTCTGCCACTACTCTCGACAGAGTCCCCATGAGGTGAGGCAGTAAGTGCAAAACTACCTTTTGCTTCACTGTGATTGAAACAGTAAAGGTGAAATAGAACAGATAAAGTTGGCTGCCTAATTATACATATTGCTCAGATTTCATATTCTGTAATAAAGAAGGGGACAGAAAATTATACCTAGTCACAAATTGTTCTGTATGATGATCAGTGAGAGAAGTAGACTGGACACTAACTGCAGCTGCATTCCCAAACTTAAAGTCTAAGGGATTGCCACCCTGCAAAGAAGAAAATATTAAAAGTAATCCAATGATATATAGAGGATTGAAATAGCAAGAAGGACTGAATCACCATACTTTCTCAAGAAAATCTAGCTCTCTTCTCCTTTCCTCGCGAACATCATACTCCTGCCTGTTACATCAAATAATTGCCTTATTTGTCAAGAAGTACCAACAAATAATAATGCCACATCACATGACCAGAAGGTATAACAATAAAAATAAAAAAAATAAAAAAAAAGAGATATGGCAAACATCAGAGAGAAAGCTGGCATCACCTGAGCTCAGCCTGAGCTCTCTCAATTGCTGCTCGGCACGGAGAGGTTTTGATTCCAATTCCAACTCCGCCGTCAACAACCCCTCCCATGGAATCAACCTCAGCATTTACAAGGAGACCAGATCCTGAGCCACATCCATGCATTCCCACCTCAGTAGCTACAAGTTTTCCCCTCCCATTTATCAAAAACCTTTCATATTCATCCAAAAAAAAATGTTAAGAATAAGATATCGGACTAAAACAAAGAAAAAGCATTTTTGTCCTCAATAAGAGAAACTATGGTGAGCCTCATAACAACAATTGAAGCCTCATCTAACTGAAGATTGAATGGGTGAAAGCAACAAAAAAGGGGCAACAGTTAGATTACTTAAGAATTATTATAAAATTCCAAAAGTAAATGGATTATTCTAGAATTCAAGGTGCCAGAATAAGCACGTGTAACAATAACAGAAAATAAGAAAACTTTAAAAGAAAAAAGAACATACAAGAACATAAGTTAAATACACCAATAATCACTTACTATACATGTGGATTCAATACATAATTCTCTACTCCAGTTACAAGAAGCCAGATTGTCGAGAGATACTTTCTTCATTATTGAACAAGGTTTAAGAGTACCACTATATCTAAGGAAATTGACGAACATTTGGACCTATGCAGCAGATTCAATATTATAATTATTTCAGTATGGCAAAACTGTACAGTGATTTGAATTGGGCAGACAAAGCACGCTCATTTAGCTTTTATGTAAGTAGGTCTTGTGCTCTAAATAATAAGAGTGCAGACATACATATGGCAGCTCCTGATCCAAGTTAAACATACAGATGCCACGCGTAAACAAGTCAAAAAGATTGCACAATAAGTTTCCACACTCAATCTTCTATAACATATGTCAGTCCACAAACACAAATCAGTATTGAAGACAATAAGGTTTTTGAAGGGGAAATTCAGGTTGAGAGAAAGCTGAAATAATAATAAATAAATAAACAAATAAACTGAACCCAGCAAGAAAAAAAGATGAAATGCAATCTTTAACTATCAAAGAAAACAAGAGGTCATGTACAAATTAATTGCGGAGATCAATGACATCAAAATCCAACAATGCCACCAAAGCCATGCCAATTTACAAGCTTTTTTACCTCTTGAACTCCTTGTTCATGATTAAGTATTGACACTCTGACATTCTCAAGCATAAATCACATACATTAGTGTAGTCCTCCTTCAGTTGATAAGAGCCTATACATCATTTCGTAATTAACTCTAACCAAGTGAGAGGTATCAAATAGTTCATTATTATGCTGCATTAATACAAACACTGGAAAAATCAAAAGAAAATTGCAAAAATAACAGTTCGTTAAGCATCAAAATTATGTCATTTGAGCAGGAATGACAAAAAGCTTCTAACATTTTAAGCTCAAAGTTCATGAGAATAAAGAAATAAATAAGCCATCCATTTAAAACAAGCCAAGTGGCCACAAATAGTTCAAAAAGTTATGACTAATAATCGCATGACAGCCCCTTAAATGTACTAGGCAAGGTAATCATTTGCATGCTTATAAGCAACAAGAGCACCAAATATGCTTAGCGCCCAGAAGTCCTTTCAAATTCCAACACAGACTCTCGTTTAGAATCTCAAAAACCAAACAAGTAGCAATTTCACGCAGAAGCAAACCAAGTTACTGCGTTTAATTCCCTTCTCCATTTGCACCCCCCCCCCCCCCCAAAAAAAAAAAAAGAAAGAAAAAGGAAAAAAAAAATTGGCTTCTCGACATGAACAATAGACCTTGCGGCATGAATCAGCAAGCACTGAACGAAAATGCACAACAAAACTACGAGCGAAACGAATTGATATCTCTTGCCCCCAACAAAGAAACCCTAATTTAATTAAATCAAGGCATAATTCGCCCAAAATAAACATTGCATACCAATTCTAGGGTTTCTAAAGTAAGGGGAAAAAAACCTCAAAATTGGAGCAATAATCACCTGAATTATAAAATTGGATAGCTAGGGCACAGCACTGAGTCAATAAATAAGCGTCCCTCTCTTCCAACAGTTTCTCTCTCCTAGGGTTTCGGAGTGAGGATGTAGCAAAAAAATTACTTGAATCAAAACGAGGGAAAAATAGCCCTAGAATCAAACACGTCGCTGCAAATGTCAGCCATGAAGACGTGAAAATGGAGTCCCTGTAATTCTATCTGAAAAGTTCTTTCTCTTTTTAAATTTATTCAGAATTTTGTAATCTCGCTCTGGTTTTTTTGTACGTGAAAAAAAAAAAGAAAAAGTTTTCTCTCTCCTTTCAGGCTTGGTTTTTCGAAGGGGGGCACTATGCGAGAACGAGACCTCTCCCTGTCTCTCTGAGAATAATGGGCTTGGGTCTTACGTGGAGAAGACGACGATGGTGGAGGCCTTTTTAGGCTCCATTTTTGGGCTTTTTATTCTTTATTTATTTATTTATTTATTTTTGAATGGGCATAATGATGATAATTAATAAACATGAGTCCATAATTGGCCACTTCTAATTTTCCTCAAGAAAATGGTATATTCGCATTAATTATTACCATAATGAGGTCAAATAAAGTTGGACTAACTAGTCCAATTAATGACGATAACAAAATCATTTGATCATCAATATATTTGATTTTTTACGGAAAAACTTGGAATATTTTTTGTTTATTTGTTCCATATCTTACCCAACTTTTCTTCTTGACAAAACAATTAACTGGTTAATGATAACAAGATCTAGTAATAGTTTGGATACTTCAAATAGTTAGGCCGGCTCATCTAGTCAACTCAAAAAGAGTCATTTTCAGAAAGTATTCGGTAAAACCAAACCGTTTAATTAATTCACAAAATCTGAAAAATCCTGACATATCATGACAATATAAATTTTTTTTTTATCTTATCCCCAAAAATTGGAAGAGGTATACCTATTCTATTGGAGAAAGATAAAGATTGTTTCCCAAAAAATACTCTATTTCAAGTCTTGTAAATAGATGCAAATTCTGAAACTTATAAATAGAGCCAGATCAGATATAAAATTAAGTTTTTTCAGTTTTTTGTATTATGGTAAAAAGTTAATAATTTAATCATCGGAATTTTCCTAATCAAAAAATTCCGGCCAATTTTTGTAAACTTTGCAAGTGATTTGATTTGTGACGTAAGATTCAAAATTTCTTTGCTCGGTCATTAGTTAGTTTTTTCATTTATCATCCTTTACATTTTTTAAAAAATAATATATAAATTTTTTCTTAAACTGTTACTATTTAACATTTTATTTTATAAATTAATAAAGTGTCAAATTATTCTCTTAAATTATTAAAATGTCATATTACCTGATAATTTTAAGAATACATTAGTGATAAAGCACAATTCGTCTTTATCTGTAAGAATGAGAATTCACAGCTGATAATCCGGTCGGATGACAGAACCTGTAAGAAAGAGTGTCTGGTCGGACCTGGACGTTAGCACTCTGAAGCTTAAGTTAGTAACTTTTAAAGAGAGAGTATTTAGAGAGAGAATCTCAGATAATCAATACCTAAAACCATTGTATTTTAGGCTATTTATAGAAATTTTTTGGAGGGATATTCGAGTACCTTGGGGAGTGATAACTGACAGTCGGAGCAGGTGAGTGGCGATGTGATAAGGAGGAGGTGGAGAGTATGAACGTTGGCTTGTGTCAGTGGACTGACAGGACGTGCTGTCCTATCAATCCGATCGAAAATCAAGTTTTCCTGTTTTGTCTTCCAGCTCACGCTTTGCCTTTTTGTCATTGGGCTTGGGTCATGCCAAGTGTTGTTGAGTCAACCTAATAGGGCCTTTGGAGATATATTTTCTATAGTTATCACTTATTCCCCCTCCAACGGGTCTGATCGGGCGATTTAGTGTTTTATCATTTTGGCGGGATCTTTCGAATTGGCTTGAATCTGATAAGTCGTGCATATTCATTTTAGTCGTTATGCATTGCGCCTATTCATTTCAGCCGTTATGCATTTATTGTCGATGTGCATGCTGAGGGCGATGCCTCATTTTTCAGAACCGTCATAATGATTTGGAGACATATGACAATTATTCAACGTTGAGGTGTTTGAAGAGTTTCAAAAGTTTCGAGCCTATAAATAGGTGACTTTGGGGTGATTTTTTCATATCTTTTAGCGATTCTTAACAGAATTCTGCCAAATTCTCCTTGTGAAGTTTGTTTTTAGCTTTCCTTCGCACTAAATTTTTGGGTTTCTAACTCCGAAAATTCGAAGATTTCAGCATCTCTCCTAGGGAGACTATATTGCCAAAGTAAGTGAACAACTCCTGCCTTTGATCTTATTCGCTTTCATAATATCATCATTGCTTCTCCCCTATAGTGAAAGATGACTTTGAGCAACAATCAATTTATAAACAAGGGCTTTCTTGAAGCCTACAAAGATCATGAGATCGTGGCTCGTCCTTCAAAACTCACGCAGGAGGGAGTGGCTAAGATCCCTTCACGATATAATTTTCCAGCAAAGGTCTCTGTAATGGCTTGCCTAAATTTCATGGCAATGACCAAAAGACCTTTCGGTTGTGAGAATAATGAGTGGTTTATTTGCTATTTATGGAGCTTGGACATGGGGTTGAGGCTTTCCTTTAGTGCCTTTGAAATTGTAATTCTTAAATGTTATAGAATTGACTTTGGTCTTCCGAACGGATGGAGAATAGTGTCATGTCTCAAGACCCTTTGTAAGATAGAGAGAATGGCGTACAAGCCGACCACAGAAGAAGCTGTTCGTTGTACCATCCTCCATGCAAGGCTCAAGATTTGAAAGCTCGACAGAAAGAGGTTGACCACCTTAAAGGGGATGTAGCCTGCCTGACTGTCGAGAGTGCCTTAGGGCAAAAATTCGAAGAAAAGGCGACCAGGTTGAGGGACGAGTGCACATGTCTATCTGCTGAGTGCTCAAAGGCCAATTCTGATCGTGACCTTCTGCGGGGGGGAGCGAGATTCATTGCAAGCCGCCCTAGCAGAAAAAGAGATGGCATAGAGAAGAAAGCTTAAGGAGGAACTTTCTATCCAGAGAGAAGATATCCTGAATCAATTAGGAGAGGCTCAACGAAAGTTGTTGACTCGGCTAATTTATGAAGCCGGGGGGCATTTTTTTGATGCTGATCTTAGCTAGATGGATGAATCGAGGCTTTGCCTGATCCTCCATCTAGTGATGACGATCATGAGGCTTCTCAGGATCCCACGCCATCTCAATCGAATGCTGGTGGAGAGATCAGGTCGGATGCTGCAGCTTCCTTACCGACAGAGAATGCTTCTGGAGAACCAGCGTTGTCTTCCCATCCTCCCAATGAGGCGATTATAGGGCCTTGTTCTATTGTGAAAATAGTAGATATAGAAGCATAGTTTTTCTTTGTAATGTTTTCTTTTTTCTAGAATTTGCATTTTGTACAAACTTTCGCATATGAATACAATTCAGCATGTTTTTCAATTGTGGCTTTGTACTGCAAATTTAATTTCGCATTAGATTTGTCCAATAATCAACTAAGGAGAAAATGTAAAATCAACTAAGGAGAGTACTTCCTGAATTTGGAGATATTTTTCAAGCATAGTAATCCCTAACTCTTAGAGTTACCGACCGATTAATCCGATCGAAATTAAAAGATAAAAATCATTCATTATGGCGTGAGTTGTCACTTAGATTTAGGTGCACATCCATCACGTAAAAAGTAACTTTTCAGTTTTTCTTTAAAGTATTTTTTGATCGGATATAAAATCGGTTATTTGTAGGAGAATCATGCATGACGAGCGATCTTTCGATCTTGTTGACCTTTGCATCTTAGGTTCGGAATAACATCGAACTTAGCGAATAAGTTGATGGATTAAACGAATGCGCCTCGCATCTTGGGCTCGGGATGAACGTCGAGCCTAGCGGAGGAACTTATCTTGTAAATGCATGGATTTGAACTTTTGCATCTTTAGCTGTATCAAGTCTAGCAAATAAATTGCACCATATTGCTTCGTTGATCGAGATGTAACATCGATCGAAATTACATCTTCAGTCTTAGAGTGACCGAAATAGATATATCAATCAAGATGTGACATCAATTAAAAGTGAAGTTATTTAATCTGCGCTTTGGCGGTTGGAACAATACTGACCAATCAGTCTATACTGTTAGTGGTTTTGTGGAGATTATTCGTTCCAAATATATTTTTTGCCAAATGCCCGAGAAATTTGGTGATTTTGTATTTAATTATAGACTTTTACATTTTGGGTTTGGGATAGATATCGAGCCTAGTGAATAAGTCGATGGAGATAAAATGAAGGTGTTTTGCATCTTCGATTCGAAAATAACATCGAACCTAGCAGACGAATTTATGATTGAAAAAAGCTTTTTACATTTTCGACTCGAGATGAACATTGAGCCTAGCGAGAGAGCTATGCCAGGCTGGAATTGGCTTGGAGTTAAATGGAGTTTTGAGCTTTCACATTTTAGGCTCGGGATGAACATCGAGCCCAGTGAATAAGCTTTATGGAAATCGAAAACGCTTGGGATATACTTTGATTTGTACTTTGGTTGTGGAGTTGTTTTGACCAATCGAGAAGAGGTGTATAGGCGTTAGGGCCCTCATCTCAAACTCCCGATGGTAGGATTATTCGATCAGAATGTTGCTTTACTAGAGAGAGAGTTAACACATTTGATTAATGACAAGTGGTAAATTTGTGAGTTTGAACACATACCTGTCTTTAGGCCATTTTTATTTCGTGGAGACACTCATTTTGTATGCATCAGGGTGTTGTTTGTTTCAACAATTTTTCACATGTTGCTTAGGCTACACTTTATCGCTGTATCTTTAGAAACTTAAAGATGAATCTTAAATAGCAAACAGATAATATCAAAATGGGCTGGCAATGTAGCGCTTATTACAGGAGAACTGGGAGAGCATGAAATTTAGTACAATATATTCGTGAGAACTCAAATTATAACAATTGCACCTGATTTTGTCGTTATTCGATGACCCCTACAAGTCAGTCCGTATTGACTCAGCATTTGCGCTTATCTTTGTTTCCTGACCCAACCTCCTTTTTCCACCGCCCGATCGCTTACAGGAGCTTTCCCGCTCGTTAGTTTTAAATGCCTGATAGCTTTGTGTAACTTACGAACTTTGTCGCAGCCTCCATTATCTCTCATCTTGTTTAGACATTTTGGGCCGATTAGCTTTCCTGCATGTTTTCTTAGTGCCCACCAATGTTTGGGCGGGATCGACGATAAGTGGAGTGAAAATCCCAAACGATCGATCGTTGTAGCGATCAGACTTACTCCGCTCGATCTCCTTTCTTCTTTTTGTAATTCTCGAGAAGATTGACCTATTGGGATTTTTCTCTAACCAAACGGATGGGTAGGGTATGTTAAAGGACCAACCGTCTGGATACTACAATCTGTCCATGACATTGGTCTTCTTTATCCTATTGGATTTGAGAGCATCATCCAGCTGGATGTGCTGTCTGACCCTTTTCAATAGGTCGAAGAAGCTAATCTGTTGCCTTATTGTCAATGATTCAGAAAGTGGGCGATCCGCGATGCCCCTTGCCAAAGCATTTGATGCCATACCCACGTTTAAATCCCTTACTTCCAACATTGTAGACTGGAAGCGATCGATGTAGTCTCTGAGACTTTCATTGACTCTTTGATAGAGGTCGCATAGGTCACTAATTGACTTTGATGCACGTGCCTGCATGGTGAATTGGGTGATGAACAACTCTTTGAGTTGCCCAAATGAGGCAATTGATTCTCGAGGGAGTCCGAAGAACCATTTCAAAGCATCCCCTCCTGAGGTGGTTGGGAAGACTCTACAGGTAATCCTTTCATCGTAGGTGTAGACCTGCACTTTAGTCAAATATTTCACAAGGTGAGTGGCGGGATCAGTTTTACCTATATATTTGTTCATCACCGCATCCCTCCACCTAGGAGGCAACTCAGATTTTGTAATTTCTCTACAGAAGGATGAGGGAGTGTTGTTACAAGTGTTCCTCTCAGACATCCCTTTCATTGGCTCTGTAAAGCCAAACTTTTCAAGTTTTTGTTTAAATCATTCGTCCTTTCTGCTCATCGCTGCAGAAGTGAACTCTTTTTTTGTTCTTTGAAAGCAACTGCGACTTGGCACGCGTGTGTAGGTCAAATCATCACCAAAGAATGGGGTGTATGATCTACTGGGGATATAAGGAGCATCTCTGCTCGAGGACATTATCTCTTTTTCCTTCTCATATTTGTTCATGATTCTGGCACCTGCGCTTCTTCCATCATGAGTGCTTGGCTCATTGAGGAAAATCCCC
The DNA here is from genome assembly GCA_037975025.1 of Excoecaria agallocha. Lineage (NCBI taxonomy): Eukaryota > Viridiplantae > Streptophyta > Magnoliopsida > Malpighiales > Euphorbiaceae > Excoecaria > Excoecaria agallocha. The sequence goes on along the minus strand of CM075807.1, from coordinate 49,784,929 downwards.
CTGTTACTCCTTCTTCCAAAGTCTTTAGCCACGAAAACCATTTCCTGACCTCTTTTGAAAGTTCTGGGCATCCTTTCCCTTTTCAGGGCTTGGACTACGCTCTCAATGAGGTCACCAAGAATAGCATGCATATCTCCAATAGTAACGAGGGCATCCTCCTGCTGTCGTGCGACCACATTATCGAGATTTGGAAGGGGGTTACCCCCGACTGGTGATCTAAAAGATCTCTCTCTTAGTCCTGAGGGTTCAGATCTATCCTGGTTGTTGCAATTATGTTCTCTAGGAGCTACACGCTCGTTGGATCTTGAATCTGCCATGACTCTCAATGAAAACACCAAATGATAAAACACAATTCGTCTTTATCTGTAAGAAGGAGAGTTAACAGCTAATGATCCGGTCGGATGAGAGAACCTGGAAGAAGGAGTGCCCGATTGGACCCGAATATTAGCACTCTGAAGCTTAAGTTAGTAACTTTTAGAGAGAGAGTATTTAGAGAGAGAATATCAGATAATCAATACCTAGAGCCATTGTGTTTTAGGCTATTTATAGGAGTTATTTAGAGGGATCCTCGAGTACCTTAGGGAGTGATAACTGGCTGTCGAAGCAGGTGAGTGGCGATGTGACAAGGAATAGGTGGAAAGTATGGGCGTTGGCTTGTGTTAGTGGGCTGACAAGACATATTGTCCCATCAATCCGATCGGATATCACGCCTTCTTGTTTTGTCTTTCAGCTCACACTTTGCCTTTTTGTCATTGGGCTTAGGTCATGCCAAGTATTATTGGGCCAATCTAATAGGGCATTTGAAGATGTATTTTTCATAGTTATCAATTAGTATAGCGAATAAATTATGTTGTTCCAAAGTAACATTGATTACATTTCTTATTTTATGTAATCTTGAAAGTGTTGCCAATCTATTTGGTAAGAAATGAGTATTTTATATATTCATGCATGTACATTACTCATCAAGTCACTTTAGATCATTGGCTATGGGGAAAAACATAAAAGCACCGTTTTATGTAGCACAATTTTTAATTTATATAACTTTTACGGTGCGTTCGGAAAGGATTTTATTTTTAAGTTTTTATTTTTTTTAAAAAATAAAATTAAAATCAGTTCGACAGATTTATTTCCATTTTGATTTATGCTAAATTTAAAGAAATGATTTTCATATTAAAAACAGAAAATAAAAATTTTCAAAATGTGGTTTTTATATTTTTTTATCAATAATTTAATTACTTTATTTTTATTAAAACCACCGCTACCACCATCACTACACTACCACCGCTACCAGGCTGCCGTCGTCACCATCAGATCGATACCACTATCGCTACCACCGCTATTCGCCATCGCTACTGCCAGACTACCTCCACCACCACCACCACATCGCCGCCACTATTGCCACCACTACCATCACACCGCTGCCACTATTGCCACCACCACCATACCGTTGCCACTATTGCCACTACTAGACCGCCACTAACCACCATCATCACTGCTACCGTCACCACCAGACTGTCACTGTCATTGTCACCATTACTACCGTTGCCATCACCGTCACTACTGCCGCCGCCGCCCTAACACCACCACACTGCCACTGCCATCATCCATACTGTCACTGCCACCACTGTTGCCATTGCCACTTCTGCCGCCATTGCCACTTCTTCCATCATTGGCTTTGTCGTCACCACCACCAAAATTATTATCATAATATAAATGAATAATTAAAAAATTATATAATTGAATAATTAAAAAAATATAATTCAATATTTAAATATATAAAAATAAATTTTAAAAAAATAAATAATAAAAACTGAAAATAATTTTTGAATTTTAAAAAATAAAAAACTAAAAACCAACAACCTTACCAAACCCGCCTTTAGTTTTTTTTTTGTATATCCTCTCACACATTTTAGTTGTCAAAAATGTACCATTTATGCGCATGCATGCATAAGAGAGAGTGTAACACCCTTCTCGGAACAGTTTTTTTTCGAAACGAAACTTAGTCGAAATCGGTAAGTTTTTTTTTCCATCGAACAATTCAATCCCCTCGGAAAACTTATACCGTAATTACAAAATCAATTAACCATCTTATGAACACACAGTAATCATCAAATCAAAACTTATATTAATCCATACATCCAAGACAAATAAACACATATAACCAAAAATATCATTCAAACTCTTACCTTAATAGTCTAAGTATATACATGCCATAAGCTTAAACAATCTGACACTAAAATCTTCTCTTCCGATCTGGACCTTCAATGTATTGTGCTCCCGAACACATCAGAACCTGCACGCAGTAAACACTACGTGCTGAGCATTAAACATGCCCAGTGGTGACTACTAATCCAAGAATTTCCCCAGGATAAGCATAATTTCGCATTTTAAGTTTCTACTATTCTTAATTCATTAAGAAATTCCTTTTATTCCAGTTATGGCTAATCTCATTATTAAGTTCATATTCTGATAACCATTGTTCTTTTGTTTCAAAACTTTTTACTGTACTTACAGTATCTTTTACTATAACTTTTACTTTTTATCAATACTTTCATTTTAATCTTTAGCCGTAGAAATTAAATTATCATTTCATTTAGCGATATGTATTGGTACTCGTGTCTTTACTAGTACCAAAATAAATTATTTACATTCCTGTTTTAATGTTCAATTATTCAGTTTGAACTCTCATTGTACTTTTTGCTATTTATTCTTTTATTTTTGTTTCGACTCTTAACCAATAAATACATTACTAATTAATAGCTTTTGAGCTTTATTGCAAAGTGATATAAGTATTTCGGGACACTTTGCAGTATTTTCTTTCCTTCATTCTTATACATATTACTTTCATTCAAATATTAATTAAGACTTAAGTCTTTTACTTCTTTCTCATCGGTCAATCATATGTCTTTCTATTGTTTTACTTTTTAAATAACCTTTCTTTCAGAAAGACATTTCATAAGCATTAAATTCACTTCATGTCACAATCATTACTTTTAACTTTAAACATGAAATTAATATTGTTTTACAAATTTATCACTTTTCACAATAATAATTGTTACGAGAAATACCAATTAATCAAATTTACCCTTCTCACGAAAAACACAATACATTCTGAATTTTTATAAAACTTTTCTTTTCTTTTTCTTACTAATTACACTTTACAGAAATCTGCACAGATTTATCTTAATTTTTCATTTTCTTTCAAACGAATCGTTTTCGTTATAACTTTTCATATATTCAATTCAATTAAGCAATACTTATTTATTCATTTCAATGTGCCCCTAATGCAATATAACAGGTTTTCCACAACGGATATACGGGACTGGACCCAAAGGTCCCACGTAGCAGATAGAGAAATGATCTCGAAAGATCAAATCTCCCATAACAGATACAGATACAGATACAGATACACTTTCACTTTTACTTTCACTGAAGCTATGGAGATCAAAGATCCCGTCCATAGCTAAGCAAGTCGTTATGACTTGCACCGCGGTACAGAGGTGTCCCTATGGCTAGCCAATTATATCCAAAATAAGAATCTAATACCTGTCTATCGCTAAGGGCAAACACACTCAATCACATTTGCAATTACTTTAAACATTTAAAAATTCTTCATTTCTTTCTTTTATTTATTTCTATACTTTATTCTGATCAATTGTACTCTTTTGTGCCTTTGACCATTCAATAGCTTTTTATCCTTTTATTCACCTTCTTTTTTTCAGTCACTTTTGTGAATTATTCTGCGATAATTCACTCAGATACTTAAATCTTTTAATCTTTTATACAGATTATAAATTATGAATTATAACATTATAATTCACAATTTTCTTTTTATTCTTTTTATATAATTCTTAGCTAATTATTCTCTAATAATTCAATAGTTGATTTCTTTTTCTTTCATTGCTCAGACTTTTTAATTATTCGGTATGCCAACTCTGTTTCGTCGGCGAAACATTTTTATAATCATTAATTCTTTTTATACTTTTTTGTCGACTAATTTATTCTGATAAATTAGTCACGTCTTTATTTTTCTACTTTTAGGCATTTAAGGACTTAATTAATATCATTTATTATTTTAAGTCTCAAATATGTATAATTTAACCTTTTTCCATCGATTTATTCATTTCATAGGCATAATTACGATTTTGCCATTATAATCATTTATTTTCATTTTTAAAATATAATTTCCTTCATTGTTCATCTTTTATTCTTTATTTTACCATTTTCGGATAAAATTACGTTTTAGTCCTTAAACCACGGAAATTCTATTTTTTTGAAACCGTTAGGCCTCCAAAATTACCATTTTGCCCTTATTACTATTTCTTATTTATTTTTTTTCGCGTTAATTACTTACTTTGGCAAAATTACCATTTTGCCCCCAAACTTTTATTTTCTTTCATTTAAATCATTTTTCTATTCAAAACTCATTTATCTTTCTTTTATTTACGTATTAATTTATTTTCATCATTTCCGATTATTTATGAATTATTTACCAGTAATTCATAATTCTTATTATTGTCATGACCCAATAATTATTTCAAAAAATTCGTCGGTTGACTTTTTATTTCTAGTAATTGACATTAATTAAATTTCACATTAATTCCTCATTTTTGTCATTTTTATACAATTATACATTAAAACTTCAATTGTTTTCATTGTACATATTCATATAAAAATTCCAATAAAATCTCAATAAATTCAATCAATTCCAACAAAATTTATTTATGCATTATTTATTGGTTATTGTCATTTTTCATCAAATTAATCATTTAATTCACAATAAATCACAACTTTCATTCAATACATACACTATAAATAATCATAAAAATTTCCAAATAGTTTCTAAATATTCTCTAATAATTTATAGACATCTATTATCATGTCTACAATTATTTTAAGCCAACATACATCATTTACATACAAAATTCTCACCATTTTTCCTTATTATCATTTTCGGCCACAACCATTTTTCACCTTAAAATTTTTCTTTCTTCCATTAAAACCTTTAATTCATTTCCTTTCATGTTTCATTTCATTTTCCCTAACATAATTTCACAAATAAACAATTTTTCATATTTTTCTCTTAATTAAATAATTAAGAAAAATTCATATTAAATGGGAAATTAAGGGATTTGGTAGTCACTTACCTTTTTCCATGCTTAACCTTCCTTAAACTTCATTTTTCTTCACCTAAAGCCAAGCAAAACTTCATTCTTCATGGCCATCACCCTTTGGCCGAATTCTTTAGCCTTCCTAACCTCAATTTCTTGTTCTCAAATTAAAAATCCAAGCTCATAATTAGCTTAAACACCTCAAAAACTATAAGAACACATCAAAAAAACTAATTAAAATCACCCAAATTTTCAAGTTCCATCTTACCTCTTTACCTTTCTTCACTTGATTTCTTGCATTCCTTTGCTCAAGCCACTTGATTGAGGCTATTAGGGTGAACTAGAGAGGTGAAGCTTTAATTTTTGTGTTGGAAACTAAGAGTAATTTGAAGTGAAATAAGAACAAACCAAAGGAAAAAGAAAAAGAATGTATTTTGGCCAAGGGAAGAAGACGTGGAGAAGAAGAAGAAATTGCTGGGATTTTCCAGAATTTTCCCTCTTTTTATACCACTTCTTTTGGGTGAAATGGGCTTGGGTCAAGTTAGTGGGCTTAAATTAATTAAAGCCCATTAACAACCTAATTCAAAGCCCAAAATGATTTCTACCATTTTCTCACTCCAAATCACTCCAAATTTGATTCCATAATTTTTATCACATCAAAAATAGGTAGGATATAAATTTTCGGCTCAATCGGAGTCCGTTATCGGTCCGATTCAAACTTATTGGTCCGATTCGACAACTACCGGTGTCACCGAAAAATTCCATTCTCAATACCAAAATATTCTACATAAAAATTTATGTAGGCACGCAAAATCTGGCGATATTCGGAGTTCGTTTACTATTTTTAATTATTTAAGCAAAATCAAGTCCCTTTCCCTAACAGGAAAATTGACTCGCTAACTTTTTCGTATTTTTGACTTTTGGAAGTCTATTTGACCTCAAATGTACTTCAAATTTCAACCATAGACTCGCCATAACTATTCCTTTCAAATGGTCCAATAAAATATTTTCGACTTTCGGGTGTCCTTTTAGGCCCGGGAAACACTATTCACTGCCAGAAAGTACTATTCACGGCTGACCCGGTGTTGAGGCCATTACAGAGAGAGATCATTGGTGCGCACTAGGGGTGTTCAAAACCCGACCCTACCCGAACAATCCGACCCGAACAAAGAATTCGGATAGGGTTATTAGGGTTGTTAGGGTCGGGTAGGGTTTGAGATTTGGTAATTGTTCGGGTTCGGGTTGAGTTAAACCCTCATTAACCCGAACAACCCGAAAAACAAAAAAACTCCTCCAAAACGCACCGTTTCATGGAAATGTGCCAAGTTCGACCCGACCCGAACCTAATTTTTATAATTTAAAATAAAAGAAAAAATAATTTTAAAAATAAATTCGGGTTATTCGGGTGGGGTCCGAACTTTTGAGGGTTATTCGGGTAGGGGCCCGAATTATTTGTAGGGTAGGATAGGGTTGGGATATATGGTGTTGTTCGGGTTTCGAGTTTTCGGGTTTGGATTGGGTTCATCCGAACCCGCCCGATGAACACCCCTAGTGCGCACACCAAAAAAACAAGCGAACATACTTACAACCACAATGAAACAAATTATAATTTATGTATCTGTATTGTTTAGGCATCATATTACGATAATTTTAAACGATGTTTTAAAAACCGAACTAAACTGATTAGTTCAACAAAAATCAGTCACAATATTAGTTCAATTAAAGTTAAAATCGATAAAATGTAAAGAACTGAATAAAATTAATCGAACTAGCCAATTGAATTGTGACCCAATTGACCCGCCTGTGATTGACTAATTTTTTATTTTAAAAATTCCTCATTTTTATATGCAAAAGTGTAACTTTTTTTTTTCCTTCTCTCCTAGATTCTCATAATAGGATATATATAATTATTTTTATTTTGAACACTATTATACTTAAATTTAATTAGTTTAAAATGATTTTTTTATTAAATATGAACGTAACAATGATAATATTATAATGGGCATCATTTTTTTATTTTACAATATGTTGATAAATATATAATAATTTTACAATATGTCGATAAATTTATTTATTATATCTAACTTAAATTTGTATATTTCAATTCAATCCCGGTTAAAACTTTGATCCTTAACTCTTTATACTTACTGGTTCTTTCTCCAAACCGAATCTGAAAAAATTGATTTTAATTTTGAATTTTTTATAGATTATTGTCCCTAAATTATTTGAAATAGGATGATTTTACCAGTATTTTACACAATAATTAATCATATAATGTCACATGTTATCCATTAAAATGGTAGAAGTATATTAATTTCAATAAGTTTATAAGCAAACATTACTTACTTTAAAAAGTATTAGAGAATGGAATCTATACAAGGTAGAAATCAATAAAACAAAAAGCATATCATTGTTAAAATGGGTTTCATTAGTGAATTAGAAGGAACAGACAGAAAGTCCACTTTCATTGGGGGTTCCATTTGAATTATTGCACATGCATGGTTGCGAAGAAAAACACTGAGAATGAAAGTGTTGGTTACTGTAACTTGAAATGAATAATCAATCCGCTTTTGGATCCAATTCGACCTAACATAAATGTTTAAGAAAAATTAGGCGTGAAGATAACATGTCTATTAATAATTTTGTTAATCAATTCATTAATTTCGATTAATCGTTATATCGATTTCGATTTTTAATTTGATTTTTCAAATCGGTTTATCGGCTAACTACTAAATAAATTATACAATTTATAATATTTTTTTAATACTTTAAAATGCTTTAAAAATGAAAAAATAATAAATTTAATATCTATTAAAAAATCAAAATAAAAATAAAGTTTTCATAATTAATTATAAAAATTAAATATATTAAATATGAAACTAACAATACAATATTAATTATGCACATATTATAATAATAATAATAATAAAAAGATAATTTTTATGTTTATTTACTAAAAATATGTATTATAACAATATTTTAGAAAGTTGTATAATATAATATTTATAAATTTTAAAAATATTAAAAAATATAAGTGTAAAATTTAAAATATAATTTATAAAAAATATATATACATTGATTAACCGTTAGCCAATACTTTTTAAAAATAAAAACCGTAAATCTAAATTTTCAATCCGATTAATTTAAAAATCGATTCAATTATTTCGGATCGATTTTTTAATTAATCAAAATTTCGATTTTTTTTGTCACCCCTAAAAAAATACATTAATAAGAAAAGGCAATTGATTTGTGTAAGGGTGTGAAAGCAAAGGATAGACAAGAAGTCAATGGACTCGATCCTTTAATTAAAAGGGATTCAAAACCTGATAAGAGGACAGAAAGCGGAAAAACGAAAATAAAGAAAACGTTACAAGTAAGCCAATGAAGATTTTTGTGTTGAGAATGTGAAAACGGAAAAAATAAAGCCTCACAGTAAAAGTGTCGGTGATGATGGCGAGAAAGATGACAACGCTGAGAGTTCTCCAACAGCGGTGACTAAGAATACTTGCTTTTCATAAATCTTCAATGGAGGATAATATTCTAAAAGGAGCTCTTGGAGGCATCTCTAAAAATAGGTTATAGATCTTAATCTTTCAGCAGGGCGTACCCTTACATATTGTACAGAGATATCCCGCATAATAATGCTTGTGAACTCCAAAACTTCATCCTTGAGTTGTACCAGATTTTCTCTGCTGGACATGCTGGGAAGGCGGTTACAATGTCCTGTTTTTTCCTGTGTCTGATGCCCTATTCAAGTTTCAAGGATAATTTTTGATGGAATAATTGCTTAAGAGAAGAGTTAAATATGCACATTCTCAATAAGGGAACGTTAAATGTATAGAGAAATGAGGAGTAAGACTCCACCAATGCTCAAATCTACAGTTCAATAGCTTACACATGAAATGAAGAGCTGTCATGCCATTACTAGCTGTTGATTTTGTCTATATGCTTATGACTAAGGTTTGATTTAACTTGAGTTCATTTTATTAAACCCTGTATCAGTTGACACCATTCGTAAATCCGAATTTTGTTGTAACATATAACTCTTTGGTAAGTCTTCATAAAAATGGTAGTTTGTATCCTATAAAAGAACTTCTCCTCGATTAGCTATAGAGGAGCTAGAGAGTAGTTTTGTTCTGTCCGGTCTGAGACCGAGTACAGCATAAGACGGTATCCTAGTGAGTAGCTAGAGCTGTGAATTTGCTTGACACACAATCACATTTCCGTTAATTGGTGTAATTGTAAATCGACTTCATCCTTCCATTTACACGATGGCACGGCAAATTTCGGGTGAGCTTTCTCCCAATTATGTCTGGTAATAGAATAGGCGGCTTGCTCTGACCAAGCCTCCACTTTTGGCTTCGTCCATGGAGCGTTAGATTAGAGGAGATGACTCTTTTAATATCTTTGATGGAAGCCCGGCTCAAGTACATTATGTGCTATTACGCTACTGGTTTATCCCGAGTCAATTTCATTAATGATTACTAAATTTATGCCTAATTGCTCAAAAGTAACTGACTTATTTTCGTGACTTAAATGTCACTGAACTTATCATATTTTTGCAGAAAAGTCATTTTAATCGATTTTCGGCGATAATTTTTACCGGAATACTGAAATGTCATGACACATCATATGCTTGAACACACGTGATATGATATGTCAACAATCACATCACCGAAATGGGCTTATATCACACGATATGTCAACATATTGCATCATATTTCTGGACAAACGTGACCTCTTCTAGTGACGTAACTGTTGATATATCATGTCACATGTATTCAAATATATGACGTGACGTGCCATGTCAGCATTTCGACAAGAATTATCGTCGAAAATCTGTTAAGATGACTTTTCTGCAAAAAGGTGATAAGTTTAGTGACATTTAAGTCATGAAAAATAAGTTAGTTATTTTTGAACGATTAGGCGTAACTCTAATAATTATGAGTAAAATTAATCCGATTTATTCCCAAATGTTTCCATCGAGAATTTTATCCAAGCTCCTGTTGTTACTACTCGTCGTAAACTCTTTGATGAATTTCTACCGTCACTTTGAACCAATCTTAGACATTTCTTGTGTCATGATATGCCTTATTTGAATGCCACAATTATTGAAAGAGGATAACATTATATTATTTTAAATATTAGGAATAACTTTTTTTTTGTCAAATATTAGTAACATATTTACACTATTGACCTTTTGAATTAGTGTGCATCTCCCTCTGACTTTTTTTCTTCATATTCTTTTTTTAATGCATTCTGCAAGGTTTACTTTTGGAAAATCTTAAAGGTCGGTTCCTTCTGCATCTTGAGGATTAGTGGCTTTAATGTCATACATCTGCTACGGACCCTTGTAGTGGGCGCTAGTTCAACTTGGTTTAGATGCTAATATTCTTATCGATGAAGTATTGCACATCATGCCCCATTGCAGGATAGAAGCCAATTACAACATAATTTTCCAATGCTCACTCCTAGTGAAGTCACGATAAATTACTGCCTAAATTATAAAAAATAATAAAATATTCTTACAGAAACACGTGACCTATTGTTAAAAATCATGTAAAAACAATAGTTACTTTTAACCACATAAATCAATAGTTTCGAAATAACCTGCAACTAACGACATTAAGATAATATGACATTTTTAATAAATTTATGTAGTATTTCACATAAATTTTTAATAGTATATGAAGAATTAATTACATTTTTAACAAGTTTATAGAAATAATCTAATATTCAAGAAGTTTAAGATATAATTTATTAAATGGTGATAGTTTAGAAAGAAAATTAGTAATTAAAGATAAACAACTCTATTAAACTAAACCAGTAGAATAATGATAATTGAGAAATCAAATCCTATGCTGCCACTTCTAGTTAATACGTTTAACGTAGCAAATAGACATTCTCTAAGACCTGTCTTCTCTATTAAAAAACAAACACACAGACACGAACAAGACATGTTTGTTTCATAATTTTAGTTCTTAATTATAGGAGAGAGACAAAGGACATAAAAAAAATACAAAAAAAATAATAGTACAAGTCCAAGTTTCTTTCATGAAGAAAATTCCCATCAAGCGGAATTCATGGAACCCCATGTTTAGATCTAAGAAAATCAATCATACAAATTAAATAGTTTATGAAGTCAACTACGTAGTACACACGTTGAAGTAATCTCTAAGATGTGATAAGTTCAAACTATTGAATTTAACATTTTAAAAGAATTGTTACATCTGGTACTGTTAAATCAGTTTGGGCCTGATTCCAGATAAAATGAAGAGAAGTCCAGCATCCACAGCTTCTCCATAATTTTCAAGCCCAGTTCATTATTCCCAGAACTTTTCAGTCAATTTTTAACTGATTTCAGAACTTGTTGGCACATCTATCAGCCAAATCCAAAACAAGCAAAGGCATGGTGCTGCAAGTCGGTTGTTACAGTTTTTAAACTTTTATTTTCATTTACATTAAATTCAGAATTAACATATTTGAATAAAACAATAATATAATTTTAATATACAATGAATTCCTAACCCCTTATTTTTATTTTATTAAGTTCTTATTTGGACCCAATGTATATTAAAATAAAAGTTTGGATCCAATGTGACCAAATAAATATTCAAGGATTCAACAGCAAAAAAAACATGTAAGTTCAGGACATGAGACATTTTTTCTTCTCAACTATCCATATTTTTGAAGAGAGTGATATTGTGCATAAGAAAACAAGATTTCCCCAAGGATAAAGTAATTTAAGAAAATCAAGCAAATTGTAAAGTGGAAGATTACAATTACTGTCCTGTTTGATAATTTACTCAAAGGCATCAACAGTCGATTTGTGTCGGTGATGTGAGTGTACAGTGCATGAATTGAGCATGTAGTCATACAGCACACCATAGTTGCAACAGTTGAAGATTTACAGCATTTTACTCACTTTGCATATGAATGTTTGCAAAAATATAATAACAAACGGATAAATAATGTACATAGAAACAGAGATTTACATGACCTGGGGAAGTTGTCCTCAAAAATCAGGCTTCTTCCTCTGCAATTGAGGCCCTTCAACTGACCCTAAAAGATCTTGAACCTCCTTCACATGCTTGTTCATTCTTTTATTTGAATAAGCTTTTATCATAGTTCTATACGTCACTCTATCAGGCTTAAATCCATTCTGTTCCATTAGCTCAAGCACTCCCTTCATCTCTGCAAAACATCCCATTTTCCCATAAGCATCCACCAAACAATTGAAAAACACAATATCCAATGCTATATCTGAGTTCTCGATGAAACGCAAGACCCCTCCAATTTTTTCAGGTTTCTCAGCTTCTCCATATGCTCGCACAAGAGAGCAAAGTGTAACACAGCTTGGCTTGATCCTTTCTGATCGCATTAATCTAAACAAATACTCCATCTGTTTCAAATCCCCAGCCCGGCCGAATGCATCTATCACCACGTTGTAGGTTACAATTGTCCATGAGTAATGATATTTCTGCATGTATTCCATCACTGCACCCATTTTCTTGTATTCTCCAGCTTTTCCATAGGAATCTAAGAGGACGTTGAAGGTCATAATACTGGGTTGAATACCTGCTCCCTGAAACTTCTCATAACAGTGCTCCATCATTTCAATTTGACCACTGCTGCCAAAGGCTCTGAGCGTGGAGTTCATAGTCCAAACATCAGGTTCACAATTCTGCTCACTTAACATTTTCACCAATGTTGCTTCCATCTCTGCAAACCTTTTAGAAAATAGAAATAATGAGTTTTTTTTTTCAATAACATGACAATATCATGCCCCATCTGGTTGCCAAGAAGCCAATTTATTTTGGTGAAAGAATTGAAAAATAGAGAAAAAAGGGAGAGAGTGAGAGAGAGAACAAAATTTAGCACAAGAGAGTGCAAGGAATGACGGAGGAGGGAAGAATAATGCAGCAGGAAATAGTAAAAACAGCAGCCATAGAAAGGCATAGACAACAGTTGATAGAAACTACAAAACTGATGCTACACAGAGATCAAATTGCAGCAAATGATATTTGGCAAATTTTTTTCTCATCATATTTTCAGCAACCAGATGGAGGATTCAAAATTTTAAAATTCGACGAAGTTGACAAGTTACATTTTTGCTTTGCCATAGGCATCAATGAGGGTGTTGTAAGTTATTGTGTTTGGGCTTATTCCCATAGATGCCATATCAGAAAGCAGTGCCTGCGCTTTATCAAAGGCAAAAACTTGAACGCATGACTTTATAAGGATCGAGTAGGTGTGAACATCAGGTTGACAATTGGGAATTTCCTTCATTTCCTCCAGCAGTGAAAATGCTTTGTCAAAGAGACAGCTCCTACCATAGGCGGATAATAGAGCAGTACAAGATTCATGGTTCACAACACAACCTTCATCAATCATTGCCTGAAAGAGCTCATAAGCTTTCTCAGGTTGCTTGCACTTTCCAAGCATGACAATGAGCTTGATATAGATACCAGGATTTGGCCTGTACCATATCTGCTCTCGTAGCAATTCAAATACCTGACAAAAATAAGCAAATTTCACTCTACTGAGACTATTGCCAAAATAATCAGAGCAAAAATAAACAAACAGGATCGTTTCTGTTGTACCACATTTCTCATCATTCAAACAGAAACCTTTTTTCTCGGAAAATCCAAGCAAAGCAGAATTAAGATAAAGTTAAATTAAAGTACATAGCAGACAGAAGATAAACCAGAGAACACAACTACTCGTCAATTTCAATCAGAGCTACAAAGGAACTTGTGATTTGCTAAACGACTCCGCCGACAGATAGATTTATATTAGTACCGAACCCTGAAATTAGTCACATTATGAACTAAGTATTTTCCCTTCATTTTTCATTTCTCAGCAGGCAAACAAAACCCATCCCATCAGCTCGAAGTAATAACATATAAAAGGTCAAAACTGAATTAAAATTCAATGAAATTAGCCGACCTTAAGAGCAGACTCCCAGCGGAGAGCAGTGATTCTCTCATGAAGAGCTTCAAGAACAGTCCTAGGAAGCAACTTCTTAGAATTGGTAGGACCTCCCTTCTTCTCAATAATAGCTTTAGTTGCTTCCCGCCGAAGAATTACGGAAATCGCCTTCCTGGACGCAATCTTCCTATTTGCTTCCTCTTTCTTCTCCTGGGCTTCTCTCTGCTTCAGTTTCTGCCAGTCTATCGCTCCTATGCCTCGGTCTTTGTGTGTCAGTGCATTGTTGTTGGGAGGCGGAGGACGGGAGAGTGGTTCCTTTTCTGGTATTGATATGTTGTGTGATGGATTTAAATTCCTTGGCAGATGCGGGAATGGATTTGTGGAACCAGAGATTGCAGCCATGACTTTTTTTCAGTTTTTGAGCGAGCGCAACTGGCCATGATGTTTATCTGAAATAACCGTGAGTTTTCAAAGATGGACCGTAGCCCAGGAAGAAGTGAGGGCCCGCATTTCTTTTCTTTCTTAATAACATTGATTAATTTGTACAATACAATTCGAATTAATAAGCAAAAAAAACCATTCAATTTGCTAGTTTTACTAAATACAAAATCTCCAAAATGATTATATAATTTAAGCTAGTGTCATGTGATTGATCTCTGCTTAATTATAATAATTATTACAGATATAAAAAAATAGTACTATATTATAACAAAATTAACATACTATGTGCACAATAATATTTTGGAGGCTCTGAATGTAGAATATCTAACTACCACCACCCATGACTAAATACAGTCAGACCAATCCAGTTTATCTTCAATTGATAATTGTACATGATAACACCCTGAAAAAATAAAGCTAACAGTCCAAAATCTCTGGAAGAAGCCAAAGAAAAAAGCCCATTAGATTCCCCCAGGTTAAGAAGAAAAACACAATAATCGAGGCTGTCCGAATGGACTGAACATCTCCTTGATAGATCCAAAACGTCTGATATATGCCACTGTCCAATCGCTGCTGCCTAAATAAATAGGTCATACCTGTTGCAGAGTAGAACACTATTGCGCACACTGCTCCAATCTCTCCCGAAACTATAAATAACAGGTTTTCCTCTAAGAAAGACACTCACCTTTTCTCTCTCCACTAGCAAATTAATCTCTCTCTAAATTTCTTTTTTTTATCCCGATAGCTAACTTGGACGTCAGAGTATTGAAACTCGAGACCACTAGACTAAGTGTTTTTTGTAGGTTTCGCATACGAAGACCCGATTGGGACCATCCCATTATTTCTCAAGCCTATTTTTTCGCCTACTACAAGATAGAGATGCCTCATCTCTACGAAAATTTGTAGCTTATCATTTGGTGCTTTCGTTGAGAGTCGACGACTGAGCGGAAAGGTCCAACCTCACGATTCGCAAATAACATACGGATTTACTACCATGCTGCAAGGACGCAAGATCTTTATGAAAGTCTCTGAGACTACATGAGAAATCATCGAATAGCAAGCGCGAAACGCCATAAAGAGAAGAAAAAGATGCACAGACTTTGTGAAAGTCCTCGAGACTACATAGATGCTCGGATAAGTAAGGGCGAGGTCCTGAGGCTAAAAGAAGGCAAAAAATCAAGCGTTAAGACTAAAAGGAAGCGAAATATCCCTCCTTCGATCTAATGCGCAAAGGGAATGTGAGACTCTCCGAAGCAGCGTACCGGAAAACATTTTAGGGAGAGAAAAATAGTTGTCCCCCTTCTATGTCTCAAGACAAATTAGGTAGAGTCCGACGCCAGAGCCAAAAGAATACACTAGGAATGCCTCCCCTTCCATAAAGCCCGGCCAATACAAAAGGTATTAAAAAGAGGAAGTCGGATTGGAGAAGGAAGATCCCGAAGGAAAATCAACGCCAGTGTCACACCCTGTGGATGAAGACAACTAGAGGAGCGTCAGCCAAGGAAAGGAGAAAAAGATGTAAGAAGCACGCTTCCCTTCCCGACGGTCCGAAGAAAAGAAAAAATAAAACCCAAATGAGCCATTTAAGGAAAGCGGTTAAGGCGAAGAAAGCTCTAAAAGGGCATCTACTTTCTAAGAAAAAAATGCAAGGACGACAGAGTTACGATTATCTGTAATGGCCTCAATACCGGCTTAGCCATGAACAGTAAATTTCGGTGATAAATAGGATTATCGGGCTGTAAATTGGACCCGAAAGTGAAAAATATTTTATTTAACCATTGGATAATATTGGTCATGGTGAATCCGGGGTTGAAATTTGAAGTGAAACCGAGGTCAAATGAGCCTTCAAAAGTCAAAAATACGAAAAAGTTAGCGAGTCAATTTACCTAATAGGGAAAGTGACTTGATTTTGCATAAATTTTTAAAAATAGTAAATGGACTCCAAAAATTATCAGATTTTGTAGATCTCAAAGAAATTTCATGTAGAATATTTTGGTATAAAAAATGAATTTTTCGAGAATGTCAGTAGTTATCTAATCGAACTGATTTGATTGAATCAGATCGATAACGGACTCCGATTGAGCTAAAATTTTGTATACAACCTATTTTCGATGTTTTTAGAATGATGGAATCAAAATTGAAGTGATTTGGAGTGAGAAAGTGGGAGATTTCTTGTTGGGCCTTTAAAAAATGGAAATTGGGCCTTAAATTAAAAGAGTTAGGTCCATTAGAATTGGCCCAACTTTGGCCCACTAGGAGAAGTATAAAAGGCAGAAATATCTGCATATTTCCAGCAGATCTACCTTCTTCTTCAGCCCCTCCTATGGCCGAGACACCTCCTTCTCCCTTTTCTCAAGATTTCTTCAAAATCTCATCAAATTTTCTTGGAAAATCAAGCATCCTAACCTTAGTTCTATCCCTCTAAATGATTAATCGAGCCTCAAGCCTTTGATTTGAAGGAAGGAAGCAAGAGAAGTCAAGAGGAAAAGGCTTAGGGATCAAAATGAGGTAAGGGATTTTCAAGGTTTTAAATTTGTTTAAGGGTACCTATAAGTAGTTTTAGGTGCCTAGAATTTATTTTTGTGGTTAATTTGAGCTAAAAAGATTGAAATCATGGTGTTTCCTTTGATGAGGATTTTGGCCTCCATTGATCCTTCATGGTGATGGATGGATTTTCTTGGTTTAAGGTATGGAAAAGGAAGCTAAAGCATGAGAAAAAGGTAAGTGACTATGAAATCTAACTATTTCCTTTGAATTAGTATAATTTTCCTTTATGTGACTTAGAAAAATTATGAAATTTGTATGAATAATTGAAATTGCTTTTGTAGTAATGCAATTGGACCTTAAATAAACCTAATTGTAGACTTAAATTTATTGAAATGATTTTGTAGGAAGAAATTCCTTT